>OY725320.1:28799212-29999212 GCA_963242795.1 Inga leiocalycina | reverse complement strand
CAATTTTCAAAGCCAATCTTGTTTTCACGGATGGATGTATAAGTAGATTTTATTACATATATCTTAAGTAACTCATAAAAGAACAGGGAAATCTATTAGTGCTTATATATATATATATATACATATATATATATATCTTAATTCTATTTGTCATTTTCCCCCTCCCATACCACCTTTATAGCCTGACAGTTGTCATGATTTCTTGTTTCTCAATATATATTGTTCTTATTATTACTATCTTTAATTTTTAGTTGTAGTTATAATCTCTAGTTACTCACGCCACATGCTCTTCTCGAATCTAACAAGTAGTTCAGAGCTTGTTTATCAATTCAAGATTTTTTTATAAAATTAGTTTCATATCAGTGAATCACCCCTTTTTATATAGAATTGAAAGGGAAGGCTAAACAAACTAGTCTAACATCTCATTTAAAACAAAATTTAAATATTAATTCTTATTTTATTTTAGTTTTTTAATAAATACTCTTAATAAAGTATATTAACAATTTTCTACTCTTAATTGTACACTTTTTTTTTTATTTTTGAAAGAATTATTACTAGAACCCTATTAATAAAAATAATTTATCTTTTGTACTATGGTAAGGACTATAAATTAGTAAACAGTTTTAATTTTTATATTATTAATCATGCTTGTTTTCTGATTTATATTATTAACTTTTTTTTATAACCTTGCGTAACGATGAATAATTTAAGTATTGTATAAAATGAACAAGATTGTTTATGTCATTTTCAATTTTCATTTACAATACCATTCACATATCATCTTACTTTTTTCAGAAAGCTAATAAATCATCAACATAAAGAAATAGAATGATTTCAAGAATGAGGTTGAGAATTCTATTTACTAACCAAACTAAAGAATGAGTCTAATGTGCTTCTGGGCTAATCTTTGTTTGTGTTTAGAATAACAACCATAAAAGACTACATGTACATAAAAGAATCAAATTGTTCATTATTAAAAGAAAAAATATTGGGAAAAAAACAGAAAAATAACTCTAAAATTGCAAAATCCTAAATGAGGTTTGTTGCTAAGAGTTGATAAGGGAATAACGAAATTTGATAAGTAATTTACAACTCAATTTTTAGGAAATACCTTATTTGGAATTTTGTAAATTTAAGCTATTTTTCTTTCTTTTTCCCAAAAATATTTGTGTACAATTGATTCTTAATACAATAAAATCAGAATAAAAACCTAAAACTAAAAGAAGACTTCAATATAATTAAGGTACAACACACATGTATATTTCATTCATTACAGTATATATAGAATATATACCAATTAGATGATAAACAAGGGTCAGGAGACAACATAATCTCCACCAAATGACCTGAAACAACAGTATAAGATACTGATCAATCACACTTTATGCAACGACTAGAAAGGTAACCTGACAGAAAACTATTCTGGTGCTTTTATTCGCACATTACCACAGAAAATTTTAAACTTAACAATCCTTACAAACTATGTATCCAAACTTCTTTTATTTCAGATAAACTACAGAAATAGAAATCTCTGTGTAACTGATTTATATCTGGCTAGGTGCTACATAATGCCCTGCTCCGCCATTGCTTGGACCAGAATTATCAAAAACTATTTGAGGAGATAAAACTTTGTTATTGTTTGAGCTTAGAGTTGAGCTCTTCACAACCTTGTGTGGTGGTAACTCTAGAAGGAGACCCACTGAGTCTTGCTTATTATTAGCATTAGCATGCCCTAAACCATCAGAAAGTGGTCGTGCCATTATGTCATGCATGGTGCATAAGAGAATGAGAACAAGAAAGAAGGCAAAAGATTGGAGTCTTGCAGCCATAACTGATTTAATAATGGGATTGTGGTCTATCTAAATCTACAAGGTTTTTCTAATATTTCATGAGTACGTGAGAAAGAAGATGCACGATTCACTTGTATTTATAGTGTGGTTTAGATCGGAAGAGTGACTGTGCTCAACTGTTCATTACCCACGCAAGTGACAGTAGGCCACAATCAACATCAAAAATTAGGTTTTCTTGTGGAAAATTGCTCTCCATGTAGCCTTTGAGAGAGAGAGAGAGAGAGAGAGAGAGTGTGTGTGTGTGTGTGTGTGTTTGTTGGGGAGTGGGGGATGTTTGAAGTTTTAATTCTGAAAGTGGGACTATAGTAGTTATAATTGGAGGGACAGGGGCATAGTTTAAGGCAACTTATTAATTAGTACTTCCCATATCAACTTTCAAGCTTTTCAAGTTATTGAAAAATCATTTATCGAAGTTTTATAATTAAGTAGTTCTAACATAATTCACTCTTAACCATCAATATGATCTATTTAATATACCTTGTAACGTGCCTTATCTCAAATAGATTTTAAAGAATACTAATTTCATTTTAAAATTTTTAAGAGTAATAATATTGATAAAGTAATGATATGTATTAAAAAAATATAATATTTTGTTGTAGTTTTATATTTCAGTTAGAATACTAATATATCATGTGTATACTTTTTGTATTATCTTCAATTTTGAAATTAAACAAAACCAATCACAATATCATAATGTTCACCAAAAATCAAAAATTTGTCAAGATTAATAAAATACCTTTTCAATTCATCCTTGTCCAGAGTTTTAAATTGATATTCAAATAAAACAACAAAAGAAATAATAGTTTTATATTCTAAAATTTTTCAAATATGCTAAACTCTTAATAGAAGAATAAAAGTTATTAATAAAACATATTTTGTAGTAAACTAAAAATAAACTGTAGTCAATAGGCTTGAATGTTGCAACTTGCAACTTGCAACAAATAGAAGTGGTAATAAATGTTTTTGCAGAACAGATCTTAATATTAGGAGGACTTAGAAGTCATCATCATAATCTTTTGAGTTCAAAAACTTAGATTGTGATATCCCCCAACCTTAAATTGTCGCAATCAAATATCCACCCACTTTATACAAAGAATCGCGAGATGTGTGTGTGTGTGTGTTTTTTTTTTATTTAAATCAAACAATATAATACTTATTAAATATACATTAGTATCTGTCTATTTTGATATACCTATATAATTATATTCATAAATTAATTAAACAAATTAATTCTAGATATATTAATTATTTAATCAATTAATATTCTAGAAATTATTGATTAAAATATTTTTATAAATAAATTAATTTAATTATAATTAAGAAATTAAACATATATAGTATTATATAAGTATATTATGCAATATCATGAACCATATATAAAAAAAACAGATATAGCCCAGCAAAAAAAGTTGAATTTAATTCGTTGACCATTAAATTAAGTTGTAAAAGCAGAGTAGCAGTGAACATTAAATGAATATGAAAAATAAAAAAGTTAAATGGCCGACAATGCAAAGATAAACTGAAAAAGTCCCTGAATTAATTTGGTAAAAAACAAGATACTCCCTCTGGTCCTAATTATAAGATAAAGTTGACTTTTTTTTGGAGAAATTAAGGAAACCAATCAAATTACTTTATAGTATTTTTATTTTTATTTTTTTTCTCCAAACTAATTAATTTGACTAATAAACTAATATATAATCTAATGATACTAAAAATATAAACACTCTAAAGTAATTTAATTAGTTTCCTTAATTTCTTTAAAAAAGTCAACTTTATTTTATAATTAGGAATAGAAGGAGTATTAGTTTGATTTCCCAAGCATCTGGTACTCTGCAACCCGAGCCGCTGATGAAAATATATACAATGTACTCATTTTATTCTATTTATCAATCACTTCAATCATGTTTTACCGAAAACTAATAAAAACCTTAAACCACACTAATTTTGTAATTAATAACCTTTTAATTTGACATTTTACCTATATATTGTGTACATTCTATATTTCTACTTCTAAAATCACACAGTCTACAAAATAATAAATGATGAATAAAATAGTACCTTTTTTTTGAAAAATTTAATGATATTACTTATTAATAGGAAAAAACAAAGTTCTCTCTTTTTTTATAAATAAGAACCAGAGAGGAGTATAGTGGAAATTTTGGAACTTAAGCAGACCAAACCATATATTGGAGCGGCTCGAAAGTCAGTGGCAATGAGATTAGAATTATAGTTCATGCATGTAAGTAGGGTTGCTCAAAGATCAGACCAAATCGGGTTTATCCTCAACCCGAGGCCGGGTTTATCCTCAACCCGAGGTCTGATCTGAAATTAGACTGGGCTCAAAATTATGGTCTATGGTCTAGTCTAGTTCGAGAGAAACCCGATGCCAAACTAGACCGGATTTGGTCTCTCGGGCTGAAGACTGGTCTACCAGACCAAATTTTTTTTTGGCAAAAAGATAAAAGGGAAAATTATATCCCAATCCAACTGACCACAAATTAAATCTCAATAACCCATTTATATCTTATCAATAAAAAAGATTTAGGAGAAAGAATCAAATCAATACCTTGCACCAACAAATCTAAATCTAAATAGAATAACGATTCTTGGAAGAATATACAGGTAAAGAATCAAAAAGAAAAAAATGCTAAAGGAGAGCTTGCGGTGTAGACGTGTTGGTAGATCTGGGCAATAAACTTTTGCCTTGTGATGAAGGATGAAGGAATCAGAGGATCAGCGCTGCCTATGATGCTGATGAAATGAAGACGCTGATGGTAAAAGCTGAATGAGAAGACAACCGCACAGATCTGGCTTGGTGGACTTCAATGGTGAGCACAAAAGAGATGGCGATGGCAGCGAAGCTTGACAAAGGAGGGAACCGATGATGATTCAGGTGAAGCCGAGGCTGAGAGAGAAGGCGGCTAAGGATTCTGGAGAGAGAAAGGTTGGAGATGAAAGGGGAAAAAACAAAATTGAACCTAAACTAATATATTAAATAAATACATAAAAAAATAAGAAAGAGACAACGGGCTGGACTAGACTGGTCTGGTTAGGCTTGATGCTCAGCCTGAAACCCGATCTGACCCGATGACCCAGTCTGGTCCGGTCAATCCAGTTGTTTCATCGGGCTATTTTACCTTCCTTCGGGTTGGACTGGACCAAACCGGGTCAAGACGGGTCAGACTGAACTTTGAGTTTTATGCTCATCCCTACATGCAAGTAACCATTATAAGTGACGTGAATTGAATCACGTGGATATATACAAACCACATGATGTTCCCCAGGTTTTTTTTACTAGTTATCTTTTCAATCGAATTACACACAGATTAAGAAATGTAAATTAAAGTTAGTTAAGACTCTTATTCTTTCAAAAAATTACTAAAGCATTTATAAAGTATCCTTAATTTTAGTAAAAGCTCTTATTCGCATGAAAAAAAAATTCTTGAGCGGATCTTATAATAAGAAAGGAATGGAGTATATCAACTACGTGCTCATAGGGCTCATAACGGAAAATTTAATTTGTGCCTCTCATTGTTTTTTGCAGAATATTTAGGACAAACGTTTGGAGCCATTGATTAATTCATATATGTAATGCATGAATTAAGCATCATTTGCTGAGCATTTCGTTAATAATTGACAAGAATGAATCTGGTAATTGTATTAAATAGCGTACGTTGTAGCTGGTATATACCATGAACTTAAACAGAAATCTGTCGATCTGAAATACACTTTCACTCTAAATGACATTCACATCATTTCAACTTTTATTTCTGGTTTTTTTAGCCCTTTGATTATATGGTTCTGAAAGGATTTGGCGCAAAGCAACTATATATATGAACTCGACATGAGGGAAGGCTTTAAAGTTATTACATGATCAAATGATTACGTTCCTTGCACGCGATTAACATAATATACAGTCAAAAAAGTTAGAAGCGCTGAAAAATTTTCAATTTCCAAAAGTTCTCTACTCAGCTGGTATGAGATACAATGGTACATTGAACTCAACCTGTGTTGACCAAAAAAGAAATGGGAAAATTGCCTATAAATACATATTTAATAAATTAATTGTTAAATGAGATCTTGTGTTTAAATAATCTTCTCTGTATGTAAAAGATCTTCCCTTATATTCAAACAATCTTTCCTGTGTTCAATATATCTTTCTTATATGATCTTCCCTCATGTTCAAACAATCTTCCCTATGTGTAAAAGATCTTCTCTTGTGTTTGAAGAATAGGTGTTGTCTGCTTTGCGCTTTGATAACCTCTTCAAAAATTAAATCAAGAATTACAATATGTGATGCAATCTTGAATCATTTCTTGAGGAACATTTTGTTAATTGCATAGAAACTAAGTGTGGTAATTGACATAAAACAAGTTAAAAAATGATTTTGAACTTTTTAAATATCAAATAAGTTGCAAGAAAATGTAAATGCCTACACTACAATATTTTTAGTATCTTTGGATATCAAAAGATGTGAAATAAAATAGATGAAGTGAATCTCTTAAAAATGGCTCGCAAGGGCAATCATAGTTCATCTAATGATAATGGGAGTTCTATTTACTAGCTTAGTCAAAAATGCCCAAAAGACCCTCTGAGCTAACTTAAGTTAGATTGATTAAACATTTCCACATCGAGTAAGGTTTAACCCCTCTAACCGAAACTCAATACATGACACTAGCAATTGCAAGCAAAGTCCCTCAAAATACCAAACCTCAAACACCGTTGAGTCTAGTACATTAATCAATGATTATTCCTAAACCTAGAAAATAATCACTTCTTAAAATACTATTAAAAACCACTTTTAATACAATTTATGAAATCACTAAGTTTTATAAAATACCAAACCCCATCAACCGATGAGTCTAGCACTAAAAGAGAGGAACCCTTATTCTAGAGTTGCTATTAAACACTATTAGTGTGTGATTTTAATTAATTAATGCAATTGGTTCAACGTAACTCCAAAATTTTGTAAGACAATAGAGAATCAATTCAATATCTAAACTGGCTGATTGTTGAAAACACCACCGGAAGTGAGATCGGTGAGTGTAGTTCTGAGCTTCGTCCTCCCCTGCTCTCAGCTCTTGGCCTCTGTTCTGGTTCTTTTGCTGGTTTGTAATGAAGAAGATTGTCAGCGGTGTGGTGGTTGCAGTCCGTCGGTGGAGGAGCGACAGTGATGAAAGGTGATCGAAGGTGATGATGGGTGGTGTATGGTGTTGAGAGGCTTAAACTTCACCGCAGCTCCCCTGGTTCCCGACCTCTCAGCTCTGCCTCGGGTCTCTCCTGGCTGTTCCCTGTCGCGGCCTTCTGCGGTGAAGTGGAAGGTCACCGGCGATGGTGAAGGAAGCAAGGGTCGCCGGCGACCAAGAAGTAATGGTGAGGTGTAGGAGAATCAAGATGAAGGTGAAGGAAAAGGTTCCAGATTTGCGCCGCGTCTCTGCTTCTTTTTCTCTTGCGTCTCTGTATCCACTCACCCCCAGCTCTTTCTTTTTGATTAAAATCTGACCCAAGGTGCTAACAAACGCTGAGTTTTCAGTCCAAAAAAAAAAAACAAAACGCTGAGTTTTTTCTAGACTAAATTGGCATTTTTCAAATTCATAATACCAAAATGTTATTTTCTAAATTCAAACCCCAAATTGCAATTTTCATATTTAATCCAATTGTCAAGTATTTCCAATAGTAAACAATTTAACCAACATCAAATGCTCTCAAGAAATCAATGATTAAGAGTAATTATAATTATTTTGACAATTTTATCCTTTTAAGTCAATTTAATATATTTACATTTATTATCAATTAAGCATAAATAAAGCATTTTAAGCTAAATTGTTATGACAACATTCTCAAATAAAATATAAAAATATATAATAAAATTAGGGATTTGTCAGTGTTCAAACAATCTTTCCCCTAAGCAAAATATCTTTCCTTAAATTAGGTCTCATTTTACGTCCCATTTTGACAAATAAATTTTTCATTAGGTCTTTATGGGCAATTTTCCAAAAAGAAAATTAAAAAAAAAGAACTCAACGTGTGGGCCCTTATTTATCACAATATCAAACAAGAAGAAGAAGAAAAAGAATATGATGATGATGCCATAAAAAATAGAAAAGTCATCAATGCTAAATTGAAGAATTTTTCTTAAGATTTTATAAAACATCAATTTAGTGCATCATCAGTGGTATTTCAATAAAAATGGAATTTTTTGATTTTTGAAAAGAAACGACGACGACAACAATAATAATAATAGGAAGTTTTTTCAAATAAAAAATAAAAAATTTTATTTATTATCATTATTATACTCCTTCAATCCTTAATACAAGACATATTTAAACAGTTAATCTTGATTTTAAATATAAGACAAAATTTTTATATTTATCAATTTTTTTTTTAAATTTATCCTTATTGATGCTAATTGCACCATATTTTGATAAGTTATTTTATGGTACGTTTAGGGATTTTATCATTTTTTTATACTTAAATTGCATTAATTATGATTAAAGTTGTTTGCATGAAATTAAGGTTAAAAGGGAAAAAAATGTTATATATTTCATGATTTATCTTAATTGATTGATCTTTGGAATATAATATATTATATTTTGAAACTTTCAATTGGGCACCAAAAATATTTTAAATTTTATAGTTAAATCCCTTCACAAACTTTTAAATATTTCACTTTAGTCCCTAATCAAAACTCCTACGGTCTATTTTTCCAGACCTTCGAGCCCGAGAGAAGCAAGCACGCCGCGACACCTTATTCTTGGACAGAGCTCACCAAATCGATCCTCACCTCCTACTTCCTATTCACCCCCACGGCCGCCATCGAGCTATGTCCTCCACTCCTCTATCCTCACACCCACCATGCCGGCGACTTTCAGATCAGATCGAGAACCAGGGGAGCGCAGCGAGAGCTCAGAGTCGACCACCGCCGCACCACCATCACCTTTGATCTCCTTCCATCGCCAACTTCTGATCCCTCTAATCCTCACCACCACTGTCGATCTCGCTCCACTGTTGGGAACCACAGAGCCGAATTTTGGAAAACGGAGAAGGAAGTCGGAGGAGAGATCATCGCATCTAAGACCACCACGCCCACTGTCGTAATCGTTCTCACTTCCTCCGTCGAGCTCCACCACACACCTCCACGGTCGTTCTTTCTCTCCTCTGTCAGATTCACTCTTCCCTGTGCCTCTCAGATTCTCCATCCCATTGAACCTCATGTCCTTCGTTTTTTTCCATTCTACTCCATGGGTGCTGCGAATTTGAGGACAGAATTAGTCCATATACCTGGCTAGCTTCTCAACTCTTGAGTGATTTGGCTTGAGTTTTTGAGCTTCAATGGAGAGTTTTTCTTAATCTCTTTATGAATTTCCTATTTTCAATTGTAATTCCTATCTCTGTTATAAAGTAGTTTTGGTAGGATTTTGCTGTGAGTTATTTAAATTTTATATTGTTGAGTTAAGATTGTTTATATTGTGTTTAGATTGGATTTATTGTGATTGGATAATTTTCAGCTATGTATTTCCTATCAATTCAATGAGGCTATGCTTGTTATGTGATTATTAGTTTGTGTAGTTGATTTGGGTTAATTTGAATGTCGCGATTATGCATTCATATTAGAAAGAACATTTGCATTAATTCAATATATTTTACATAACTAGTGGTTCTTGAAGCAATATTTATGAATCGTAAGAGTAACTATTGATTAGGAGTGTTAGACCTAAAGTGATTAGTTGGGTGATAAATCCATATTTTAGTATGTATTTTTATGTTTTATTTGGGGATTTTGTCATAATTATTGAGCTTCAAATGCCTTTTTTTCCAAAGAACAAAAAATCGGATTGGACCGGCTGGTTCGACCGGTTGAACCAAAAACCGGTTAGTGGTCCGGTCTGATTTGATCATTAAACCAGAAAACCGGTTGGACTGGTCTGAAACCGATTAAAACCGGTTGAACTGGTTTCTTTTTTTCTTTTATTTTCAAATTTTTATTTTGTGATTTTTTAGAGGAAAATGGAAGATTGAATACCAAAATGAAGAGAAAAGTAGGTAAAGAAAGAACAAATCTAAAAAATATGAAGAAGATAATGAAAAAAATTATTTAAAAAGATATAATAATTATAGGAGAGGAGATATCTTTACATAAGTATAGGCATTATAACTAATATTAATAGATTTTAAACATTTTTTTCTAAAAATCTTCATTTTTATCTATAGAAGTCTAAAAATATATTAATATATTTTGCCACTAATAAATTATAATATTTTAATATGACCGGTTCAACTACGGTTAGACCCCGCTTGACCCATTAACCCTTGAACATGTGCTGTAACCGGTTCATTGCCCAGTCCAGTTTTTCATTCCTTGCTTTTTTATAATAAACCGAGATTAAGAGTAAATATATTAAATTAGAACTAAAAAGGACAAAATTGTCAAAATAATTATAATTACTCTTAATTATTGATTTTTGAGAATATTTAATATTGATTTAATTATTTTCAATTGTAGTTGTTTGAAAAATTGGATTAAAACTGAAAATCGCACTTTGGGGCTTGAATTTCAGACATAACAATTTAGTCCCATGAATTTGAAAAATGCCAGAATGGTACGCTTGAAGTGACAGCGTTTTTTATAGCAATTTTAGGACAATCTAAACAATTTGAAAGCTTTATTCAAGAACAGAGAGCCACGAACGAGAACTGAGTCCGGACCTTCACCTATTCCTTTCGCTTTCCTTCATCTTCTACATCTCTCGGCCGCCTTTCCACCTTCCACCTTCCACCGTCAGCCACTTCCTCCATCTCCACCTTCCACCGTCACGATATTCATTTCTATCCTCTTCAACACGAGTTTCCATTCCAGTTCACCTCTTCCACCTTATCACCATTGATTCCATGGTCTTCACCATTTCTTTTCCACCCTCCATCATTCTTCATCAATCTCACTTCCTCATCGTGTTTCTTCCATGGCTGATGCGTCAATTCCGAAGGTGGCTTTGATTTTAATGGCTGGGTGTGGCTGATTCTCAAATCCTCTAGAGTAATGGTTTTAGTTATTCCAATCTCTTATCCTTTCATTATTTAGTGATTCCTAGGTTTTAGGCTAAGCTTTGTAATGTTTGGATATGTATTGAGATTATCATAAATGAGACTAAGATTGGTTGTAGCTGCTAGATCTTTTATTTTGTATTTGACATTGGTCTATAATTAGCTTTAATCTCTTTATATTTTCTAGGTCAGTGATGTAATGAGATTATTGTGAATATTTAGTGATAATTCAAGGTGGCTTGGTTGTTGGATTATGAGTTAAATGCTTTTCTTTGATTCTTTATTGGTTAGAGATTTGAATTAGGTTTTAGTTAGAGGAACTAGGTTTTAGTTAGAGGAGCTAAGTCTTACATGGTGTGGGAGATTTAATTCACTTAACTAAAGTTAGCTCAAAGAGTCTTTTGAGCAAATTTGTCACACTAGCACACTTTCAAATTAATTAAACCAAGGATAGCTTGAACCATTGTGCTAGAGGATTATCATCTCATTGTTATCACTTATTAATTCTCACAATTCCATTCATTCGTCGTATCATCCATTTGTTAACCTCATGAAATTCCTGTCAAACTTGCACATTTAATTTCCATTAATTTCTCACACATTTTGGTGAAAGAATGAACAATTGGGAGTGCAAAAGTGAAGGAAATATGCAGGGTGCATATTTGGCATAAAAAGAACATAAATATGGTGATATTATTTGAATGTTTGTTATGGTTATCAATTGTGGGCTATTATGGAGTTATTTGTGTTGACATGGCCATATTTCAATCACAATCGGAGCCAAAGAAAGGCCAATAAAAGGAAAAGAAGGAGAAATGGAATTTAAATAATCAATCGTGCCATGGAAAAGCAAGGAAATGATGAAAACAGACATTGGTAGAAGCGAAGCTCAACTCATGAAGTTTGGCCACAGCCAAGGAAGTTCAAGAAGCTTGGCCGCGGCCAAGCCATTTCAAGGGTTGCGGCCAAGGCAGTTCTAAAAGCTTAGCCACGGCCAAGCCATTTGAAGGGTTGCGACCAAGGTAATCCAAGAATCTTGGCCGTGGCCAAGCCATTTTACTAGCTGCAGCCAACATATGGACATAAACTTTTTAGTCGCAACCAAGGATCCTTTGGTAGCGGCCAAGCCAACTATTACACGTTTTGATTTTCTATGCCTATAAATGCAGGATCTAGGGTTAAGAACTCAATCTTCCAGATCCAAAAAACCCTAGGGAGGCGGCTGTGACATTCCTCTGAGCTTGGGTGTGCCAAAAATCAAGGGAACTCAAGTAGAGATTGAAGATTTGGAGAGATTCATGCTGATTTTCCTTGGTTTTGCTGTTTTCTTTCCCTTTCTTCTCCATTTTGCTAATATGGCTGTTGTTGCTCTGTATCTTTTTATTCATTTTTTGGATATGAGCGGCTAAACTCTTATTCTAGGATTATTTTGAACCTTTGTATGGATTAATACTTGGATCTTCCTCTCTTTTTTATGTATGAATGATGTGTGTGTGTGTGTGTGTGTTGGTTTCATCCTATGCATAAAGCTTCTGAATGTTTGGCCAGCAATTAGATTGACTTGTTTACTCTATTTTCTGACTTGAGAAAGCAAGATCAGAGTAAAGAACTTAGTTGAAATCATACTTGACTTGAAATTTACTTGATAAATGGATAGATTGTTAGTGATATAGAGAGATAATCACTAAACTAGTATTGTCAATGTAGATGGATGCTTAATGTATATTTTCATTTGATTGTAGCAAGAGATTGTGCATATTAATTGAGTATATGAACTTGGTTTTGACTTGAGAAAGCTAAACTAAATACTTTTGAATCTAGACTAACACATTTAATCATTGAAGACACTAAAAGAGAGGAAACTAATCAAGTTTTTATGAAATACAAAGGGGATAAATAATCCTAGTTTCCATATCAGAATTGATTTACACATTTAGATTTCAATTGTTTTAAATACAGATTTTACAATTCTTTCTCCATACCAACAACATTGTTTTGGCTCAACTTGATTGAATGCATTAAGCTTATTGTTCGATTTTAATTGTTAAAACAAATCCTCATAGGAACAATACTTTACTTATCATTTTATTACTTGACACGATCCGTGCGCTTGTGGAGGCGAACACCATTCCATTTTTATAACTTCAAATCCCAACAAGAAGTAGCTTAGGACCATTTTAATTCCACTTGCAAAAGTAGTTCATAGATAAAAGACCAACCAATTTTCTCCATTTTAAAGTCAATTTTTGGTACTTAGTTTACTTAGGAATTATTTTCATTTCGGCTCCACAAAGTGAATACAATCCGGATCGTGTTGCTATATTGTAATATAATTCGGTTATTTGAACCTAAAGGCAAATAAAGTGAGTTCATAGATAAAAAACCAAACCATTTTCTCCATTTTAAAGTCAATTTTTGGTACTTAGTTTACATAGAAATCATTTTCATTTCGGCTCCACAAAGTGAACACAATCCGGATTGTGTTGCTATATTGCAATATAATTCGGTCATTTGAAACTCAAAGCAACTAAAGTGAGTTTTCATTGGGGTTTTTAATTAAGACTTGATGGGTTTCAAAATCCCATATAGCACTGGGAATTTAGGCCAGAGTGTAAACCAACCCTTCATGGGCTAGCATCGCCAAGGCAGGTTGGCGGTCCAGCCCGCCTATTTTTTTAAAAAAATTATTTCACCCATTTTTTTCTTTTAATTCTCATTTCCTTTCTCTTTCACCCACTCACATCACACTTCTTTTCTTTTATATATTTGTGTTAGGAAACCAATTTCATTCTTACTTTCCTTTTTCTTATCTACTCACGTCACAAAAACATATAATCACATCTCTTTTAAATTTAATAATAGTAGAATAAATAAATATAATATGAAAATAAAAGTGTTAAATAAAAAGTATGAGAAAGTAGTTAAACACAGCATCATCAATGGAAAGGCGATCAGGGTATTTAGATTTATATCATAAGAAAAACTTTAAAAAAAAATAAAGCGGGTTTGCCCGCTATAATCCAAGGGCACAAGCTCGCCCCATGCCAGCCCAAGCACTCAAATTTTGGTACGTGGGCCCAACCCATTTTACTGGCTATACTCCCATATCATTTATTGAACAAGGATAGCGATTGAACCAATTTCTCAAAAGAATTTATTTCATTCATATTCCATTCCCTTCATTGTTTGAAAAGACCAAAAATAGTAGCTTTAGGATTTTAATTCAGTTTTGCACGTACGTACTTTCAACAAAATCCAAAACCAATTTTCCCTTGTTTTCATTGCATTTGCATGGCATTTAGATCACGTAGAAATCAATAAAAGACTTTTCGAGAAAAGAGAACGATCTTAGGTTTGCTTACATGCAATCCTTGGTTAATTTTTTATTGTGGACCCCAAGACAAATGATAAAAGGTCTCCATCAGATGCTCCCTCAACAACATTCAAGGAGAAGAGGAAATGAGGAAGGTGATTAGGATGTTTTAGAAAATACATGTCATATTAACTACTTAACCAACTTCCTTAATATAATCAAATTACGTAAATATATCTTACATTAATGAACAGAAGAGTATTTCCTTTCCTTTTCATTGATAGAAACTTCACTATTTTAGAAGTTTTGGGAAAAGGCAATTTATACCTATATATATATGCAAGGTGTAGCAAGAAGAAAAGTTGTTATATTTTCTTGGTTGGTGATGACAATGCTATAGCTGAGAATTTTAATAGAGGGAGATTAAAGTTTGAAGATGCAGAAGATCTACAGCACGGATGAAAATTTGGCATTGAGCTTTTGTTTCTCCTTTCCTTTCTTTTCTTTCTCTTGTCTTCTATTTTGTCTTTGGTTAGCTATGTTCAATTTATGTAGCTAAACCTTCATTTTGGATTATTTAGTTTGATTATGGATTAGTGGATGATTATTTCTTCTTCTAATTACTAAAATGTTATGTTTGTTGATTCAATTGTGAGCTGAATAGTTCTTAAAGATGAGAAACTTGATTGGAACTTGATTTGGTATTTTAAAGAAGCCAAAATATAGAAAATTTAGAATAGACCTCCAATTGAATTGTGTATGATTAAATTTTTGGACTTAATTTGCTCGTAGGCTGGGAGTATACCACTTGCCTTACATGTATAGTCTCTAGTCTTGTACCTAAATTAATTGAATTAAGTACTAATCGCCTAAAACATTAGGGATTGACATAATTGGAATGCCTTTTAGTGAATCAAAAGACACTCGTAGGTAATTAATAGTTCTATACTAGCAAATATAATTTTAAATGCAATTAAGAGAAGAAATTAGACACTAAGAAGTAGTCAAGATTATAATAATCCAAGTCATCGCTTAAGATCTAGAATCACCATTATCCTTAGCCTTAGTTATATTCAATTTTCTTTTTTCTTTTTAGTTAGCTATTATTCCTATCTTTGATTCAAATTATGTTGACTCAATTTAAGTAAAAGTGTAAAATCATCACTCAACTGTATTGTTAGTACCATGTCCTAGTGGGAATGATACTTTTCTCATCACTTTATTACTTAATACGGCTCGTGCATCTATGGAATCTCAGGCTATAATTTTTTCCCTATCAAGTTTTTGGTGCCATTGTTGGGGATTGAACCCGGGTTGCCCGCGTGACAGGCAGGAAAACTTGTTAGTGATTGTTAGTACCAAGTCATGGAGTTCATAGTATATATGGATCTTGTCTTGTCCAGCATGGCCATCTCCAGGACTTGGACCAGAATTTGCAAGTTTTAATGCTAGCCACCACGTGCTGGATACACAGCCAAAACAAGAGAACAAGAATACTAACTAGATATAAGGCCATGGATTGGGTTCTTTTACCCATGCTTGGTGTAAATAGCATAAGCCAAATATGCTTAGAGTCTTATGCTAACCAGCCTTGATGGTTTTATTTTGTTTCAAGAATTATGTATGAGATTAGCTTCCTGAGAAGAGAGTGCTATATATACATCAATTTATAGTGTTATTATTCAAACAGAGTTTGTGAAACAAATACCGGATAAGCCAACGCGCCACGGAAAAGTAGGCGGTGTAAACTTTACGTTTCTCTAGAAGATTGTCAAAATAAGTGTTTCTTTCTTGCTTCTCTGATCAATCTGTTATCTCTAGTGTGGCATGAACTAATCCACACACACACACATTGTGTGTGTGTCAACAGATAAGGTGACTTACAAGGATTGCATGTGTCAATAGCTATATTCAAAACCAACATAATTATGTCACTGAGCTAATGAGAGCCGATCCGACGGATATATAATTTTGAGTTGAAGCTATCTTACACGACTCTTTCAAGACACAATATAATGGTTCGCTAAAAATAACTGAAAGGTTGCTTCGTACGTATGTTCATCTAAGTGTCTTTAAATCGGGTCAAAATAGAATGACAAACTCCCAAACTGCATTTTGGATTCTTTATTGTAGTGAAAACGTTGGAATTTTTTTTTTTTTTAAAAATATATATACTCCTTCCGGTCCCTTATATATAAGGTGTTTCAGGCATCTTGCACAGAGATATTAAGGAAAGTTGTTAAATTGCTTTATTAGTTTTTAAAGGTATCTCAAAATTCCAGTAATACCCTTATTAATTAAAAAGGATGTACGAAGATCATTCATTTTTATAATTTGTGAAACTTTATGCAGACAAGTTAAAAATGGAACATCCTGTAATTTTCTGAGAAAACACCTTGTAATTTCCACTTCCTTTTATTTTTGAAAGATGCCTTATATAAGGACCGGACGGACTGAACCGTGGCAAAATTTAGAGGGTCCAGTCCAGGAGAACATAGATGAACTCTGAAGTCCTTCTCCTTTAATTGATTTCTATATGAAAGGCCGTACACGTTTGGTTCATACATACAAGCAACCTAAATTAACTAATCAGACTATACTCCCTCTATCCTTATTTACAAACTGAATTGCGGGTTTTAGAAAACAATTAAAATGAGTTAAAAAATATGGATTGCGGGGTTTTAGAAAACAATTAAAATGAGTTAAAAAGTAATAAATATGTAGGAAGTATACTATTTTTTTCAAAAATGCCCTTATTTATGAATGAATAAGAAAGAGTAATAATGAGAAAATGATGAAAGAGAATGTATGAGGAAAAATGATTGTGAAAGAATAAAAGGAATGGGTCAACATTTTAATTAATGCAATATAAAAAAATTCATTGAAGGTAAAATAGGTAAAAAAGCATTTATTATTTAGACCAACTCATCAAATGGGACCTTGTAAAAAGGGAAAAGTCAATTCAAAAAATGGGACCTTATATAAACGGACTGAGAGTATATAGAGATGCAGAAGCATTGATATTATGGGAAGCCACCTATGAGTCAGTTAATAGATTGCGCCGCTCAAGAGCCTACTGTTGAGTGATTAATAATTTATGTGGTTCACACACACACACACACACGGGGTTAATGCTTTTAGCTTTTTTAGTCTACTTTTGGACTTTGAGCAAGTACTGAACGTATATATATTCATTAGTTGTGCTTTGAATGGAATGATCTTATGATCATGATGTGTGAGGGTGTGTGCGTGCGCGCTTTGAATCTAGGTAGTCGCTCAAACTAAAGGTCAATGTCACTCATTATAATTATGTACATTTGCAGTTTTTAATTAAAACGAAAGAGAATGAAAATGATGCATTGTTGAAAGTGTTGCATTAATTAATTAGTACACCATTAATTTACATTGCTGCAAGTGGAGGTATGTTATATGTTAATTCTCTTACGTCGAATAAAGAAATTAAGTAAATGTTCTCCAACATATGTGACAAAAAGAAAGACAAAGACAAAGGGTTAACTAATGAAAATACTGAAATTTCAAATTTCTTATATATATGTATATATTTATATATATTATACTTGTTATGTGTATTGCATTACATAATTCAGAAGTGCGACCATGAGAGACAACTAAAATATCTTTCGCCTATTATAAGAAAATACTAAAACATATCAGCAAGAACTGACCAAGCACTAAGTTCGCAATAATAACTTGACAACAAAGAAAGCATCATGGGACCAAAAAACAAAACAAGGACAACATCAAGAGACACAGGACCACGAAAAGCAGCAAGGAACTATATAAAACGAAGTACTTTGATGAACAATATCTTCATCTTCATGGAAAGCAGTTTAGTAGCTAGCTTTAATCAATGACAATGTCCTGATCCAGGGGGGCTTGGACCACTGCAGTCAGCTTCCAAGAACCTTGGAATACTCTGTTTTGTATCTCGAAGATCTTCCATAATTGATGTCCTCACAAAGATAGCCTCTGTCGCATCTCGAGAAACATCTGGAAGCTTCTCTAATGTGTTAACAAGAGGCCTTGCCATCACAGGAACAAGACACAGCTGCCACGAGAGAATCAGAAGAACTAAATATAAGGCCATGGATGGGATTCTTGCAGCCATGATTATTGGCAAGTAAATACACTTGTATATATAATGATGCTGCGACTTAAGTGAAGGCTCTTTTGTTCACTTAAGAATGTTTGAGACTATTTGAGAAGAGAGTGTTGTGTATGCTTGTATTTATATTGGTCTTGATTGTTGAACAATACCGAACCATTTAGCTATGATATTCACATGCATGCATGGGTGAATTAGGTTTTGGTGTAGAGGGAAAGAACCTAGGCAATTAAGAGGTTATGGTTCTAGAACAGTCAAAAGGTTTTTTTTTTTTTTTAATTGCTTCTCTGATCAATCTGTTAGTTTATCTAAAACAAGAAAAGTAATACTACTCTTCATCAAAAAAGAAAAATAATGCTAATACAGTTTACTTTTAAGCGGCTGCATGTGTATTTATATTTTAGTGTATGGGATTAAAGGAAAATAATTAGCCCTAATTCATAGAACTTCTTATGAAAAAAATAAAAATTAATAAGAAACCCGTAGCAACCCTAAGTGAAATATTAACAAATCACTTAACTAAGATTGTGACAAGACAAGGATGATTGATGTAGAATTATGTACAGAGAAACGAAGTTAATTGATCGGTCTGAATTGGATTTATTTGATACGGCTCTTCCAAGGCCACTAAAAATAATTAAAAAGAATTACGCGTAATATGTTGGGTGAAGTGGATCTAAACTTGTTAAAATAAGACAAGTTTTCGAACTTGTGCAATTGGATTGTTGTTGTAGAGGAATTTTGTGGAAAATGCATCGGACAAATTTCTAGTTTAATGTATTGTAATTATATATAAATTGTGTGTAAAAATCTGATTTGATATATTTGACTCATAAATTAAATATGTTATTATATGATTTGAAACATTTGCTGTACAATTAGACTCCATATATTACTTTTTATGGCACAACTGAAATTCGCGGCCGCGCACGCACAATTGGAAAAGTAGTCAGTCAAGTCAAATAACCATCACTATAGCCTCCCTGATAATGCATTACACTGTATAACTTTCACAGCATACCATGAATCAGTCTCCTTTTTCTTCTATTTGATATAAAAGCCATCGCCACCTTTTTTTCTGTTGTTCAGACTTTATTGAAAGGAACAAGACTTGGTTTGAACCAGATGGTGTAAGTTATAGTTTGAATTTGATCTTAGAATTATCTTTTATGCTATGACGTATTAGGTATTACACTTTAGGACATCAAGCAACTAGAGCACATAAAGATGGTTATATATTTCGCTTTAGCTAATTTGCTTAAAGGTCCAAATCATGCATCCATTATATTTTGTCTTGTCGACTGCAATAGTGTTTTTGTTCTTTGATTGCTTCTTCACCAACCCCATGCAATTTCTCAGCATCTTTTTAATAACCCTTAATCCAAGATTATTGTTAGTACTATTGAACATTCTAAGAGATTTAAGCTAGATAATTAATTAAACAGAATAGGTAATGCATCACACTGCACTCGATCATCCTTTAATTTGCTTGTACAATTTTTTTTTTAAATTTTTGAAAGAATTACAGGAATCCTATTAATGAAAATAATTAAGTTTTTTCTTGTAATATTTTTTTTTATTTTATTAATGCTTGTTTTCTGATTTATATTATTAACTTAGTTTTATAATCTTGTAATGACGAATAATTCAGTATTGTATAAAATGAACAAGATTGTTTGTCATTCTCAATCCACATTAACAAAACCTTTCTCAGTCCATCTTATACTTGTCATAGATAGTTAATGAATCATCAATTAGAAGAAAGAGAATGATTTCATGAATGAGGTTGAGAATTCTCTTCTACTAACGAAACTTAATAGAATAATCGAAAGCTAATGATTTCAGTTTCACGTCCCTGATGAACAGTTAGAATTCCCTTATACCAGATGAGGCACATATATATATATAGGGGCACTTTGTGCTTCTGCATTTCCTTTTATTTTTTGACCTTCAGCATTAGTTTTTGTTAATACCATATACATTATGTTCTACCTTCTACATCTCCTCTTCAATAATTTGAAAAATAGATGCGGCAAACCCATTTTTTAGTCTAGTCTGCATTTGGGCTAATCTTTGGTTGATCAGACTACATATTCACTCTTGATCAAATTAACAGTGCACATGCCCTTACAAAAGATGTCACCTGTGCGTACTATAGACACATGGGTGGATTTTTTTTTTTTTTTTGGGAAAAAATATAGACAATAAAAGTATATTAATGAATCAACTTGTTCATCATCATTAAAAGAAAAAGTATTCGTATATCATTGATTCTCAATCCAATAAAAGCATAATAAAAACCTAAAAGAAGACTTCATAACCAAATGAAGAAGCAACAGTACTAAGTACTGATCAATCACACCTATGCAATGATTAGAAATACAAGTAACCTGACAGAAAACTATTTTGGTGCTTCTATTAGCACAATACAACAAAAGATTTTGAACTTAAACACTCCTTATTACCAGCTATATATCCAAACTTCTTTTATTTCAGATAAACTACAAAAAGAGAAATCTCTGTGTTACTGATTATATCTGGCTAGGTGGTACATTAGTGATGCCCTGCTCCACCATTGCTAGGACCTGAATTATCAAGAACCATTTGAGGTGATAAAACTTTGTTATTATTTGAGCATAGAGTTGAGCTCTTCACAACCTTGTGTGGTGGTGACTCTAGAAGGAGACCCACTGAGTCAGCATGCCCTAAACCATCAGAAAGTGGTCGTGCCATTATGCCATGCATGGTGCTTACGAGAATGAGAAAAAGAAAGAAGGCAAAAGATTGGAGTCTTGCAGCCATAACTGATTTAATAATGGGATTGAGGTCTATCTAAAGCTATAAGGTTTTTCTAATATCGCAAGTGTATGTGAGAAAGAAAATACAAGATTCACTTCTATTTATAGTGTGGTTTAGATCAGAGCTGTGACTGTGTTCAACTGTTCATTACCCACAAAAGTGATATTTGGCCACAATCAACATAAAAAAATTAGAATTTCTAGTGGAAAATTGCTCTCTATCTAGCCTTCTTGTGCGCGTGTGTGTTTGGGGGTTGAAGACTTGAAGTTTTAATTCTGAAACTGGGACTATAGTAGTTATAATATTTGGAGGGGCCATTACTACAAAAAAAACGCTTGTAATGTCCCTCTTTTGGGCCTTTTAACATCTGAAAACAGGGGGATGTTTATCTGAACGACGTAGAAAAAATTGTCAATAATGTCCGTAAAACAAGGACGTCTATAGTCTGGACTTTAGACGTCCCTACTTAAAACTAGGGACGTCTAAAGTGTTTTTTTTTTAATTATTTATATTACAGATCTGGACTAAACAGTGTTTAAAACCAGAAATTACAGATCATCGTCAATAAAATTACAGATCTAGTATATGAACTCCAAATCCAAAATCTACATAATAATAACTCCAAAGCTAAAATCTCATAGGCAGAAGATGAAAACAATAAGAGGAATCAATTGCAAAAAACTTATCTCCTTCTATTATTGAAATTCATTTTCACGTAATAATGAATAGAGAAGAGCAACAGGGAGAGACAAACCTCGTTTTCTCTGCGGGAACGTGGCCATGAAGCATATTTCAGGGTCTCAATCTACAAACCATAACAATACGAGTTAGAAGATAAAATAGAAGGAAAACCCAAAGAAAAAAGATAAAGAAGATAAAATAATAAAAAAATGTAAGAAAACATAACAGATCTGGATCGAGGTGAAAAAAAGAGAGAAAGAAAGAAATAATAGTAAAAATAGCATATAAAGAAGAAGAAGCAAGAGTTAAAAGGTGTAGCGACAGTAGCTCTCCTTATGTTTGCAGCGATAGGAAGAGAAAGGTGAGAGTAATATAAAACTGACAGTAAAACTGACAAATAAAAACTGTCAGTATAAATTTGAATTGTTTTTTACGTCCCCAATTTAATTTAGGAATGTCTAAATTTGTCCAGTTATTTTATTTTTTATTTTAAAATAGGGACGTCTAAAATCACACTTTAGATGTCCTTATATATATTGGGGACGTCTAAAGTTTTTTTTAAAAAAATTTAAATTAGGGACACCATTTGACGTCCCTAATATATATTAGGGACGCCGAAATGGCATCCCTGATGATACAAGGGCGCCCTTTGACGTCTCTAATATATATTAGGTACATCAAATGGTGTCCCTAATTTAAAAAAGAATTTTAAAAATTAGGGACACCATTTGGCGTCCCTAAGATATATCAGGGATGCCAAAATGGCATCCCTGATGATATAGGTTGGCGCCCCTAATATATACTAGGGACGTCAAAGGGTGTCCCTAATTTAAAGAAAAAAAATTTTTTTAACATTAGACGTCCCTATTTATATTGGGGACATTTAAAATCAATTTTTTTATATTTTATTTTATGCAGGCTCACTTTAGGCGTCCCCAATGAATTTGGGGATGCCTTAAGTGAGGTTTATCCTCAGTCAAATTGGGGACGTCTTAGGGGAGCTTTAGGCGTCCCCAATTTACTATGCAATTCTCACTTATAATTATGAACATGTCACCGGTTATTTGTGTGTTTGGAGACCCTTTTTAAGCCCAATTGGAGGTCATAAGTTCAATTACCAATTGAGAACTCAAATTTGAGTGTTTGGAGAGACCAATTGGCAATTGCGCTTTTACCAAAGCCCAATTGGTGAAAGCTCAATTGGGAGAAGCTAGAAAATGGAGCTTTTGTTAAAAGCTAATGACATTTTATGCTAGATTGGGTTGTCTGGAAATTAGTTATATGATATTGGCTTTTCCCATAAATGTTTTTTAAATAGTATGTAGTATCAAAAAATATTTTTTGAGTGTTTTTAATCCCTTAAAATATTTTTCTAGTTATACCCACTACCTAGTGTGCTATCAAACTGATTGCAATTTTACCCACTTTCTAGTTGTACACTCAAAAAAAAAATTTGAGTGTTTTTAACCCCTTAAAATATTTTTTTTGTTTTTTTAATCTCTTAAAATATTTTTTCAGATGTACCCAGTGTGTTATTAGACTGATTTCAATCTTACCTTTAATGTAGTTTTTCAGCTCCAAAAATTACTTTAAAATATTTTTTTGATGTTTTTAAACCCTTAAAATATTTTTCAAGTTGTACCTAGTGTGTTATCAAACTTATTATAATTTTACTTTTAATGTACTTTTTCAGCTCCAAAGATTATTTTAAAATATTTTTTTTGTGCTTTTAACTCTTTAAAATAATTTTTCAGTTGTACCTAATCTTAGGAGACTGACTACAATTTTATCTTTAATGTATTTTTTTTAGTAGTAAAGATCACCAAAAACTTATAATATTAATTTATTGATTTCCACCCACTCTAAAATATTTTTCCAGTAGCACCTAATATTTTAAAGTAATTTTTAAATATTTACTTGATTTTTTAAATATTTTTTCACTCACTCTCTCTTACCATTATCACAAAAACCCTTATACTTAAGCCAATCCAAACAAGTTTTATTTTTGCAAAAGCCCAATCGCCAATCACCAATCCAAACATAAATTACATTACATAATTTAGCTTTTACCAAAAGTAATATCACAACAAGCCCAATTGAAACAAGCTAAATTATCAATCGCTGTTCCAAACACACTCTATATTTTTGATATCCCTTTTTAAAAAAGGGATATCCTTTAAGGTCATAATATATATATTGTGTAATAGTGGGCATTGTGCAATGTAACTTGATTAGTATTTCCCATATCAACTTTCCAGCTGCTCAAGTCGCACAATCATTTATTAAAGTTTTATAATTAAGTAATTTTAACATAATTCACTCCTAAAACTGTTCATATGACTAATCTATTTAATATACCTTGTAACGTACTTGATCTCAAATAGAATTTAAGCAACATTAATTTCATTTTAAATTTTTTTAACAGTAACAATATTGTTGAAGTAATGTATGGATTTTTTTTTTTGTGGCTAAATTATATAACATCCCCTGAACTTTGGGTTAGTTGCATATAACCCCTTTGATATTTTAAAGTTTAAATATAACCCCTCCGGTCTTTCATTTTTTAACTATTAACTCCCTGCTATTAAGTGACCGTTATCTTTTTAACGGAAATTGTCACGTCATATTATGAAATGACACATGGCATCCTATGTAAATTACTAATTTTCATAAAACCACCTGAACTTTTAACAGTTACAGATAACCCTCCTGAACTTTGATCAGTTACAAATAATTCCCTTAACATTTCAAAATTTAAATTTGATTCCCTTAAAATTTTGATTTGTAATATTAAAACTCAAGTTGTTACTTTTATCATTTTAATAAATTTATTTAGTTTTTTTACTATCATTTGTCAATTAAAATAGTTTTCTAGGATGGCAAAACCAGAAAAATTAGAAGAATAATATTTAAAAAATATAAAAATAAAAATGTCATCATTTGTATAATATTTATTTATTTTCTTGGGATAATTAAGCATTGATAGTATTACAATATCATCATTTGTTTTAACTATATTATTAGGATGATTGAGCATTGATAGTTTAAATATTATGTTTATCTCAGAGGATAGCTTATGCCCACATTAATTTTTTTTATTAGTAATGCATATTTTTTCATGAATCAAAGGTTCGACGTGTATTTTTATATTTTTATAAATATTATTCTTCTTCTTGTTTTTTTTTGCCATATCAAAAGAACTAATAGTATTTTAATTAATAAATGATAGCAAAAATCTTAATAAATTTATGAAAATGATTAAAAGTAACTGTATGTGGTTTAATATTATAAATCAAAATTTTAGGGGAATCAAATATAAATTTTGAAATGTTAGGGGGTTCTCTACAACTATTCAAAGTTCATGGGGGTTTTATGAAATTAGTAATTTACACAAGATGCCACATGTCATCTCATAATCTGATGTGGCATTTTCCGTTAGAAAGATAACGATCACTTAACGACAGGGGGTTAATAGTTAAAACAATGAAAGGTTAGAGGGGGTTAAATTTAAATTTTTAAATGTTAAGGAGGTTATATGTAAATGACTCAAAGTTCAAGGGAATTTTATATAATTTAGCCCTTTTTCCTCAAAAAATCTAGTCTTTTGTTGTAATTTGATATTTCAATTAGAATATTAATATATTATGTTTATATTTTTGTATTATCTTCAATTTTGAAAATAAACAAAACCAACAATATCATAATGTTCACCAAAACTTAAAAAATTTTCAAGATTAATACATAATTTTTTTCAATTCATCCTTGTCGAGAGTTTTAAATTGATATTCAAACAAAACAACAAGAAAAAATAGTTTCATATTCTAAAATTGTTCAAATATATTAAACTCTTAATAGAAGAATAAAAATTATCAAATAACATATTTTGTGATGAACTACAAATAAACAGTAGTCAATGGGCTTGAATGACGCCACTTGCAACAAATAGAATTGGTAAAAAATGTTTTTGCAGAACAGATCTTATTATTAGGACTTAGAAGCCATCATCATGATCTTTTGGGGTTAAAAACTTAAGTAGATTGGGGGATCCCCAACCTTAAATTGTCACAATGAAATATACAACCACTATATACAAAGAATCGTGATATATATATAAATAAATATATATATATATATATATATATATATATATATTATGTTTTTTTAAACTGTCATGTTTTTAAATCAAACACAATATAATACTTATTAAATAGACATTAGTATCTGTCTATTTTGACATACTTATATAGATTATATTAATAAATTTATACATTAATTAAACAAAGTAATTATAGATATATTCATTATTTAATCAATTAATATTCTAGACACTGTTGAATAAAATATTTTTTATAACTAAAGTAATTGAATTATAATTAAGAGATTAAACATAGTATTATATAAGTATATATTGCAATATCACGAACCATATATAAAAAACAGATATAGCCCAGCATAAAAAAGTTGAATTTAATTAGTTGACCATTTTGTTAAGTTTTCAAAGTAGGGTGGTAGTTAGGGGTGGAAATAAGCCAGGTCAGGCCAAGTTTTTACTTTAATAGTGTCATGCTCTTATTTTAATTTCACCTTTATCAGAGTATTTGCGGAAAGTGATATGCGGTTCGGTAGGCAGTACATGAATAACATAACTATACTGATAATATGTACATGATTATGGAAATTCCCCTCAAGGATTTGTACCTGATAATTTCAAATAATGTAGTCACATAGGGCTACCAGGGTGTCTAAACCCATCCTAGTGAAACGGAGACCTCTTCCTATCTTCGTTCCACCACTGCAATTCTCTCGTATAGCTCCCTTCTCTGATCTCTGCATACCTTTCATACTCACCTGTCTAATTTGTTGGTAGGGGAGGGTGGGATTCGAGAGAATCTCAGTAGGAAACAAATACCATAATGCATGCATAATAGATGCTATGTGTATGACATGTTAGCTTTAATTAAATGCATGCCCCATAATGACATTTTTGCATGCTCAATGTTTCATGTAACAAGATTATGACCACAGCGAAAACAGAAACAGAACTTCATTTATTCAAATATGATCTACACAATCAAGTAAAGCAATCACATACATCACTACACAAGCAAAGACATCAAATACATGCAAGTAAGATAAGTCCTCTACCTCCAGTCTTGTCTCTGCCTCGAAACATGTACCTCGTAACACGTGCCAACAGTTCAAGGCCCATATTTGATCCTACAATGCCAAAGGTACTGTTCAGACACTTCCATAGTGTTTCTAGAGGTTTATATGAGTTTATATTGAAAAATTACTAAATTGCCCCCGGGGACCCAGCCCGGCCCCACTGTACCCGGTCCGGCTGTTCTTTTCCCAGAATTCTATCCTGGTCTATCCTGACATATTTTCACTCAAGGAATCCATTTCCGGACTCATAATTATCAAATTCAATATCAAATTACAAAATTGCCCTTGGCAGCCCTACTTTGAGGGTTTCAGGGGCGTTTTCGTAATTATGTTTTTTTGGCATTTTTCGAAAAAGTGACCAACTATAACCCCACCTAATTTTCCCTCCTGAATGCAATGGAATCATTAAATCATTGAAAATCTAACTCTAAGGCCCATTTACAGCCCTGGCTGAAATATATGGGTTTTTCAAGAAAATTCAGGGTTTTGCAATTTCGGCTCAGTAAACGCGTTCCTTTATACTCCTAACCACTTTATTGACTATTCCATTAGGTTACAACTACCATTTAGTACCAATTTGGGCAGCATAACCCCTAGGAAAGCCTATTTTCCATTTTTACAACCAAGGACAATCCGGCGAAATTTCACCGATTAAATTGTCCACAGCAGCCAGAATAGTCAATATACAAAGGTTTGGAAGTTACCTCAAGCTCCCACTGGCTCTCCCTTGATATGGCTGAACCCTAGGTGCTCGACATTCAAATTTGAGCTTCCAAACCTTAAATCATATGAAAAGGAAGCTTAGGAACGGACTTATACGCGTTAGGAGCTAAATCGTCGGAGGAATCGGTTTACCTTGTAATTTTTCTTCTCCTTTCTCTCTCTAAAAATCTGAACGTTCTCTCTCTCTTCAGCTGTTGTTTAACACCAGAAATGAGCTCAAGAGGAAGAGGATGATGATATATTATTATATCATATTTTACTTTAATTTTCCAAATTTTCGGATTTTTACAAAATTTTGGCCGATTTCTGCCCAAACTTTGAAAAATCATAACTAATTCTAGAAAAATCAAATTGGAGTGATTCCAAAGCCTATAGAACCCTTATTGAGTCTAGTTTCAAGGAAAAATATAGAATTTTTCTGAATGGAATCACAAAATTCCCAGAATTTCAATCTTTGCATACTGTTCCAGAAATTTCACAGTTTTTTTGTGCTGACTTCAAAAATTCATATCTTTTTGTATATATCTCTAATTGAGTCATATGACCTATCAAATTAAAGGTTAGGATGTCTACTTTCATCCTGTAAAATTTCATAATTTTTGCTCGACATTTGATCATTGAAAATCACATGACAAGCTCACTACCTCATAGGCGATTTCACCGAAAATATAATTATATTCTTCAAAATTCACCATTTTACTTTCTTAATACCCCAAAGATATTAGAAATATTAGAGAATATATTTGGGACACTTGCTAAACTGGGGCTTAGCAGTCCGCTTAATTTAGGCTTATTCTCAAGCCTCCAATCCTAAAATTCGGGGTATTACAAATAGGCCTCGCCTATTAAGACACAAAATGGCCTAAGTCTAACCTATTGGAGGCCAATTTTTGGGCTTACGCCTGACCTAAAGTCTGTTAAGGAGACCTGAATTTTTAAAATTTTTAAAGCAACCCAAGATAATAGTGAGTAACACGCATCAAAACCAACATCAGCTGGCGGTGCAAGAGACGACAGGGCAAAGGAAAGAATAAGGTACAAACCATTCCTAGGCTTTCTATTTGTAACACTAACAAAATAAAACTTCTAAGCAAATAGATAATAGTCGGGATAATTCGACCTTATCAGTATCATTACTTTCATCATATTTTCTGCAGCACTTGCTCCTTGTTAGTCACATACTTTTACAGAAGAAATAACATATACTTTTTTGTCTTCATGAATATCAATTTTTTTAATATAAGCAATTTCACTAACCCTTGAGCACATCTTAGCAAATTCAGGGCTAGAATTTCATGCTGAACCATCCCAGCTAGAATCAACTTCACACGGCCTCTCGCTTTAGCCTAGTGAATTTAGCACATCTTGCAATTTCACATGGCATCTCACTTTAGCCCAGTGAAAAAAAGTCTTAGCAAATTCAGGGCTAGAATCATCCCAACTAGAATTTGAACGTAGCTTCCTTAATATCTTCAG
Organism: Inga leiocalycina; assembly: GCA_963242795.1. Lineage (NCBI taxonomy): Eukaryota > Viridiplantae > Streptophyta > Magnoliopsida > Fabales > Fabaceae > Inga > Inga leiocalycina. The sequence continues at coordinate 29,970,036 of OY725320.1, read as the reverse complement.
CACCACATTATCATTGACCACAATATTATTCAATTGAAGTTTTTTCTCAAGTTCATCACAGTCACAGAGCAGCAAGCTAGCAACAGTCAACAAAGAAGGCAGAGCAACAAGCAAGCAAATAATAGAGAAACAAATTGAAAGAGTAAATGGGCAGGTAGAGCAGCAAATCAAAACAACAAATAAACATAGCAATAGATTTGGAGCTAGACAAAAGAAGAGAAGAAATAGAAAATGGAAGGAGAAGAGTGGACTTACTAAAGCTGGAGATCTGCGGCTGCTTCCCCACTGGCCACCGCGGAAGAGAGAGTTCAAGTCAAACGAAGGACGGCCACGGAGAGAGTAGGCGACGGTGACTGACAGAGGAAGGACGGGTGACAGTCAACGGGTTAGGGCTTAGGTTCGATTGTTCAAGAATCAAGGGCTCAAGGTGATTATGCGAAGAAATGAAGAGATTCAAGGGGCAAGGGCTTAAGGCGAAGATGAAGAAATAAAGTTAGGGCGACCGCTTGGGTTCAAGACTTCAAGTGTTTGACTATGACTTTGTGAGTGTTGGGTGAGCAAGGGACTAGGGTGATTGAGCTGAGATTATGAGAGTTAGACGAAAGAAGATAAAGGGTGAGTGGGTGACTCTAGTCAGCTATGGGATAATGGGAGTCTCGACGGATCACAGATGCAACTTCAGAACTCCAAATCTAAACAAATGAGTTAGGGTTAGGGAATTAGGGAAGAAGTGAGTGGCAAAAGTGTAACTATACATTTACCTTTAGAATTTTTTTTTAAAAGATTTTAATTAACAGGTTCAGGCCGTCCTGACAAACCTCACAGGCCTATCAGTAAGCTTTGGCCTGGTCTATTAAGATAAATAGGTTTTTTAAGTGGCCTTGGTCTGGCCTTTTAGCCTGATAGGCTAGACCGCAGGCTCCTATCAGGTGGCCTGACCTATTTCCATCCTAATGATAGTGAACATTAAAGTTAAATGAATATGAAAAGGAAAAAGTTAAATGACCGACAATGCAAAGAAAAAGTCTATGAAATAATTTGGTCAAAAACAATACTAGTTTCATTTCCCAAGCATCTGGTACTATGCAACCCGAGAGCCACTGAAAAAATATATAATATAAATATTTTATCCTATTTATAAATCACTTTAAACATGTTTCGCCTTAATAAAAGCATTAAAATTTATTAAATTTATCTTTAATAACTTTTAAATTTATAATTTTACCTATATTTAATAAACACTCTATTTCTAAATATACATCATCAACAAAATAATAAATGATGAATAAAACAGTATATTTTTATAAAAAATTTAATGATATGACTTATAAATAAAAAAAGAACAAATTTCTCTCTTTAAAAATTTGGGAATTTAAAGCACACCAAACCTTGTATCGGAGCGGCTCTAAAGTCAGTGGCGATGAGATTCGAATTATAGTTCATGCAAGCAAGTAACCATTAATTATGTGTGTCGTGAATTGAATCACCTGGATATATACAAACCACATGATGTTCCCCAGGTTTTTTATAAGATATCTTTTCAATCGAATCACATAGATTAAAAAATGTAAATTAAAGTTAGTTAAGAATCTTGTTGATAAGCATATATTTTATAATTAAATAAGTGTAGATTCAGAGATATATTTAATTTAATTTATTAATATTTTATACTTATTTAATTATATTTCATATATTTTTCTATCCTTTTATTAATTATAGAATAAAAGGATATTTTGATATAAAATCTGCTCATATTCTAATTTATTTTATAGGAGATATTATAAGATTCAAGTAAAAACAAAATATCAATATAATATATCTATATTATATGATAGTTGGTAAAAGAAAAAAGATAAACCAAGATATTGTGATAGAGGCATATGCAAGGAGGTAATATATATATATATATATATATATATATATATATATGCGCTAAGTGTAGCAAGAGGACGGTGTGCTATTTTTCCTTAGTTGGTGACGGAAATGCAAGAGCTTAGAATTTTAATAGAGAGGGATTAAAGTTTGGAAATGCAGAAGATCCACAGTATGAATGGAAATTCAACATTGAGTTTTTATTTCTCCTTTCCTTTCTCTTCTTTCTTTGGTCCTTTTTTTTTTATTTTGTCTTTGGTTAGCTATTATTTTGTTCATGACAATGTTCAATTTATGTAGCTAAAACTTTATTTTGGAATATTTAGTTTTGTTATGGATTAAAGGATGACACTTTCTTCTTTTATTTGTTTTACATTGTATTTGTTGATTTAATTGTGTGTTTGATTATTCTGAAACAAGATAAATCTGATTGAGACTATTTTGATGTTTTAAAGAGGCCTAAATATAGAGAATTTAGATTAGACTTTTAGTTAAATAATGTAGGATTAAGTTTTTTGACTTAATTTTCTTGTAAAATAGACACATACCTACCGTTCCTACATAGGCTCATTAGGTTTGCACTTAAATTAATTCAATTAAGTACTAATTGCCTAAGACATTAGGGATTACCATAATTGGAATGCCTTTTAGTGAATTGAAAGACACTCTTAGGTAAGTAACAGTCCTAGACTAGCAAATATAACTTTAAATACAATTAAGGGAAAAAATTAGATACTAAAAAGTAATAAAAAATATAATAATCTAAGTCACCGCTTAAAATTTAGAACCACATTTAGTTTTAGCTATAGTTAGATTTGATTTTTCTTCTTTTCTAGATTTCACATCTTTATTTTAAAGTGTGTTTCCTCAAATTAACCGAATGTGTAAAATTATTGCTCAACTGAATTGTTTGTACCATATCCTCATGGGAACGATACTTTTCTCATCATGTTGTTACTTGATACGCCCGTGTACTTGCGGAGTCTTAGGCAATATATTTTGCCCCTATCACTTATTCTTTTTAAAAATTACTAAAGCATTTCAACAGTATCCTTAAGTTTTGTAAAATCTCTTGTTCACATGAAAAAAACAACTTGAGTGGATCTTATAATAATAATGGAATGGAGTATTGTTGGCGCTATAAGTGTATGGGTCACACCAAGTTATAAAGTGACAAGTAAATATCATTCTTACGCAAATTTGGTTCTAAAACCTAGTCAAACAAAAGACTTGGTGAAATCAATTAAATTGAGCTAAAATAAAGTTTTGATGTGAAATGAGAATTTTAAAAACTGCTTTTAAAACTAAAAATTAGTAAAAACAATTGATTCTTTAACTTCAAGGATTAAATGAATATGTGTGTTAGTCTAGGATTCAAAAGAGATAGGATTATTTATCTCTTTATATCTCATAACATTCAATTAACCTCCTTTCAAAGATGCTCTTAATGAATATATGTGCTAGTTTAAGATTCAAAAGAAAATTGCAAATGCTCTCTCAAGTCAAGGACAAGTGTCTAATTCCATTAATTGCTCAATCTCTGGTTATAATTAATAAAACCAAATTTCAAGCTCCACTCCTAATATGATTGTGTAAGGTTAGTAAGTAGGATATCTTTATCTTACCAATAAAGCATCCATTATCATGCAAATTTCAAGTTCTTGCACAATTTCACCCAAGTTCTACACTCAACATAGCCCTCTCAAGCATAAATTAAGTGAACAAAATATCTAAATGGCAATCAAGCACTTAGAAGCATTAGGAAAAGAGTAAAATAAACACATATATATCATTAATCACAAAAAAGAGAGGAGTAATCAAGTGTTAATCCATAAAAGGGCTCAAAATAATCCTAGAACAAAGTCTAGCAACCATGGTTATGGGAACCGGACCGGACCGGCCGGTTCGGACCGGAACCCGGCGAACCGGCCAGGTGGCCGGTCCGGTTTGGTCACAGTAGCGACCCGGTCTGACCCGGATGGAATCGGATCAAACCGGTAGCGACCCGGCCGACCCGTCGAGCTGTGCTGGTCGGATGGGTCACATTTTTTTCCCTCCAGCGTCTGAAACGACGCCGTTTTGAGGGTTTTTTTTTTTTAATCATCAGTTCACATCATTGCATCAGCTCAGCATTCTCATTCTGAATCTGAACCCGTAAACCAGCTCCCTCTCCTTCCTCGACAGCGAAGCTTTTGCCCTAGAGTCTCTGGCCTTTTCTTCTTCTCCACTCAGCGGCGCCGGCGCACTCCCTCAAATCCCAGATCAGTGTCAACCTTGCTCGTCCGCCGCGTCTTGATTCTGTCCCCAAATCCATCCTTGCGGCAGATTTCGTTCCCAAAAGTTGAAAAAATCCGGTTGTGTGTATGGTCTTGGCTCGCCGTGTCTTGGCTTGTCATTTTGCTCCGGTTGTGATGGCGTGACCGTGGCTCTTTTCCCCTCCAGCGTCTGAATCCGATTGTGTGCTCTTTTCTGTTCAGCTCCGGTGGTGGTTTCCGTGGCTCTGGTATGTATTAATTTTTTTTGAGCGAAAGGGAGTAGTTTCCGTGGCTCTCCGGTGGTAGTTTATTCACTTATTGCATTATTAGTGAAGAAGTAAAAACTCATTGTTCTGTGTTCTTAAAAAAGATTATGCTTCAAAATTTGGTTTGGGGGGGACCGAAGATCATCATTTGATTTGGGTGCTTGAGAAAAATATATGGGATGATTGAATTATAGTGTGATTGAAGTTTCTAATAAGATGGGTTGGATGATATTTTGATGCTGGAAAATTTCCATTTTTAAAGAAAGATTACATCCAGAATTTTTGAAAGAGGTTGAAAGTGCTCATGTATATATATATGATATGACACGAGTACATTTTTTTTACATGAGTACTCTAAATTATTAAATCATACAAAGGAAATGTCTAGAGGGTTTAATAAAATGTTGGTAGAATAACATGTATATATATATTCTGGAATTCTTGTTTCTGGAAATGTCAAAATGATATAAGATGTGTGTTTCTTGCAATTTACAGTGAACTGGGTGTTTCTTGTTTGCTTTCCTTTGTTGATTGAAAAGACCCTGTATTTGGATTTGCCACCTTATTTGCTCATGGATGTCAGAAGTGGTGAAGGAAGTGATAATCCCCCCACCACCACTGCCCCTACAGAAGAGTCTAGCAACCCCCTTAACCCGAATGTCTCTAATCCCACAGAGTCAACAGGAAGTGTCAAAAAAACTGATCCTGCTTGGCAATATGTGTCTGTCAAAAAAGAGGGGAAAGTTAATGTTTTTACTTGCCTCTTATGTGCATCAAGTTACAGGGGAGGTGGAATTAATAGGTTAAAGCAACATCTAGCTGGTGTAAGTAGTCAGGTGTCTTCTTGTAAGAAAGTATCTCATGATATACGTGCTAGAATGAAAGAATCATTGATAGAGGGTGCAAAGAAAAAAACCTATTGCTAGTGACAATGTAGAAGATATTGATGATATGGAAATTGAAGAGCCAGTAGATTCACATCCACTTAGGACATCCCATGAGAGTAGTGGCACAAAGAGGAAAGCAACTGGGGCTGGGAAGCTTGACAAGTATTTTGCACCTAGAACAACCCCGGGTGCTCAACCAAGCATCAAAAGTGCTTGGGCAAGTCAAGAAGCACAACATGCTGCTAAGGTTGTTATTGCTGACTGGGCTTATGTGAATTGCATTCCGTTTAATGCATTGAATTGCCCTTTATTTCAAAAAGCCGTTGATGCTATTGCTGCCATTGGTCCTGGGTTTAAGGCCCCTAGTGCTCATGAGTATAGAATTACCTTGTTGCAAGACCATAAAAAAGAGTGTCAGTTAGTGATTGATAGTTATCAAGCAAAGTGGAAAGAAAATGGCTGTACTCTAATGGCTGATGGCTGGACTGACGTTCGACAACGTACTTTGATTAATTTCTTAGTATATTCAGTGCAAGGCATGGTGTTTGTGAAATCAGTTGATGACTCAGATGTAGTTAAAGATGCAAAAACTTTATTTTCTTTGTTCAATGAAGTCATTGAGTGGATTGGCCCTGAGAATATAGTCCATGTAGTGACTGACAACGCCGCGAACTATGTAGCATGCGGCAGACTGATTAAAGAGAAGTATAAAACCATTTATTGGTCTCCCTGTGCAGCTCACTGTTTGAATCTTGTTTTGAAAGATATTGCTTCCATGCCTCATGTGTCTGATCTTGCAAAAAAGGCATCTAAAATCTCTATCTTTGCTTATAATCATATGGTCTTCTTATCATGGTTACGGAAAAGACCTGGTTGGAAGGAAATTGTACGTCCTGATGCTACAAGGTTTGCCACCACATTTATTACCTTGCATAGCATTTTTTTGCACAAACATGACTTACAAGCTCTAGTTGTTGATCAGCATTTTGTGCAACACAAATTGGCTAACAGTGAGCCTGGGAAAACATTTTGTGCAATCATCCTTGATAATCGGTTTTGGAACGAATGTTTTCAAATTGTCAAAATTGTTTCCCCGATTATTAAACTATTGAGAATTGTTGATTCTGATGGCAAGCCTTCCATGCCTTATGTCTATGAAGGCATGCAAAGGGCTAAAACAGTAATCAAGGAGATGTTTCAGAATAAGGAGGAGCTGTACAAGCCATACACTAGCATTATTCAGGCTCGATGGGATAAACATTTAAAGAGTGAGCTTCATGCAGCAGCTTATCTTTTGAATCCTGCCTTCTTCTACAATGCAGAACTTGCTACAAGGAACAAATTAATGCAATCTTTGATTAATGTGTTGGAGGCCCATTCACATGATGATATGGATCGTTATGTCACACTGATGCAGCAAATGAGCGTCTACCGTGATCGTAAAGAATCCTTTAATAAAGTTTCATGTGAAAAAGCTGCCCAAAAACTAAATCCTTATAAGAAAGAAACTGAATGTTTAATACATATTCGATATTTCATACTATGTTAAACTGAATGTCTTTTATTTCATGTAGATGAGTGGTGGATCTACTATGGTGGTTCAATTCCGGAGTTGCAACAGATTGCTATTCGTCTACTTAGCCAAACTTCTTCTTCTTCTGGTTGTGAAAGAAACTGGAGTTTATTTGAGCGCATCCACACAAAAAGAAGAAACCGTTTGGAGCATCAAAGGCTCAATGACTTGGTTTTCAAAAATTACAATCTGAAGTTAAAGTATAGGTAATCTTAAAATTTATGACTTAATTTGCTTTTATAGACCTTATTTAATATGCCTTTTACTAATGTTGAACTTCTTTCATTTCGGCATTAAAGGGATACATTGGCAAAGAAGAAGGAAAGTTACGATCCGATTGATTTTGAATCAATAGATAAAGTAGACTTTTGGGTTGTTGAAGATGATCCAACTCCTGAGTTTAATAATCCAGATGTGGCACATTCTGAACTTGAAGAACTTACAAGGAATTATGAAGGTTTAATGGTTTATTAAGATTATATTATATAATAGTACATAATTATGTTTTCTTCTTCACAAAACTATGAATATAAAGAATTTAATTCATTTCAATATTTTATATGTAGGTGATGAATATGTGGCCATTCCTGAACTTCCATGTTTGAATGCTGATGATGATTTTGGTCCTAGTTCTTCTGGTTTTCCTCCTTCAGCTACACCTCCTGATGTTGCAATACCTACAGATTTGAATGCTGTTAATGAAGATTATGGAGTTAATTGATGATTAGTTAAGTATTTAAAGGATTATGGATGGAAAAAACCTCTATTACCGTGAGTTTGTTTTGGTTATTGCTTTTGATGTTATTGGATTACAATATGATACTATGATGCTCATTAACCTCTATGGAATTTTTTTTAATCCTCAAATTGTCTGACTCCCGGGTTGACTCCGGTCTAACCCCCGGGTCAACTCCGGTCTGACCCACTGACCCTTGACCCACTGTCTCGACCGGTTCAGTGACCGGTCCGAGTTTTAATACCTTGCTAGCAACATATGTTCAGCAAATCCATTGGAAAATACATAAATATCAGCTCAAACATTGAATCAAGAGAGGAAAACACAAATTGAAGTGGAAAAACCATGGTTTGCAAACCCGGACCGGACCGGCCGGTTTGGACCGGAAACCGCCGAACCGGCCAGAAAACCGGTCCGGTTTGCCACTGAACCGGTCAGACCGGGTCAACCCGGTGTGACCCGACTAACCCGGCCGGGTTAGAGAGTCAACCCGGGTCACTTTTTTTTTTTTTTTCTGAATGCTGAACCAATCGACTTTTTTTTTTAAAAAAAAAAACCTAAATGGCTAAACTGAGGTCTTCGCTTTCTCAATTCAATTCTCAATTTCTCACTTCTCACTCTAAGAATTGAAAATAGGTTGTTGCTTTCTTTCATAGTTTCCAGATATTTGGAATTTAAAATCTGTGTCTTGGTTTTTCATTGACAAATCTGGCAAATTTTAGTTGTTTCTCTTATTATAATACAGTAGTTAATTAATAGATATCCTTAGTTTTACTTTCTGTCATTGTCATTTGGTCGGGATTCTTGCTGCAAGTATTGCTCTATTGGTTGAAATTATTTTTTAATTTTTTATACCTCACCGGTTTAAGCCCGGTTTGACTCCGATCTGACCCACTGACCCTTGACCCAGTACCCTGACCGGTTCAGTGACCGGTCCGAGTTTCAGAACCTTGAGAAAAACCAAGAGAAGAAGCCCAAATCTCTTCAAAGCTCCAAGTCCTATCTCAATCTTCACTACCCTATCTGACATAATCTCCAAAAATCGCCCATGAAGTGTAGAATAGTGGCCTCCAACGAGTTCTGGCCTAAAAAACCTGAACACCCTCAATTTTTCCGATTTACTGGTGAAGTACGTTTTGTTGTCAACGACTCAGCTGCGGCGGAACTGTTTTGAACCGCAACTGAGTTTGCTTCTGTGTTGAATCTGGCTACAGCAGAGACAGAGTGCGCTGCAGCTCATTTTGATTATGAAAAATTTAGTTCTTCTGCTTCAAATGAAGTGTTCTACCCATGCTTTGGCCTCAATTTGTTTATCTTTGATTTCATAATGTTTTTTCCAATCAAATTTGATCCTCAAATCCTTCCAAAGCACTTCCGAGTGGCTTGGAACATCTAATTTGTCTATTAAAATAAACCTTGCAAAAATAATAAACTCTATAAGCTCATAACTAACAAGGATGGAAGCCAAAATAAGCAAAATTAAAAATAATGTGCAACCAAAAACACCATGCACATTTTTCTATCTTTGGGGATTCAAAATATGCACAGGTGTATTAAAAAGTGCATAAAACTCAAGAAAAATGTGCCGAAATAACATGAAATCCTAGATGCTAACAAGTATACCAACAATGTGCTCACAGTGCTCATAACGGATAATTTAATTTGTGCCTCTCATTGATTTTTGCAGAATATTTTGGACAAATGTTTAAAGCCATTGATTAATTAATATAATGAATGAATTCAGAATCATTTGCTGATCATTTCGTCAATAATTGACAAGAATGAAGCTAGTAATTGTATTAAATAGCATACTAGCTAGCTGGTAGACACCATGAACTCAAACAGAAATCTATCGATCTGAAATAAACTTTTCCTATAGATTACTTTCAAGTTTCAACTTTTGTTTCCGGTTTTTGTTAGCCCTTTAATTAATAAGGTTCCGAAAGGATTTAGCACAAAGCAACTATATAGGCTCTAACTTGCACCCTATAAGATAGGTATACGTGAGGACGAATTAAGCTTAAAGAAAAGTGTTGGCTATGTCTTAAAAACATTATGAACTACTTACTTCATTTTTTCTTCTTGTAATCCATAGAGATCCAACCCCTCCAACAAAAAAGGAATATGGGCATTTGTTCAGCCACAGAAGCTGAGCTACATCCTATCAAAACAGGACTGCAAGTGGCTCGAAAGGTGGCTTTTCATCAGATCCATCTGTATACCGACTCTCTAGAGGGTTTTAATCTCTTAATGAGAGAGAGTGGGTGGGATCATCCATAGAAACCATTGATTGTGGAAATTAGAGGGATGCTCTATAATGGTTCGAAGGAAGAAGTTTCCATACACACAGGGATGCTGTTCGGTGTGCAGACTTTCTAGCTCGTCATGGTTATCTTAATCCTCTTGGAACGACTGTGGTTCTTGATATTCCTAACGACTGTTTGGGTATGTTCCTGGAAGACCAACGTTTTGGGGCTGCGAATGCAGGAGAATTGTATAGGACTGAGTCCTATTTGCTAAACTTCAAGCTTTGCTTGCCCTTGTACTCCAAAAAAAAAAAACAAGTTCCAGCTTGTTGGCCTCTTCATCCAAACAAATCAATAACCTTATTTAGTGGACCAATCTCTAACATGATAAACCAAACCCGGTCTGGTTTAGTGTCATGTTGGAACAAATCATAATCTACCCTCTTCGGCCCGACGTCTAATCTAAAGGGAGCACATTTTATGCTTATCCCCTTAATGAGCATAAATTTATTAATTATTCATCTACACCATTATATTGATTTTGAACGGTTTAGATTTGATTTAATTTAGTATTTTAGATAAATTTTTATTTTAATATATGTAAAATTAAAAATAAAAATAATCTTATAACTATCACTACTCATAAAAAATAAATTTACTATTTTAAAAAGGTAAAAAACTAAACATACCATAAACTAGAAACTACTCTTATGCAAATCCATCTAGCCAATGCCTTCACGAACCACTGCTTCCTCCACAGTACTCGCTTCATGTTCATCATCTCTTCTTGAATCAGCCATCAGAATGTCCATTAAGAGGGTTGGTGCTGTTTCCAGCCACCTATGAGGCTCAATCCCTATACTGCTAGCAGCTGCTAAGATATCAACAACATGATTACCTTGGTGAGCAACAAAGGAGAAGGTAACACCTGGCTTCCCTTCAAGAAGAAGAAAAATATCCTTCAAAGTTGGATCACTTTGCCACTCAACACCTATTGAGGATCCAGCTAATAAATGGCGATATAACACCTGCTTACAATAATTAGTATCGAATGCTAATTCTGCACTTGGAATCTGCTGCATGTCAACAAGGCTTCTTTAACTGCAAGGCATTCTGCTTCAAGAGCAGTACAAGCTTTAAACTTTCTCCTTATACCTCCCAAATAATATCCCATACTGTCCCTCCACACAATGCCTATACCAGCACAGCTAGATTGCTTCAGAAAAGCACCATCTACATTAATTTTCACAGTGCCTTCCTCTAGAGCCACCCATCTCATCACATTCCTTTCCACCTTCCTTCCCACCCTTCTACTTCCATTACTCATATTAACATCTTTAGCACTCCATGCCCCAAGTACCAACATGGAGGCTTGATTAACTACCTTCTCAGAATCAACTACAACCTCATTAAACACCCAATCACACCTACTTTAAATACCCCAACAGATGGCAGCTACTAGAGCCTTATTTTCTTCCAACATATCCCTATTAGATAGCAGCATTCCCACACACCATTCTTTAAAATTTGTCACCTAACTGCTGTTAATTTGCAAGGACAAGGCACAACCAAACCAACACCTACTTGCCCATGGACAGAATAATATCATGTGCTTCACAGTCTCAGGCTCCAGGCCACATATACGGTACTTATCATCTTGGGAACACTTCCTTTTGAAAAATCCATATTTAGTTGCTACTGCTTCATTCATCAGCTTCCATAAAAAATGCTACACGTTTGGAGGAATTTACAGGCTCCAAATAAATTTCCAAAACTGGCCAGGCATTGGCACTTGGTAAGAATTGCTAGGCCTCAAAACTACATTAGCAGCATTATCATTCTTAGCAAAATGATAACCTGACTTAACAGTATGCTTACCATCCCTACATCCCAACCAAACAGGCTCATCCCTCCTGATTATATTCCCAATTCAGATTTGCAAAATCATTTCTTTCTCATGCTCAGAAATTTTTCCTTCCATCATACTTAGATCCCAACATCCCTCCTTTATTAATGCAGAAACCAACATCTTCCTATCATTCTCACTTACTAGCAAACTGCTCAATTTATCATCAGGCAGACTAGGAACCCATTTATCACCCCAGACCTTCACATTACTAACCTCCCCTATCCTCCAAAACAAATGATTTCTCAACAAGTTTCTTCCTTCTATGATGCTCATCCATCCCCAGATCGCTCTTCCTCCTAATTTAGCATCCATAAAACTAGTATTAGGGAAGTATATACCTTTTAAGATTCTACACCATAACTCCTCTAGATTATGTAACAATCTCCAGGCTATTTTGGCTAATAAAGCTTCGTTGCAAGCTTCAAAGCTTCAAAATCCCATCCCACCATCCTTCTTAGCACTTGTCAATACTTTCCATTTCCTCTAATGAATTCTTCTGCCCTCATGCTCATTCTGACCCCACCAGAAACTAGAGATCAGTCTATCAAATTCCTCACAGCTCTTTTTTGGAAACAAAAAGCTAATCATATAATACACTGGAATTGAATTAGCTACTACTTTAATCAACACCTCCTTCGCAGCAAAGGTTAAAGGCTTTTGTTTCCATCTTTATAGCTTCTTGCTAATTTATTCTTCACAAAACCAAGTGCAACTGACTTGCAAACCTAAATATTTCCCAGGTTCATTTGTAGCTCTTGTCTAGAAGCTGCATTGAACATGTCTAATATCTTCTTCATAATCCACCTTACCCATTTAATACAAAATCCCATCCATAGCATAACCTCTATCAGAAAAATCCAATCAACCTCATCATATGCTTTACTGAGGTCAATTTTCACAGCCAAATCACTTCTGGTACCCTCCTTCCTTCGCTTCAGATACTGAAAAGCCTCATGAGCAATAACTACATTGTCTTGCCTACTACAATGTCCTCTGCTGCTCAGATATGTACTTACTCATTAGACTCTTCATTCTCAAAGTCATGAGTTTGGCAATGATCTTATATGAAACATTACATAGCCCTATTGGACGAAATTGGTTAACACTCTTAGGCTTATCTACTTTCGGTACCAACACAAATTGAGTCAGATTAATTCCCCTCAGCTCAAAATTTTCTTCAAAAAAAGTTCCTCATCATCCCGTAAACCTCCTGCATAACCTCAGCCCATGCAGTATGATAGAACAAAGTAGTATACCCATCTGGTCCTGGGGCTTTTGGAGCTCCGAAATCAAACATTGCTTCCTCAATTTCCTTATCAGTTACTAGCCTTGTCAGCAACCAGTTTTCCTCATCAGACACAACATGTTTGACATAACTAAGGACCTCTTCCATTTGCTTAGTGGCCTTAGAAGAGAAAAGTTCTGTATAGAACTTGTCAAACATCTCATTAATTCTATTAGACTCCTCCACCCAAGCACCCTCATCTGATTTCAACTTCAATACTTTATTTCTTAGTCTCCTCTGGGTCACAATATTATGGAAGAAACCAGTGTTTATATTCCCGTATTTGATCCAGTTAAGCCAAGGCTTATCCCCCATAACATCTCTTCATGTTCCCAAGCTTCCTCAATTCTTCTTAACGGTCGCTTTGCCTCTCTAGCTTTCTCCTCAGTCCATCTACCTTTATAGCAATTATCTAACATCCCTCTCAATTAAGAATAAAAATAATCTTACAATTTAAAAAATCATAAATTAAAATTTTTAAATCTAAACGGTTGAGATATCATCACAATAATAAAAAATTAGATGCTTATCATTCAGTTCAAATTTAAAGAAGTTAATTCTTCTTATAGGGAAAAAAAAAGGAGTGATGAGCACCAAATGTGAACCCCTTATCTAAACCAGATCTCTGGGTAGTAACTATATCCCGGAATGTTGTTTGCACTTTGCACCCCTTATTCTTTTCAAGTCTTGAAAACCATTAATTAGGTAATAGGGCGATGGCCGGTAATTTTGTCGAGTACCAAATAAAGAAAATTGAAGTCCCCACGGCCAAAGCACATGCAAAGCCAACAGTTCACATTTAATGCCAAATTGCCAATAACCCTTCACCCTTCAAAGCCAACGCCCTCTCCCATACACACTGGGTCCTCATAAGATCTCACTCTGTCGTCCAACCAAACCTGGCCCCCACCCAAAAATTAATTAGACAGGAGATTGTATTGGGGAGAATGACATTTCCCTCCTGTGACTTCTTTAAGACCCCAATCATTGAATTATGAGTTTGAGAAAATAATTAAAGCTAGTTAAAAGTAAAAAATATGTAAGAAATAAACTATTCTCTCTAGTTCTTTTTTTAAGAATCTAAAATTTTAATTGGTTTGATCCTTTTTATAAGAGCCAGACAAAAGTTGTCTCAACATTTAATGAGTTTTTGTTACATTTATGCCCTCATTATTCATATATATTGTATTAATTAAAAGATTTGTGACACCTATATTTACTCCATTTCTCTCTCTTACATGCCCCTTATAAATGATGACATACTTGAAAAAAATTTTATTTCAAAACATAGTTATTATTTTTAACTAATTTAAACCTTTTTTTAAATCGTATAATTCGGTTATTAGGCTTTTATAAATAGGACCGGAGGTAGTATTTTTTTCAATTATGTCCTTAATTATAAGGTGGCAACTGAGAAAGAGAAATAGAGTAGGAATGAGAGAAAGCATGAAAGTGAATGTAGTGTAAGAAAAAGACAAGAAGGGGGAATAACATTAATTAAGGGCAAAAATGATAAGAACACATTAATTGTTCAAACAACTTCAAATATGATCTTATAAAAGGACCAAAGGAGTAAAAAGCAATGAATTAAAGGTACTCTCTTCGGTCCATAATATAAGACACTTCAACTAATTCACGGGAAATAAAAAGTGGCAGTTAACTCATTAAGTATATCCTAAATTGAAAATGTTTTCCACTCTTTCCTTTGTTGGAAAATGTGTTTCAAAATTTAATGAATAGTTAAAATTGGAAATGAGCATTACTTATAAGGATAAAATTGAAAAGTGGGTATTAATTATCTTACAAATAACTTATATTTTGAAACAAACTATTTTTCGCGTCCTATATTATAGATTAAAAGGAATAGTTAAATTTGAGATAGGGGCTAATGATGGATTAGAGAGAGAAGCTCCTCCTTCTCTCTAGCCGCTCACCCACTCCTGCAAAATGCTTCACCCTGTTCCATTCGAAAGCACGCCCAAGTCTGATCCACCGCCACACCCAGGAGATGCTAGGAATTCCAAAAAATGCAAGCTCGGAACATCGGAAATGCACAACATGACCGAGGAGATCGATCCCTCAACAGGCCAAGAGACACACGTCTCGGCCACCTAGACTTCAGTAATTGTCCCGGAAACCCAAATGTCTTCACCGTCCGATGGCTCTGACCCCATGAATCTAGAAAGATCCTCTGCTGCAACTAACACTCCTTACTTTAAAGAGATGCTCATGAATGACGAGACTATGTTTAACGAAGAGGAGGAAGAGGTCACCCTGAAATAGGGAGATGTTGTCATTGGGATGAGCGGAAGCATTCCCACAGTTAACATTGCCGAACATGTCCTTGATACCCTCAACCAAAGAATGGGTTTCGCTGTCATAGTCAAGTTACTTGGGCGGTTCATTAGCATCCACCAGCTTCAAACCCAGTTATAGAATCTGTGGAAGCCAACAGGGAAAACAGAAGTTACCGACTTAGATGAGGATTGCTTCCTAGTAAAGTTAAAAAACGACATGGATTTTCAGCACTCGCTAGTAGGAGGTCCCTGGCTCATTTATGGCCACTACCTCACAGTGCAACCATGGACGCCAATCTTTAAGCCACAAACACATGTGATAAATTAGGTCATAGGATGGGTGAGGTTGCCTGGCTTACCGGCACGCTATTATCACAAGAATATAATCCGTTCAATAGGAAGTGTCTTTGGCGAAGTAATGAGGGTGGACTATAACACGGAGTCTGGAGATAGAAGGAAATTTGCTCGATTAGCGGTTCTCATTGATTTGACCCAACCGCTAACATCAAATATTCAAGTCGATGGTGAGATACTTTATGTGGAATATGAGGGTTTACCAACAATTTGCTTCCATTGCGATCGCTACGGACACTTGAAGGAAGCTTGCCTAGCTACAGGAACTAACATGGCTCCTACTAATCCCAGCAGCAGACGGAGGTGGAACGTGATAATCCTCCACCAGAGGAACCACGTGAGAAAACCCAGTACGGAGCATGGATGCAGGTACAGTGTAGGCAACACATACCTAACAGAAGGACCACAGGTTATGCGCACACAAACATCACTACCAAGCATCGTTATGAGGTGCTAAATAATGAGACAAATATGGAGAATGAAGGGCAGGGGGTGTACAACCAAGGCAGAAATATTCATAATGGCGAAACCTCTGCACAAAGGCAAAACGGCAAGGAGCACAAGAATCCCAAAAGAGTAGAAACCGCACCCAAACAAAAGGCAAATCATCCAACAATGCCACAAAGCGACTGCATTTTCAATTCACCCGTCCACGTGGCAAAAAAGGCCCCTACCTCTCTAGATACAGAAAATAATACATACTACAAAAAAACGTGATTTAGTAGCGGTTAAAAATGGGTATTAGTAGCAGTTCTAACCGCTACAAACTAGATTAGTAGCGGTTACTAAAACCGCTACTAAATCGTACGTTGCAAGCGGTTTTGTAGCGGTTTTATAAAACCGCTACTCAATCAAAAATAACCGCTACATATTTTGTAGCGGTTAATATTAACCGCTACAACACCCAGAGATATTTGTAGCGGTTATATAACCGCTACAAATATAAAAAAATATATTGAGAGCTTAAAAAAAAGAATTTTTTTTGTAGCGGTTAATTAACCGCTACAAATATAAAAAATTGAAAATTTGTTGGCGAAAAAAAAATGATATTTTTTATTTGTAGCGGTTAAGGAACCGCTACTAATTTTGAATTTCATGAAATTAGTAGCAGTTTTTAAAACAGCTACTAATTTCATGAAATTCAAAATTGGCGCCAAAAAATTTAAATTGAGTCGTAAAAATGCGCGTTATTTAGTAGCGATTTAATAACCGCTACAAATATTTAAATTTTTTAAAAAAAATATACGATGATTTATTTCTGTTTTTTCAATATTATATTAAATAGTTTATTTTGTTATTATTTTATCTATTTCAATTAGTTTATTATTCAATAGTTTAACTTATTAATAAATAAAAAGAAAAAATGTAATTGAATAGGATTAGTATAAAATTTATATTAATAATATTATTAAGGATAGGTAGGTAATAAGGAATTATTATGTTTTCTAATATAATGTAATTATGTATGAAAAATAGATGAAAATGAGATAGTGTTATGATATATGTAGAAAAAAATGGTTAGAATAAATTTTATAGAAAGGAAAGAAGTATTCTAAAAAAAATTAAAAATATTGTTACCATATTTGATCGTATTATTCAGCTCCTCTACTCATACGAAAGAAGTTGTAAATGAGAGGAAATGAAAGAAAGGTAAGGTGAAAAGAAATTGGGGAGTGTTTGAAATGAGTTGTGGTAAGGGTATTTATAGGGATCCACGTACTATTTGTAGCGGTTAATGTAGCGGTTATTTATATTTTTGTAGCGGTTTAATATTCGTAGTGCTATTTGTAGCGGTTAATGTAGTGATTATTATTTAGTAGCGGTTATTTATATTTTTGTAGCGGTTATTAATATTATTTTAATTTTTTTTAAAAAATTTTTTTTACATTTTATTTTAACAAATTTTTTGCGTTTTTTGTAAAGACAAATTTTTTACACTTGAATTTGATCACTCATCGTTACCATCCCTACAGAAAGTTTGTAGAAAAATTATTGTTATTGATGTATTATTAAATTTAAAAAATTTAATTCAAATGACGTGGACTTAAAAAAACTCACCGCAGTAGAGGTAAATTGTCATCGCCTTCAGGGAAGTAGTTTTCAAAATCGGCTGGCTAAAATGGCTCACTCTCGTAGGCGATGTTATCGCCTTCACCCATGTCGTAAAGATCTCTTGGCTTTAAATGAATGACCATGTGCCAATCCCTATGCCTCTCGTCCTCGACATAATAAACCTAATGTGTCTCTGAAGCTAGAATATACGGCTCATCATCTTGAGAAATACCAGTATGAATCGGCCGTGAGAAATTGACTGATGTGATCCCTAGGTTGTCAGTTGTCAGTCCCTGAGAAGTAGTGGTATTTGCCCACAAACACTTGAGCAGCGTCATGGTGAAAGGGCCTTGATAATTAAGCTCGACTACATCAAGAAGCTTGCCATAGTAAGGGACGCCTCCGAACTGCATGTTGGCATCACTGCTGCTCGCATAACTCCTTGTCCCAAATGTGCCATAAACACCCGAATTCTGTGTTTGCAATCTTTGATCCCGTGAAACCGTGCAAAACTTAAAACCATTGACATTGTATGCTGTAAACCGTTTTGCATGATCAAGAGGGCTGATTGCGAGAGCTCTGAAATCTGGTGAGTGTGGGTTGTGGTCATTTAGTATTCTGCACGCAAACCAACTCGGGAATTCTCTGTGGACCCTCCTATCAACTTCTGAGGATGTCTGTGTACGGATCCTGAGCTGACGCTTGACATGACTTCTGAATTCCCTGCAATTAATAATGGAAAGGCGTTAGTGAAATGAAAGTGAGAAATGTTACGAAAGATATAGATCGAATAACATGTGAATGTACAATTCTTACCGTATGAAAGGTTCAACTTGAGTGTAATTAATCAAGACATGTCTATGTGCTTGGAACTTCTCAGTTGCCGTTAGTTTGAAGTTCTCAGTTGCTCCAACTGGTTTACCAACACGAGGGATAAATTCTCCTGATGTCAGCGCAGGTTCCGGACAATCGTCAACACGAGGCGGGCGGTTGAAAGCCGTCTCAAGATCATCAAAATACCTTGAGCAAAAATATAGCACCTCATCCCCTATATAGCCTTCAGCTATAGAACCTTCTGGCCACGCCTTATTCCTCACGTAAGATTTTAATTTCCCAAGGAACCTACGAAGTACATAAGAGAAAATTGATATAAAATGATGAAAAGGACGACTAGCAAACATTAAATACGAACAATAAATTAAAGCACATATTTAAAATGAGTACCTCTCAATCGGATATATCCAACGATATTGTATTGGTCCAGCAAGCTTTGTTTCATGAACGAGGTGGACTGTGAGGTGAACCATCACAGTGAAAAAGGACGGAGGAAAGATCATCTCCAAATGACAAAGCGTAAGAATGATTTTCGACTGCAGCTGATCAAGCTCCTCAACGATCAAAACCTTAGAACACAACTTGCGAAAGAAAGAACAAAGTTCCACCAAAACGATGGAAACATCGGGAGGAAGTGTATTCTTTATAGCCAGAGGGAGTAACTGCTGCATAAGAACATGTGAGTCGTGACTCTTCAGGCCAGCAACCTTTCGAGCCTGCAAGTCGACACATCAAGAAATGTTGCTTGAATACCCATCAGGAACTTTTAATTTCTTCAACGTCGCGAGGAACACATCCTTGTTCGGTTTGTGAGGGTAAAATTTGCCGGTGTAAATCTGTCATGCTCATCTGGCCAAGCGTCTTCACGAACTCCCATGTCGCGTAAATCTTTCCTCGCTTGAAGGTGATCTTTTGTCTTGCCGGGTTCGTTAAGCAGCGTATACAGCACATTGTCGCAAACATTCTTTTCAATGTGCATTACATCAAGACTGTGGCGAAGTAAATTTGATCTCCAATATTGAAGCATGAAGAAAATACTTATCTTCTTCCACTGCTGAGGCGCCGAAGTCCTGCGCGTCTTTTGGCGAGTTTGTGCTGAATCGTCGCTTTTTCCAAACTCAAAGTCAACATGCTTAAGCTGTTGTAAGATATCTGTACCAGACAAAGTCTGAGGTGGTCCTCTTTTCTCTGGTTTCCCATTGAAGTGATTCCGTTGCAATCTGAACTTATGCGTTCCATCGAGAAACTGCCCCATAAAGCACCACTTTCTGCTGTAGGGAAGGCGCAATGCGTCAGAGTTGAAATTGCAAGCTGGACACGCCGACCCAGTATGCACATTCCAACCAGATAATGTGCCAAGGCCAGGAAAGTCACTAATCGTCCATATCAAGGCTGCACGCATGTTGAACAAAGTCTTGCTGTAAGTGTCGTACGTCTCCAAGCCGACATTCCACAGGTCAAGCAATTCCGCAATAAGCGGTTGGAGATACACATCGATGTCATTGTCCGGTGCCTTTTTGCCTGGAATGATCATAGACATAATGAAAGAGCTTTGTTTCATACACATCCAGGGGGTAAGTTGTAGGGAATTAAGACTACCGGCCAAATACTGTAACTTGTGCTAAGATTCCCGAAAGGATTGAAACCGTCGGTCGCCAATGCAAGCCGAACATTTCTGGGGTCAGTCGCAAAATCTGGAAAGTCGTTGTCAAACATTTTTCAAGCAGCTGCATCCCACGGATGTCTTAATTTACCGTCTTTATTTTTATCAACGGCATGCCACCTCATGTACTCAGCAGTTTTAGACGACATAAATAATCTTTGTAGATGAGGTTTCAAAGGGAAGTACCTGAGAATCTTTGCAGGTTTCTTCTTCTGCTTTTTCCCCTTTCGAATTGTCTTGTACCTCGATGTGTGACATCTCTTACACGTCTCCCTGCTGGAATCGTCTCCCCAATACAGCATACAATCATTTGGGCATGCATCAATCTTTTGATAATTCAACCCCAACCTGTTGATAATCTTCTTGGCCTCGTAGAAGGTTGTGGGAATCTCAGCGTCAGGGAATGCATCTTGTAATAAGTCGAGCAACATCGACATTCCCTTATCTGTGATCCCACACAAGCACTTGATATGATACAATTTGATCAAGAAAGATAATTTAGAATATTTGTGACAACCTTGATATAAAGGACGATCTACCTCATCCATCAAGCTGAAAAAATCCCGAGCTGCTTCATTCCCCATAAAAGCTGGCTCAGAGCCGTGCACTTCTTCGTTGAAGTTGTCGCCTTGAAATCCAAACGCATCACGCACAGCATCATTCACAGGATCATCTTCATCTACTTGAACGCCTACTTGAGAACTTCGAGGAAGAGCATCGTCATATCTAATGCCGGCCTTCTCACCATGAACTGCCCAGAACGTATAGTCCTCAAGGAAAGGCTTCACAAGCAAATGTTCCTTCACAACATTTCGTGCATTCCACTTCTTGAACTTGCATTTCCGACACGGACAGACGATCTTGCCGTTACAGCTGGCGTGAGTGAATGCGAAATCCAAGAAACTGTTTAATCCATACAAATATTCAGGAGAATTGCGCGGCAACCTTATCCATGATTTATCCATAGCTACAAGTGAGAGAGAAGAAAGTATAGAGAAGAAGATGAGTGAGAAGAGAATGACGAATGCCTACAACCTTATATTCTGAAATTCCAACGTTTATAATTTTGTAGCGGTTCTTAAACCGCTACACTAACCGCTACTAATATTCAAGCCGTTACATTGGTGGGAAATTCAAAATGTACTTGTTGAGTATTCGTAGCGGTTATATATATAAAACCGCTACTAATATTAAAGCCGTTGGGAAATTCAAAATTTACTTAGCGGTTATATATATAAAACCGCTACTAATATTAAAGCCGTTGGACATTAAATTTAAAAATAATTATCTAATTTATAGCGGTTATACATAACATAACCGCTACAAATGTGCACAAAGGCGGTAAATTTCAAAATTCAAATGATTTGAGTATTTGTAGCGGTTATTAGTATATAACCGCTACAAACATATATATTTGTAGCGGTTTCTCAAGATAAACCGCTACAAATATATATATACATTTGTAGCGGTTATTAGTTTAGAACCGCTACAAATATATATATACTTTTTTTTTTAAATTTAGACATAAATCATTCATAAATTATTTCAACGCAATCTAATAATATAAATATAATTATATAAAACACAATAAGAAAGTTCTGAAATAAAAACTCATAAATATTTATAAATATTTTTACAAAAGAAAATGTCCTAAACTAAGGAGCTGGGGGCTGATCCTCTAGTGCTCCCTTAGGTGGGGCTCCCCCAGATGCCGCTGGATCGGGCCGCTGCGCAGAGTGAACCGCACCATCGTCATCAGCAGGAGGAGGAGCAGTAGCAGGAGGAGTAGTACTCGGGACGATGTAGCGAGGGACAGGGGGAACCGCTGGATGCTGCTCGTTCGGGAACAGGTGACTCCATGCTCCCTCGAGCATGGTGTTCGCGATCTCACGTCACTGCGTCTGCTGAGCGTACAGCATATCTGCGTGCATCTGCAGGTGCTGCTGCTGCTGCACCTGCATCTCCTGCATCTGCTGCTGTTGCTGCGCCATCTGCTGCTACGTCTGCTCCAAATCTGATCGCAGCTGGTCAATAGACTTGTCCCTCCGACGTCTGACCCCTCTAGAGCTGCCAGCCTCAGAGGCGGCGCTCCTGCCGTAGACCATGCTGGGTCTGGCGCCTATCCCTATCCCCTGCACGCGTCTGAGGTGCTCAAGCTGAGCCAGACCCCCCTTCAAAGGAGCCGTCGGGTCCACTGACCCCTGTGACTCCTCAGGCTGGGTCTGTCGCAGCTCAGCCTGCGACTACTGCATCCGCTCCTGCCATTTTATGAAACAATTACTAATTAGCATTTTTCATTATTAACTTGGTTTTATAAAAAATATAATGATAAAATTACTTACAATGACCGCCTCTGCCTGCTGAGAGGTCACAGTCCCGTCACAGTGTCTATGTGTGATGGCGTATAGCTCCGCATAGTCCATCTGACGGTTCTCCTGTTGTGCCTTCGTCTCCTGAAACAAATACAAAACAATTAGTATTATGAAATAATCAGCTAAAAGTAAGTGATATTTTGAAAAGTTACCAGCTCGCTGTAGGTCACAGCAAAGGTCTTCGATCCTGCTGTGTGGTGGATCGTCTGCTGCGCCCGGATCTCGGTGTTCCTCTGAGAAAGCTCCTGGAAAAACAAATAATTAAATGTATTATAATTTAAAATTAAATACAAATTAAATTGAAATTATAATTTAATATTTAATAATTACAAAATTATATATCAAAATATAATAAATACATTACCTGCGCCTGAGGGCTCATCCTGAACTGGACTAAACGCGCCCAGTCGTTCGGCGGCACGCCGTCCGGGACGCTCTCGATCAACTGCTCCAGAGGCATCGTCCCGTCCTTATCCACGCTGTGGAAGAGACGGTTCCTCCTGTTCCTCCAGGCGTCGCCCATCTTCACGAGGGCATACTTCTTCCTGTTGGCCCGGACGGCAAACCGCAGCTGAAAAAAATTTATTTAAATATCAATAATTATAAAAACCATAATTTAAAAAAAATAATTAAATAGAATTAATTACAAAAAATATTAATTAAATAGTTTTAATTACCTGAACCACCTCCTCCCAAGCCAGGTCCTTCGGCCCCCTCGGAATGTGCCTCCACGTCGGGAAGTGAAGGGGGAACCGCATCCAATTCGCTCCCAGGTCGTTCAGGAAGCGGTTGAGCAGGTGACCCCCATTGTGGATCGGCTGGTCAGTGCCCTCATTCCACGGCACTATAACTCGCAGGGACCGGTCCATGCTGTTCAGACCGGCCACATCCAGCCTCCTCGTCGACACGTTCCCCTGCTCATCTGCACAGTTGACCGCACGTTAGATAAATTATAATTCAAAGTTAACATTTCTAATTTAAATAAATAATTTACTAAATTAAAAAATTAATTTACCTTCGACCTGCGCCTCAAACCCAGTGGACAGCAAAGACGACCCTCGTGGGTTGTTCTGCTCCCGAGCATCCTCCTCATCGAGGAACTGCTCCATCTCCCTGAACCCAATCGGGATCTCGAACTCCTCCTCGTTGAGGAAGTCCTCAACTCTAATCTCTGGCCTCTCCACCTCAGGCACCTCTGCTGTGGTCGTCGCCTGTGGGGGGATGGGCTGAGATGCCGCGGTAGCCCTGCCTGCGGCTGCCCCCTCCCTCTGCCCCCTGCCCGGCTACTGCCACCCCGTAAAGTCGGTATGGGGACCTCATGGGCCTTCCCCTTATCCTGTCCTGAAGCCATATCAACTGTAAAAATTAAAAAAAAAATCAGTCACATTATTGTGCAAAATATAATAAAAATACAAATATAAATAAAAATAAGTGTTATATACGTACCTCAAGTGCGAATACTGCAGAATACTGAGCAAAAACTCCTATAGAGACGTCTGAACGCTCAAATCTCAAAGAAATCACTCAGAGAAACCTCAGGAAACAAAATAAGCAAAAGGAGAAATGAAGGACGTGGGGGTTTAAATAGGCCAGATATTAGTAGCGGTTATTCAAATAACCGCTACTCTAACCGCTACAAATAATTAAATTTGTAGCGGTTTTACAATAACCGCTACAAAAGTTCACAACGTTTGAAATTCTGTAGCGGTTATTGCCCAAAACCACTACGAATGTTGAGACTCTTGAAATTCTGTAGCGGTTATTGCCCCAAACCGCTACAAAATTATGACCTTTGGTATTTTGTAGCGGTTTATGTGCATTAACCGCTACAAAATCACTGCTACAAGTTTTGGCGGGAATTTCGCGCCAAATTTGTAGCGGTGTTTTGTAGGAAACCGCTACAAAATATCTTGCCGCCACAAATTTGTAGCGGTTTAGGTGAAAACCACTACAAATACTATAATTTGTAGTGGTTTAATATAATCGCTATAATTGCACCGCTACAAAATACCTTTTTTTTTGTAGTGATAGCAGTATTTATTGAAGATGACAGGCTTCCTAAGTGCAACCTTGTCAACTCGGTGGACTCCCCCAAAATGGGCTATGGCCAGAAACAAGAGGCCCAAACTAACACCTCTCATAAACTATTGCCCGCTAAACCACCAGAGCCAGCTGCCTGTAGCAAAGGGATCCGAGTGGCTACTGGGCTAACAGTCCATAACTTGGGCCAAAAACCAAACGCACAATTGAATGAGCCCTCAGTCAAAGCGACTAAAGAAATAGCAAGAGGATTGCAGCAAGAACTAACAGACAATGACGCAGCCATGGTGTTGGATGGAGTTGACATTGACTCCAACTCTCATAATTAACTTTCCTTATGTCAATAATTACATGGAATTGTCAGGGTGACTCAGACTAAAGGTTCCCATCAATTTTTTGATTGTCAGTTAATACTAATAAACCTGATATTTTTGTTTTGATAGAACCAAGGATCTCAGGGATAAAAGCTGATAAAGTTATAAAAAAACTTGGCTTTCCCCATTCCCACCGTGTGGAGGCAGTTGGATCTCTGGTGGATTATGGTTACTATGGTCTAACAAAGTGAAAGTGCAAATCCTTGTTAATCACTTTCAGTTCATACACATACAGGTAACCCACGTTGAAGGAGGCATGCAGTTTTTATTATCTGCCGTATACGCAAGTCCATAGGCGCGATACAGGAAATACCTATGGCATGATCTAACCTCTCTGGCATCAAGCATCTTGGAACCTTGGCTTTTGGCCCGTAATTTCAATGCCATAGTCAATACAGAGGAAAGAAGTAGAGGATCCAATAGGCGTACTCAAGGCTATCGCCATTTCAGCAATTTTATACAGCAATTGGGCTTAGTAGATCTGGGCTCTAACGGACCTAAATTCACGTGGAGGAGGGGAACTCTCCACCAAAGACTTGATAGATCCTTATGCTCAACCACTTGGTTGAGTTGCTTTAACAATTCTCGGGTGGACCATCTACCAAAAATCTTGTCTAACCATAGACCTATCTCTATTAATTTGGGCCTTCGATTGGGGCTCAATGACACACCAAAACAATTTAAGTTCCTAGCTGCCTGGATTTCTCACCCGGAATTTCATGCGTTAGTTACAAACACTTGGGCTCAAGATAAGTCTATTGTGTAGAACGTCAGAGCCTTCAGAGAACAAGATCAGATTTGGAATATAGGAGTCTTTGGGAACATAGGGAAGAGGAAGTGAAAATTACTAGCCAGACTCAATGAATTCCAAAAGCATATTGAAAGTAACCACAGTTCTGATTACCTTAATAGCTTGGATCAAACGCTAAGGGAAGAGCTCAAAGACTTATGTCTACAGGAAGAACTCTTGTGGATGCAAAAATCATCTTCTGACTGGTTGTGTTTAGGTGATAGGAATACATCCTTCTTCTATACCCAGGCTCTCATTCAAAAGAAATGTAACAACGTTTCCCAACTCAAGTCATCATAAGGGGAATGGGTCACTAAAGCGGAACAACTTTGATACATGGTTCGGCAATTCTATTTGCAACTATACTCTATTGATAGTGAGACACCCACTCCCTACCCAACAAAAGGAGGCTTCCCACCGCTAAAGGAATCCCAATTCTTGAATTTATCCAGAGAAGTATCTCTTGAAGAAACCAAAGGGGCCTTATTCGAGATGAAAGCTCTTTAGTTGCCAGGTGCTGATGGTCTACATGCTCTCTTCTACCAGAATAAATGGTAAATAGTGGGTCAAAGCATATTAACTCTCTTACAACAGCTTCGAGTGACCAAACTCTTATAGCCCTTATACCCAAAGTGAGCAACCCATGCTTGCTAGGTGATTTTAGACCAATCAGCCTATGCATGTAGTACACAAGATCATCACAAAGGTTGTTGCAAATCGGCTTCAAACGATTCTGCCAACCTTAATTAGTCCCTTCTAAACGAGCTTCATACATGGGAGATCCATCATTTATAATATACTGCCACTCAATGCAGAGGAAACAAGGGAAAGGGGGATGGATGGCCATTAAAGTGGACTTGGAGAAAGCATTTGATAGACTTCGATGGGACTTTATTGAAGAAACATTGATTGATGCTAGGCTCCCATCTGCATTGATCCGCCTGATTATGCACTACATCACAACTCCCATTATGCAAGTGTTATGGAATAGAGTCCCAACGGACTCATTTAAGCCTCAGCAAGGAATCAGACAAGGAGATCCCCTATCCCCTTACCTCTTCATTTTATGTATGGAAAGACTATCCCGAGCAATTCAATTAGCAGTTCAGGAAGGTGCATAGAAGCCAATCAAGCTTGGACAACGAGGAACCCCTCTATCACACCTATTCTTCGCCAATGATCTTATTATATTCAGACACTCCACCTATTCTCAAGTGAATGTCATCAAGAAGATCCTTAATGCCTTCTGCCAGTCATCAGGCCGTAAGATCAGTCAGGCCAATACGAATGTTTACTTCTCAAGAAATGTTGACCCCCAAACCCGCAGAAGCATTTGTTCAAGTTTGGGATATGCCCAAACTGATTCTCTCGGGAAGTCCCTTGGAGTCCTATTAATTACTGGCAAAGTTTCTTCCTCTACTTACAGATATATCCTGGATAGGCTGCAAGCCAAACTAGCCGGTTGGAAATGTTATTCGCTTTCTTTGGTTGGACGTATCACCCTAGCCAAAACAGTGTTGTCCTCAATCCCCTTCTATGCTATGCAAAGTACACTGGTTCCATCCTCCACCTGCAAGGAAATAGAAAAGATTATTCGAAAATTCATCTAGGGCCACACAGAAAATCATGCAGGAATTAATCTCATAAAATGGAAGGAGCTCTGTCAACCTATACAGAATGGTGGGAGTGGGTTGCTGAATTTGGAATCGCAAAACAGAGCATTCCTCAAGAAACTAATATATAAGATGCATGCCTACCCAGAGGCCCTATGGGTTCACGTTCTCAAGGGTAAATATGCTCTCTTAAATACCCTCGATGATATTCATAGACCACAAGCCTCCTACCTATGGCGCAAGTTGACAATGATTTGGGAAGATGCAAAAATGCACATCAAAATGGCAAGCAGGAGGTCAAGTCAAGTGTTGGTCAGACTTCTGGGTGGGTAACCATGGGCCACTGAAGAATATTTCTTATTTGGATATACCTCCAGAGGAATTGAATAAATCCTTACCTGAGTACGTCAATGCAGATGGGAACTGGAAATGGGAACAATTCCAGCACCTACTCCCTCCAGATGTTCTAAAAGAAATTGAGGCTACACACCCTCAGCAAACTCCACAAGAACCTCTCTACAACTGGAACCTAACGCATGATGGTCGCTTCACAACAAGATCAGCCTATCATACATTGGAATCTCTGAACTGGAACCAACAAGATAACGTTTGGCCAACAATTTGGAAACTTCCAATATCCCAAAGGATCCGAACCTTTATGTGGCTTCTATTGAAGGGTTGACTCCTGACCAACGTGGAACGAACCATAAGAGGGATGACGACAGATCAGCACTGTAGCCTATGTGGTGGAGGCCCGGAAAGCATAGATCACGTGTTTAAAGAATGCCCCATAGCGACATCAATATGGAGAAAGGTACTTTTGGGAGATTTGTACAGGGACTTCAGAGGCTTGGACATATGTAGCTGGCTTCGAATCCTTTTAAAAGCACCAAGTCTAGACAACTCTTGGAAGATAGGGGTTTACATCACTTGCTGGAAGCTTTGGGACGTAAGGAATCATCGCATTTTTGCCAACGAAACATACTCAGTAAATAGTATAGTATCCCATATTAGAATTCTAGCAGTACACACGAATAGAAGTTTTTTTAACTTTCAAAGGCATACTGTAAAGTCTAAGATAGCTTTTGTTTAGTTTCATACCGTTGTACATATTCCATTTTGGTAATATAATACCTTTCACTCAAAAAAAAAAAAGAAAAGGGAATAGTTAAATTCTAAACAATTTTTTTAAAAATTGAGTTGCAAATATTGATTCAAACTGCAGCTGCAAACAGAAATTTCAATTACAAACTCATAGTTACATTTGATGCTAAACTGTTTTATCTGTAATTAAAATTTTTGAATTTGCAATCATTTTAATGAATACTTGTAACTCATTTTTAAAGCGGCAGAGGAGAAAGATTGAAACAAGCATTCAATAAAGTTATTGAGCAAGATTTTGTTTTTGTTAAAAATTTATTTAAAGATATAATTTTTGATATAACACAATGATACCGTACGATATATGCAACCAACCCCACCTAATGGGATAGTTTTTTATTGTTATATTTGTTTTTTTTTTGTAAAAAAATAATTATCAATAATCTATTAATTGTTATTAATTCGGCCATATTTGGGACCTTCCCCCTTTTCCTGTCTACTTTCTTAATTAGCAATTGCATATGGAACTTGGAAGTTGCAACAACTCCTATACAAGGTTATTAAACGCAGACTGGCCACTGAACGGGTTTGGATAGTGGCTCAAGGGTCAGTGGGTCAATCGGAGTTGACACTAAACTAACCTGGAGTCAGACCAGTGAGAAAATGAACTTGCTGAATGATAATATTTTTGGAATAGTTTTGAAATTTGATACTTTTTTAGGATCAAATGATAATATTTTTTAATGATTCTTTTTACATTAGAAAGTAAACAGCTCAAACTTTCAATAGAGTCTTAATTTGTAATTTTTGAAATTATGTAAAATTATATATAAATTTTTTAGGTTAGAAAATTTTGAATAAATATTGAACCAGTCAAATCGACAGAACTAAACCAATTATATAACCAGTTCGCTGATTTTATGATTAAACCGGCTGGTCCGGTCTGATTTTAATAATCATGCTCCAGTGATCTTGTCAATTAACCATATGGAATGCCAATTTACGTGTTTTACTATTTTTGACGTTTTATAATAATACGCTCTCAACTTGGTGACACTTGCTTTAATTAATTATAAACTTAAATGTGGTGGTGTGGACCCGCCAATTATGGACCCACCATTTTTCCATTTGCTAATAATATGAAGGAAAACTTCGCTGAAAGGACTTGCGTAGAGAAAAATGCACTACTACAAAAAACTCTTTTAACGTCCCTTTTTTGGGCCTTTTAACGTCTGAAAACAGAGGGACGTCTATCTGAGCGTCGTAGAAAAAACTGTCAATAACGTCCCTAAAATAGGGGACATCTTTTGGTCAGACTTTAGACGTCCCCAGTCGTTACTGGGGACGTCTAAAGTGTTTATGAACCACTTTAGACGTCCCCAGTTTGCACTGGGGACTTCTAAAGTCCTGACTTTAGACGTCCCCAGTGCAAAGTGGGGACGTCTAAAGTGGTTCAGAAACACTTTAGAGGTCCCCAGTTTGCACTGGGGACTTCTAAAGTCTTTTTTATGGCCTTTTATATATACATCACTGTCCGGCAAATTTAAACTGCAGAAATTGGATAGAAGAAATATTGCATAAACCAGAATGGAAACAACAGCAGTTCAGCACTATCTAATAAACATGTTATCCAACAATCTAATAGTATGTACAACAACACAACTCTAAGTATCATTGTCATTTTATATAACAACACAACACAACAATCTAATAAACATATTGGCGCTGGTTAAACTAGACTAACCTAAGCCAAACCAAATTCATTCCTAAGTATCATTGTCATTATTTTAACTCATGTCTATATATATACATCACCGTGTTGAAGTCTGCTGACGAAAAAAACAAGTATGCAATAATGACAGTCCATTTCCATATCAAGCAAATTAGAAGCAGATTAAAAGTATGCATATACAAGTTACTCTGTTTTTCCAGTTTCATAATCTGATTTAAATTAACAGTTACAAGCATTTGTTCAATCATTTGTATCCAAAGTTGTGGGAGTGAGAGACAAACCTGTGGACGACAGAAATGGAGATGACTCACGGTGCCACCAGCTAGGAAGACGATAGTTGTGAAAGGGAGACACAAACGATGGTGCTCTTGTCAAAGAAGAGAGAGGGAAAAATAGAAATATGATTATGAGAAAGAGGAAGGCAAATAGGGAAGGAAGCACGGGAAAGGGAGTTGCAGCAACGAACTGAAAAAGAGGAAGGAAAACGGGAAAGGAAGCAAGGGAAAGGGGAAAGAGGAAGACAGCTTGGAACGAAGCTCACGAGGGAAGACGAAATGAAGCTTGGGGAAGGAAAATAAAGCTGCTGGCCTGCTGCTGATGGGATGGGTGTCTGACAGGCTTTTTCGCATCCCCAGTCAAAATGGGGACGTCTAAAGCATACTTTAGACGTCCCCAGTCAAACTGGGGACGTCTAAAGTGAGGTTTAGACGTCCCCAGTGTAACTGGGGACTTCTAAAGTGGTACTTTAGACGTCCCCAGTCAAACTGAGGACGTCTAAAGTGGCAAAGTTCGCGGGAGACATTGGCGCTGGTTGAATTTTTAAAAAAAAAATTTGAACCACTTTAGACGTCCCCAGTGAAACTGGGGACGTCTAAAGTGGTTCAAATTTTTTTTTTTTTAAATTCAACCAGCGCCAATGTCTCCCGCGAACTTTGCCACTTTAGAAGTCCCCAGTTATGTTGGGGACGTCTAAAGTGGTTCAAATTTTTTTTTTTTTAAAATTCAACCAGCGCCAATGTTTTCCGCTAAATATTGAACTTTGGGCGTCCCTAATTTAAAAAGGGACGTCCTTTAGGGTCGTTAAATGTCTAGTTTGTAGTAGTGACGCAAGCCCAACGCCCTATGATTTTTTAATTATTTCTCTTTTATATTCAGAAGTATTAATAAGAACAACACAACTATCCTCTTCAACTAGTCTTGCTTCCCACAAGACAAGAGATGTCGAGTTATTTTAATTATTTGACCTCGAAAGATTCAAATTAGGGACCATCTTGTGAAAGACTAAGGTAAAGAGGCATGCATGAATCGCCCATGTGGTCCTTTACCAGCGAACGTTACAACCAACACTTAGCTTGTTTTCCTAACGAGTGACCTCTTGATGGTGGAAAAATATAGAGCCAAATATTCCGCAGGTGCACGGGCTTATCAAGTAGTAAAAAGGGAGTAAGATACCATTTACATGAGAACTTAGTACCAGCAATGTAGTTGAGCAATGATTTTATATTTTTGCTTAAGTTGAGTGAACACAATTTAAATCAAGATATGAACAAAACTAACTAATAAAAAAGAGGAAATCAAATCTAACTACGGTTTAGGCTAAGGGTGATTCTAAATCTTATGCGGTGACTTGGATTATTATAGTTTTGATTACTTTTTAGTGTCTAATTTATCCCTTTAATTGCATTTAAACTTATATTTACTAGTCTAGGTCTCTTATTTACCTAAGAGTACCTTTTGATCCATTAAAAGGCATTCCAACTATGTTAATCCCTAATGTCTTAGGTGATTAGTGCTTAACTAGATTAATTTAAGTGCAAGCATAATGAGACTATGTAGGGCCGATAGGTATATGTCTATCATACAAGCAAATTAAATCCGAAAATATAATCCTACACGATTTAATTGAAGGTCTACTCTAAATTCTCCATGTCTAGGCTCCTTTAGAACACTAAAATAGTCCCAATCAAATTCCTCTTGTTTCAAGATAATCAAGCACATAATTAAATCAACAAATATAGTATTAAAGTAATTAACGACAAAATTATCATCCACTAATCCATAATCAAACTAAATAATCCAAAATCAAGGGTTTAGCTACATAAATTAAACATTGTCATAACCAAAATAATAGCTAACTAAAGACAAAATAAATAAGAGAAAGAAAAGGAGAAACAAAAGCTTAATGCCGAATTTTCATCCGTGTTGTCGCTCTTTTGTATCTCCAAACTTTAATCTCCCTCAACTAAAGCTCTTGTCTTGCCATCACCAATCAGGAAAATAGAACACACCTCCCTCTTGCCACTCCTAGCATATATATATATATATATATATATATTGCCTCCTTGCGCGCGTCTTTATCATGATATCTTGGTTTATTTCTTTTCTTTATTATTGATTATCATATAATACAAATATATTATATTGATATTTTGTTCTCCCTTAAATCTTATAATATCTCCTGCAAAGTAAATTAGGATATGAGTAGATTTTATATCGAAATATCCTTTTATCTTATAATTAATTGAAAGATAGAAAAATATATAAAAGATAATTAAATAAGTATAAAATATTAATAAATTTGATCAAATATATCTCAGAATCTATAATTATTTAATTATAAAATATATACTTATCAAACTCCCCCTCACTTGGACATTTGCTTGTCCTCAAGCAAAAGAAAGAACTTTCATTATTCGAACAAGAAGATCATTTTGCTTACGAAATTCCTAAGTAGAGAGTAGTACACCACCACACTTAGATCATGTTATCAAATTTTGTTTAATTTAATGTCTTATAAGAATGGTTCACTAAGCTAATAGCCTTAAACAATCGTAGTTAGCACTTAACGTCCTATGATCAAAGGATTGGAAAGTAATAAGTGCAAAAATAAGATTAGTAAAGGAACATTATTCTACTCAACTCCTCCAGAAAAATTCAAATGCCCCCACTTAACCAAATTTTCCATTTAATTTACTTAGGATCCTCAAATAAAATAATGCTTTATTTATTTCCTTTTTTTTTATCTTGAGCTGTTGTAGGTCCCCTTTTTACGCAACCCTGCACATAGATGATGCAGCACCGGTTACTTAGTTACTCCAATAGATACCTCAAGAGGCTTTTAGCCCAACTTATAGCCCTATTTGACTTAACCGTTTGACGCGAGTGCCAATATTGGTGATAAAGTTACCCCGGTTACTAAGTTAGGTCTAGAGAAGTCATTGGAGTTGTGTTTATTATTCTCTGCTTTTTTTTCTGTTTACATTTTTTTTTCACCTGAGTCATATCTCTAAACAAAAGCTTTCTTAGCCAACAAAGGTCATAATCTAATTTCCTAAAGAAATCATGTAGCAAAAATATTCATAAACTCATAATTTGTTGATCATATTACAAACTACTCCCTATTCTCATAGTCCATCTCAAGATATATACAAAAAATCAAGGCTTAGAGACTTAATTGAAACATTCTTTTCTATTTTAATCTTTTTTTTTACAATAACAATCTAAAATAGGGAAAGTTCATAGTTAATATCAATCCCGAGCAATGCAAAAATTTCAACTTTTGCCAAAAAATTTCTTTTCAATTGCATAAAAGGACAAGCAAAAAAATTATATCCCTTCCCCCACACTTAAATCAAACATTATCCTCAATATTGTAAAAGTCAATAAAGAGAGAAGGGAACTAGTACTCCCCTAGTTTATATGTCTCTAATTTTGATGTGGAGTTCTTCCTCTAGGACCTTCAATGACGCTTTATTTTCCTATAATGAAAATTGGGAAGGGTGTTGGAGAGAAATTTGAAGCTAAGAAACGGCAAAAAAAAAAAAAGATAAATAAAAGAAGAGAAAAAGAATAATAATCAAAACCAAAATTCGTTATATTGGGTTGCTTTCCAACAAGCGCTAAATTTAAAGTCTTCAGCTAAACTTCTCAAAACAATCATTTAATCATATGTATCAAACACCATAATCACCCTATCTTCATTTCTTTTGAAGCAACAAGATTTTAAACCAAAAAGATACTCATTCATATTAATTACCTGTACTTCCTTAATCATAGATAATTTCATAGTACAAGCATTCATTGAATTTAAAGAAGGCACAACATGCACATAATTGCAAATAGATACAGGCACTTTCAAAAATTTAGAACATCCAACAAAATCCACTTGACTCTCATCAAGAAGGGTCAAAACATCGATAGAAGATTCATGCATAACATCTATATGGACATCCATATCAATTCGATCATCAAAATCACAAACTTTAGGCTCCACAATCAGAACCTCTTCTAGAAACCCAATATTCTCATCTATATCAACTTCAAGCTCATAGTCATCACCTTCTACATTATCCACAGTCTCATACATTTCCACATCTTCAACTTTCTCACAATAATCATTATCAACAAAAGAAGTGGTCATCATGTTTAAGGAATTATCTTGCCTCATAGTCTTAAGTGTTGAAACAATTTGATTCACATATACCCCAATATTTTGGACACTTGACTCAACTCTAGTGACAAATTCCTTTTGCTCTCTACTAAATCTCTCTGATGTTTCCCTACACTCCTCAAATATTCTTTCTAAATTAGTGTTTTCCTTATACTCAATGGTGTGTTCTTCAATATATGGATAAGAGTGGAAATGAGGGGTAATTTCATTAAAACAATACTTGACATGTGAATCCCAAAATTTTTGTTGCTCAAAACTTTGACTAGGATAAAATGAATGGTTAAAATAAGTTTGGTTCTTATCAAAATCATCTCCCACATAATAACTAGTTGTACTATGTGGACAATGCTCATTTAAATGACTCTCTCCATAATAAGCACAAGACATGTAAATACATTGAGAAGAATCAATATATGGAATGTAACTATCATTTATGCTTCTTTTATATTGCATATATTCATTTAAAGAATTTATAAAAGCAATCAGTTCATCTTGTGTTGAAGACAAGGAATTCATGTCTTTTTCAATATTAAGACCAGTTAGTTGTCATGTGAAATCCATTTTTTTAATTTTTTGCTAAAAAAAAAAGAAACAAGATATTTACCAACTCAAACTCAAACTACTAATGCTTGTTCGCAACCGCAAGTGCATGGATCACGTCAAGTAATAAAGTGATAAGTGAGATCGTTCCCTCGAGGATTTGAGTAACAATTTAGTCAAACAATGGGCTTGATGTGTTTGATTAAGTTGAATCAAACAACATGTTGAGTGTAAGAAAAACAAATTCAAAAGATATGTTGATAACAACTGAAAAGTACTGAACAAAATATGCTTCTTGTGAATTCAATCAATTAGAGTACACCTAGGATTGTTTGTTCCCTTTGTATATCATAAACTCAATCTACTTCCTCTTCGATGTTACTTTTTTATGGGATATATATATGTCAGTTTAAGGTTCGATAGCCATTGATTAAGCTCTCTCAAGTCATAACCAAACTTATATCCTCCATTAAGATACATAATCTCTTGTTGCATTTAAGGGAAAATAATCATTAAACAGCCTCCTTACTTTGACAATGCTAGGTTAATAACTATATCTCTATGTTATTAACAAACCGTCCATTTAACTCTTTAAACTTCAAGTCTAGCATAACTCTACCCACGTTCTTCAATTAGATTAACTCTCTCAACCTTAATCTAGTTGAACATGTTATTCATAGTGCTAGCAATTCATGAATATCTGTGAAAACAAGGAAGAATTAACACATATATACCATTAGCTACGAAGAGGAAGAAGAATTCAAGTTTAATCCATACAAAAGTGCAAAACAATCCTAGAATGAAAAACCTAGCTACTCATGTTCAAAAACGGATTACAAATAACAGGATTAAATGTAGCCATATCAGAATCACAGTGGAGAAAGGGAATGAATACAGAAAGATCAAGAAAACTGGAGTTGAAATCTCTTTTAATCTTCAATCCCACTTGATTCTCCTTGATTTCTAGCATATCCCAGCTCTCAGCACCTCTCCAGCCGCCTCTGTTGGTCTTTCCAAAATGGGAATCCCCCTCTCAAACCCTGGGTTTTGCTTTTTATATCTCCTTAGATGTTAGAATGCGCAGCTTCATTTGCGGGGGTGGGCCGCGGCCCACACATGAGCTTCTATTTATCTTTGGGCCGCGGCCAGCGAGTATCTAACCTCATGTTGATTCTTCTGGGCCACGGCCCATGAGATGGTTGGCCGCGGCCCACGCCTTTCTGTGCTGCTGTTGGTTTTCTGGGCCGCGGCTCACGCCTTTGCCAGAGTCATCTTCTCTTCTTTTCTGCTATGTTCTCCTCCCAGCTTGCCTTTCCTTGGAATGGTTGTTAGCTTCAACTTCCTTCACCTCCTTCTTACTGCATGTGGCTTTCCTTTGGGCTAGCTATGACTGAATCTGTATTAGTTCACACAAAGGACTCACAAACATAGTTAGGCATTCATAGCAGTTAGTGAATAATGTCCTCTATATTTGCGATCTGCTGAGCATAACATGAGAACAACACATTTCATCACTTTAACACTCTCAAACGCTCACTAATACACTCAAAGTGAGGTAAAACAGGATGAAATGTGAAATTCTAACAAGCATTTCATGAAGTTAACAATGCTCAATCAATTCCAACCAAGACAATTGTGGCACACAAGTCCCAGCAACAACGCCAAAACTTGATAGTGGCAAAATATAGAGCCAAACACTCTGCAAGTGCACGAGCCGTATCAAATAATAAAGAGTAAGATATCGTTCCCATAAGGATTTAGTACCAACAATGCAGTTGAGTAATGACTTTACACTTTTGCTTAAGTTGAATGAACACAATTTAAATCAAGATATGAACAAAACTAACTAATAAAAAAGGGGAAACCAAATCTAACTACGTTTTAGGCTAAGGGTGATTCTAAATTTTATTTGGTGACTTGGATTATTATAGTTTTAATTATTTCTTAGTATCTAATTTATCCATTTAATTGCATTTAAACTTATATTTGCTAGTCTAGATCTCTTATTTACCTAAGAGTACCTTTTGATCTATTAAAAGGCATTCCAACTGTGTTAATCCCTAATGTTTTAGGTGATTAGTGCTTAACTGGATTAATTTAAGTGCAAGCATAATGAGACTATGTAGGGCTGGTAGCAGTGTTTTTGAAACCGGACCGGACCGGATGGTCCGGCCGGTCCAACCGCTGCTCGGAGAAATAGGCGGCTCGAGTCGGACATGAAAATCGTCTTTCTCGTTTAGCCGTTTTGAGCTGGCATAAAGCAGTCTTTAGCCCGGAAACCGGAGTTAATCCGGAAGTCGAAACGGCCTTTCATTAACCGTCCGGCTTGAGCTTCATGAAGCAGATGAAAGAAGAAGAAGCAACGGTCACCGGAGTTGCATACGAGGAAGAAAAGCTTTTAAGAAAGAGAAATATTATTATAATCTGCACCAAGTACAGAAGCTTTTTTATGACAGTGTGTGTTTTGAATTTCTCTCTTTTTAGACCTCGAGGTACGTGTCCTGATGTGATCTTGACCATGTGCCTTGCCTAAGATTATTGCAACGTTTTTTTTCAAACCTTTTTTTTTTGTCATAGTAAAGACTTATATTCTATTATTCTTACATATATATTTCAGCTGAATTTTTTTAATGCCATCTCTTTTTTTTTTTATTTATGCTATGGTATGATTATAATTTTTAACCATTTAAATTTTATTTAATTTTATTACTATTAACTAGTTTAAAATATATTTTTGGCATTTTATTTTTTATTGGGTTACTTTGAATAATTTTATTATGGCTTGGTATTTGGGATAGATGCTATTATATGTGAGTTTATTTGTATTTATTTTTAAATTTCTAAAATTATGTTAAAATTAAATGTAACGCCTTTAGCACCTTTCTTATCTCCACATATGAGAGACTACCTGCAGTCTTAAATATAAAACATAATTGACTTTTTTGTAAAAATTAAGAAAGCTAAATAAATTACTTTAAATTATTTATATTTATTATTTTCCCTTCAAACTAATTTATGTGACTTATAAACTAATGTATAATTTTATGATACACAATATATATTATGATTCATTTATTTAACTTCTTTAATATTTCTAAAACAAGTCAACTATATCTTATATTAAGGATAAGAGGTAATATTCATTTCTTATATTTGTATTATTATATATGTAAATTCTTTTTAATTATTAAGCCACCGGTTTGACCACCGGTTCGACTGATCCAACCGGTTGAACCATGACCCGTTGATCTCTCCGGTTCAATATCCGGTTCGGCTTTTAAAACATTAGCCGGTAGGTATATGTCTATCATACAAGCAAATTAAATCCGAAAATCTAATCCTACACGATTTAATTGAAGGTCTAGTCTAAATTCCTTATGTCTAGGCTCCTTTAGAACACCAAAATAGTCCCAACCAGATTCCTCTTGTTTCAGGATAATCAAGCACATAATTAAATCAACAAATATAATATTAAAATAATTAACGACAAAATTATCATCCACTAATCCATAATCAAACTAAATAATCCAAAATCAAGGGTTTAGCTACATGAATTGAACATTGTCATGACCAAAATAATAGCTAACTAAAGACAAAATAAATAAGAGAAAGGAAAGGAGAAACAAAAACTCAATGCCGAATTTTCATCTGTGTTGTCGCTCTTTTGCATCTCCAAACCTTAATCTCCCTTTACTAAAGCTCTTGCCTTGCCATCACCAATCAAGAAAATAGAACACACTTCCCTCTGGCTACTCCTAACATATATATATATAAGTATATATTGTCTCCATGCGTGCGTGTTTATCATGATATCTTGGTTTATCTTTTTTCTTTATTATTGATTATCATATAATACAAATATATTATATTAATATTTTATTTTCCCTTGAATTTTATAATATCTTCTGTAAAATAAATTAGAATATGAATAGATTTTATATCAAAATATCATTTTATCTTATAGTTAATTGAAAGATAGAAAAATATATAAAAGATAATTAAATAAGTATAAAATATTAATAAATTTGATCAAATATATCTCATAATCTATATTTATTTAATTATAAAATATATACTTATCACCTTTTTGTGCTCCGTGCTGACCCTGACACCAGAAGCCATCCTCTTTACATCTTCCACGAACGTTTCAAGATTCCGGCTGGAGGAGCCACCGTCGGCGATGGCAGCTTCTGCGGCGGCCTTCCACCCCAGTGAGTTGTTCTTCAACTCTTGGGCCCTAGGCCCCACCGTAGCTTCTTCAAAGCACTTGTTGACTTCATCTCTGGTTGAGTTTGTTCTGATCGGACTCCAACTCCGAAGACATCAACTAAGAACTTGGCGTTGGTGATCTGATCGCCCCATGCCGGAAATGTCAGAACTGGGACCCCACAAGTGATTGCTTCCATGGACGAGTTCCAGCCACAGTGAGCATGAAACGGAAGGATGAGCTAGAACCACCTCTTGTGGGCTCCACTGTACCACTTTGCCTCTTCCCTGTCATCATATTCAATGATCGGCCCAACTATTAATTACTCCCTCCGGTCCTAATTATAGGATAATATTTGAGAGTTGAACTTGATCCTAATTATAGGACAAAGTTCTAATTTTTGTCAATTTCTTCCCAAAATACCCCATATTGATACTTTCTTAATAATAATTAAACACAATAATAATTTAATATGAATAGATTGGAAGTTGTTGAGGGAGATTGACATTACTAGATTGTGTGAGAGCTTGGAGAAGTCATGTGTGAGGCAGGAGATGTACAAGAAAAAATAGAGAATTAACGTAATTGGATGCCATTTTAAACTTTAAATAATGGTATTTTAGGAAAATAAATATGATTAACTAATTTAACTACTATCCTTAATTTTTTCAAAATTAGATAAATATGTCCTATAATTAGGATCGAAAGGAGTATTAAGGTATGCCGAAAACGGACGTAACCAATAAATAATATACTGAACAGTCTGAACCTGCTAAGTACTTTTCTTAGCAGGATCCCTAGAACCAAAGAGACCCTTGGGATCTCAATATTATTTGGTTTAAAAAAGATTAAAATGAATTAAAAGCAATAAATGAGTAGAAAATACTTATCCGTTCATATTTATAAAAACTCAATAATTAAATTACACAGTTTAAGAAAATGATTAAAATTAATTAAAAATAAATATATATGTCTGAAATAAACTTTTTTTTTAAGTATGCTCTTATTTATGAGAGGCAACTAAGATAGAAATAGATTAAATATCACAAATCTTTAATTAATGCAATATATATAATTGATTAGGGGCGAAAATGGGAAAAAAATCATTAAATGTTCGAACAACTTTTATTGTGCTCTTATATAAAGGATCAAGACAACTCAAATTTTGGACTCTAATAAAAAAAACCGGAAATGATATTTTTTATGTTTTTATTTATAAATATGTAGGTGAGAGTTAGAAAAAAGGCACTTCCTTAAATTTTTTTTATAAGAATCTAATAATTGAATTATATGGTTTAAGAAAATAGTCAAAATTACTGAGAAGTAATAAATATGATAAAAATGAACTTTTTTTTTTAAAAATATGTCGGTAAGTAAGAGAAAAAAAATAGAATAGCAACAAAGAGAATAGTAAGAGCAGTATGGAAAAAATATTATGTGATAATATAATTAATCAGGGACAAAGATACGTTAAATACTAGGACAACCTCAATACTTGAAAGATAATGTATGGAACAAATATAACGAGACAGAATGTATTAATGAAAGGTGGAATGAATTATAAAACACATTTAATGAATTCAAATTGATCACGAATCAATTTAAAAATTATGATTTTATAATAAAAAAAAATAAAGCGAGTATATTCTTACATGGTTTTCTCCAGAAAGCCATCGGGAAGAGCTTGAGATTGAAGGCCGAGTCTTTTGAGCGGTGGTTTCAAAACCCACAAAAACGAGATGTGATTTTGGAACCAACATGAAGACTCCAAGAAATTGCATCTGATATCATGGGATGTTATGAAGAGAAGGAAGAATGAAGGGGGCTTGGGAATAAATGATTTGCATTGCCAAAACAAAGCCTTTCTCATGAAGCTATGTTGGGGAATGATTATGAAGCTTGAGGCCTTATGGGTCGAATGCCTACGTATGAAATACTTATGTGGGACGAACAAAGTACCACAAGTGCAGAGACGTAACCAATTTGCTGTGTGGAGTGGAATAATTGCAGTATGGGAAGATTTCAAGAGGGATTAGGTAGGAAATTAAGAAGCGGGAGATCCACATGGGCATGGCAAGACCACTGGGCTCCAATGAATAGACCATTGAAAGACTACATTGAAATGAATGAGGATTTAGCGGAGATGGATGACCGAGTCTGCTCCTTTGTAACATAGACAAGACAATGGGACAGAGCAAAATGGGAGAATTTTCTTCCTGTTTGGGTTGTGGAGAAGATTATGATGGTGACACCACCTGCAGGCACAGAGGAGGATGTAGTAAGTTGGTGAAGTCTTCGGATGGTAACTTTAGTGTATGGTTAGCATACGATAGTATCTATCACCAGCAAGAACTCAGTAATCAACCTTATTGGCAAAGTTTGTGGCAATGGGGAATTCCTAAAAGAGTCAAACTATTTATGTGGCAAGTATTCCATGAGAGACTCCTAATGAATAAATTAAGAGCAAGACATAACCCAAGTATCCTAAACACTTGTCTCTTTGAGTATGAGAGTGAGGAGAGCATACTCCACATATTGAGAGATTGTAAGCAAGCCAAGAGAGTGTGGTCTTCTATAACTAATCATTTATATTATGCTATGTTTTTTTTTTTGGTAATTTGTAGGAATGGCTCAACTAGAATTTACAATATTCCCCAGGGAATAAGAAGATGGCTAGATGGACATGGCAAAGAGTATTCGGTACAATATGTTGGTTCCTATGGAAGAACCAATGCAGTAGGGCTCTTGAAAGGAAAGATGATACCCCCAAAAGAGATAGTCCATAAATGTATGTATCTTCTCCTAGAAGAAGTGGAAAATGGATGCTTTCGACACCAAATATTCCAAATTACAGAGAGGGGGACAGATCACTGGCAATCGCTAGACCCAAGCTATGTACGTGTGGATATGGATGGATCCATGGACGGTAGAGGATGTACGGCTTGCGGAGGGGTTATATAGGATCATCAGGGTAACTGGTTGTGTGGATTTCAACAGAAGTTAGGATATAATACCTCAACTGCTATGGAAATCCATGCAATTCACAGAGGTCTACAGTTATGTAAGCAGATGGGCTTGACCAAGATCAGGCTATACATAGTTCCATACAGGCTATCAATTTATTATCCATTAATTATGGGATTGATCACCCACTGTACGAGGTCATCTTGGACATCAGATCTCTAATCTATATGGACTGGGACTTGGAGATCTCCCATGCTCACAGGGAGAATCTTCGTTGTGCAAATTATCTAGCAAGGAGGGCTCAGATGAGCAATCAGGAGTATATGGAAATAGGAGAATCCCTAGTGGAATGCAATGAACTTTTTGAAATGGAATATGGTGGTATACCACAAGATCAAGTAGTGATGCTGATTTCCTAGGCTTTTTATAACTTACAAGCTTTGCTTGCCTTTGTACTAAAAAAAAATGAGACGTGAGAATGGAAAAGCCCATAAGCAATCTCATCCACTTCTAAGGGGAGATGTGTGTCTCCATTGATTTCTCTCTCCATTTACTCTCCATTGAGGGTATCTACCATTAGATCAATTTTCACTGGTTGAGATTTAATAATATGTAAAGAATATCATTATAATAAAAATCTACCATGATAAATCTCAACCACTGAAAGTTGATCTAATGGTAGAT
Organism: Inga leiocalycina; assembly: GCA_963242795.1. Taxonomy (NCBI): domain Eukaryota; kingdom Viridiplantae; phylum Streptophyta; class Magnoliopsida; order Fabales; family Fabaceae; genus Inga; species Inga leiocalycina. The sequence continues at coordinate 29,926,940 of OY725320.1, read as the reverse complement.
ATACTTGATGGAGAGTAAATGGAGAGGGAAATCAATGGAGACACCCCTCTCCCCCTTCTGAGTAGCTAGCTTGAAGCTTTCAATTAACACACCAATTATTCTTTTTGAAGAGCTGCTGGCTTTAATTTAAAATATTCATCTACGTTGATTTGTATCTGATTAATTTGATAATTATATAATTTTGCTAATAGATATATAATTATTGCTTTCGAAGAGCTGGCTTTTTTTAGTGAAATTGCATAAGATCAATGTTCACAAAAGAATTACCATCAATTAACAGTATTTTAACATGTTCATCTTAAGAATAAATATAACTTTTGGTCTCTAAAGTTTGAGCCGATTTTGGTTTTGATTCCTCAAGTTTAAAATTGGTGGTTTTAGTCCCTCAAATTTACTCCGTTTATCACCATTAGTCCCTCAATTTTGAAAAGGACTTGGTGGCGCCTTTGATGGCATTAATTCATCCAATGTGGCACTAACACTATTACAATAGCTTAGGGTTAATACAACTTTTGGTCCCTGAGGTTTGACCCAATTTTGGTTTTGGTCCCTCAAGTTTACTCCGTTTATAACTGTTGGTCCCTCAAATTTGAAAAGGACTTGGTTGTGCCTTTGACTGCATTAATTCATCCAATGTGGCGCTAATATGGTTAAAATAGCTTATGTGTCATGCCTTGTAGGACAGCTAGTATGGCAAATATACTGTAATATTTTATATTGTGCTAAAAAAAAGGAAAAAAAGTGCATTAAAACGAAACACTCGAGCAAGAAATAGATTATGTGTCATGCCTTTAGGCTCGTGCATTTTGTTTTGATTCCCTTTTTTCCTTTTTTTTTTTTCAAGCACAATATAATATATTACAACATATTTGCCATATTAGCTGTCTTAAAAGGCATGATAAGGTATTTTTAACAATTGCGTTTCATTTTGATGCCTTTTTTTCCAGCGCAATATAATATATTATGGTATATTTACCATATCAGTTGTCCTAAAAGGCATGACACAAGCTATTTTAATGGTGTTAGGGCCACATCAGATGAATTAATGTTGTCAAAGGCTCCAACAAGCAAGGTAATTAAACTCAAATTGGTCACTGAACCAGCCGGGGTACTGGGTCAAGGGTTAGTAGGTTAAACCGAAGCTAAACTGGGACCAAACCGATGAGAAAGTTAAGATTTCAGGGTTATTAATATGAAATTATAAAGAAAAAATTGATTTAAAAAAAAGCTAAACTAGGTTGATTCCCGAAACAGACCGATTTGCTAATCGGTTAGCTAGTTTCTAGGCTGAACCAACCAGTCTAGTCCGAGTTTCATAACCTGGCCACCAAGTCCTTTTCAAACTTGAGGAACTAATAGTTATAAACAAAGTAAACTTGAGGGACCAAAACCAAAATCGGTTCAAATTTCAGAGACTAAGAGTTTTTTTAATCCTAAACTATTTTAATGACGTTAACGCAATGTCAAACAAATTAGTGCCATTAAAGGTGTTATCAAGTCCTTTTCAAACTTGAGGAACTAACGGTGATAAACAGAGTTGTAAGAAAAATAAGGAGAGAGAGTATACTAGCGTACTGGGATGAATCCATATTCGAATCGGGGTCAAAGCTCTAATGCTCCATAATAGTGCCCACACAATTATTATACTACTAGAGCCTAATTGGGATTGGCACAGTAGATCACCAGAACATAAAAGATGGTAGGAGAGAAGAGATTGCTAGAAAACTCAATAGCAGGGGTGAGGAATAACTGAAGAAGGCACCTCCTAGTTATAGTGGTTTAGGGTGGCCACTAATTAGGAAAAGATGTCCACCCTTCTTGCCTTCCAAGTTAGTAATCAAGGGAATTAATTCTCAATTAATTTCCTAAATTATGATGACTTGTTTCTCAATTAACAATATCATAATTAATACTAACTTATTCCCCAATCTACAATTAATGCTGATTTGATTCTTATTTGATTAGGTTACTTGTATCCTAATTAAATAGTCTGGCCCATCAAGGGCGAACTTAGACCCAAAGTCCAACATCTCCTATTCGCACTTGGAAGGCCTCCTATCATGCATCCGTTACTCTTTCCTGTTTCATAATTGGTGTTTACCATATCACGTGGGCAAAAGTGTCTTCAAGATTTGGTGCTTTTGGTACTAGAAATCCCTTATATCGGATCAGCATCTAAGGTCACCCTTTATATATATCTGTAAGCTATATAATCATTGCCTCAAATGCCCTAGATTCTCCCATACATATTATTCATAGGATATCTAATCCCTCTCGAGTTAATATGTTGATTAACCCAGATTGCCTTCTATGCACATAGTATCCGCACTTATAAGCTACACATAGAGCTAGTAAGGGGTCAACTACAAACACTAGCACATCTTATGTATCTAGGAGTAAATCTTCCTTTTTGACTATACATCAGTCCATCTTGACTTGATCGCTTTCCTAGTTTTTACTCTTCTAACCAAATCGAGTGTAATCATTGAGCTTTAGCTAAAGTAGCTATCACCAAACCAAACTTTCATAATGCCGCTTAAGTCTTAAGGGCATCGTGGAAAGATTCTTCCTTCTTGGGACTCACACTATGGTGAACTAGGGATCTTTCACCTATATCCCATATTGAAGTCTAACTCTTAAGCACATGCAGTATGAATTGCATGCTATGGTGAACGGTTTGTGGTGTATATCGATTTCTTTCTTTTTTACTGTACAAACATTAATTCCAAAATGTACTCAACACATTCAAACCAGAACTCTCTTTTTCACAATATTTCTTTTACAATCTCATTGTGAAAAAGAGTTCTTTACCTAGCTATAAGTCTGTATTCATGCTTTGATCCATTTTATGTGTATATATACAAATATGGATCTCATATTAGCCTAACTGAGGTGACTCAAATATAAAGATTCTTCTTAACTATCTCATGGTGATCATTTGCTTGTTTTACCCTTCTATGCCCTTGCATAACATGGGAAGACGGTTGTTTGTATGAGTGAACCAACCTCTTCATACCTGTGTGACATACAAAATTGTATACCTTATTTGTATTTACTCATAACATATATACTATTTCTTTTATCTTCATATAAAAGACATTCACAACCTTATATTTTATTTGCGCTCCAAGATTTTCACTAACTCAATGAATATCAATCTACGGGCTCAGTAAGGGGATCAACCAACATTGCATCAGCAGAAAGTCATTGAATTGTCGCTTTCCCTCTTTGAAAGCATATCTCTCACAGAGATATATTAAATGTATGTTTCGCCTTGCTATGATACTTAGGATCCTTATCATAAGATGCTATCGTTTGGATCCTTCTATCCACCATTCATTCCCAATCACTTATAGGAACTTCTCTAGCCATATGGCACCTTAAATGATGGTAGAACGCACTCTGTGTTCTAATTCCATGGATAACATAAACACATTATATTTTTCTTTACTGTATTAACATTTGCCTAAGCCCTGTATTGGAGTATCCTTTCAAAGGAAAGTTGTTGCCTTGATAACTTAATCCATGGTTATTCTCAAAATCCATTTCATAGCATGACCAAAAATAGCTTCCAAGTTTGACCAAAAATAATTTGTCTTATATCTACCAATGTGTATATTCATATTACCAACCATAGTCTTACATGGGACTCTATCCACTTTTTCTATATTGGATTCCTCATAGGACATGTAACCTCTTTATGTTTGTGCCTTGAACTTCAGGGGTGTCCATGGGTTTGCAATTTAGCATCCTAAGATGCCTAAGGATCACACTTGTACATGTCTTAAGTGGCAAAGACTGTATCTTCCTTGTGCAATCTCTGTTTACCTTATCATTCAAGATATTATTTATTCAACCTATGATTTTTCAACTCAGAATTTAAGGATTCTCTTATCATTTATTCCTTTAACTCCCTTGACACTTGTTTCAGCTAAACATATGTCATTCGACAAAGGATGACTTTATAAAAAATCATCACTAGACCATTTGGCACTCATGTGGTGTTCTTCGATTATCTCAAAGTTGGTGAGGCTTTCACCTTGTGAAACCTCATGTACTACTATCTGGGTGCTTGTTTCTACGAATCCCTTAAGCTATTTCATGTAGAGTTCATCATTCAATTTCCAAAATTCCAAATTAGAAAGTGATCTTCATATCTTCTTGATGTAATTTCACGACTAATCTTGTTGTCATAGCTAAAGTTTAGAGTTAAAATGCACAACGAACAACCTTCCATTGTAGTACCCCTTAGCCCCTAAGTATTTTAGATTCTACATGCCCCCAACAAATTTGAGAACCTACTTGTTTCTAATCGCTTCTTGGCTAGGTGACAAATTGCCCAAACATGTACTTGGCTAGTTTCAAAAAGAATCCATATCCTACTGTATGACACTTTGTAATTCTTCTTAACAGGTCTTTCTAGTCTCTTTCAGAAACTTATAGGTAGTCATCATCACCTTCTAAATGATGAAGACAACATTCAATCCGTTAGGGAATCTATTCCCTTATAATCATTTGCTAGATAACAATTTACTTCGAGGTGGATTTCATAGGTACTTTTCCTATGTATGGGTGAGGTAAGCTTCTCGTAACTTACCTCTTACCTCTTTCATTAGGAAAATGGTCTCAACCCTCCCACTTGGATCAGTGAACTTAGGAACACTTGGTTATTCCTTGTTTCTATGAACCTTTTAGAGAGATTCAGTATGATTAATGATCATTTCCTACTAGGAAATCTGAACATTGCATCCTTTGGTTCTCTCGCAATCACTGAGCCGCCATCACTTTCACTAATGAAAACATGTGTTATTAAATTCTCAACTCATCTCACAAAGATATACCTTATATACCTTGGACCCAATCTTCCTTACTTATAGGAAGAATTATGGATATGAAGTTGCTGACCCTTATGGTCTTAACGAGCTTGGGCTTGATCTAAGGTCTATCTATGATTCATAGGGTAAGGTCATGATTGACTTAGAGAGAATTTGGTTAAGTGTAAAGATAATAGCTATGAGTTTACATACAACATATGGCTGATAGTTTCACTTATGCCATTATTTATTCAACCATGTCAAGGAGAGGTATATCTCTCCATTTCAACTACTCTATTATGTTGAAGGGTTCTAGGTATTGATAGTTGCCTAACAATCCATTTCTTGTACACAAAGCTGCTTGAACTAATCACGTGGGTGTCCTTGACCTTTGTTGGTTTAAAAGGTCTTATCCTTTTAGTTTAACTAATTCCTGACTAGTTCAGCTATTATCTAACAGCTTCACACTTGCCTAAAATCAAGTAAACATTATTGTATTTTAAGTAAACATCCACGACATTAGCGAAATACCAAGCTCTGTGTTTTGCCCTCACATTCATTAGTTCACAAACATCATAATTTGCTAATTGTAGTGGGTTTTCTCAAAATTTTTCTTTGTCTTTCTTGTCAGGTAGACTAAGTTCTCAACTTACTCACAAGAGTATTAACCCTTTAGCATACATTATTTAGCAAATTCTCTTTTAGAAGTTTGATTATTTCTTTTGATCAATGTTTGCATATGGCAAGAAATGGAATTATTATCCCAAAAAAGAAACATCAAAATCTAACAAAGGATTGGAGAGTCACAGTCCCATCGATCCTTAACTAAAGAGATAGCAAAGATCTAATGTTGTCGATTACAATTGCATGGAGTGAATCAGGGTGGTTTATCTATGCAAAGTTAACGTGCAAGTCCCAATCCCTTGATTCTATCTCTTTCTTTCTTTGCATCCGACATAAAGTCATATGCTTCTGTGAAACATCCACTACTTATGTGGATTGTTTCTTCTACAACTCTCAAAGGATTATCAATGTAGCCTTTCATCTTTGTAGAAACCATTGATCTCCTCTAGATCAAGTTTACCTCATAGGTTTCTTACCCTTAGGCTTAGAGGATGAATCCTCCTACTCTTTAGCTATGTTTGTCTAACTGATGGATCTTTGATCCCTCAGTCTTTCACACTCAAATTCAATATGGCAAATCACATTACTGAAGGTCACAATAAGCATATCAGGAGAAATATTTGCTTTCATGTACGCCCACTCACTGGAAGATGTGGCTTACTCCCACTCACTAGGAGACATAGTTTACTCCCACTCACTGGGAGACATCTTGTCACAACATACACTTGTTGTTTGTTAGAAAGAACTTGGCATTTTATTTGTCTTAACTTCTTAGTTTGACATTTGCCTCAAGTGTTGCCTAAACGACATGTTAGGACTTAATACACTATGTTAAAACTTAACTTAGTTTTAACTTTATGGAAGAAGATCATCTATTCCACTATCTTTCAACACTATCCAAATAGCTTGGATAAAGTTACATTGCTTGTACCATCATAAGTCTGAGCAATCTTGTTCTTTCTATGCTTTATAGCATAAAATTTCTGTATCCTTCGGTTGCTTCAGCCTCTAAATGCTGAAGACTAGTTGGTAGTATGACATCTTATTCTTCTTGAATGAAAAGAGATTTGACAGTTTCTAACTGCATAGATATCTCTATTGAGCTTATCTTCATAAGCTCAATCAAATAAACTTGGTCATAAATGGTCACTTAGACGATTATGTTATATAAATTATATTTGTTCAAATAAGACCAAAGGATAATTAGATAATAAGTTAACTAATTTCATGTTCAGGAGGCAACTATGTTGACTCCCATCCCAATCATGCTAGTTAGCTCATCACCCTTTTAACCACAGTTTTCATTAAACACATTCCCTTCTAGATTCCTAGACACATTCTAGAAACTCCCACTCAATCAAAGATAGTTATAATAACAAGATAATAACATAATATCATACAATCAACATGAATGTTCATGAAAACAAGAGGAGAATATGCTTAATTCAATTCCAAAAACAAAGAACATAAATTCAATGAAAAAGAACATTACAAAATTTATAAAAACTTTGCCTCATATTGTTGTCTCTTAACTAAGTTCTCCTTCTCATAGGCCTTTCTGACCATATGAACTCATGTAGCATCTAGCTATAATGTCAAGCTCCTCTTTGCCATGTTTACATCCACTCACTTCGATGTATTTGCAGCATACCTACCTCCCACTTGATGAGATGATTTTCACGTCTCTATCGGTCTTGTCCTTTATCACGACATTTGTGATAAAGGGTTAACTTTAGAAGTCATTGCTTCAATCCCATTGAATCAATATGGTTAGAACCATAAGAAGACTTATAATTATTCAATAATTTCAAGTTGTTGCAATTTTCAGGTTTTATCTCTAAGAGTTTGAGTCAAGGTTGGATAGGATCTTATATTCAAAACACTCATTTGAACAATTTCTCACTTTAAAGAATCTTTCAGCATTAACCTTATATTGCAGCTTAAATACTCTTAATAAGTAAGTCAACCTATTCTAAAAACAACAGAATCAACATAGACTCAATTTTTGATTTTTTTGGGAATCTTTAAGTGTATATAAACATCTTTTTGACTCAAATCAGATCCAAATGTGCTTTAAATATATGCAAATTATATATCAAATTGAAGCTCTCAAATTTAGGAATTTTTAGGAACAAACACGTCTCAATCAGAGGTCCCATGCTCTCTCTCACGTGCCCCTAGAATGTGTCTGGATAAAAAAATCTTGAAAATTTGGAAAATTCCAACGATGGCCACTCTCAACGGAGGAGCGTGAACTCCACACACCGCCTTACGGTAGTCCGCTAGCGACACGAGCTGGTTTCCCCGACACCACTTGTCATTCTTTCTCTGACGGTGCCCACCATGTGTCAATCAGTGGCCCCTATGGGCCCCACGCGCTACATGTCAATTTATGGGAATTTTCTTTTTTTTCTATCAATGTTGACTGTTGACCAGTCAATGATGAGTGGTCAACCCTTGACCACGACTGCTGATGTGGAGCTGACGTGTCTCGGTCAACGGATGACGTGGTTTTTAACGTTGACATGGCACTCCCTAATTGGTGCCACGTGGTTCAGTTGATCGATGACGTGGCCGTTGACTGCCATCTCATCATCTCCAACCTTCAGCGAGGTCAACTTGACCTAGTTGGAGCTTCAATGGGTCATCGCGATCCGTCAATTTCGGAAGGCCATATCTCACTAATTTTAGCTCCGTTTTTCGTGTTCTTAGTGTCGTTGGAATCATAGTTGAGCGAACTATAAATCCATGGCTTTTATTTGATCTGAAAATGACTTTTTCATTGATCAAATCGTGGCTCAAATGGAGGTGGCGATAAGCGACCCACCATCTTCTTTCCTTCATTTCTCCCTCATCCGAACTCTATTTGACGTGTTCTAAGCATCGTTGGAATCGTCTCTTCTAGCTCTACACATCCATGGCCTTACCTTGGGCAAAAACACTCATTTTCAAATACCCAATTTTTTCTCGACGTCGACGGCGCTCCGTAACGTGACTTGGATGTGTGTCCTCTATGTTTTAAAAGGTCTCCTACCTTTTGAGGGTTAAAGTTTCTTGCTTTTGATTCCACATAGGTTTCAAAAAACAAAACTTTAATCAAATCAAAGATATGAAGAGGAGAAGAAGAAGAAATTGCGCCATGAATTATATATATACACATATTTTATATATATATATATATATATATAAAATAATCAGAGGAGCAAACAATATTAGACTAGTACACATATATATTCACAAAGCAATAGCATCCAAAGTTTCGGACTCATGAAACATGTAGGAGTAGATGTGCATGAATGCAAGCTGGTATCATGTTGAAGCTTTATGCCTTCAAGAAAGAAAAAAAATTCCTTGCTTCCAATAACATATATATGTGCAAAAAAAAATTTGAACAACACGCCAAATTATTCAATATATATACATACATATGAGTGAAGAAGGAAGCACGCATATATTAGATAACTAAAATCATATTTGCATACATATATGATAGTAGTGGAAATAGACGGGGGATATATAACAAAAATATATCACATGCTTATTCATAGAGAATAAATCACAGCCACAAAATCAACATGCTCTAATACCAATATGTAAGAAAAATAAGGAGAGAAAGTAGACTTGTGTACCGGGGTGAATCCGTATTCTGATCTGGGTCAAAGCTCCAATGCTCCATAATAGTGCCCACACAATTATCAGACTACTAGAGCCTAATTGGGATTGTCACAATAGATCACCAGAACAAGAAAGATGGTAGGAGAGAAGAGATCACTAGAAAACTCAATAGCAGGGATAAGGAATAATTGAAGGAGGCACCTCTTATTTATAGTGGTTTAGGGTGGACACTAATAAAGAAAAGATGTCCACCCTTCTTGTCTTCCAAGTTAGTAATCAAGGGAATTAATTCTCAATTAATTTTCTAAATTATGATGACTTTTTTCTCAATTAATAATATCATAATTAATACAAACTTATTCCCCAATCTATAATTAATGCTGATTTGATTCTTATTTAATTAAACTACTTATATCCTAATTAAATAGTCTGGCCCATCAAGGACGGATTTGGACCCAAAGTCCAACATGAGTAAACATGAAGGATCAAAACCAAAATCGGCTCAAATTTCAGGAACCAAAAGTTATATTTACCCTCATCTTAATTATTATGTTTTTATAAATTTTCATATTTTTCCAAATTTATGGATCTCCAAAAATCATACTCTACTCTTGAGAATTATTATTGATGTAAAACTAACAAAGAGAACGATGGGAAAGAGGAAGAGGAAGGAAAGAGAGCTGAAGAAGAAAGCGAAGAGATAGGAGAGAAGAGAGACCCAAAAGAAGAAGCCAAGAGAGAAAAGATATAGGGAAAAGATATAACTGTAATCCGATTCAATTAATTCATCAAGTCTAGTTTGAAAATAAAACCTAGAGAAACTTAAAAAATGATGATGATAATGATCATGATTATTAACTTATTCCTTATTCCATGTATCATCAATTATATTACACAGTTTTTTTATAATATAGTAATAAATCAAATGAAATATAAATAACAAGTAGAATGAAAGAAATACCTACATACTCCAGGAGTACTATGTCATCTGAATTCTGTCTAATAAAAACATAACAATTCATATCATTTTAATCTTAGTTGGCTAATGACTCTACTAGAAAAATTTAAATTTTATTTTGTTTTTAAGAAAAATATTAGTTGACAATTTTGTTTTAGGTTTTTTTTAAAAAATTAAGATATTTTTTTTTTCTTGAAAACAGATAAAATTTGAATTTTTTCAAATGAGTCATCAACCAACTAGGATTAAAATAATATGAGTTGTTATGTTTTTATTGGACAGAGTTCAGATAACGTGGTATTCCTAGAGTATGTAAGTATTTCTCGTAGAATAAAGGGTTAGGATGCTTAAATAACCATCACTATAAAAAAACATTAACTTTGTCACCCCTAAAAGTCAAAAAGTCGCCGCTAAAGGTTTTTAGCAGCGACAATAAAGTCATTGCCAAGTTGTTGCCGTAGCGACTGTGGCTGAAAGTTTTGGCAGCGGCAAAATAGTCGCCGCTTAAAGTATACTTTCAGTGGCAACATCAAAGAGGTATTTTTAGCAGCGACTTTAAAGTGGGAAAAAATAATAATTAAAGCCACATCAGCATCTATACCACCTATCACCTGTCATGTCAGGCCATACCACCACCCACCTACCACCTTATTATTTGCCACATCATGCCATATCATGGCCAAATGCCACACCAAGCCACATCATCACCCCATATTTTCACCTCCCAAATATGCCTCCACTAGTTTCAAACCCCCACCTCTTGGATGTTGTCTTGATACTCTACCATGTGAGCTGTGATAAAATTTCATCATATAAATGCATAATTTAATACACACACATAATTGAATATTATTTTATATATATATATATATATATATATATATATATAATGATATTCATATCTAAAATTACGTATGAAAAAGATATTCATATCAATATATATAAAATATAATATAATATAAATATCTATTTATTAATATAACATTTCCCATACACATAAAAATGTTGATTAATTAATATAATATCATTAATTTCATTAATTTTTTTAATATTGAGTGTATAATATTATATAATAAATCAGTAAATGAGTTTACATTTAATTTATATATAAAAAATAAAAAATTATTATATAAAAATATTTTTTTTAGAGATTAATATTATATAATAAGTTATTATATAATATTTACATTTAATATTATTTTATTTCTTCATGGTAAGTATCATATTTAATATTTTGAGAGATTAAATATTATATTTAAAAAACAAAAAAATTATATTTTTGGTGAGAAAAAAATTAATTGGAAAAATTGATACTTTCGGCAGCCACAATGAATATCGCGGCCGAAAGTATAACTTTCAGCGACGACAATAAATGTTGCCGCTGAAAGTCAAACTTTCAGCAGCGAAAATAAGAGTCACCATTGAAAGAGTCACTTTCAGCGACGACTCTACTTGTTGTCACTGAAAGTCAAGTTTCAGCAGCAACTATTTAGAGCTGCCGTCGAAAGTGGTCGGTGAAAGGCAATTTTTTTTATAGTACTTGAACTTTTCTCAAAAATACGAAAGTAACTATAAACTATTTTTTAGAGCAAAAGTAGCCATGAATTATATAAAATGGAGCAAATATGAGACAAGGTTTAACTTAAACCAGTGACATGGAAGGTGACTTGGATGCTGATATGTGTTATTACAGTCCACATAGCAGCACTCAATATTGACCAAATAAAGAAAAGTTAGAAAAAGGAACCCTAACCGAACAAAAAAAACATTACACTAACTAAAAAAATGTCGAAAAATCAAGTCTGATAAAATTAGAAAGATACAGAACCCCTGATTCTGCTAACCCTAAGGAGGGGGGAGAGAGAGAGAGAGGAGACACGAATCTGAGATCAATGGCTGACACCATTAGGAATAACAAAACATAATCTGAATCCACTTTTAAACTATCGATGCATAGATACAAGGCAACTTTATCAATTCATCATTTCATGTGGTACTGTGAAACATGGACACTTGAATATCAGTGATGGAACTTTAGTGAAAAAAAATATATCAGTAATTAAAATGCTCCATCTCATAAACCGATGTATTGAGATATCTGGAAATTCAACACTAACCATCGTTGCGGCGCTTGAACAGATATCGCTTCATTTGGAAGTTGCAGAATCAGGGGCTCTTATCTTTTTAATTTTATCAAACTTGATTTTTTGGACTTTTTATAGTTAGTGTATCTATTTTTATTTTTCTTTTCTTTTTTTCAATTAGGGTTCCTTTTTCTAACTTTTAATAGTTGAGATTTATTAATATGTAAAAAATATCATTATAATAAAAATCTACATGATAAATTTCAACTATTGAAAGTTGATCTAATGATATATACACTTAATAGAGAGTAAATAAATAGGGAAATCAATAGAGACACTCAAAAGCATCTTCAGCGTTTATCCATGCGTTAAAACTTCCACTCCTCTATCAAGAAATTTTTTTTCTTCTACTCCTCTATCAAGAAAATTTTTCTCTCTATAATACTCGAGTTAATGTTTAAACATAACTCTTCATATTTTCTCTCTTATTCAACACCTCTTTAACAAAGGTAAAGTTGGAGGCGTCTCGTAACATGCAGCATGCATCATGCAACAGGAGAAGTATCTCTTAAAAAAGTGTCCCCACACGCGCGTGCGTTCCCCACAAACACAAAATTTTAAGCAAAAGGGATAAATGACTTTGAAGTGGGGCAAAACAGCTTTCTTCAACTGAAGAGCAGTGCAGTGGGAAAAGAATAAACATAGCAGCAAGTCTTATCTCCTGATAAAGGGTACTCTGAACAAGTAAGGACAAAAAAATTTAGTGAAAAGCTCACCAACGTCCCAATTACAGAAAATAATATTAAAAAAATCATATAACTGCTTAATAATAAGTAAAACAGAAATTATTGATAAATGAAAAAAATTACAGTTGTTAAGTTATGAGACTTTTCTAACATTATTTTTTTAAATAAGATCTTAATGTCATTTTCCCAAAATTTTACAGAAACGTATATAGTACAAAGTAGGCTTATTACTTTGTGTATAGCAGAAAACGTTAAGACACTTCTATCAACAGTACAACAGAAGCAAACAAAAACAAGAGACACAAAATTTAAAGAGAAGAACGAGGGGGTTCATCATTTTAATATACTCCTATGTTTTTTAATATAAGATATATTTACCTAATTTGATTAGATTAAAGAAGTTAGTTAAGTTAGTTAATATAACATGTATTTTCTAAAACACCTTAGTCATCTTTCTTATTTCTCTTCTTCCCTCTCCTCCTTGTTTATTATTGAGAAATATGAAAACTATGTTTTATATTTATAACCAAGATTAATTCACTACAAAAAAACACCCGATTTCCGACAGAATTTTTTGCCCACGGAACTTTATTATCACAAATTCCGTGGCAAAAATTAAAATTTATTTTAAAAATAATATTTATAAAATTAAAATATTAATTATTAAAAAATTATATTTAATCTTAATTATTAAAATTATATTATTATTTATTAATATTATATTTAAAATTTTATACTAAAATAATATTTATGATATTATTATATTAGTTATTATTTTATTTTATTTAAAAATAAATTATATGTTATTAATATTATATTTATAATTTTATATTAAAAATAATATTTATAATATTAAATTATTATTTATTAATTAATTTTAATTAAAAAATTGTTTAATTAAATATATAAATATTTTTTTTACGTTTTTATTAAATTTTTCATTATTTTTAATAATATTATATTTAATTAATCATTAATTATCATATATATATAATTAATTATATGTATGTGTATATATATATGATAATATTATATATATATATATATATATATAAAATAATATGTAATAATATGACGTATGTTCATTTCGGTGCAACAAGCAAAGACTCACGTGCAAAGGCGTCCTCAACTTGAGGTCGAAGGTTTGAACGGGTGGAGATGTATTTTCAGGAATTATGAGACGTGGATATGTGACGGCACAAGGAAGAGACACGTGGCAGCTAGGGGAGAGGGACACATGGCGCATTGAGGAACAAACACGTGGCATTTGGAAATTTTAAAGAAAATAAAAAAATTTGTGACGGAATCTAATTTGGAAATTTAAAAAAAATTTGCGGTGGAATCTATTCCAAAAATTTTGTCGAAAATTCACTTGTAATGTATCTATTAGCGACAGAACGGATTCCATCGAAAATCTGTTCTGTCGAAAATTCCGTTGGAAAAGCTGATTCCATGGTAAATTTCATCGAAAATTCAATATTTGTTTATAGTGATTCTTTAAATATGTCTTATATTAAAGACTGAAGAGAGTATTATTAGAATTTTGTCGTAGTTGTGGTTGTTATTATTTTGTTTATCTCATAGCCAAATTGGACACCCTCTCAAATTTTGGAAGGCAATTTTCATCTTACGAAATCCTGTTCTTTTTTTCTTGATTGTCTTGGATAATATGGGTTATTTAATTTTATTCTACATTTTTATGTTATTAGAACAATTTTGTCGAGTAATTTTTTAAAATAAGTTTTGGAAATAAGAAATTCATTAAATCATTGTTTTGAAAAACATATCTAAAATGGAAAGTGGATGGTGAAAGAATGATTTTCTACATTTACATGATTGTCCTTGTCATTGCCATGCATCCTTTTGTTTTGGGATAATAATTTTTTCCCCTTTTACTGAACATGCGAATAGGAGTATTGGGCTTGCCATGTATCAAACATGTATATAGAAAAAAAAATATAAACATTAGGATGTGATATAGTATTTGTTGGACTTTGGTCCAAGTTTGCTCTTGATGAATCAGACTATTTGATAGAGAAAAACCTGAATCAATTGAAGAAAAGATTATATCAACATAATTATTGCTCATTGAATCACACTTATGTGTAATTAGTTATAGCAATCAAAATTAATGTTGATTTGTTAGAGGAGCTTATTGATTGAGGAAATTAATCAAGGAGTTAATGAGGAGTTAACGCTGCTTGGTGAGCAAGAAGGGGAAGCCTCTCTAGACCTCTATCCACCAACATTGTTCCACACCCCAAAGCAATTGAAGCATCTTGCGTTCTCTCTACTCATCTTTCATCTTTCTTTTTTCTGTTGCACTACTGTACAAAACCAAATTAGGCTTTAGTAATTTAATCTTTGCATGAGCTCTCCTTACCTGGATTCCACCCGACCCGACCCGGTATGCTCACTTCCTCTCTCATCCATTATTATTTCCAACAGTATTCAAATACTACTCCCGTTTCAAAGTAAAACCTTACTTTATAGTCATGCACTCGTATTAACAAAAGTATTAAATAAGTTGGCCTATACTGTAGATAGTTTGAATAAAATATCATTACAGCCACAAGTTTTCCTAAGGAGGCACTTTGACTTCACTTAACATTATTTTCATTTTTTTATTTGATAAGGAATTTTATTTTCATTAATGAGGGAAAAAATGGTACAAGAATGAATAAGTAATGTGGATTGGATTATAAAGCTACAATTATTTTGAAACGAATCTAAAACTCCAAAATGACTGTTATTTTGACCGTGCGTAGAAGCTAAAGCTAACTTGGTTCTTCTATTTATACTTCATTTTTCTCACACATATTTGACTATGAAATGCTTTGCTAATTTAAAGAAAGAAAGCTGAATTGTTGGCGAAAAAAGAGGGGGGGAAAAAGCAAAGAAAGAAAGAAAGCTGAATTATGTCATTTACATATGCATCCAACTGCACCAGAACCGCCATGTTTGTTCCACCTTTCATATTAAGTAGGCAACTTGACGGTGTAGTTAAAGATTGGTTTGGATCAAAACAGTTCATAATTAATTAGTTTTGACAAACTCAACAAACAACAAGAAGTCTCATCCCACTAGGTGGGGAGACAAACTTTACAACGACGACACAACAAAAACTTTGAATGGACTTTAAGATGATTATTTGGTGAATCAAACTTAATGGAACCTCTAACTCTTGATATTATTCATGTAGCTGAATTAAAGCTTCCTTTCCTATCAAGAGGCCAGGTTCCCAACACCCGGAACATTCTCTCTCTCCACCATTTAGCACTTAGACTTAACCCCATTTATTAGCATCTCTTCACGCCACATTTTTCTTCGTCACATAACTTTGCCTCCAATATATACTGCGGAGTCCATATCAAAACTCCACTACCAAGGTGAAAAGGTGATAAGGGTCAAGGAGAAGTTAACAGCTAGCTACTTGATCACAAGGTAATTGCTTCCTTTGATTCTTAATATAAGATATATTTACCTAATTTGATTATATTAAGAAAATTAGTTAATAAAAAATGTATTTTCTAAAACACCTTAATCATCTTCCTTAATTGCCCCTAACTAGGTATATTAGGAAAAAATTGAAAAATATAAAACATATGTCTTATATTTAGGACCAAGATTAACTTTTCAAATAGGTTATATATTAGGGATAGGAGGGAGTATTTGTTATGTTCTGGAAAAAATTAATAAGTACAATCCTTTTTTATATCATAAAAAATAGTTTTTGTTAACATTGACGAAAAAAACTATTACAATGCTGTTGAGATAGAATGAAATTAAGACTTTATTCGTTTGGCTGGATAAATTGGAGAGGGAATAATCGAACCATCCAATCGGCTGAAGCATGACTTATAGAAAAGTATAACATTGAGTATGAATGCATCTGCATGCCATTCTGATATAGTTACCCATGCGTTCAATAAATGCCTCCGACACAGTTAAAAATATAGGGAAGATTACAACAAGATGCCAAGAAAAAGGTTGAATTACAAAAACAAAAAAAAAATTCAGTAACAGCTGAAAAGGATGCAATGTTAGGGATTCATTTATTTAGATGTGCAACTACAACACTAACTGCAGAGAAAACAAAATGAAGTGTTACTGCCTCAATGATAAAAACTTATACTTAAAGAGATTGTCAAAAAAAAAAAAATCAGGCATCAGAAAATCATAAATTAAATAATATCATCAAATGATGTCATAAAGATTTATGGACCCATCAGATGTTAAGAGCTCAAACTGTGTCATGTCAACAACATGGTTGTCAAACTCCCAACAGCTCCGTCATAGAAATTTTGAAATCATGTTAAAGGACCATTCCAATTTCCAACCGCACACATAGTGCATTATTTGAACCTAAATTATAGTAGTAAAATATAGAGGTGGCGGCGGGTTCGATCCCCACAAAGCCAGTTCGGCAACCTTCCCAACTCAAAAAAAAAAAAGGATTATTTGAACCTAAATTATAGTTCGGATAATCAAATCCCCCAAATTAAGGGGAGCGGTCTTGTAGAGAGAGATAAAGAGAATGAAAAGGGCCCACCCTTCTTATAACTTGTATGGCAGAACTCAAAACTGAGGCCAACGTCTTTCTTGCTACCTCTCTCTACTTCACCCTTTTAGAGTTGTGCAAACCCAAATAAAATTCCTCTTATTCACATATATACCAATCATTTAATATCTATCTACTTGTTCTAATTAAAGTCCAACTCCAATTAGGTGCTGGTTGGAATCATCTAAGTTGCAATCACTTTCAAACTAAATGCGCCGCACAATATCATGGGTTCTGGTTTACTTAACAAAGTTTTATATCTGTGAAATTATTGGCATCATGCATCAGTTGATGGGAAATGCCAGAATAATTTGCGTAATAAATAAAAAATGAATCCCAAATGGAACTGCATATATACTAAACAAAATTTCAAACATCATCTGATAATTAACTCCACTGCCTCTAGTGGCCCCCACTTGGTTCGATCACATTGGCTGTTTATGAAAATGTTTGGAGATTCGATTTGAAGTTTGTTTGGATTAACTTTTGGAAAATAACTTCTAGAGAAAAAGTGGAGAATAGCTTTTTGAGAATAGATTTTGAGCAATATAGATTATAAAAAAGAAAGTGATTTTAATAAAATGAGAGTATTTAGATATTGTAATCCAAATAACTTTTTTCATGGTCAAATTACTAAAAAGGATATTAATTTTTGTGATAATTACATAAAAAGAATAAGATTATATTTTATGTATTATTTAAATGTTAAGGTTCAAATTTAACATCCAAGTTTTTTCTGAGGGACGTCTAGTACAAATAAGTTCTGGAAGATGCAAAAATAACAATGAACAATTAAAAAGAATGCAAATTTAACAAAACTGTTAAATTTGACCTAATGACATTAAATTATAAAGGAAGAAAACCCCTAAAAGAATTAAAAATGATGCATCTTAATCCATTATTTAACATTAAATTTCATAATTAATACAAAAAATGAAATAAATTTATCTATATGTAATGTTAATTAACTTAACTAATTTTTCTAATATAATCAACTTTTAAGTTTTTTTTCTATCATTTTCCCTATATATTATTTTTAATTTGTATAATCGTTTGACCATGCCGGAGCTAGCTTCCTCCTTTGTTTCTCCTTTACCCCTTTCAACATCATTAAATCAAGATCTAATGGTCTAGATTTAACATTTCATTAAAATATTATTATAATTTTATGTGAAAAACATATAGATAGTTCTGCATCCTATGCATATATAGTTTTAGATAAAATTATAATAATATTTTTATAAAATATTAAATTTGAACCATTAGATTTTGATCCAATAATATTAAAAAGGGCATAAAGGAGGGCAAGAGCAAAGAAAGAAGTTGGCTCCAACTACGTTTGCAAGTTATTTAAAAATCTTTTCTTTTTCCTTTTGAAGTTTTGATATTTCAAACCGAAAGAAAAAATCCCTTAATTAATTCATAATTGTCTATATAAAGTTGTTAATTAATTCATAATTGGGATAAGGTCCAATTTTATCATGGAAATTTTCGCTCAAGAGCGATTGGTATCCAAAAAAAATGTTTTTGGAGATTTTTGCCCTAAAAATATAAAAAACATAGCAAAGTTGCCTTGCCTATTAAAAAAAAAAAAGTTAGGTTTGACCATTACGTACACCTCACATCCAGATGGCAAGCCACCTCATCATCTAACTCAATGTAGTCAATAACATGGCTTCCACGTAAGCCCTTCTCGTCCTGTCACTTCTACCGCCCCTCCACCCTCACCCATCCCCATGGCTGCGCCTCCCTCAGTCGCTGCTCTCCCTCACTCCGTCGCTCCTTTGCCAAATCCATGTCTCGCCGTTGAGCTCGCCGGTGTCGTCCACCTTTATCAGCCCCGACATCATGACAGATGAGATCTGAATACCCATTAACAATTGACGATATTTCTTCACTCAACTCCGATGACCTTCTCCGACTCCCAAAAGCACCAAGCAGCAAAAAAGGTCACACCTTTTACGGTAAAAAACTCATCTTTCTACACCTCTGTCGTTGTCACCTTCAGATCTGAATATCCAACTGTAAGTGATTGATTACTTGTTTAGTAAGTGGAGCTCTGTATCTCTTGAAGGAATCTCAACAATTGCTTGGGTTTGTTAGTCTCTCTCACTCTTCACCTTCTCCTTCCTCTCTCTCTCTAGATCAATCTCGACTTTTGTTGTCCTTTGGGTTGATTAAGTTAAAGAAATTGGCTACTTCCGTGAAACATTATCGGAAAGGAATTGAAATCTGGATGATTTCGCTGTTTGCTTACATAAATTTAGTTTTTTTTTTTGTATTGGTTTTATTTGATTTTTTTTTTCATTTGACAATGATAATATGTAATGATGTTTTTGTCTAATTTAATCTTGACCGAACTGTTGTATTTTGGACCGAATGCAAAAAATGGGGTTAAGTGAAACAAAACAAGATCAGAGGGTGATGCTCTGATGTTGGGTGATGATGAAGTGGTAAGCCGAGTGTGCAGCATTACTCAAACTAATGGTCAAAATTAGTTTTCTAATGGGCGGTGAGATTGCTATATTTTTAATACTTTTGGGAGAAAATTGCTCTTAAAAAAGCCTTCTAGATACCTATCGTTATTGGGTGAAAACTTTCATGACAAAATTGGATCTTAGCCCTTCATAATTTTAGGTTTTGAGGATAATTATTGAAAATTGTAGTCAGCTTCTATGGAAGTAATTTTATTTCAATCAATCTCCAGAGAATTCTAAAATTTCATTGCACCCCTAGACTAAAATGAAATTAAGCTTGTGGATGAAAAGATAATGATACTCTTGCTTTATTTTTTTTTCCATTAGAGCATTTACAAAATAAATAAGGGTATTCACAAGACAAATAATGATATTCACAAGACAACTAAGGCATTCAAAAGAAATTGGAGAGTTAACAAGAATATTTTGACCCTTCACTAGAGAAATAATGGAATTCACAAGATAAATAAAGACATTTATAAGATAAATAAAGGGATTCAAGAAAATACAGGGGGTTAAAAATATTTTGGCTATTAGCAAAACAAATAAGGGAATTCACAATACAAATTAATGGATTCAAATAATAAAGTAAGGATATCATTGTCTTTTCATCTATAAAATTTAATTTCATTTTGACCCAAAGAATTCAGTGAAGTTTTAAAATTTTTGAGGGTGAATGAAATAAAATTGTTTCCATGGGATTGATAGAAATTTTCCTTTTCTTAATTTATATAAAATTGTTAACATATTCTTATATATATATATATATATATATATATATATATATATATATATATATTAGACGGAGGAGATCGTTTTGGGACTGAATGTCTGATGGAATAGTTAAGTGTGAAATTTTAAAATGTATGCCTCTACGTATCATTGAAAAATTGGCTTTCAATCAATAGTCTTATTGTTAGAGACATTAAAGTGAAATCAAATGAGTGGTTAGTTAGTTGAGGCCCTGATCTATATAAAAGGTTCTAGAGCTAATATGGTTTGGTGTGTTGGATAGTGAGATCCACTCCATATTAAGAGAGAGAGAGGTTAATGTGAGTCTCTTTCTAAAGAAGGAAGTTCCTCGTAAATCTCTAGAGTTAGGGTTAGATGTTAATCACCCTTAAGTGAGGAATGATCATGGTTAAACCTAAATGGATTATAGTTTGTATAAGTATATTACTCGTTAATACAAGATTCTTCAACTTCTTCATATTATTTCTTTAATTTCATTTGTTTACATGGTATTAGAGCAAACTGCATTATGGGCCTGCTTTGACGTTTCTTGCTTATGGTTCTTGCTACAATTATTGAGGCCCAGTCCTGACGGTGTTTTTGGTTCCCTTCTTGATTCTTGGGTTTCAGTCCACGTTCTTGCTTCAAACGCTGCGTTCTGAGCTTTCTTGCAGACAAACCCTAGCATTTTCATGTCCCCGCCGTTGAGCTCTTCCCATTCGATCTCAGTCAAGAGTTTCAGTCGCAGTGCGCGATGTCATCTCTCTAATCCCTCCTTTCAACCGCCGGCATCGAAGTCTGAAGCCCAGCTTCCTTTCTTGGTTAAACATTGCGTTATTTGATGCATATGGTTGTTGCTCACATATTCTTGGCTCGAGATTCTTCCGCCTTTTCTTGCTCCCTTTAGCCGCTTCATTGATTCGGCGATTCCCTGGTGAAAGTAGTGAGAAATTGGGTCTCATCGATCTAGTTAGGTTCTCACCCTTCTCCGTTTACCGCTTGCATTTGGGTACAAGGTCTCGCTGCGAATTTCATACCCTATTTTGCCTCTGATTCTGTTTTCCTTCAACCTACATTCTAGAATATTCAAACATCTCTCGATTCAATTTCTTGAATCACTGATGGGTACCCAGAAACCTGCTATTTGCGACAGTGTTGTGACTGCCACAATCGGAAGATTCGGTCTTACATGACGTGCCCAAATAGCTTCTTGATTTTTTGAGTAATTCATGGGTCTTACTTTCTCCAATGTGCGTTGCATTCAGCTCTGTTTCTCTTGCATAGCTAAGGATATTTTCACAGATATTTAATATGTAAAGTATATCTGTAGTTCTTCAGACAATAGCTTTATTTTTTTACGAGTTTTGACTGGATGTTGGACTGGTTCCTTGATGGATGATTGATTGGAAACTGGGGACTGAAGTTGAATGTTTCTACAAGGTACAGAGAAGGTCACTTCCTTGTGCTTGAGAAGTCAGGGTCTGATGCAGGCAAGTTACGTTGATAATGAAATTTGCGAGTGGTTGAGAGTATATGGATGAGAGTGAGAGAGCATGTAGATTTGCCTACTTGATCATATGATCTGCAACTTTTGTGATGAAGCCATAAGTTTTAGAAAGTGATAGTTGCTGCTAATTGGAAAAGGATGGTAAGCAAGTTAAGGTGCAATCACTTCAGCTTCAAGTAAAGGTAATGAACATAAAGAAGACAAGAGTGGGCAGTCAAAGAATTATGAAAACATACCACGATCAGGGGATTGTCAGAGATGATTGAGGAATTTCATCCGGTCAAATTTCAAAGAGTGAGGTGTATCTTGTTTTACATTACTCTTTTGTTCGTAGTGCATATTAAGGCAGTGGAGATTTATGAGGACCAAAGTGGAGCTGTTCATTTCATTGCTCCAAATAATGATTGTGGAGTCGGTGACTTTGATATGGGTAGATTTCAGCTTTCCCAGCACTTCTGTTTCCTATTATCAGTGAATCAAACTTCATTGAGTATTGATGGTAAACTAATTGTAATTGTTGGAGACAACACAGATGGGTTAGTGGTGGATTCTCCAAGGGAAGAGTGTCATCACATCATTATATGGGCACTTGGAGCACTCATTTGCATAATCAGCGTGGCATCTTCAAAGTTTTTGGTTTTTTCCTTTGGCACTGGGAACCAAAACACTAATGAAGCCTACATAAGTCATTGAGAAAGAAAGAGGAAGAATGTTTTGAAGATGTTGTAGATGGAAACTTGTCCAGTTTAATTCACCTTATTGCTTAGTTTGTGTTGTTCAAGTTCAACACCTTGAGTTAAGGAGTGTTCAACTTGAGGGGGTGCGATGGAGATATTAAGGTGAAATTAAATGAGCGGTTAGTTAGTTGAGTTCCTAGTCTATATAAAATCCTAGCTAATATGGTTTGGTGTGTTGGATAGTGAGATCCACACCATACTAAAAAAGAAAGGTTAATGTGAATCTCTCTCTCTAGAGAGGAAAGTCCTTCTGAGATCCCTAGAGTTAGTGTTAGGTGTTAATTATCCTCAAGTGAGGGATAATCATAGTTAAACCTAAGTGGGTTATAATCTGTATGAGCATATTGCTCTTATATAGTTAATACAAGATTCTTGATCTTCTTCATATATTTCTTTAATTTCATTTATTTACATTTATAATATAATTTAACATGAAAGCTCTCATATTAATGGGAGGTCACGAGTTCCATTTCAGTTATAAGCCCAAGCTATTATGCCTGCCTCTAATATTAAAAAATAAAATTGCCATTTGATGTTCAAAAAAACAATTTATATATATAGAAAATTGCCATTCAATGCCATCTCATTATATTTAAATTAAATGGCATAGAAATAGATAAAAAGAAAAGTTCTTTTTAATAACTCATGTATCTATTATATTTTTTATAGAAAGTTCAAATTCACAAACTCACTCATGTAAACAAAAAAAGTTTCAGAGGTGTTCGTTTGGTGTCATTTGAGTTTTAAGGCTAAAAAAAAAAAGTTATGCTGCGCGTTATAACATTTAGTTGGAAATTTTTTTCCTGTTATCCTGCGAGAGGCTGAATGGTTTGATACTCACATTTTTACCCAGACCTCCTTCTATTCTTATTAACAAACTAGTTCAGTACATGTGCGATGCACGGGGCTTTGCTTTGTATTACCGTTGTAAATTTTTTATTTGTCGGTAAAACTTGTTAGTTTAATGTATACAATACAGAAGCATCAACAAACAATTATTTATTGTACGGGCTAGGGAACTACACAATTAGTTACCTCCATGAAAGCATGTGGTAAACGTAACTTTTGGATGCAGACAATCTTCCTAGTGCACAAATTATCTTTCTCCACGCTCAAAAGAACTTCGGATATATATGTTAAAATATCGTCCCCATATGACATTCCATTATGCTCATACAATTTTCCTTTTTGTGCAAATGCTCCTCCATCAAATCATATTTGGCAATAAAGTTTCGAAGAACCTAATGTGGGGAATTTGCCCAATTGTATATTACACGTATTTAATTAAACGATTAATATACTACATTTGCCTAAATTCTTATATACAATTAGTCTGTTGTGTCTATACTCTTGGAGCAAAAGTTTAGTTGCATATAATTGCACTACAGTTTAAACACTGACCCTATATCTGATGACGAAGAAGCAGGATCTTCTAAATGCCAAAGGATACAAATTCACATGTTTGAAAGCTAATGGTCCAAAGTAAAACTACTGAGCAAAATCAAAGTACAGCCAAAATATGATATGAATCATTCAATAAAATCACTATGTCAGTAACTTAAGACAGAAGCATTCAACTACGTTATCGATCATGCAACACACACCACAATTATGATGAATAATGTACCTAATTTACAACATTGCAAAACACTTCGTTGTAAACAACATTCGCTGTCTGGTTTGTTACTTTGTCAACACTGTCCAAAAGTAACATCTTGAGGCCATCTTTTTTTTGTTACTCTTGAAATAGCAACATACAACTGACCATGTGTGAAAACCGGTCTTGGAAGGTATAACCCAACTGACATCGAACTTTGGCCCTGGCTTTTGTTTATTGTCATTGCAAAGGATGGCATAATTGGGAACTGTCGACGACACAATGTGAATAGCAATGATGTATCTGATAGGGATAAAGTTATTCTAGGAATTAAGACCTTGAGTCCAACATTAACTCCTGTCATAATCTTTGCCTGGATGACATGCCTCTCAAGGCGAGTTAGAATCGACCTTGTACCATTACACAGTCCGATCGACTTATCAAGATTGCGCATCAGCAAAATGGGACAACCGACCTTAAGTCTTAATTGATGATTAGGAATCCCAGACATGGAAATCGTATTTCAAAATTCCACAGAATGCATAGCAGCAATGGAATCCCGTAATACATCTTGCCTAGATACACTGTCAGCACTTAAATATAACCTTTCATCGCCAGGCAGCATATTAATCATATAATTGTTAACCTCTTCAACTACTGTCAAACTCGATGCCAAAATTGCACGATCCTTGAAATAGTCACCATCACCCAAATGATCTAGTAGATCAGGATAAGTAGAATGAATAATACACTCTAGTGGAGATAAGGTAGGACGTAGAAGAAATTCATCCGGTATTGTAATCATATCTGTAGTACCATTAATTATTGGAACTTTACCATCACCTATTGCGACAATCCAGTCTGCAAAGTCCTTTGTGTCCATGTTATGTCCCATCATATTTGAATTCATTAACCTCATATTCTTCGTAAGTTTAAAGACTTTACAGTGCTGCCAAAGGTATGACGCATTGATTGTTGCTATGACAATGTCCTCTCTAGAACCCCTTGGAATGACCGATAGTATCTGTCTAAAATCTCCACCAAGTACAACCACTTTACCACCAAACACCAACTCAGATGCATCTGGATTGACACGACTGCATATATCTTTCAGTGTTCGATCTAACGCCTCAAAGCAAAACCTATTTGTGATGGGTGCCTCATCCCATATTATAAGAGATGTATGGATGAGTAATTCTGCTAGATGTGACCCCTGTTTGATATTGCATATAGAATCTTCATTGATATTCAGTGGAATAGCAAATTGAGAGTGTGCTGTTTTACCCCTGGGTAATAATAAAGCTGCAATACCACTTGTCGCTACTATCAACACAATCTTTCCATCGCCTCTTAGTGACGTTGAGAGCGTTTTCCATAAGTATGTCTTGCCGGTTCCACCATAGCCATATACAAAGTACAAACCTCCATCCGAGATGTTGACAGCTGATATGACTGCATCATAAATCTCCCTTTGTTCTTCTATCAAGTTAGCAACCAATTCAGGAACTTCCCTTCTCAGAGCATGCCAGTCAAAATTTAACTCGTCATACATGTATCTATTTGTCCGGCCATGAAAAACGGGTGAAGAAGGAGATGGCATTGAGTCATACTCGTTAAGACTTCTACCATTTATGTTCAGAAGACGCTCAATCTCTATCAAAACAGCATTTTCAAGTTCTTTGTCTATCAAAGTTAAACCTGATCAATGAGAATAAGTTCAGTTTACACCAAATAATATGATACAGAAACAGGACGAATATGACCTACTATTTACTTTTCAAATTAGTAATAACAATAATATTGTTTTAAAAAAAAAAAGTCCTAAACGCAAATGACATGGCATATATACCTGTTTCTTGCTCATGTGTATATAGTATATCATCTGACATTAACTTCCATGACTGCTGCCATACAATCTCTGGTCTACCAAAAGAATTACAGGAGAGTAAAGTGCAAAATAGATGACGTACATACTCAGTGCTTGCCCATTCCCCAGCCTCTCTGAATACGTCTATATACTCCCTATCATCCTCTAATAGTCCTAATGCATAACACGCATCCCTGAAATTGTTATATTCCACACCGTCCACTGTCCTAATTTCTTTGTAAGACTTAGGTCCCCTCACTGATGTCAATAACAACCGTAAGTAAAATGACTCCCCTACTCCTGGTGGAACATAATATAATCGTCCAATTGAAAATCCACTCTTTCTTGGTGTCCACTTCTGTAGATGTTTCTTGAATACAAATTTGGTTGGAAACTCTACATAAGTCAACACCTTTGCTTCATCAAACTCATCATTCGCAGTCATCCAGGCTAGAAACATGGACTCCCGCACAGTTGGGCGATTGACCACTTCTTCTATATTATCGTCATCTTCATAAATAACATTTTGTTGATCTGGCAGATGAAAAGCAAGACGTTCAACTGATGGATATCTGTAGTTTATGTCATGGCTAAGGATTCGCCAAATGGCTTCACATGGTGATAAGTAACAAACATCATAATACATTTTAATTTCATCATGCACCACGTTAGGATCGGACAACCCAGAATCTGCATAAAAGGCTACTGTTGCACGGTCATGACCCTTGCTAACGTATTTGAATAAATACTTGATGGACTCTCCTTGCTTACATCTCTCAATATTGATGTGTGCCTGGTATTTTAAGAGCAAATATGGGTTATACGGTATAACATGTCTATTATCTAAAGGAATACCACCCTTCAAAACTTCTCTTCCATTATCACGTCTTCTATATCGAACGTACCCATCCTTATGAATAAAAGTTTCCGCTGTATAATTTTTGGGAAAATATTTAGAACATCTCCCATCTTTCATACAAGGTGAGTTCCTGTTCTCTACTCCACATGGCTCATGCATCATAAAGTTACTTACCGCTTCAAACAATGTTGGATTGTTCTCCTTATCTGGCAATTCAGCGCTTATAACATCATCTATTTCTTCAGGAGTGGAAAGCTTGTTTGTATTGCCAAGGAACAACAGAATATGAGCATGTGGTAGGCCATGCTTCTGGAATTCAATGGTACATATCGCTGCAAAAAAAATTGCCAAACGCATTACAAGAAATGTCAATATATCTATATACAGTAATTAGGACGGTCAAATTAGGTCATAGATCTATTGCCTTATGCTTTGTACGCTATAGAATAATTTCTTCTTAAATGCATCGTTAGTATATACTTACAAGCTTTTACTGGACCGAATAGACTACCCTTTTTCAATTCCTTCATTAAACAATCTAGCTTCATCTTAAACACTTTACTGATAAGATCTGGACGATTTTCAACCCTGCGAGAGGCTGAATGGTTTGATACTCACATTTTTACCCAGACCTCCTTCTATTCTTATTAACAAATTACACAAGAGCAAATTAAAAATATAATTCCCCCAGCTGATCGATCATCTTCGACCAGTAAGTTGGTCCACATATAACTGGATATTCCGATCGGAGGAGCCGCCATCAGCCACGGCCTCCCTCGCAGCCAGCTTAAGCATCTCCGCTCTTTTCTTAATCTTCACTGACCTCGGCCCCCCAACGATCTCTTCAATAGCTCTCTCCACTTCCTGTGACCCAATAAATCCGTCACTGTCCTGTTCAAGTCGTGTTCCCATTCGAAAAACATCAGAAACAAGTTTCGTATTGGTGGGTTGGTCCGTCACTTAGGATAACCAATCATCGGTATGCCAGCAGTTATGGCTTCCAACACCGAGTTCCATCCACAGTGAGTCAAGAAACAAGCTGTGGCCGGGTGAACCAGGACCTTCGTTTGAGGACACCATGTCACAACAAGGCCTTGCTCTTTGGTTTCTTCTAGAAACCCTAGAGGAAGGTCTCCTGCTTCGCCTGGGATTGTTGCTTTTCTGTAGTTTTCTTGACCCACAGAAAATGTCGTTTGGTTTTCTTTAAGGCATTTGTTATGCTCTCTATTTGGTTTGCAGAAGGTACTATGGTACTCCCAAATGAGATGTATATTACTGAACGTGGAGGTTTGTTGTTTAGCCACTCTATACACGTGTCTTCTGGCTTCTACATCTCAATACCAACATCTTGCTTTTGATCTGTTAAGCTTATAATATCAGGGAATATCAAAACACTTATTTAAGAACAAAATATAATGCAATGTATGACCAAAAAACATTTAATCAAAATGTCATAAAATGGTGTTGATAATGTCAACGAGAAAGGAAATACCATTGCGTTGAGGCAACGCTACGCATGACACCAATTTCTCCCCTCCCCAATGGGTTATGCTTGGCTATGTATGGAAATGAAAGATAAAATATTGTTTTTGGTATAAAAATAAAATAATTTTTTAATAATATCTCTTCTATTTTTATTATTCTTTGATTGCATTGATCTCCTTTTGTCATCTTTCACTTCTCATAAGGAAAAAATTGTCTCCAAAGGCTATATCCACAAAATTTAAATAACTAAATATTTAAAACTATCAATATATCATTAATATGTCTATATATAAAAGGATTTACAACATATTTCAAGATATAATATGTTTTTTTTAAGGCATTAGTTTTTTCACTTAGTACTCAACTAACAATAAAACTTCTTAACTTAACCAAATTCTTCTAATTAACTAATGACTTTTAATGAGGATAATTTTTATATTTTATAAAGAATAACTAATTTTAACTAATTTCATTAATTTTTTTATTAAGTATTTGTAAGAACGACCAGTGGAGTATAAAATTTTTAAAATAACCGCATAATATTTATAAAGTATATAAATCTCGATCTCTGGAGTGGTAGAGTCCATGTAAAATTATAAGACCCATTTAGTTAAGTAAAGACAGAAATGATGATAGTAGTATTTGATAAAATAAATCCAAAATGCCAGGGCCGATCGTAGGTAAAAACAAGTTCTTACTGTGTTCATCTTCACGGAGCAACGATGGAGGGACAAGTGGACCCACCAGTAGAATCGGACACAAATCAGCCATGGAATCTATGGCGTCCTTCTCGAGTTCATAGAACGAATTAGCCAACACCCACTTGAGTTTCTTCAAGTTCCGAAACATCTTCGATAACACCTTCAGCACGCTTCCGAAAGTGTTGGTCGGAAGAATAAAAGAAGGAAGATCCTGTGGCCACAACAACGGAAAAGCCAGAAGCTCCACCACCTTCTCCGGCTCCGTCGCCGTCGGGAACTGGTCCAGTTTGTTAGATGTCAACGACAATATCTCTTCTCCGTCAGGAATATCGTCCACCGCCAAAGAAGAATGTGATAAAAACATATAGGATTAGAAAATATTTCAACGGTTTCATATTGAATCACTTGTATATAAATATGCACTTGTACATTAACATAAATGAGAATTCCTGATTTATCTAAACATATGGTACCAGAGCCTATTACTTCTGTTCTCCTCTGTTTTCAGTTCCCTTATATTTCCAGCGAAGTTCTTGTTTTGATCCCTTAGTTCCAGTTCAGATCCCTGTTTGTCGGTGTATATTTAAGAAACACGCGCCTTCCCAAAACCTTCCCTAGCCTCAAATTTGTCAGACCCTGAAACGGTGTCCTGAAACGACGGAGCATGAGCTCTCACGCTCCTCCAGAAGCCTCGCCGTCTCCACCACGCGCCGGCGCGTGGTCATCTCTCCGGCCACCTTTTTTGACGAGTTTTAGGTGCTTTCCGATAGATTTCTCGAGCCTGTTCCATTCCTGGTGGCGGTATCCTTCAGTTCTACACTTGGCGTGTCGGGTACCTCTCACTATTTGCTTCAGTTGTGATATACTTTGAGCTCCTTGTTTATTACACTTTGAGCTACTTTGGTTGAGAAAATCTTATATTGTGACAATTATTGCTTTGTCTTCTATCTACGGTGGTGTGCCTAATTTCGTCTTCTTGTGGCTTGGTCCTGATTGGTTGTTCTTATAATTCTTAAACTTTATATTAGTTTAATAATTGTTTGGTTCCATTTGTCTTCGACATTTTATTCCCGTAATATAATTTGTGACTCTCGCCTCTTTGCTATTAGTCTACATGGCTGAATCTAACTACTCTAATATGTTGCCTATGTCTGCTAAGATCACTGCTTCACAATTGAACTGGACCAACTATAGTGATTGGAACAAAACCGTTAGAGTTTATATTTTGGGGATTGAGATGGAGACCCATTTAACTGAGGATCCTCCTTCTAGTGATGAAACCAAACTTTTGTCTTGGCAAAGAGCAGATGCTCGACTTCTGTTTTAGATTCAAAATTCCATTGAACCACGGATTCTATCTTTTGTTAGCCATTGTAACACTATTAAAGAAATTATGTGTTATCTTGAATTTATGTTTTCTGGCAAAGGAAATATTACTCGGGTTCATGAAGTCTGTAAAGGTTTTTATCGTTCCCAACAACAAGACCGTTCATTGAAAGATTTCTTCTTGGATTTCAAGAGGATGTATGAAGAAATGAAGGTAGTTATGTCTCCACAAGCAGATCTCTCAACTCGTATCAAGAACTTGAAACTTCAGGCTATCATAAGTTTCCTTGAAGCTCTCAATCCGTCTTATGAGACTATTCGTTCTCAGATTCTGTCTAGTTAAGAGCTTCCTTCTCTTGAAGATGTTTTCTCCCGGGTTCTTCGTGCTGATAGCTTGATTCACTCTTCTGTTGATCCAACCACAAGTGCTCTAGCTGGGCGTGGTCCCTTTGAGAACAGGAATTATGGGTACAAACAAAATAACAATCCTCCTATAATGACTTCTGGCAGTATTATCTGCAATTATTGCAAGGAACCTGGACACATTAAGAAAAATTGTCAAAAATTGCAAAATAAACAGTAGCATGATTAACAGTGTGGCCTTGCTCATATTGCCCAGACACCTGGTACCTCTGATTCTGGATCTGGATCGTCTTCTGCAGGGGCCCTAGCCACAAGTACTCTGTCCTCTGGTCTTACTACTGCTTCAACTAAGTGGGTCATTGATTCTGGTGCCACTGATCACATGACAGGTAATCATCACTTATTCTATTCATATACTCCCTATGCTAACCTGTCATCCATATGTGTCGCCAATGGTTCTTCTGTCCGTGTTACTGGCTCAGGCACTGTTAAACCAACTGCATCCCTCTCTTTATCTTTTGTTCTTAACGTTCCTGATCTCACCTTTAACCTTTTATCTCCAAGTAAACTCACTCATCATTTAAACTATTTTATCTCACTCTTCCCTGACTATTGTTTAATTCAGGATTTAACGACGAAGCAGATTATTGGTAGAAGCTATGAATCTGGTGGGCATTACATACTTGATGATCAGGTTCCACGTTCTGTTGCTTGTTCTGGTGGATCATCTCTCTTTGAAGTTCATTATCGTCTTGGTCATATGTCGTTGTCCTCTCTCCGAAAATTGTATCCACAGTTTTCTTCTGTGTCTACTTTAGATTGTGAGTCATGTCGGTTTTCCAAACACCATCATGTTCATTTGGCACCTCACATCAATAAACGGGCTGCGTCCCCCTTTGAGTTAGTACATTCTGATGTTTGGGGTCCTTGTTCAGTTCTGTCTTAGACCGGTTATCGTTATTTTGTCTCTTTTATTGATGATTTTTCCCGAACCACCTGGCTTTACTTAATGAAACAGCGTTCTGAATTGTTTACTCATTTTCATAATTTTTGTGCTGAAATTCAAACCCAGTTTAACATCCCTATGAAAATCTTACGAAGTGATAATGCAAAAGAATATTTTTCCACACCATTCACCGATTACATGCAAAGTCATGGTATTCTTCACCAATCCTCTTGTGTTGATACCCCTGCTCAAAATGGTGTTGCTGAAAGAAAGAACCGTCATCTCTTAGAAATTGCCCGAGCTCTCATGTTTCATTCCTTTGTCCCTAAAATTTTTTGGGCTGATACTGTATCTACTGCCTGTTTTCTCATCAATCGCATGCCTTCGGTTGTTCTTGGTGGGGACATTCCGTATTCCACTCTATTTCCTACAACTAGTTGTTTCCTGTTGATCCTAAAGTCTTTGGTTGTGTATGTTTTGTTCGGGATGTCTGTCCTATTGTTAGCAGACTTGATCCCAAGTCCCTAAGATATGTTTTTCTTGGCTATTCTCGAGTTCAGAAAGGTTATCGGTGTTATTCTCTTGATCTCCGTCGTTACACTGTGTCCATTGATGTTATGTTTTATAAGTCCTCTTCTTTCTTCAAGACTTTGCCCTTCTCTGAGTCTTCCTCTGTCATGGATAATTCGGATGATCTCTAGTATATCCTGTCTTTGTCTCACCAGTACAGGTTACTGTTCCAGATCCTGATATCATCAATGATGTTGATGTTGACAATGATTCACCTTTGCCAGCTCCTGCTTTGCCGAATGATTCTGTTGATGACTCCCTAGTTCCTGCTTCTGTTTCCGCTGATTCTCCTTTTGTTGTTACTAACCACTTGTTCCTGCTTCTCTTGGTGATACTTCTAATAACCTGCCCATTGCACTTCGTAAAGGTACCCGTCCTCATTGTCCTCCCAAACGCTATGCTGACTGTACCTATCCTATCTCATCTTTTGTGTCCTATCGGTCTTTGTCTCCTGTTTCATCTTCTCTTGTGGCCACTCTTGAATCCATCTCTACACCTACTACCCTTCACCAAGCCCTAGCTCACCCTAGTTGGCGTGCCGCAATGGAAGAAGAACTCTTGGCACTAGAAACACTGGTGCCTAGACTCTTGTTGATCTCCCTCCTGGCAAGAAAGCCATTGGGTGTAAATGGGTCTTTGTTGTTAAGACTAAGGCTGATGGTTCCTTGGAATGCCTAAAAGCTCACCTTGTTGCCAAAGGATATGCCTAAACATATGGTCTTGATTATTCCGAAACTTTCTCTCCTATGGCGAAACTCACTTCAGTTCATCTTCTTGTTTCTTTGGCGGCCACATATCATTGGGATTTACGTCAATTAGATGTTAAGAATGCATTTTTGAATGACGACCTTCTTAAAGAAGTTTATATTGAGCAACCACCTGGGTTTATTGCTCAGGGGGAGAATAGGAAAGTGTGTTACCTTCAGAAGTCACTATATGGTCTAAAGCAAAGTCCTCGAGCCTGGTTTGATAAATTCTGTGATTTGGTCAAGAAGTTTGGGTTACATCAGAGCAAGTGTAATCACTCTATGTTCTACCAACAATCTGATGCAGGCATGATTCTTTTAGTAGTATATGTTGATGATATTGTGATTACAGGAAGTAACTGTTTTGGAAGCTCAGAACTTAAAATCTTCCTGAACTCTCACTTCCAGACAAAAGATTTGGGATCATTAAAGTACTTCCTTGGTATTGACATTTTGAGAAGCAAGAAAGGTATTCTTTTGAATCAGAGAAAGTATGTTCTCGATCTCTTAAAGGAGACTGGAAAACTTGGAGCTGCACCAAGCAGCATCCCCATGATTCCAAATCCCTGTCTGGATCTTGATGCTGGTATGTTTGATGTGCTTCCTGATGATTTGAAGAAGAGGATTGATCCAGAGAAATTAAATCCGTTTCCATTTCCTGAGAGATATAGAAGACTCATTGGGAAGCTGAATTATCTAACAGTAACTCGTCCTGATATAACCTTCTCAATCAGTAGGCTCAACCAATTCATGGCATCACCAACAGTGGCACAATGGGAAGCTTTAGAACATACGGTTCAACGACCAACAGTGGCACAATGATTGCCACTTTATTCGTGACAAGATCAAAGAAAATATTGTATCTACAGGGCACATACGGTCCGACGACCAACTAGCAGATCTTCTGACAAAAGCCTTAAATGGAACACGGGTTGAATATCTTTGTAACAAGTTGGGCATGATAAATATATATGCTCCAACTTGAGGGGGAGTGTTAGATGTCAACGACAATATCTCTTCTCCGTTAGGAATATCGTCCACCGCCAAAGAAGAATGTGATAAAAACGTATAGGATTAGAAAATATTTCAACGGTTTCATATTGAATCACTTGTATATAAATATGCACTTGTACATTAACATAAATGAGAATTCCTGATTTATCTAAACACACAGTTCACTGTAGAAACGATAGTAAATCCCGTAGAGGGCGTATGGTTGTATCCAAACGCAAGCATAGGGGATTCCTGCCTCCTCTGCCACGTCAGCAACCCATGGAACAAACGGATTGTTCATAATACAAGCAAGCATTTTATTAGAACCACCAAGGTAGTGGTTCTTGATAAAGTTGGACAGATTTGTTGGTCCCACCCTTTCCATATTCTCCATGTATTGGTCTAGATTTGTGTTCTTGCGGTCCGCGCCGGAGTCAAACCCGTCGGAGGAGAATAACACTTGGATTCCATTGACAGTTATGGAATCGGGTACCGCGGTGGAGGAGGAGGAGATAAACACGCGGTGGTAGACAACTTCGGTGATGGTGGCGAGGGTGACATGGAGACCTTTGGAAAGGAGGCTGTTTTAGAGTCGGAGTAAGGGGTTGATGTGACCCTGGGCTGAGAAAGCCACCATGAGCACATGTGGCTCTTGGTCGTCTTGCTTGGAGGCCGCCATGGATAAGGTGTGTGAAAGGAGTAAGGATATGAATGTTTGTTGAATGACTTGAAAGTGGCCAAAATAAAATAGGCGAGGCGGAGACTTGAATCATATCTTGTGCAAATGTGCTGAAAAATGTATCCAAAAAATAGGGAAAATTACTGAAAAATCTTCTATTCCAAATTTGTTACCCGCTTGAAATTTGTTTTAAGGACCCAAGTGCACCATAATTTCAGTGGGTACAACTTTTTTTAGCGGTGTACAATTTATCTTAAACTATATGTAAAAGGGAAGATATTGGCACATAGTTAAAGATATATTAGACACAACTAAAATAAAGTTACACACATGTTCCATGATTTGGTTCCTTATGTAGTAGCATTCAATTATGGTCCTGAATATAAGACCTATTTATCTAATTTGAGAAGATTAAGTAAGCTAAATAAATTACTTAATCATAGCATATGTGACACAATCTCTATGAAATACTTTTATGTATCATTAGATTATATATCAATTTATAAGTCATGTAAATTAATTTGAAGAAAAATGATAAATATAAGAGACAAAATGAAAAAAAGTTTTATATTTAGAAAAAAAAATCCAACTTTTAAATTAGATCTTATATTTAGAGCCGGAGGCGGTATAATAAAGAAATATTATTTATATGTATTTTGGTTACAAAGCTTAAATTAATATTAGATAAATAGACTCCATTAAAATTTCATCCACACACAAGAGAGTAAAAAAGCTATATTATAGTGATCTATATAACACCTGAGACTCTGTTGTAGCAGCACGGCGTTACAACAATATGAGATCTGGACCCATTGACCTGAAACAACACTGATCTGACACTTCTTATACAATGATCAGAAAAACAAGTAAATAGACTGAAAAATATTGTATGATGCTTTTATTAGTACACTACAATAAGAAGACTTTGAACTTAACGTACACTCCTCACAAACTATCCACCTTTTTATTTAGATCACGCCTAATAGCTCGATTTTATTTCAAATAGACTCCCGAAAGAGAAATTTTGTTTGTTTAGTCCTAATTAATGCCCTGCTCCACCATTGCTAGGACCAGAATTATCAAGCACTATTTGAGGAGAGAAAGCCTTCTTCTTATTTGAGCTCTTCACAACCTTATTGTGTGGTAATGATTCTAGAAGGAAACCCACTGAGACTTGCTTATTATTAGCATCAGCATGCTCTAGACCATCAGAAAGTGGTCGTGCCATTGTCCTATATATGCATAGTGTTCAACCTAAAGAACAGAATGAGAACAAGAAAGAAGGCAAGAGATTGGAGCCTTCCAGGCATCACTGCTAGCTATCTAGGAATTGTGTTGTGTGTATATAATAGCTAATGGGATTATGTATATATATATTGAGGGCTAGTTGTGAGGTTTTTCTAACTTTGCATGAGCATGTGAGAAAGGAAGACGAAAGATGCACTTCTGTTTATAGTGTGGTTTAGATTAGAGTAAAGATTGTTTAGAACTATTCATTGTCGACAAAAAATGAAAAATTAGGTTTAAAAGTGGAAAATTGCTCGCTGTCTTTGCTTATATATCTTGAATATTTACTTCAGAAAATGGGACTATGGTTCAACGCAATGTATGGTTTGAGTTTGATCACTATCTAAAAGCTAGCAAATATGAACCGCAGATTAAGTGTTCGACACCAAACGGGACTTTACTCGATGGGCTTGAGTGTTGCAATAAATAGTCGGTAAGAAATATTTATGCACAAGATCTTAATGTGTGAGAATTGTCAGCATCGTGTGATCTTTTTAAGGTCAAAAATTAGATTGTGATCTCACTCAACTTTGATTTGTCACGATGAATTACGTACTTTACCACAAATATTGTAGTTACTAAACAAAATTTAATTTCATTTTCATAATCTTTTAATCCTTTTTTCCTTTTCCCATAATGTTTCTTATCAAGCACAATTATTATTGAATATAGATTAATATTTCCCTATTTTAATTGATTTTATTATGCTTGTAGCAATAAATTTATCAATTGCAAAAATACTTTTATGATGCATAGTATACATTAAAAGACTTTATACTATTGATCTCTATTCACATCTCAATATTAAGAAAAGTTCGGCGAAAAGAAAACTATGGCCGACAATGCAAAGGAAAAGTCCGTGATTTTGGGCGAAACAAGATAGTTTAATTTCCCAAGCATCTGGCATATTCTGCAACTCAAGTCATTAAAATAGCACTACTTAAGTCAGTGACACTGAGGTTAGATCTTACAGATATATATATATAGTTTCATGCATGCAAGCAACGGATGAGTGAGATGAACATGGTACACATGGATATAGTAGTACATGTATATGTAAAACCCTCGCATGCACACTTGATTACGTACTCATTGTGGATAATTCAGCGTGTCTCTCATTGATTTTTGCAAAATATTTTGGCCAAAAGTAACGCTTGAAGTTGTTATATTAGATTTATGCATGGCATATATAGCATGAACTTAAATAGAAATACTCATTTTCTCCTATTATAAGGCAGAGAGAGAAGATTTTTGGTTCTATTACCCTTCATTTATCATTGTGAAAACCCTATTCTGATGGGGTATAGTGTAAATTAAGTAAAGGTAAAATTGAAAATTTATTAAATTTTAAGGTAAAGTTAATGAATTTTAAGGTAGTTTTTTGGTTCCAGTGTGTTGAAAGTGAATTATAAATATCAATCTGATCGAAATGAAGTAGGGGACTACCAAAAAAAAAAAACAAATAGTTAATTAGCAACAAAATTCCATTGCTAATTTGACTTAATGATAGAATTCCGTAGCTAATTAATTAGTGACGGTCTAGTTGATGATGAATCCGTCACTAAAGTCCGTTGCTAATCCTCCTTTTTTTTTGTAAGTTTTTTGCATAATGTTTTCCATCTGAACCTCTTTCACTACCCTCTGTATTTCCTTCTTCTATGCTCTGTTTAATGCTTGTGTGGTTCTCTTGGTTGTACTACTGATTGTGACACAGGAATATATATATATATATCTATATATATCAAGGTTATCAAATTCGGATAGAACTGGCCAAGGCAGCCCAGAAACTAGTGACCCGACCATGAAACTGGTTCAGGTAGCACTACAAAAAAAAAGACTTTCAGCGGCGACTTTTGTCGCCGCTGAAAGTCTAAAAGTCGCCGCTGAAAGACTTTCAGCGGCGACTTTTTTGTCGCCGCTGAAAGACTTTCAGCGGCGACTTTTTTGTCGCCGCCTATGCGACTGTCGCTGAAAGTTTTATTGTCGCCGCTAAAAGTATACTTTCAGCGGCGACAAAGGTGATTTTCAGCGGCGACTTTTGTCGCCGCTTAAAGTGTTAAATTTTTTTAAAAAAAAATTCGAATTTTTTTAATAAAAAATTTAATTTTTTGAATTTTTTTTAAAAAAAATTAACACTTTCAGCGGCGACAAAAGTCGCCGCTGAAAGTCAACTTCAGTGGCGACTTTTGTCGCCGCTGAAAGTGTTAATTTTTAAAAAAAAAAAATCAAAAAATTAAATTTTTTATTAAAAAAATTTGAATTTTTTTTAAAAAAATTTAATTTACAATTGCCACGTGTCTCCTCCCCGTGCTACCATGTGCCGCTTCCTCGTGTTGCCACGTGTCGCCTCGCTGTGCTGCCATGTGTCGCCTCCTCATGCTGCCACGTGTCGCCTCCTCATAATTCCTCCATGTGACTCTCCTCCAGTTCGAACCTGTGACCTCAGAGAGCCGATGCCTTAGCGCGCGAGTCTCTACCAGTTGCGCCGGAATGAACCTATGTCATATTATTACATATTATTATATATATATATATAATATTATCATATATATAAACATACATACATATAATTAATTAATTATATACATATAATTAATTATTAATTAAATATAATACTATTAAAAGTAATGAAAAATTAAGTAAAAACGAAAAAAATATTGATATATTTAAATTTAAAATTTTTTTAATTAAAATTACTTAATAAATAATAATTTAATATCATAAATATTATTTTTAATAAAAAATTATAAATCTAATATTAATAAATAATAATATAATTTTAATAATTAAGGTTAAAAAGAATTATTTAATAATTAATAGTTTAATTTTATAAATATTATTTTAATTTTATAAATATTATTTTTAAAAAATATTAATAAAAAAATATGAAAAAGACTATCAGCGGCGACACTAAAGTCACCGCTGAAACTCACTTTCAGCGGTGACTATGAAAGTGTTTTAAAAAATTTTTTTTTTAAATTTTCGACAAACACTTTCAGCGGCGACACTAAAGTCGCCACTGAAAGTGTTTTAAAAAATTTTTTTTTTTTATTTTCGAAAAACACTTTCAGCGGCGACACTAAAGTCGCCGCTGAAAGTGTTTTAAAATTTTTTTTTTTTTTTATTTTCGAAAAACACTTTCAGCGGCGACACTAAAGTCGCCGCTGAAAGTGTTTTAAAATTTTTTTTTTTTTTAATTTTCGAAAAACACTTTCAGCGGCGACTACTAAAAGTCGCCGCTGAAAGTGAGTTTCAGCGGCGACTTTAGTGTCGCCGCTGAAAGTGTTTTTCGAAAATTAAAAAAAAAAAAAATTTTAAAACACTTTCAGCGGCGACTTTAGTGTCGCCGCTGAAAGTGTTTTTCGAAAATAAAAAAAAAAAAAAATTTTAAAACACTTTCAGCGGCGACTTTAGTGTCGCCGCTGAAAGTGTTTTTCGAAAATAAAAAAAAAAAATTTTTTAAAACACTTTCAGTGGCGACTTTAGTGTCGCCGCTGAAAGTGTTTGTCGAAAATTTAAAAAAAAATTTTTTTAAAACACTTTCATAGTCACCGCTGAAAGTGAGTTTCAGCGGTGACTTTAGTGTCGCCGCTGATAGTCTTTTTCATATTTTTTTATTAATATTTTTTAAAAATAATATTTATAAAATTAAAATAATATTTATAAAATTAAACTATTAATTATTAAATAATTCTTTTTAACCTTAATTATTAAAATTATATTATTATTTATTAATATTAGATTTATAATTTTTTATTAAAAATAATATTTATGATATTAAATTATTATTTATTAAGTAATTTTAATTAAAAAAATTTTAAATTTAAATATATCAATATTTTTTTCGTTTTTACTTAATTTTTCATTACTTTTAATAGTATTATATTTAATTAATAATTAATTATATGTATATAATTAATTAATTATATGTATGTATGTTTATATATATGATAATATTATATATATATATATAATAATATGTAATAATATGACATAGGTTCATTCCGGCGCAACTGGTAGAGACTCGCGCGCTAAGGCATCGGCTCTCTGAGGTCACAGGTTCGAACTGGAGGAGAGTCACATGGAGGAATTATGAGGAGGCGACACGTGGCAGCATGAGGAGGCGACACATGGCAGCACAGCGAGGCGACACGTGGCAACACGAGGAAGCGGCACATGGTAGCACGGGGAGGAGACACGTGGCAATTGTAAATTAAATTTTTTTAAAAAAAATTCAAATTTTTTTAATAAAAAATTTAATTTTTTGATTTTTTTTTTTTAAAAATTAACACTTTCAGCGGCGACAAAAGTCGCCACTGAAGTTGACTTTCAGCGGCGACTTTTGTCGCCGCTGAAAGTGTTAATTTTTTTTAAAAAAAATTCAAAAAATTAAATTTTTTATTAAAAAAATTCGAATTTTTTTTTAAAAAAATTTAACACTTTAAGCGGCGACAAAAGTCGCCGCTGAAAATCACCTTTGTCGCCGCGGAAAGTATACTTTTAGCGGCGACAATAAAACTTTCAGCGACAGTCGCATAGGCGGCGACAAAAAAGTCGCCGCTGAAAGTCTTTCAGCGGCGACTTTTAGACTTTCAGCGGCGACAAAAGTCGCCGCTGAAAGTCTTTTTTTTTGTAGTGCTACCTGAACCAGTTTCATGGTCGGGTCACTAGTTTCTGGGCTGCCTTGGCCAGTTCTATCCGAATTTGATAACCTTGATATATATAGATATATATATATATATTCCTGTGTCACAATCAGTAGTACAACCAAGAGAACCACACAAGCATTAAACAGAGCATAGAAGAAGGAAATACAGAGGGTAGTGAAAGAGGTTCAGATGGAAAACATTATGCAAA
This sequence comes from Inga leiocalycina, assembly GCA_963242795.1. Taxonomy (NCBI): domain Eukaryota; kingdom Viridiplantae; phylum Streptophyta; class Magnoliopsida; order Fabales; family Fabaceae; genus Inga; species Inga leiocalycina. The sequence goes on along the minus strand of OY725320.1, from coordinate 29,885,809 downwards.
AAACTTACAAAAAAAAAGGAGGATTAGCAACGGACTTTAGTGACGGATTCATCATCAACTAGACCGTCACTAATTAATTAGCTACGGAATTCTATCATTAAGTCAAATTAGCAATGGAATTTTGTTGCTAATTAACTATTTGTTTTTTTTTTTTGGTAGTCCCCTACTTCATTTCGATCAGATTGATATTTATAATTCACTTTCAACACACTGGAACCAAAAAACTACCTTAAAATTCATTAACTTTACCTTAAAATTTAATAAATTTTCAATTTTACCTTTACTTAATTTACACTATACCCCATCAGAATAGGGTTTTCACAATGATAAATGAAGGGTAATAGAACCAAAAATCTTCTCTCTCTGCCTTATAATAGGAGAAAATGAGTATTTCTATTTAAGTTCATGCTATATATGCCATGCATAAATCTAATATAACAACTTCAAGCGTTACTTTTGGCCAAAATATTTTGCAAAAATCAATGAGAGACACGCTGAATTATCCACAATGAGTACGTAATCAAGTGTGCATGCGAGGGTTTTACATATACATGTACTACTATATCCATGTGTACCATGTTCATCTCACTCATCCGTTGCTTGCATGCATGAAACTATATATATATATCTGTAAGATCTAACCTCAGTGTCACTGACTTAAGTAGTGCTATTTTAATGACTTGAGTTGCAGAATATGCCAGATGCTTGGGAAATTAAACTATCTTGTTTCGCCCAAAATCACGGACTTTTCCTTTGCATTGTCGGCCATAGTTTTCTTTTCGCCGAACTTTTCTTAATATTGAGATGTGAATAGAGATCAATAGTATAAAGTCTTTTAATGTATACTATGCATCATAAAAGTATTTTTGCAATTGATAAATTTATTGCTACAAGCATAATAAAATCAATTAAAATAGGGAAATATTAATCTATATTCAATAATAATTGTGCTTGATAAGAAACATTATGGGAAAAGGAAAAAAGGATTAAAAGATTATGAAAATGAAATTAAATTTTGTTTAGTAACTACAATATTTGTGGTAAAGTACGTAATTCATCGTGACAAATCAAAGTTGAGTGAGATCACAATCTAATTTTTGACCTTAAAAAGATCACACGATGCTGACAATTCTCACACATTAAGATCTTGTGCATAAATATTTCTTACCGACTATTTATTGCAACACTCAAGCCCATCGAGTAAAGTCCCGTTTGGTGTCGAACACTTAATCTGCGGTTCATATTTGCTAGCTTTTAGATAGTGATCAAACTCAAACCATACATTGCGTTGAACCATAGTCCCATTTTCTGAAGTAAATATTCAAGATATATAAGCAAAGACAGCGAGCAATTTTCCACTTTTAAACCTAATTTTTCATTTTTTGTCGACAATGAATAGTTCTAAACAATCTTTACTCTAATCTAAACCACACTATAAACAGAAGTGCATCTTTCGTCTTCCTTTCTCACATGCTCATGCAAAGTTAGAAAAACCTCACAACTAGCCCTCAATATATATATACATAATCCCATTAGCTATTATATACACACAACACAATTCCTAGATAGCTAGCAGTGATGCCTGGAAGGCTCCAATCTCTTGCCTTCTTTCTTGTTCTCATTCTGTTCTTTAGGTTGAACACTATGCATATATAGGACAATGGCACGACCACTTTCTGATGGTCTAGAGCATGCTGATGCTAATAATAAGCAAGTCTCAGTGGGTTTCCTTCTAGAATCATTACCACACAATAAGGTTGTGAAGAGCTCAAATAAGAAGAAGGCTTTCTCTCCTCAAATAGTGCTTGATAATTCTGGTCCTAGCAATGGTGGAGCAGGGCATTAATTAGGACTAAACAAACAAAATTTCTCTTTCGGGAGTCTATTTGAAATAAAATCGAGCTATTAGGCGTGATCTAAATAAAAAGGTGGATAGTTTGTGAGGAGTGTACGTTAAGTTCAAAGTCTTCTTATTGTAGTGTACTAATAAAAGCATCATACAATATTTTTCAGTCTATTTACTTGTTTTTCTGATCATTGTATAAGAAGTGTCAGATCAGTGTTGTTTCAGGTCAATGGGTCCAGATCTCATATTGTTGTAACGCCGTGCTGCTACAACAGAGTCTCAGGTGTTATATAGATCACTATAATATAGCTTTTTTACTCTCTTGTGTGTGGATGAAATTTTAATGGAGTCTATTTATCTAATATTAATTTAAGCTTTGTAACCAAAATACATATAAATAATATTTCTTTATTATACCGCCTCCGGCTCTAAATATAAGATCTAATTTAAAAGTTGGATTTTTTTTTCTAAATATAAAACTTTTTTTCATTTTGTCTCTTATATTTATCATTTTTCTTCAAATTAATTTACATGACTTATAAATTGATATATAATCTAATGATACATAAAAGTATTTCATAGAGATTGTGTCACATATGCTATGATTAAGTAATTTATTTAGCTTACTTAATCTTCTCAAATTAGATAAATAGGTCTTATATTCAGGACCATAATTGAATGCTACTACATAAGGAACCAAATCATGGAACATGTGTGTAACTTTATTTTAGTTGTGTCTAATATATCTTTAACTATGTGCCAATATCTTCCCTTTTACATATAGTTTAAGATAAATTGTACACCGCTAAAAAAAGTTGTACCCACTGAAATTATGGTGCACTTGGGTCCTTAAAACAAATTTCAAGCGGGTAACAAATTTGGAATAGAAGATTTTTCAGTAATTTTCCCTATTTTTTGGATACATTTTTCAGCACATTTGCACAAGATATGATTCAAGTCTCCGCCTCGCCTATTTTATTTTGGCCACTTTCAAGTCATTCAACAAACATTCATATCCTTACTCCTTTCACACACCTTATCCATGGCGGCCTCCAAGCAAGACGACCAAGAGCCACATGTGCTCATGGTGGCTTTCTCAGCCCAGGGTCACATCAACCCCTTACTCCGACTCTAAAACAGCCTCCTTTCCAAAGGTCTCCATGTCACCCTCGCCACCATCACCGAAGTTGTCTACCACCGCGTGTTTATCTCCTCCTCCTCCACCGCGGTACCCGATTCCATAACTGTCAATGGAATCCAAGTGTTATTCTCCTCCGACGGGTTTGACTCCGGCGCGGACCGCAAGAACACAAATCTAGACCAATACATGGAGAATATGGAAAGGGTGGGACCAACAAATCTGTCCAACTTTATCAAGAACCATTACCTTGGTGGTTCTAATAAAATGCTTGCTTGCCTAGATACACTGTCAGCACTTAAATATAACCTTTCATCGCCAGGCAGCATATTAATCATATAATTGTTAACCTCTTCAACTACTGTCAAACTCGATGCCAAAATTGCACGATCCTTGAAATAGTCACCATCACCCAAATGATCTAGTAGATCAGGATAAGTAGAATGAATAATACACTCTAGTGGAGATAAGGTAGGACGTAGAAGAAATTCATCCGGTATTGTAATCATATCTGTAGTACCATTAATTATTGGAACTTTACCATCACCTATTGCGACAATCCAGTCTGCAAAGTCCTTTGTGTCCATGTTATGTCCCATCATATTTGAATTCATTAACCTCATATTCTTCGTAAGTTTAAAGACTTTACAGTGCTGCCAAAGGTATGACGCATTGATTGTTGCTATGACAATGTCCTCTCTAGAACCCCTTGGAATGACCGATAGTATCTGTCTAAAATCTCCACCAAGTACAACCACTTTACCACCAAACACCAACTCAGATGCATCTGGATTGACACGACTGCATATATCTTTCAGTGTTCGATCTAACGCCTCAAAGCAAAACCTATTTGTGATGGGTGCCTCATCCCATATTATAAGAGATGTATGGATGAGTAATTCTGCTAGATGTGACCCCTGTTTGATATTGCATATAGAATCTTCATTGATATTCAGTGGAATAGCAAATTGAGAGTGTGCTGTTTTACCCCTGGGTAATAATAAAGCTGCAATACCACTTGTCGCTACTATCAACACAATCTTTCCATCGCCTCTTAGTGACGTTGAGAGCGTTTTCCATAAGTATGTCTTGCCGGTTCCACCATAGCCATATACAAAGTACAAACCTCCATCCGAGATGTTGACAGCTGATATGACTGCATCATAAATCTCCCTTTGTTCTTCTATCAAGTTAGCAACCAATTCAGGAACTTCCCTTCTCAGAGCATGCCAGTCAAAATTTAACTCGTCATACATGTATCTATTTGTCCGGCCATGAAAAACGGGTGAAGAAGGAGATGGCATTGAGTCATACTCGTTAAGACTTCTACCATTTATGTTCAGAAGACGCTCAATCTCTATCAAAACAGCATTTTCAAGTTCTTTGTCTATCAAAGTTAAACCTGATCAATGAGAATAAGTTCAGTTTACACCAAATAATATGATACAGAAACAGGACGAATATGACCTACTATTTACTTTTCAAATTAGTAATAACAATAATATTGTTTTAAAAAAAAAAAGTCCTAAACGCAAATGACATGGCATATATACCTGTTTCTTGCTCATGTGTATATAGTATATCATCTGACATTAACTTCCATGACTGCTGCCATACAATCTCTGGTCTACCAAAAGAATTACAGGAGAGTAAAGTGCAAAATAGACGACGTACATACTCAGTGCTTGCCCATTCCCCAGCCTCTCTGAATACGTCTATATACTCCCTATCATCCTCTAATAGTCCTAATGCATAACACGCATCCCTGAAATTGTTATATTCCACACCGTCCACTGTCCTAATTTCTTTGTAAGACTTAGGTCCCCTCACTGATGTCAATAACAACCGTAAGTAAAATGACTCCCCTACTCCTGGTGGAACATAATATAATCGTCCAATTGAAAATCCACTCTTTCTTGGTGTCCACTTCTGTAGATGTTTCTTGAATACAAATTTGGTTGGAAACTCTACATAAGTCAACACCTTTGCTTCATCAAACTCATCATTCGCAGTCATCCAGGCTAGAAACATGGACTCCCGCACAGTTGGGCGATTGACCACTTCTTCTATATTATCGTCATCTTCATAAATAACATTTTGTTGATCTGGCAGATGAAAAGCAAGACGTTCAACTGATGGATATCTGTAGTTTATGTCATGGCTAAGGATTCGCCAAATGGCTTCACATGGTGATAAGTAACAAACATCATAATACATTTTAATTTCATCATGCACCACGTTAGGATCGGACAACCCAGAATCTGCATAAAAGGCTACTGTTGCACGGTCATGACCCTTGCTAACGTATTTGAATAAATACTTGATGGACTCTCCTTGCTTACATCTCTCAATATTGATGTGTGCCTGGTATTTTAAGAGCAAATATGGGTTATACGGTATAACATGTCTATTATCTAAAGGAATACCACCCTTCAAAACTTCTCTTCCATTATCACGTCTTCTATATCGAACGTACCCATCCTTATGAATAAAAGTTTCCGCTGTATAATTTTTGGGAAAATATTTAGAACATCTCCCATCTTTCATACAAGGTGAGTTCCTGTTCTCTACTCCACATGGCTCATGCATCATAAAGTTACTTACCGCTTCAAACAATGTTGGATTGTTCTCCTTATCTGGCAATTCAGCGCTTATAACATCATCTATTTCTTCAGGAGTGGAAAGCTTGTTTGTATTGCCAAGGAACAACAGAATATGAGCATGTGGTAGGCCATGCTTCTGGAATTCAATGGTACATATCGCTGCAAAAAAAATTGCCAAACGCATTACAAGAAATGTCAATATATCTATATACAGTAATTAGGACGGTCAAATTAGGTCATAGATCTATTGCCTTATGCTTTGTACGCTATAGAATAATTTCTTCTTAAATGCATCGTTAGTATATACTTACAAGCTTTTACTGGACCGAATAGACTACCCTTTTTCAATTCCTTCATTAAACAATCTAGCTTCATCTTAAACACTTTACTGATAAGATCTGGACGATTTTCAACCCTGCGAGAGGCTGAATGGTTTGATACTCACATTTTTACCCAGACCTCCTTCTATTCTTATTAACAAATTACACAAGAGCAAATTAAAAATATAATTCCCCCAGCTGATCGATCATCTTCGACCAGTAAGTTGGTCCACATATAACTGGATATTCCGATCGGAGGAGCCGCCATCAGCCACGGCCTCCCTCGCAGCCAGCTTAAGCATCTCCGCTCTTTTCTTAATCTTCACTGACCTCGGCCCCCCAACGATCTCTTCAATAGCTCTCTCCACTTCCTGTGACCCAATAAATCCGTCACTGTCCTGTTCAAGTCGTGTTCCCATTCGAAAAACATCAGAAACAAGTTTCGTATTGGTGGGTTGGTCCGTCACTTAGGATAACCAATCATCGGTATGCCAGCAGTTATGGCTTCCAACACCGAGTTCCATCCACAGTGAGTCAAGAAACAAGCTGTGGCCGGGTGAACCAGGACCTTCGTTTGAGGACACCATGTCACAACAAGGCCTTGCTCTTTGGTTTCTTCTAGAAACCCTAGAGGAAGGTCTCCTGCTTCGCCTGGGATTGTTGCTTTTCTGTAGTTTTCTTGACCCACAGAAAATGTCGTTTGGTTTTCTTTAAGGCATTTGTTATGCTCTCTATTTGGTTTGCAGAAGGTACTATGGTACTCCCAAATGAGATGTATATTACTGAACGTGGAGGTTTGTTGTTTAGCCACTCTATACACGTGTCTTCTGGCTTCTACATCTCAATACCAACATCTTGCTTTTGATCTGTTAAGCTTATAATATCAGGGAATATCAAAACACTTATTTAAGAACAAAATATAATGCAATGTATGACCAAAAAACATTTAATCAAAATGTCATAAAATGGTGTTGATAATGTCAACGAGAAAGGAAATACCATTGCGTTGAGGCAACGCTACGCATGACACCAATTTCTCCCCTCCCCAATGGGTTATGCTTGGCTATGTATGGAAATGAAAGATAAAATATTGTTTTTGGTATAAAAATAAAATAATTTTTTAATAATATCTCTTCTATTTTTATTATTCTTTGATTGCATTGATCTCCTTTTGTCATCTTTCACTTCTCATAAGGAAAAAATTGTCTCCAAAGGCTATATCCACAAAATTTAAATAACTAAATATTTAAAACTATCAATATATCATTAATATGTCTATATATAAAAGGATTTACAACATATTTCAAGATATAATATGTTTTTTTTAAGGCATTAGTTTTTTCACTTAGTACTCAACTAACAATAAAACTTCTTAACTTAACCAAATTCTTCTAATTAACTAATGACTTTTAATGAGGATAATTTTTATATTTTATAAAGAATAACTAATTTTAACTAATTTCATTAATTTTTTTATTAAGTATTTGTAAGAACGACCAGTGGAGTATAAAATTTTTAAAATAACCGCATAATATTTATAAAGTATATAAATCTCGATCTCTGGAGTGGTAGAGTCCATGTAAAATTATAAGACCCATTTAGTTAAGTAAAGACAGAAATGATGATAGTAGTATTTGATAAAATAAATCCAAAATGCCAGGGCCGATCGTAGGTAAAAACAAGTTCTTACTGTGTTCATCTTCACGGAGCAACGATGGAGGGACAAGTGGACCCACCAGTAGAATCGGACACAAATCAGCCATGGAATCTATGGCGTCCTTCTCGAGTTCATAGAACGAATTAGCCAACACCCACTTGAGTTTCTTCAAGTTCCGAAACATCTTCGATAACACCTTCAGCACGCTTCCGAAAGTGTTGGTCGGAAGAATAAAAGAAGGAAGATCCTGTGGCCACAACAACGGAAAAGCCAGAAGCTCCACCACCTTCTCCGGCTCCGTCGCCGTCGGGAACTGGTCCAGTTTGTTAGATGTCAACGACAATATCTCTTCTCCGTCAGGAATATCGTCCACCGCCAAAGAAGAATGTGATAAAAACATATAGGATTAGAAAATATTTCAACGGTTTCATATTGAATCACTTGTATATAAATATGCACTTGTACATTAACATAAATGAGAATTCCTGATTTATCTAAACATATGGTACCAGAGCCTATTACTTCTGTTCTCCTCTGTTTTCAGTTCCCTTATATTTCCAGCGAAGTTCTTGTTTTGATCCCTTAGTTCCAGTTCAGATCCCTGTTTGTCGGTGTATATTTAAGAAACACGCGCCTTCCCAAAACCTTCCCTAGCCTCAAATTTGTCAGACCCTGAAACGGTGTCCTGAAACGACGGAGCATGAGCTCTCACGCTCCTCCAGAAGCCTCGCCGTCTCCACCACGCGCCGGCGCGTGGTCATCTCTCCGGCCACCTTTTTTGACGAGTTTTAGGTGCTTTCCGATAGATTTCTCGAGCCTGTTCCATTCCTGGTGGCGGTATCCTTCAGTTCTACACTTGGCGTGTCGGGTACCTCTCACTATTTGCTTCAGTTGTGATATACTTTGAGCTCCTTGTTTATTACACTTTGAGCTACTTTGGTTGAGAAAATCTTATATTGTGACAATTATTGCTTTGTCTTCTATCTACGGTGGTGTGCCTAATTTCGTCTTCTTGTGGCTTGGTCCTGATTGGTTGTTCTTATAATTCTTAAACTTTATATTAGTTTAATAATTGTTTGGTTCCATTTGTCTTCGACATTTTATTCCCGTAATATAATTTGTGACTCTCGCCTCTTTGCTATTAGTCTACATGGCTGAATCTAACTACTCTAATATGTTGCCTATGTCTGCTAAGATCACTGCTTCACAATTGAACTGGACCAACTATAGTGATTGGAACAAAACCGTTAGAGTTTATATTTTGGGGATTGAGATGGAGACCCATTTAACTGAGGATCCTCCTTCTAGTGATGAAACCAAACTTTTGTCTTGGCAAAGAGCAGATGCTCGACTTCTGTTTTAGATTCAAAATTCCATTGAACCACGGATTCTATCTTTTGTTAGCCATTGTAACACTATTAAAGAAATTATGTGTTATCTTGAATTTATGTTTTCTGGCAAAGGAAATATTACTCGGGTTCATGAAGTCTGTAAAGGTTTTTATCGTTCCCAACAACAAGACCGTTCATTGAAAGATTTCTTCTTGGATTTCAAGAGGATGTATGAAGAAATGAAGGTAGTTATGTCTCCACAAGCAGATCTCTCAACTCGTATCAAGAACTTGAAACTTCAGGCTATCATAAGTTTCCTTGAAGCTCTCAATCCGTCTTATGAGACTATTCGTTCTCAGATTCTGTCTAGTTAAGAGCTTCCTTCTCTTGAAGATGTTTTCTCCCGGGTTCTTCGTGCTGATAGCTTGATTCACTCTTCTGTTGATCCAACCACAAGTGCTCTAGCTGGGCGTGGTCCCTTTGAGAACAGGAATTATGGGTACAAACAAAATAACAATCCTCCTATAATGACTTCTGGCAGTATTATCTGCAATTATTGCAAGGAACCTGGACACATTAAGAAAAATTGTCAAAAATTGCAAAATAAACAGTAGCATGATCAACAGTGTGGCCTTGCTCATATTGCCCAGACACCTGGTACCTCTGATTCTGGATCTGGATCGTCTTCTGCAGGGGCCCTAGCCACAAGTACTCTGTCCTCTGGTCTTACTACTGCTTCAACTAAGTGGGTCATTGATTCTGGTGCCACTGATCACATGACAGGTAATCATCACTTATTCTATTCATATACTCCCTATGCTAACCTGTCATCCATATGTGTCGCCAATGGTTCTTCTGTCCGTGTTACTGGCTCAGGCACTGTTAAACCAACTGCATCCCTCTCTTTATCTTTTGTTCTTAACGTTCCTGATCTCACCTTTAACCTTTTATCTCCAAGTAAACTCACTCATCATTTAAACTATTTTATCTCACTCTTCCCTGACTATTGTTTAATTCAGGATTTAACGACGAAGCAGATTATTGGTAGAAGCTATGAATCTGGTGGGCATTACATACTTGATGATCAGGTTCCACGTTCTGTTGCTTGTTCTGGTGGATCATCTCTCTTTGAAGTTCATTATCGTCTTGGTCATATGTCGTTGTCCTCTCTCCGAAAATTGTATCCACAGTTTTCTTCTGTGTCTACTTTAGATTGTGAGTCATGTCGGTTTTCCAAACACCATCATGTTCATTTGGCACCTCACATCAATAAACGGGCTGCGTCCCCCTTTGAGTTAGTACATTCTGATGTTTGGGGTCCTTGTTCAGTTCTGTCTTAGACCGGTTATCGTTATTTTGTCTCTTTTATTGATGATTTTTCCCGAACCACCTGGCTTTACTTAATGAAACAGCGTTCTGAATTGTTTACTCATTTTCATAATTTTTGTGCTGAAATTCAAACCCAGTTTAACATCCCTATGAAAATCTTACGAAGTGATAATGCAAAAGAATATTTTTCCACACCATTCACCGATTACATGCAAAGTCATGGTATTCTTCACCAATCCTCTTGTGTTGATACCCCTGCTCAAAATGGTGTTGCTGAAAGAAAGAACCGTCATCTCTTAGAAATTGCCCGAGCTCTCATGTTTCATTCCTTTGTCCCTAAAATTTTTTGGGCTGATACTGTATCTACTGCCTGTTTTCTCATCAATCGCATGCCTTCGGTTGTTCTTGGTGGGGACATTCCGTATTCCACTCTATTTCCTACAACTAGTTGTTTCCTGTTGATCCTAAAGTCTTTGGTTGTGTATGTTTTGTTCGGGATGTCTGTCCTATTGTTAGCAGACTTGATCCCAAGTCCCTAAGATATGTTTTTCTTGGCTATTCTCGAGTTCAGAAAGGTTATCGGTGTTATTCTCTTGATCTCCGTCGTTACACTGTGTCCATTGATGTTATGTTTTATAAGTCCTCTTCTTTCTTCAAGACTTTGCCCTTCTCTGAGTCTTCCTCTGTCATGGATAATTCGGATGATCTCTAGTATATCCTGTCTTTGTCTCACCAGTACAGGTTACTGTTCCAGATCCTGATATCATCAATGATGTTGATGTTGACAATGATTCACCTTTGCCAGCTCCTGCTTTGCCGAATGATTCTGTTGATGACTCCCTAGTTCCTGCTTCTGTTTCCGCTGATTCTCCTTTTGTTGTTACTAACCACTTGTTCCTGCTTCTCTTGGTGATACTTCTAATAACCTGCCCATTGCACTTCGTAAAGGTACCCGTCCTCATTGTCCTCCCAAACGCTATGCTGACTGTACCTATCCTATCTCATCTTTTGTGTCCTATCGGTCTTTGTCTCCTGTTTCATCTTCTCTTGTGGCCACTCTTGAATCCATCTCTACACCTACTACCCTTCACCAAGCCCTAGCTCACCCTAGTTGGCGTGCCGCAATGGAAGAAGAACTCTTGGCACTAGAAACACTGGTGCCTAGACTCTTGTTGATCTCCCTCCTGGCAAGAAAGCCATTGGGTGTAAATGGGTCTTTGTTGTTAAGACTAAGGCTGATGGTTCCTTGGAATGCCTAAAAGCTCACCTTGTTGCCAAAGGATATGCCTAAACATATGGTCTTGATTATTCCGAAACTTTCTCTCCTATGGCGAAACTCACTTCAGTTCATCTTCTTGTTTCTTTGGCGGCCACATATCATTGGGATTTACGTCAATTAGATGTTAAGAATGCATTTTTGAATGACGACCTTCTTAAAGAAGTTTATATTGAGCAACCACCTGGGTTTATTGCTCAGGGGGAGAATAGGAAAGTGTGTTACCTTCAGAAGTCACTATATGGTCTAAAGCAAAGTCCTCGAGCCTGGTTTGATAAATTCTGTGATTTGGTCAAGAAGTTTGGGTTACATCAGAGCAAGTGTAATCACTCTATGTTCTACCAACAATCTGATGCAGGCATGATTCTTTTAGTAGTATATGTTGATGATATTGTGATTACAGGAAGTAACTGTTTTGGAAGCTCAGAACTTAAAATCTTCCTGAACTCTCACTTCCAGACAAAAGATTTGGGATCATTAAAGTACTTCCTTGGTATTGACATTTTGAGAAGCAAGAAAGGTATTCTTTTGAATCAGAGAAAGTATGTTCTCGATCTCTTAAAGGAGACTGGAAAACTTGGAGCTGCACCAAGCAGCATCCCCATGATTCCAAATCCCTGTCTGGATCTTGATGCTGGTATGTTTGATGTGCTTCCTGATGATTTGAAGAAGAGGATTGATCCAGAGAAATTAAATCCGTTTCCATTTCCTGAGAGATATAGAAGACTCATTGGGAAGCTGAATTATCTAACAGTAACTCGTCCTGATATAACCTTCTCAATCAGTAGGCTCAACCAATTCATGGCATCACCAACAGTGGCACAATGGGAAGCTTTAGAACATACGGTTCAACGACCAACAGTGGCACAATGATTGCCACTTTATTCGTGACAAGATCAAAGAAAATATTGTATCTACAGGGCACATACGGTCCGACGACCAACTAGCAGATCTTCTGACAAAAGCCTTAAATGGAACACGGGTTGAATATCTTTGTAACAAGTTGGGCATGATAAATATATATGCTCCAACTTGAGGGGGAGTGTTAGATGTCAACGACAATATCTCTTCTCCGTTAGGAATATCGTCCACCGTCAAAGAAGAATGTGATAAAAACGTATAGGATTAGAAAATATTTCAACGGTTTCATATTGAATCACTTGTATATAAATATGCACTTGTACATTAACATAAATGAGAATTCCTGATTTATCTAAACACACAGTTCACTGTAGAAACGATAGTAAATCCCGTAGAGGGCGTATGGTTGTATCCAAACGCAAGCATAGGGGATTCCTGCCTCCTCTGCCACGTCAGCAACCCATGGAACAAACGGATTGTTCATAATACAAGCAAGCATTTTATTAGAACCACCAAGGTAGTGGTTCTTGATAAAGTTGGACAGATTTGTTGGTCCCACCCTTTCCATATTCTCCATGTATTGGTCTAGATTTGTGTTCTTGCGGTCCGCGCCGGAGTCAAACCCGTCGGAGGAGAATAACACTTGGATTCCATTGACAGTTATGGAATCGGGTACCGCGGTGGAGGAGGAGGAGATAAACACGCGGTGGTAGACAACTTCGGTGATGGTGGCGAGGGTGACATGGAGACCTTTGGAAAGGAGGCTGTTTTAGAGTCGGAGTAAGGGGTTGATGTGACCCTGGGCTGAGAAAGCCACCATGAGCACATGTGGCTCTTGGTCGTCTTGCTTGGAGGCCGCCATGGATAAGGTGTGTGAAAGGAGTAAGGATATGAATGTTTGTTGAATGACTTGAAAGTGGCCAAAATAAAATAGGCGAGGCGGAGACTTGAATCATATCTTGTGCAAATGTGCTGAAAAATGTATCCAAAAAATAGGGAAAATTACTGAAAAATCTTCTATTCCAAATTTGTTACCCGCTTGAAATTTGTTTTAAGGACCCAAGTGCACCATAATTTCAGTGGGTACAACTTTTTTTAGCGGTGTACAATTTATCTTAAACTATATGTAAAAGGGAAGATATTGGCACATAGTTAAAGATATATTAGACACAACTAAAATAAAGTTACACACATGTTCCATGATTTGGTTCCTTATGTAGTAGCATTCAATTATGGTCCTGAATATAAGACCTATTTATCTAATTTGAGAAGATTAAGTAAGCTAAATAAATTACTTAATCATAGCATATGTGACACAATCTCTATGAAATACTTTTATGTATCATTAGATTATATATCAATTTATAAGTCATGTAAATTAATTTGAAGAAAAATGATAAATATAAGAGACAAAATGAAAAAAAGTTTTATATTTAGAAAAAAAAATCCAACTTTTAAATTAGATCTTATATTTAGAGCCGGAGGCGGTATAATAAAGAAATATTATTTATATGTATTTTGGTTACAAAGCTTAAATTAATATTAGATAAATAGACTCCATTAAAATTTCATCCACACACAAGAGAGTAAAAAAGCTATATTATAGTGATCTATATAACACCTGAGACTCTGTTGTAGCAGCACGGCGTTACAACAATATGAGATCTGGACCCATTGACCTGAAACAACACTGATCTGACACTTCTTATACAATGATCAGAAAAACAAGTAAATAGACTGAAAAATATTGTATGATGCTTTTATTAGTACACTACAATAAGAAGACTTTGAACTTAACGTACACTCCTCACAAACTATCCACCTTTTTATTTAGATCACGCCTAATAGCTCGATTTTATTTCAAATAGACTCCCGAAAGAGAAATTTTGTTTGTTTAGTCCTAATTAATGCCCTGCTCCACCATTGCTAGGACCAGAATTATCAAGCACTATTTGAGGAGAGAAAGCCTTCTTCTTATTTGAGCTCTTCACAACCTTATTGTGTGGTAATGATTCTAGAAGGAAACCCACTGAGACTTGCTTATTATTAGCATCAGCATGCTCTAGACCATCAGAAAGTGGTCGTGCCATTGTCCTATATATGCATAGTGTTCAACCTAAAGAACAGAATGAGAACAAGAAAGAAGGCAAGAGATTGGAGCCTTCCAGGCATCACTGCTAGCTATCTAGGAATTGTGTTGTGTGTATATAATAGCTAATGGGATTATGTATATATATATTGAGGGCTAGTTGTGAGGTTTTTCTAACTTTGCATGAGCATGTGAGAAAGGAAGACGAAAGATGCACTTCTGTTTATAGTGTGGTTTAGATTAGAGTAAAGATTGTTTAGAACTATTCATTGTCGACAAAAAATGAAAAATTAGGTTTAAAAGTGGAAAATTGCTCGCTGTCTTTGCTTATATATCTTGAATATTTACTTCAGAAAATGGGACTATGGTTCAACGCAATGTATGGTTTGAGTTTGATCACTATCTAAAAGCTAGCAAATATGAACCGCAGATTAAGTGTTCGACACCAAACGGGACTTTACTCGATGGGCTTGAGTGTTGCAATAAATAGTCGGTAAGAAATATTTATGCACAAGATCTTAATGTGTGAGAATTGTCAGCATCGTGTGATCTTTTTAAGGTCAAAAATTAGATTGTGATCTCACTCAACTTTGATTTGTCACGATGAATTACGTACTTTACCACAAATATTGTAGTTACTAAACAAAATTTAATTTCATTTTCATAATCTTTTAATCCTTTTTTCCTTTTCCCATAATGTTTCTTATCAAGCACAATTATTATTGAATATAGATTAATATTTCCCTATTTTAATTGATTTTATTATGCTTGTAGCAATAAATTTATCAATTGCAAAAATACTTTTATGATGCATAGTATACATTAAAAGACTTTATACTATTGATCTCTATTCACATCTCAATATTAAGAAAAGTTCGGCGAAAAGAAAACTATGGCCGACAATGCAAAGGAAAAGTCCGTGATTTTGGGCGAAACAAGATAGTTTAATTTCCCAAGCATCTGGCATATTCTGCAACTCAAGTCATTAAAATAGCACTACTTAAGTCAGTGACACTGAGGTTAGATCTTACAGATATATATATATAGTTTCATGCATGCAAGCAACGGATGAGTGAGATGAACATGGTACACATGGATATAGTAGTACATGTATATGTAAAACCCTCGCATGCACACTTGATTACGTACTCATTGTGGATAATTCAGCGTGTCTCTCATTGATTTTTGCAAAATATTTTGGCCAAAAGTAACGCTTGAAGTTGTTATATTAGATTTATGCATGGCATATATAGCATGAACTTAAATAGAAATACTCATTTTCTCCTATTATAAGGCAGAGAGAGAAGATTTTTGGTTCTATTACCCTTCATTTATCATTGTGAAAACCCTATTCTGATGGGGTATAGTGTAAATTAAGTAAAGGTAAAATTGAAAATTTATTAAATTTTAAGGTAAAGTTAATGAATTTTAAGGTAGTTTTTTGGTTCCAGTGTGTTGAAAGTGAATTATAAATATCAATCTGATCGAAATGAAGTAGGGGACTACCAAAAAAAAAAAACAAATAGTTAATTAGCAACAAAATTCCATTGCTAATTTGACTTAATGATAGAATTCCGTAGCTAATTAATTAGTGACGGTCTAGTTGATGATGAATCCGTCACTAAAGTCCGTTGCTAATCCTCCTTTTTTTTTGTAAGTTTTTTGCATAATGTTTTCCATCTGAACCTCTTTCACTACCCTCTGTATTTCCTTCTTCTATGCTCTGTTTAATGCTTGTGTGGTTCTCTTGGTTGTACTACTGATTGTGACACAGGAATATATATATATATATCTATATATATCAAGGTTATCAAATTCGGATAGAACTGGCCAAGGCAGCCCAGAAACTAGTGACCCGACCATGAAACTGGTTCAGGTAGCACTACAAAAAAAAAGACTTTCAGCGGCGACTTTTGTCGCCGCTGAAAGTCTAAAAGTCGCCGCTGAAAGACTTTCAGCGGCGACTTTTTTGTCGCCGCCTATGCGACTGTCGCTGAAAGTTTTATTGTCGCCGCTAAAAGTATACTTTCAGCGGCGACAAAGGTGATTTTCAGCGGCGACTTTTGTCGCCGCTTAAAGTGTTAAATTTTTTTAAAAAAAAATTCGAATTTTTTTAATAAAAAATTTAATTTTTTGAATTTTTTTTAAAAAAAATTAACACTTTCAGCGGCGACAAAAGTCGCCGCTGAAAGTCAACTTCAGTGGCGACTTTTGTCGCCGCTGAAAGTGTTAATTTTTAAAAAAAAAAAATCAAAAAATTAAATTTTTTATTAAAAAAATTTGAATTTTTTTTAAAAAAATTTAATTTACAATTGCCACGTGTCTCCTCCCCGTGCTACCATGTGCCGCTTCCTCGTGTTGCCACGTGTCGCCTCGCTGTGCTGCCATGTGTCGCCTCCTCATGCTGCCACGTGTCGCCTCCTCATAATTCCTCCATGTGACTCTCCTCCAGTTCGAACCTGTGACCTCAGAGAGCCGATGCCTTAGCGCGCGAGTCTCTACCAGTTGCGCCGGAATGAACCTATGTCATATTATTACATATTATTATATATATATATATAATATTATCATATATATAAACATACATACATATAATTAATTAATTATATACATATAATTAATTATTAATTAAATATAATACTATTAAAAGTAATGAAAAATTAAGTAAAAACGAAAAAAATATTGATATATTTAAATTTAAAATTTTTTTAATTAAAATTACTTAATAAATAATAATTTAATATCATAAATATTATTTTTAATAAAAAATTATAAATCTAATATTAATAAATAATAATATAATTTTAATAATTAAGGTTAAAAAGAATTATTTAATAATTAATAGTTTAATTTTATAAATATTATTTTAATTTTATAAATATTATTTTTAAAAAATATTAATAAAAAAATATGAAAAAGACTATCAGCGGCGACACTAAAGTCACCGCTGAAACTCACTTTCAGCGGTGACTATGAAAGTGTTTTAAAAAATTTTTTTTTTAAATTTTCGACAAACACTTTCAGCGGCGACACTAAAGTCGCCACTGAAAGTGTTTTAAAAAATTTTTTTTTTTTATTTTCGAAAAACACTTTCAGCGGCGACACTAAAGTCGCCGCTGAAAGTGTTTTAAAATTTTTTTTTTTTTTTATTTTCGAAAAACACTTTCAGCGGCGACACTAAAGTCGCCGCTGAAAGTGTTTTAAAATTTTTTTTTTTTTTAATTTTCGAAAAACACTTTCAGCGGCGACACTAAAGTCGCCGCTGAAACTCACTTTCAGCGGCGACTTTTAGTAGTCGCCGCTGAAAGTGTTTTAAAATTTTTTTTTTTTAAAATTTTCGAAAAACACTTTCAGCGGCGACTTTTAATAGTCGCCGCTGAAAGTGTTTTAAAAAAATTTTTTTTTTTAAAATTTTCGAAAAACACTTTCAGCGGCGACACTAAAGTCGCCGCTGAAACTCATTTTCAGCGGCGACTTTTAATAGTCGCCGCTAAAAGTGTTTTAAAAATTTTTTTTTTTAATTTTCGAAAAACACTTTCAGCGGCGACTTTTAATAGTCGCCGCTGAAAGTGTTTTAAAATTTTTTTTTTTAATTTTAGAAAAACACTTTCAGCGGCGACACTAAAGTCGCCGCGGAAACACACTTTCGGCGGCGACAAAAGTGTCGCCGCTGAAAGTGACACCTTCAGCGGCGACATTAAAAGTCGCCGCTGAAAGTCTCACTTTCAGCGGCGACATTAAAAGTCGCCGCCAAATGTCGCCGTTGAAAGTGATTTTTTTTGTAGTGTAGGTCCTTAACTTGGATTTTTGTGTGCCCCGGGGTGACCCGATCCTGACCTAGGCAACCCAGGCGGGTTGATGAGTTGACCCGGTTGCCTTTCTATTTTTATTTTTTAAAAATTTAAATTTTTTATGGGATAGTTGGCAATATTAGTCAAAGTTAATGATAATTTTTGTGTTAATGACTATTAATTTAATGATTAAAGGATGGTAGGTATGAATATTTTGTTATCATCTATTTATTTTGACAATTTGATGGAAACAATATTTATGATTATTGATTATAGTGTTATTGGATGGTCGATTGATATTCGATATCAATATGTTAAAAAAAGGGTTCAAGGGCAATTTGCCCCGAAAGTTTTGAAAAGTGAGCACTTTTGCCTTGACTGTTATCTTAGTTAATTTTAACGATTAATTAACTAAATATGTTGAGCTATTAGTCCATATATTATCTACATTACTTTTGTAAATATGCGAATTTGCCCCAAAAATCCATGTATCATCTACTTCATTTTTTTTCAAAGTTAGATTCAAAACTTTCAAGGAAAATTTGCATCTTAACAAAATAACAAGGATGATATGTGGATTGTTAGCTTATCATATCTGATTAACTAATGGTCAAAATTAACTGAGATAACGGTTAGGGCAAAATTGCTTCCTTTTTGAAACTTTCGGGAAATTGCCCTTTAACCCTTAAAGAAATTGGAAAGAATGTTGGATAAGTATATGATTATTTTATTAGTGATTCAAAGTATTTAATTGATTTTGGATAGTATGATATTATGATGAAAATTTAAATTATTTTTTAATTTTTCCCCACCGATCTGGCCTGGGTTGACCCACTAACCCTTGACCCATTTCCTTAACCGGTTTAGAGGCCGGGTCTGGGTTTGATAATCTTGATATATATATACCCATCTTAATGACTTATCATTGCATATGTTATTTGTGTTACATTAGATATTGTTGCTTTCTAGTTCATAATAATTACTTTCAACTGTTGTTTTTTTCCCCTTATAGTTAGGAAAGGATTTGGCTCAAATCAATTATATGATTATGTTTCTTGTACGCTATTCACATAATTTACTGTAGAGTACATTATGGTCAAAACAACAAAGCAATTGGAAGGTGAAAGGGCTTATAGTTTTCCATTTCCAAAAGTTCCATGTTTGATCTGATAGAGAGATAAAACTACATGATGGTACATTGAACTCAACCTGTGAGTCCTTGCATATTTATCTCAAATATTTTTAAAAAACACTAAGTTTTAAATTCCTAAATATTTTTAGGACTCATCAACTTCACAAGGAAACAAGTGATACCTCTTGTTTTGGGTTCCCTTCTTGATTGGGGTCTTAATTTAAAGGGTTAAGGTGCAAATTTAACAACCAAGTTTTGTCCGAGGGGTGTCTTAATACTTAAGTATGGTGAGCCACTACGAGTTTTTTTCCTCCTTGTGGCTGAGACAAATTTTTCTTTGGATATGGAGGATTATGTATGGATTGAGAATCAAATATATAAAAAAGTTGTTGAAACCTACGACACTTGAATAGTGAATTAAATATATAATTAAGATCCTTGGCTAACAATATCCTAATTAACCAGCTCTTGAAAGTTTGATTTTGTTATAACACTGTCAAATTTACTACTTGGTACATAGTGAAATAGGTATTTCTTCCTTACTTCTCTGATTTATTTTTTTTATCATATAAGCATATAACCCGTGAAAGATGTTTACTCAGAGAGAGAGAGAGTTTTGATCTTATCAACGTAGAATTTCGAGTTGAAGTTGTCTTTACGACCTTTTCAATAAGATTCACTAAAAGTAAAAAAGAAGTTGCTTCGTCATATATATGTTCAACATGAATTTGTGAATATTAAGTCATATTTTTTTATTGACCGAGTTGGATGTGATCAGCAAGAAGTTCTCATTATATGTATTTCATGTTACAAACCTTAAATTAAACTTAGAAAAATAGAATTCATTAAAATTTCATCCACACAAGAGAGTAAGTAAGCTATATGTATCATATAATAACACCTGATTCTCTGTTGTTGCAGCACGGTGCTACAATGAGAGAGACAAATATATGGGTGGATTTTTTTAACTTTTATGAACAGATATAGAAACTACATATATATCATACTAATTAATTAGATGTTACGTACAAGCATTATTCAGAGGGGCCAGAAGACAACATAAGATCTCGACCCAATGACCTGACACAGCACTGATCTCACGCTTCTTATACAATGTTTAGAAAAACAAGTAAATAGACAGATCGCAACTATTATGTTGCTTGTATTAGTAGACTACAACAAGAAGACTTTGAACTTAACACTCATCATAAACTATCCAGCTTTTTATTTAGATAATCACGTACGCCTAGTGGCTTTTATTTCAGATCCATAAACTGAAGATTAAGAGAAATCCGTTTTGTATACTCCTTATTCATATATAATGCATCCTAATAATTAATGCCCTGCTCCACCATGGCTAGGACCAGAATTATCAAGAACTATTTCAGGAGAGAAAACGTTCTTCTTATTTGAGCTTAGGGTTGAGCTCTTCACAACCTTGTGTGGTGACTTTAAAAAGAGACTCAACGAGTCTTCCTTTTTAGCATCAGCATTCTCTAAACCATCAGAAAGTGGACGTGCCATTATCCCATGCATGGTGCTCAACCTACAGAACAGAATGAGAACAAGAAAGATGGCAAAAGATTGGAGCCTTCCAGCCATAACTGCTAGCTAGGAACTTTATGTATATGTGTTAGTTAATGGGATTATATATGTTGAGGACTAAAGTTGTAAGGTTTCTCTAATTTTGCACGAGTATGTGAGAAAGCAAGACGCAGAGTGCACTTTCATTTATAGTGTGGTTTAGATCAGCGTAAAGATTGCGTAGAACTGTTCATCGTCGACAAAAATTGACAGTAGGTCAAAATCAACATGAAAAATTAGGTTTAATAGTGATAAATTGCTTGCTGTCTTAGCCTATATATCTTGAATTCTTACTTCAGAAAATGGGACTATAGTTTTCAACGCAATGTATGATTTAAGTTTGATTACTATCTAATAACTCGCAAACATGGAGTGTAGTCAAGTGTTCAACGCCAAACGGGACTTTACTCAATGGGCTTGAGTGTTACAATAAATAGTCGGTAAGAAATATTTGTGCACAAGATCTTAAGTTGAGAATTTTCAGCATCGTGTGATCTTTTTAAGGTCAAAAGTTAGATTGTGATCTCACTCAACTTTATTTTGCCGCGATGAAATTACATACTCTATAAAGCATATATAGTAACCACTAATAAAAATGAAATTTCCTTTTCATCAGCTTTTAATCCTTTTTTTCTTTTGCCATAATGTTTTCTTATCGAACACAATTATTATTTACACAGAAAAGACACATTTATTATTGAATATAGATTCATATTTTCCTCTTTTAATTTATTTGTTGATATAATTCTATCAATAAATTTATATATTACAAAAATAGTATTCATGATACATAAATTGAGAGAGTTTAAACTATTGATCTCAATTCAAATGTCACTCCACTCCCACTATTACCATTTACCAGATAATAAGCTATCCTAAGCGGCTTTACAAACATAATTAATCTTAAGATATGTTAATTATTAAATAGATTGATATTATAAACATTATTTAAACAAAACGTTATTTTGTTACTAAATTTGGTTTTGTATTATAATTCAGAAACATAGTATAGTGGACAGCACATTATCACGAATCGTATATGAAAGAGAGATCTAAAGTGTCATGTTTTTTATAAAAAATTGAAATAGTAGCTTTCGATGCCTCAGTTAAAAATAAAAAAATATAGCCCACCCCAGCAAAGAAGATGAATTACTTAATTAGTTCACCATTAAATAAAGCAGAGAAGTGGACGTTTGAAGTTTGAAATCAATGCGAAAAGAAATAAAGTTTGACAAAAATAAAAATATGGCCGACAATTCAAATAAAAAGTCGGTGATTTTGGGCGAAACAAGATAGTTTAATTTCCCAAGCATTTAGCATTCCTCTGTATTTCCTTCTTCTTCCATGTTCTGTTTAATTCTTGTGGTTTCCTTAGTTGTAATGCTGACTGTGACATAGGAATATATCCATCTTAATGACTCATGCTTTCTGGTTCATAACAATTATTTTCAACTGCCGTTTTTTTCTTATGGCTAGGAAAGGATTTGGCGCAAAGCAATTATATGAGCTCGATGGTTGAGGGCTCTGAAGTTAAAAGATCATAAGATTTATGTTCCTTGTACGCCATTCACATAATTCTCTTTTGAGTGCATTATGGTCAAAACAGCAAAGCAATTGGAAGTTTAAAGAGCTCAAAGTTTTCCATTTCCAAAAGTTCCATGTTTGATCTGATAGAGAGATAAAACTATATAACGGTACATTGAACTCAACTTGTGAGCCCTTGCATATTTATGGAAAATTTTTTGAAGTATTAGAATATATTATGAGAAGTCTCACATTGATTAGTTGGACATTGAATTAAAGTATATAAAATTGTGGTAGTACT
Organism: Inga leiocalycina; assembly: GCA_963242795.1. NCBI lineage: Eukaryota > Viridiplantae > Streptophyta > Magnoliopsida > Fabales > Fabaceae > Inga > Inga leiocalycina. Next base: position 29,863,027 of record OY725320.1, on the reverse strand, counting down.
TATCCATTAACTCAAGTTATGTTGATGGAAAGACAACCTCAATCTATTCATAGTGCTCAGAAGTCATCAACTTCACAAGGAAAAAAAATCATCATCTCGACCAGACAAATTTAAATCACATTTTTTCTTTACATAAATATTAGCCAAATCAAATAAATGTATATACTCGATGCCATGCTCACCACATTATTTTTTTATTTTCATCCTCTTTTTCAACATAAAGTACATTGGTGTAAGTGATATGATATATATATATATATATATATATATTTGGGGAATAAGATTTATTGTAATTGTTCAGATTTTTAAGTTCTGGTGCTTAATTTTCCTCTACAGAATATTTTATATACTCTAAAATATACAATGAAAACAAATATGGCACTATACACACATATTGCTAATACAACGACCGAATTCAATTTCAGTGCTCATTTTTAACACTTATTGGGTAAATTTGATCCAAAAAAGTCTAAATACGCACAGCTCATTTGCAAACATTTCCGGGCAAACTTGAATTTTAATCCATTATTATGAAAGTATATAGAACCGGTGATGTAGAGAGAGAGAGAGAGAGAGATGATCAATGTAGAATTTTGAGTTGAAGTTGTCTTTACGACTCTTTCAGATGATTCATTGAAAGTAACAAGGAAGTTGCTTCGTCATTTGTTCAACAAAGCGGCTCTAAATCTGGTAAAAATCGATGATAAACTCCCAAACTTCAACAACTTGAGTTCCGTAGGCAAACATTAATATCAATGCATGACATTGTGGTAAAATTTGACAGATAGCTATATATTATGCGTCTGATATATAAATGTTCGAAAATACTTACAATTATATGTTTTTGAAAGAGTTTATAAATTGTTCACTTGAAAGAGACGGATGAGTGGAATAAACCACATATAAAGAACTAACTACTCGTGTTAGACATATTGCAATTTTAGTTAGCAGGCTATATATGAGCTACCACAGCACGTATATAAGGAAATGGTTACACAGACACACTTACTTTCTGCTTTTAGTTTTTGAAAAAGACAATGAATCTATTTGCTCAAATTAAGTCAACAGCACCCATTATTTTTTGCCTAGTACTTCATGAACGTGGCAGCATTTGTATTTTGTTCTTTTGATTTGCTTTTTTGCCAACCCAACGTCTTCGGTCTTGTAACACATAGAGGTGGAAATAAGCCAAGTCAAACTAGGTTTTATGATTAACAAGCCAGGCCTATTTTGTAATAAATAGGCTTGAGTTTGACTTGTGGCATGTTATAGGTTTTTTATTAGATCTAAGCTTGGTCTGGCTTGAAGACTGTTTATAAGTATACATTTTTTTAATATTTACTTTTTATTTTATTTTATTCTATTATTTTTTTTTCAATTTTCAATCTTTTTTCCCATATCTTTTCTTTTTATTTTTCAACTCATTTTATTTTATTTTATTTAATCTTTTTCCTTTTATTATAATTCTCTTATTTTATATTATTTTTATTTCTAATATCTTTTTGAAAATTTATTTTACTTTAATAAATCATATTTTAGGTAAATTCTTGTTACCCAACTAATTACATGATAAAATCTCTTTATCATGAAACAATTATTACATAACGATAATTAAATCATACAAAAATAAAAATTAGGATGCTGCTTTTAATGCTTATTTTTTGCACAATATTTATAATATTGTATATCCATAACAAGCCTAAGTCAGCTTGATAGGCCTGAGCCTGACCTCTTAAGGGAAACAAACCTTCTAATAGGCATGAGTTTGCTACTATTGTCAAATAAGTCAGGCCAGGCCATAGGCCCCTGATAGGTTGCTGGCCTGTTTCCACCCCTAATAATACATAAGAAATCAAGTGCGCGAGTTGCTTAACTATAGATGTAAATTTTTTGACAAAGGAGAATAAAAATGATTATATATACCTTGAGTTGAAAGCCAAAAAAAAAAAAAGGCAATCAAGACTACCTAAAGTTTGAAGTAAATGTGAGCTCGATCACCATTGATGATGCTGATACTTTCCAATTTTCAAAGCCAATCTTGTTTTCATGGATGAATATACAAGATTTCTAAGTAGACTTTATTACATATATCTTAAGTAACAGGGAAATCTATTAGTGCTTATATATATATATACATACATACATACATATATATATATATATTCTATTTGTCATTTTTTTTCCTCCCATACCGCCTTTATAGCCTGACAGTTGTCATGATTTATTGTTTCTCAATATATATTCTTATTATTACTATCTTTAAGTTCTAGTTGTAGTTATAATCTCTAATTACTCAAGCCACATGCTCTTCTCGAATCTAACAAGTAGTTCAGAGCTTGTTTATCAATTCAAGATTTTTTTGTTTAATAAAATTAGTTTCATACCAGTGAATCACCCCTTTTTTTATATAGAATTGAAAGGGAAGGCTAATCAAACTAGTCTAACATCTCATTTAAAACAAAATTCAAATATTAATTCTTATTTTATTTTAGTTTTTTAAATAAATACTCTTAATAAAATATATTAACAATTTCCTACTCTTAATTGTACATTTTTTTAAAAAAATTTTGAAAGAATTATTACTAGAACCCTATTAATAAAAATAATTTATCTTTTGTACTATGGTAAGGACTATAAATTAGTAAATAATTTTAATTTTTATATTATTAATCATGCTTGTTTTCTGATTTATATTATTAAATTTTTTATAACCCTACGTAATGATGAATAATTTAAGTATTGTATGAAATGAACAAGATTGTTTACGTCATTTTTAATTCTCATTTGCAAAACCTTTCACATATCATCTTACTTTTGATAGAAAGCTAATAAATCATCAACATAAAGAAATAGAATGATTTCAAGAATGAGGTTGAGAATTGAATTCTATTTACTAACCAAACTAAAGAATGAGTCTAATGTGCATCTGGGCTAATCTTTGTTTGTGTTTTGAATAACAACCATAAAAGACTACATGTATATGAAAGAATCAAATTGTTTATTATTAAAGGAAAAAATATTGGGAAAAAGACAAAAAAAGAACTCTGAAATTACAAAATCCCAAATCAGGTTTGTTATTAAGAGTTGATAAGGGAATGGCAAAATTTGATAAGTAATTCACAACTCATTTTTAAGGAAATTCCTATTTGGAATTTTGTAATTTTAAGGTTCTTTTTCTCAAAAATATTTGTGTACAATTGATTCTTAGTACAATAAAAGCAGAATAAAAACCTAAAACTAAAAGAAGACTTCAATATAATTAAGGCACAACACACATGTGTATTTCATTCATTACAGTATATATAGAATATATATCAATTAGATGATAAACAAGGGCCAGGAGACAACATAATCTGAACCAAATGACCTAAAACAACAGTATAACATACTGATCAATCACACTTTATGCAACGCGACTAGAAAACCAAGTAACCTGACAGAAAACTATTCTGATGCTTTTATTCGCACATTACCACAGAAAATTTTAAACTTAACACTCCTTACAAACAATGTATCCAAACTTCTTTTATTTCAGATAAACTACAGAAAGAGAAATCTCCTCCTTTGTGTAACTGATTTATATCTGGCTAGGTGGCACATAATGCCCTGCTCCTCCATTGCTTGGACCAGAATTATCAAGAACTATTTGAGGAGAGAAAACTTTATTATTATCTGAGCTTAGAGTTGAGCCCTTCACAACCTTGTGTGGTGGTAACTCTAGAAGGAGACCCACTGAGTCTTGCTTATTATTAGAATTAGCATGCCCTAAACCATCAGAAAGTGGTCGTGCCATTATGCCATGCATGGTGCATAAGAGGATGAGAACAAGAAAGAAGGCAAAAGATTGGAGTCTTGCAGCCATAACTGATTTAATAATGGGATTGAGGCTTATCTAAATCTACAAGGTTTTGTAATATTTCATGAGTACGTGAAAAAGAAGATGCACGATTCACTTGTATTTATAGTGTGGTTTAGATCGGAAGAGTGATTGTGTTCAACTGTTCATTACGCACGCAAGTGACAGTAGGCCACAATCAACATCAAAAATTAGGTTTTCTTGTGGAAAATTGCTCTCCATGTAGCCTGTGAGTGTGTATGCGTGTGTGTGTGTTGGGGGGTGGGTGATGTTTGAAGTTTTAACTCTGAAAGTGGGACTATAGTAGTTATAATTGGAGGGGCATAGTTTAGGGCAACTTATTAATTTGTATTTCCGATATCAACTTTCAAGCTTTTCAAGTTATTGTAAAATCATTTATCGAAGTTTTGTAATTAAGTAGTTCTAACATAATTCACTCTTAACCATTAATATGATCTATTTAATATACCTTGTAACGTACCTGATCTCAAATAGATTTTAAACAATACTAATTTCATTTTAAAATTTTTAACAGTAATAATATTAATAAAGTAATGATATGTATAAAAAATTATAATATTTTGTTGTAGTTTTATATTTCAATTAGAATATTAATATATCATTTTTATATTTTTTGTATTATCTTCAATTTTGAAAATAAAAAAAAAAATCAATTACAATATCATAATGTTCACCAAAACATAAAAATTTGTCAAGATTAATAAATACTTTTTCAATTCATCCTTGTCCAGAGTTTTAAATTGATATTCAAATAAAACAACAAAAGAAATAATAGTTTTATATTCTAAAATTGTTCAAATATGCTAAAATCTTAATAGAAGAATAAAAATTTTTAATAAAACATATTTTGTGATAAACTTAAAATAAACTGTAGTCAATGGGCTTGAATGTTGCAACTTGCAACAAATAGACGTGGTAAGAAATGTTTTTGCAGAACAGATCTTAATATTAGGAGGACTTAGAAGTCATCATCATGATCTTTTTGGTTCAAAAACTTAGCTTGTGATATCCCCCAACCTTAAATTGTCACAATGAAATATCCACCCACGTTATACAAAGAATCGCGATATATATATATATATATATATATATATATATATATATTATGTTTTTAAAAAGATCATGTTTTTAAATCAAACAATATAATCCTTTTTAAATATACATTAGTATCTGTCTATTTTGATACACTTATATAACTATAAATTCATAAATTAATGAAACAAAGTAATTATAGATATATGAATTATTTAATCAATTAATATTATATAAATTATTGATTAAAATATTTTTTATAGATAAATTAATTTAATTCTAATTAAGAAATTAAACATAGTATTATATAAGTATATCATGCAATATCATGAACCATATAAAAAAAACAGATAAAAAAAGCTGATTTTAATTAGTTGGCCATTAAATTAAGTTGTTAAAGCAGAGTAGTGAACATTAAATGAATATGAAAAACGAAAAAGTTAAATGGCCGAAAATGCAAAAAAAAAAAAAAAGGTGAAAAAGTCTCTGAATTAATTTGGTAAAAAACAAGATACTACTTTAATTTCCCAAGGATCTGGTACTCTGCAACCCGAGCCACTGATGAAAATATATATAATGTACTCATTTTATTCTATTTATAAATCACTTCAAGCATGTTTTACCGAAAACTAATAAAAACCTTAAACCACACTAATTTTGTAATTAATAACCTTTTAATTTCTCATTTTACCTCTATATAATGTACATTCTACATTTCTGCTTCTAAAAGTACACAGTCTACAAATAATAAATGATGAATAAAATAGTACTTTTTTTTTGTTGAAAAATTTAATGATGTTACTTATTAATAGGAAAAAACAAAGCTCTCTCTTTTTTATAAATAAGACCCAGAGAGGAGTATAGTGGAAATTTTGGAACTTAAGCAGACCAAACCATATATTGGAGCGGCTCGAAAGTCAGTGGCAATGAGATTAGAATTATAGTTCATGCATGCAAGTAACCATTATAAGTGACGTGAATTGAATCAAGTGGATATATACAAACCACATGAAAAAATTACATAGATTAAGAAATGTAAATTAAAGTTAGTTAAGACTCTTATTCTTTCAAAAAATTACTAAAGCATTTATAAAGTATCCTTAATTTTTGTAAAAGCTCTTATTCACATGAAAAAAAAAATTCTTGAGCGGACCTTATAATAATAAAGGAATGGAGTATATCAACTACGTGCTCATAGGGCTCATAACGGATAATTTAATTTGTGCCTCTCGTTGGTTTTTGCAGAATATTTAGGACAAACGTTTGGAGCCATTGGTTAATTCATATAATACATGAATTAAGAATCATTTGCTGAGCATTTCGTTAATAATTGACAAGAATGAAGCTAGTAATTGTATTAAATAGCGTAATAGCTGGTAGATACCATGAACTTAAACAGAAATCTGTCGATCTGAAATACACTTTCACTCTTAATTACTTTCACGTTTCAACTTTTGTTTCTGGTTTTTTTAGCCCTTTAATTAATATGGTTCTGAAAGGATTTGGCGCAAAGCAACTATATGAGCTCGACAAGAGGGAAGACTTTATAAAGTTATTACATGATCAAATGATTATGTTCCTTGCACGCGATTTACATAATATACTGTCAAAAAGTTAGAAGCGCTGAAAATTTTTCCATTTCCAAAAGTTATCTACTGAGCAGGTATGAGATACAATGGTACATTTTTTTCTTTTGCATGAAAACTGTATATCATTAACTCTGAACAAGCATTACAAAACTATATCTAGTACAAGAACAAAGAAGTCTAGCATAAACATTTAAAAAAAAAAAAAACTCATCAAGATACCGCCTTGCCTCAGTGGGGAGGTGGTGGCTGATCAAGAATGCAATAATTTCCTATCAGACTGTGAGCAAGTTTTGCCAACCTGTTAGCAATACTTATCTTTTCCCTAGGAATATGATAAATGACAACATTCCAATGTCTATGAATTAAAGCTCTAACTTCATCAATGATATCATTATAAGGGTGGTTCGAAGAGCATCCCCTAAGATCAAGTTGATTGCTTTGGTACAGTCTGAGACTACTCTCACTTTCTTGAAACCATGGGCCTAACACAAGTGTAGACCATGTATAATCCCTAAAAGCTCTACTATGGCTAGTGGAACTGATGTAAGTTTGCAAGTGAAGCCTCCTAGCCACTCCTCCTATTCTCCTGTGATAGCTCCTCCACATCCACTTCTTCCAGAATTGAGAATTGATACATCCGTTTTCAGTTTGACATAGCCTGATAAACCACCATATCGTCTTGTCCTTCCTGTCTCAGAGGATAGGAAATACAATTGGATACAAGGTCTTGATCCTAACAAACTCTGTATAAACTAGATTGTGCATTTTTATAATCCAATTGTTCTTCATAGCCAAAGAGTTTATTACATCTCGCTACCCATATGTCCCAGCATATATATCCAAACAGGATAGCCCATATGACTTTCTTGGCATTCTCACCACCTGCTTCCTGCTTCAGATTCCATTTGATCCAATCCTTCCTACTAAGACTCATGAAAGTATCCCAGTGCAATGGATGGATCATTGTTCTCCACATCTCCTTTGCATTACAGCAGTCTCTGAGAAAGTGCATGACATCCTCTTCCTGTTCGCAATCAAACGGGCATCTGGCATCCTTATTGATTCCTCTTCTTGCTCGGAGTTGTGCCGTGTGTATTTTGTTGTGAGATGCAAGCCACATAAAGGATTTCATTTTTTCTAGTATCTTCCATTTCCATAGATTCCTCTAATAGTTGTCCTCTTGCTGGTGGTTATCTGCAACAAGAAAATTATAGGCAGATCTAATGGAAAAACATCCGTCAGTTGAGGGTAACCAAGTAAATTTATACTTTACTCACGGGGTGGGTGTTCGCTCATGATGTGAGTAATAATGTCTGATTGAAACCAAAACTCTAGCTTTGCCCTATCCCATTCACCCGACTGATCAACATAATCAACAACTTTTTCTTCTTCATCCACTAATTGTTCATATCCTTGTACAAAATTGACAAGGGAAATCCGTATATCTGACCAATTATCATACCAAAAGCTGGATGTATGACCATTGTCAATTTTCATTCAAACTCCTTTTTTAAAGGTATCCCATATATCGCATATACTCCTCCATGTAAGAGATGGACTCTTTCTTTTTTAGACTTTTGGCATGTGTGAATTTCCACACTGATATTTGCCTCTTAGGACCCTTACCCACAAAGCATCTTGATTGTTAATAAGATTCTAGCATAGCTTCATTATAAAGGCTTCATTTTGTTTTCTCAGGTTACGAATCCCCAAGCCCCCAATCTCCTTATTTTTGGAGATGAGTTCCCACTGTGACCCCAAAGAAAATCTCTACTGTGACGTTCAAGAGCGTCGATCACTGCTTTGGGTAATAGCATCGTTGGCATATGATATTAAGGAAGAGAAGATAAGACAGATTTTATGAGAGTAGTATGTCCAGCCATAGTCAAGCATTTTCTTTTCCACCCTGCCAACTTCTTTTTAGTTTTTTCTATAATGGGGCTGAAAGTAGCACTTGTCACTCTAGTGTGCATGAGGGGGATACCCAAATACTTTCCAAGATTTCTCTTTAGGCTAACCCCCTTTCTTAGACTAAGACTTAAGGCCCGAGATATATGGACATTTCTTGAGAAGCATATCTTCGTCTTCTGTTTGTTAATTTTCATTCTTGATGCATTACAAAAACATTCTAGGCAGTTAAGCATCACATCAATCTGGTCAACTGTTGCCTCCCCAAATAAGATTAGGTCATCCCCAAAAAATAGATGGGAGATTTAAGGACTTCTCGCATTAATCTGAATAGCCTTCCAAGTTTCTTCTCCAATGGCATCCTTGATAAGAAGGCTCAATCTCTCCATACATAAGGTGAAGATATATGGAGAGATTGAACCAGGGGAGCGTCGCGAGAGCTTAGAGTCAACCACCTCACACCACTATCACCTTCGGTCTCCTTCTATCACCAACTTTCGATCCCTCCAGTCCTTATCACTATTGTCGATCTCGCTCTACCATTGGGAACCATAGTCGATATTTTGGAAATGGAGAGGAAAGTTGGAGGAGAGATCATCACATCTCAAACCACCACCTCTATCACTCACTGCAATAGTCATTCTTACTTCCTCCGTTGAGCTCCACCACACACCTCCACCATCATTCTTTCTCTCTTTTGTTAGATTCTCTCCTCCCTATGCCTCTTAGATTCTCCTATTAGGATCGGCAGGCACAACGGAAGAATTTTAAAATTTTACCAATCCTAATCGAGGATCTATCAACAATGTTCAAACCAAGTTGGAAGGATTCATACCTTTTATGATTCAGGGTTTTCACGATCTCTAGGAGCCAACACGTCAGGTTCGCTCCCTCTACCGGTATCCACACGAATGCTCTCCAACCGAGACTGCGTGCTAGCGCCTCTGATGTCTCCTAGGGTTTCCCTTACGGCTCTCAATTCTCATGTGTATCTCAATATATTTGCTCTATCAAGTTTATAACCTATGAAGTCTATTTTCAAATTTCAAAATTAATCATTATTAATTTCAAAATTAATTAACTATTAATTATCTTGATGAGCTAATTAAATAAATTCAGTTTAAATTGAATCTGTCCAACAGTTTTAATTTAACCTATTTATTTAATCCAAATAAAGAGCCATTAGATTTAATTTATCTTCATAAATTAAATCTGAGATACTATATCTCTATCATATTAGTTATTAAATTTAATATATCTTAATAAATTAAATTTAAAACAAACACAATATAATAATATCATATAATATATACATACATACATATATATATAAGATATATATATTTCAAAAATATATATCTATATAATATTATTAATGAATTTTATATTATATATATATAAATATAAAATTCGTCTACCCTAAATTAAACATTATCTCGTGTTGGGCCATTCTTGTGTGCGACCCTGTAGGCCCATATGAAGTTGGCAGTGGGCCAATAACTATACTAACCCAAAAGTCGCAAGCGTCCTCTAGCAAGACATTACGACTACGCAATTCATATGAGGATCGTTATCACGATGCAACATGTCATACAACCATGTCACATCCCTTTTGTCACATGATATATCGATTAAGGATAAGGCATGGATAATGTCATCCTCTTGTTCCTGACCATTACTTTCTCAATTCCTGAGTAGCCTGATAATAGAGACGAAAACTCCTTTCCATCATAGTATGGCCATACATTTCTCAGACTCACTCATCGAGGGGCCCAGTAATATCTCTCTACTAATGTGAGGGATAAATTCCATCTTAATCATTCATATTCCTCTGCATGAAAAAACCACCAAGCCGATCGTAGCCTTTATTATCACCCTGTCAAAAGTGACTTTTGACTAGTTCAAAGCTTAGCAACTATCATGTAGGAATCCATGATGACCTCAGGTCTAAGGGCATTGTGATGTGGTTATACATGAGAAAAGCTTATGACTTGATCCATGTAGTTTTCTCATAGTGGGTCAGTCCAGCACCTTGTACTCTTACAAGCGCCTAAGACTTTGATTCGTATCTCCATATCTTATCAAAGTCATACTGATCTTGTTTCATCTCTGCTCCCGCATAGATGACCAACCAGGGACATTTTAAGACAATCTTTATGAATTATCCAATGATACAATTATCACAGTTAACATGCAAATAATATGATAATAGAATGGAGAAATTTCATTAAAATAATAATGTTCAAAGTACAATTATTGTTCCTTAGGGCACAATTTCCAACATCTCCATCCCTATTCAACCTCATTTCCTTCGTTTTTTGTAATATCCTGAATTTTTGAATTAGAGGTTTGAGAATAAGCCTGAATCAAGTAGATTGCTAAGCCCTAGTTTAGCAAGAAACACAAGAATGAGGATTTGCTGCCAGTGAAAATTTATTGTTAGGTGGTGACATTGTTATATGATTTTGGATGACCAAATGATGCCCAAAAATTGTGAAATTTTACAGGATAAAATTAGACATCCTAAACTTTAATTTGATAACTAATGGGTAATTTTTAGAGCTGTATGCAAAAAGTTATGAATTTTTGAAGTTAGCCCAGGAAAACTATATATTTTCTAGAACAACATCCAAAATTTTAAATTCTGGGAATTTTCAGCTTCTATTTGACTAAAGGCTATATTTTTCCTTGAAACTAGACTCAATAAGGGTTTCATAACATTTGGAATCACTTCAATTTGATGATTACAAATTAAGTTATGCTTTTTCAAAGTCTAGTCAGAAAATATGCCAGAATTGCAAAAAAAATTTGAAAATGGAAAAAATGTGATGGCAATTTTGAAATTATGAGATAAGTGGAGAAAAGCCAATTGGGCTAATTGAAGGACCCATGTGGTGTGATTATGGGCCAACTGGGGAGAGGAAAATTTGGTTCGAGTTCAAGAGGAGTTTATGACACAATTCATGAAGAGATAAGGCCAAGTCAAAAGATGTCATAAAAATTTATTACATAAATATATTTTTAAGGAGAGAGAAATGGGATATTTAATTAAAAGTCTTCATCATCTCCTTCCCATTTGATTTTCACGACACAAACACAAGAGAAAGAGAGAGAAAGAGTCTTGGGAAAGTCTTGAGAAGCTAGGGTTCAAGAGAGGAAGAGGAAGCAAAAATCCAAGGTAAGCTTGGTGGTTTCAAGCAAGGAACGAAAAACCGGACCGAGCAATGAACCGGTCACAACACAGGTTCAAGGGTTAATGGGTCAACCGGGGTCTAACTAGTAGTTGAACCGATAGTGAACCGATCATATTAAAATATTATAATTTATTAGTGGCAATATATTTTAATATATTTTTAAACTTCTATAGATAAAAATGAAGATTTTTAAGAAAACAATACTTAAAATCTATTAGTATGAGTTATAATGCATATACTTATGCAATGATATCTCCTTTTCTATAATTATTATATCTTTTTAAATAATTTTTTTCATTATCTTCTTCATTTTTTCTAGATTTGTTCTTTCTTTACCTATTTTTCTCTACATTTTGGTCTTCAACTTCCAATTTTCCCCTAAAAAAAGCAAAAATAGGAAAATAAAAAAAAATAAAAAAATGAAACCGGTACAACCGGTTAAACCACCGGTTTCAAACCGGTTCAACCAGTTCCCGGTTCAACCGGTCGAACTAGCCGGTCCGGTCCGGTTTTTTGTACAATGGTTTCAAGTATTTAAGCTTCCTTATTTGTGTAATTCCTCTTCTAATTTATTATTCTCCATGAATCCACATGTTTAGCAAGCTAATCTTCAAGGTTTGAGAGGAAGGAAGTGACACCCTAGAGAGAGAAAGTTGGGAATCAAGAGGTAATCTCAAGAACTTTATTCCTCTTAGTTTATATGTTATAGTTGTGGTTGTTATTGTTGATATTGGCTTGATTTATGGTTGTTTCTCTTGATTTTGTAAAATTTGGGATGTGAAACCATAAGGGGCTCAAATTTCCTCAAATCATGTTCAATTAGTGTTTAAATGATTAATCAAGTGATTAGGAGTAAGCTCTTGAAGTTGAAAATCAAAGTTTCATTTTTCTCTTTTTTCTTTGAATGTTTCGACCAAGTGGGGAACAGGGGGAAGGAGCTGGATTTTCAATAATCTAATCATTCCATTGTGTTCAGGAGGAAAAATTAACTGGGGTTTATGTTGAACACTTTTTCATAAAAGTTCTACAAAGTGAAATGACCAAAATGCCCCCGAAACCCTAATTATTGGCTGCCAAGGGTAAAACTGCCATTTGGAAATGATTTTGTGAAAACCGAGGCTGAAAATTGATTCCTTGAGCAAAAATATGTAAGAATAGCCCGGGTCAAAATTTTGGGAAAAGTACGGTCGGACCAGGTAAAGAGGGGCCGGGCCGGGCCCCAGGGGCATTTTGATAAGTTTTCAATATAGACTAATAAACCACTAAAAATACTTTGGAAGTCTCTAAAGTGGTACATGAATGGGTTTTAACTTAATCTTTGTACATTTGGAATTTTAGGATTCAATTGATAGCCCAAGCTGCAGCACGAAGTTCGAGGAGCCTATTTAAGGATAAAAAAGGGTTAAGATAGTAACTTTATCTCTCATATATTATGTGATTGTTGATATGTTGTATGTTGTTGTATTCTGTGCTATGAACACGGTGCCTATGGCACATTACCTAGTTGTGGTTAGGGACCTAGTTGAGGTACACGGATATTACCTAACTGTAGCCAAGGACCCAGCTGAGGTACACAGACATGTAGAGGATCCAAACAGTCATTTGGCACTGAGTATTGTGTACACACACATTATGATATAAACTTTCATTTTACATTATATGGTGCATTGCATATTTAATTCTCGCATTTTATATAATTGATTATATGTTACTATTAAGATTCTTTTGAATCTCACCCTTTATCAAATAAATACATATTCCAGCAAAAGCTAGTGGCTCCAAGAGAAAGACAGCGAATACGGGTGGCTGAGGGGTGCGTATCCCGAGATAGGAATTTTTGGTTATATTAGTCAAATTTTAATATTTTGGACAATTTGTATACATATTATTAAACTTTGAAGGAAAGACCAGTAATATAATCAAGTACCTTGTCTCAATATATCATTATATTTATATTATTCTTGTGTTGCTCACCGAACTACACAAAGGCTACTTTGATTAAGGTTAATGGTAAGTGGTATATAAGATGGGATTTTTCTCCATTCTACTCTATGGGTGCTACGAATTTGAGGCTTTTGGCAACAGAATCGGTCCATATGTGTGGCTAGCTTCTCAACTCTTAAGCATTATTGTTTTTGCTTGAGTTCTTGAGCTTTAATGGGGGAGTTTTTATTAGTTCCTTTATGAATTTTCTATTGATATTGTAATTCCTAGCTATGTTCTAAGGTAGTTTTAGTATGATTTTGTTGTGAGTTATTTGGACTCCATATTGTTGAGCTAAGATTGCTTATATTGTATTTGGATTGGATTTATTGTGATTGGATGATTTTCAACTATGTATTTCCTATTAATTCAATGTGACTATGCTTGTTATATGATTACTAGTTTGTGTAGTTGATTTGGGTTAATTTGAGTGTCACAATTGTGCATTCATATTAGAGAGAACATTTTCATTAATTCAATATATTTCACACAACAAGTTGTTCTTGAATAGTATTTATAAACAATAGATATGAATGCTATCGTAGGAGCAGCTACCAATTAGGAATGTTAGACACGATGTAATTACTTGGGTGACAAATCCCTATTTTAGTATAAATTCTTATATTTTATTTGGGGATTTTGTCATAATTATTGAGCTTAAAATGTCTTTTTTATTGTGATAAATTGATATTAAGACTAAAAAGGGAAAAATTGTCAAAATAATTGTAATTACTCTTAATTATTGATTTTTGAGAATATTTGATGTTGGTTTAATTGTTTTCAATTGTAGGTGTTTGAAAAATTGGATTAAAATTGACAATCGCAGTTTGGGGCACAAATTTTAGAAATAACAGTTTAGTCTAAAGAATTTGAAAAATGCCAGAATAGTCCGCTTGAAGTCACAACATTTTTTACAGCAATTTTAGGGCAATATAAACAATTTCAAAGCTTCATTCAAGAATAGAGAGTTGTTCGCTTCCACAAGTGCACAAGTTGCGCCAAGTAATAAAGTGATAAGTAAAGTATCGTCCCCACGATGATTTGTTTCCAAAACCCGGTCAAGTATCAATTATCGCACTTTCGCTTAATTTGAGTTACACAATTATCAATGACAAAGAGAAGCAAATTTTGAAATTAAAAAGAAAATAAAAACAAGTGATTTATGGACTTCAAGGATAAAATAGGAGTTAGGATTATTTTCCCCCTTTGTATTTCAAAAGTACTCAATCGAATCCCCACAATATATGCTTCTTAATGAAATATTATGCTAGCCAAGGATACTAAATTACCTATAAGTTCTCTTTCGAGTCTCCAAATAGGTGTTTAGTTTAATTAATTCATTAATCTCTTAATTAATTAATTAAACCCAATTTTCATTGCAAATCCTATATGGTTATGTGAGGTCAATGAGTGTATCTCTACCTCATTAACAAAACTATTCATTCAACTCACAAATTTCAAGTTCTCACATGATTAAACTCAAGTTCTACACTCAATCTAGCCCTCTCAGACATTAATCAAGTGAACACAACAATCTCATTGGTGGCCAACCAACAAGAAGCATTAAGCAAAGAGTAAAATCAGCATAATCTAATCATTAATCACAAATATAAAGGGGAAATGAGTACTTAATTCATGCAAGGGTTCAAAATAATCCAAACATCAAAAGGATCTAGCTTCACATGTTCATACAACCCATGAGAAAATAGGATAAACTAGAAAAACAGTAGAACATAAGGAAATAATAGCATATGGAGAGGAAAAACCAAATAGAGAAGCTTAGATCTCTTCATATCTTCATTTTCTAGTTCAATCTCTACCTCTAAGCTCTAAACCCTAGTAGAGCAAGCCTCCAAGATAGCCTCTAAAGTCCAGAATGAACTATTGTTGTCCTATCCCTTGCTTAAAAACCCTCACATGCATTTCAGCAAGTAAAATATATGGTTGTACTATCTGTCAAGTGCTTCAGCACGCACACTAGTGTGTGCTGAAGCATATGACACAGTAAGTTCTGACCCTGTCTGCTTCAACACATATGCTATTAACCGAAGCATATGACACAGTGAGTCCAAATCTTTATTGGCTTTAACACATGTATAATTGGCTGAGGCCAACAACACAACAACTTGCCTCCTGGTTCATTGAGCTTTCCTTTGGTCTTTGAGAGTTTTTATGACTTGTCATCTTCCACCTACAAGGAGGAGCGCGTAATGAGCTCTTTAATTTTAACAGATAATCCTACTTATATGAATTTAACTCATGATTTCAACTTTGCTTTTGTTCTATCACATTTTCTTCTATATATGCACAATTTGTACCTAAAAGTAAGTGAAAAGAGAAGAAAATGTGCTAGAATGTTATCAATTTCTATGAGTTAACAAGAGCCACAAACGAGAACCAAGTCCGGACCTTCACCCATTCCTTCACCGTCCTTCATCTTCTACATCTCTCAGCCGCATCTCCACCTTCCACCGTCAGCCACTTCCTTCGTCTCCACCTTCCATCGTCATGATCGTCATTTCCATCCTCTTCGACTAGTTTCCATTCCAGTTCACCTCTTCCACTTTCTCACTATTGATTCCATCTCTTCACCATTTCTTTTACAACCTTCATCATTCCTTCATCAATCTCACTTCCTCATTATGTTTCTTCCATGGTTGGTGCATCAATTCCAAAAGTGGCTTTGATGTTAATGGCTAGGTGTGGCTTATTCTCAAACCCTCTAGAGCCATGGTGAGAGCTTGAGCTTGGAGCTTCAAAGGGGAGTTTCAGTTCTTCCAATCTCTTATCCTTTCATTATTTAGTGATTCCTTAGGCTAAGCTTTGTAATATTTGGATATGTATTGAGATTATCATAGATGAGGCTAAGATTGGTTGTTGTAACACCCCAAATTTTATTTCCCAGTGTGCTTTGTAAACACTTGTGGCATTTAATGAAATGGAATGGTGAATTTTGGAGAATGTGATTATGCTACCAATCAGATTTCCTGTGAGACGTGAGTTTGTCATATGCTTTTGGATGATCAAACGATGATAAAAAATTATGGAATTTTACAAGAAGGAAGTAGATATTCCAAGCTTTAATTTGATAGGTCATAGGTAATTTATAGAGTTGTATGTAAAACGTTTTTGAAATTAGCCCAGAAGAACTATTGATTTTTTGGGACAACATCCAAAGAATTTAATTATGGGAATTTTTTGCTTCCAATTGGCAAAGGGCTATATTTTTCCTTGAAACTAGACTCAATAAGGGTTCTATAGCCTTTCGAATCACTCCAATATGATGTCTATAAATTTAGTTATGATTTTTCAAAATTTGGGTAGAAAATATGCCAGAAAATCTGAAAATGGGAAATTGGTTAAAGATGACATAAGCATGCATAAAATGACATAAGCATAAAGTTATAAAAGAAATTTCCTTTTCTTCCTTGCCCATAAATCGTCAGTTTTGGCTGAAAAAAGAGAGAGGAAGCTTGAGAGAATTCTAGAGAGAGAAGGAGAAGAAAATTCACAAGGTAGGTCGATTCCTTCGATGAATTCGTTCTTAACATGTATAATCCTTCTCCTAAGCTTCTCTTGTATGTTATTTAAGGTAATTGAAGCAGAAATTTTAAAGTTAAAAGGGGTAGGGTTTCGGCAGCTCAAGGGAAAAGTAAGAAGGAGCTTAAAGTAACTTCCAAAACTTCAAATATCGATTGTTCTGG
Organism: Inga leiocalycina; assembly: GCA_963242795.1. Lineage (NCBI taxonomy): Eukaryota > Viridiplantae > Streptophyta > Magnoliopsida > Fabales > Fabaceae > Inga > Inga leiocalycina. The sequence continues at coordinate 29,845,740 of OY725320.1, read as the reverse complement.
TTACTATAAGTAGTTTAATCGGTGAAATTTTGTCAAATTGGCTTTGATTCTAAATTTGGGAAATGTGATGTCATAAACATTTTGCTGCCCAGATTGAGCCTAAATAATGGTTTTAATGTAATTAAATAGCTAATAAAGTGGTTAGGAGTGAAAGGAGCAAGTTTGTGGAGTCGGATTTCAAAAACCCCAATTTTCCCTGGAGAATTTCATATTTTAGCCAGGATCAAAATGGAGGGGTTAGAGTTGGATTTTTGATGTTCTGATAATTCCATTAAGTACAAGAGGAAAATTAGATGGGCTCACAGTTGATCACTTTTTTTAGAAAAGCTCGAAAAAGCATAATGACCAAAACGCCCTTGAAACCCTAAATTGGGGGCTGCCAAGGGCATTTTGTTCTTTTAGTAGTGAATTTTGTAATTTCGAGTCTTGAAATAGATTCCTTGGGTGAAAATAAGTCAGAATAGTGCAAGTCAAAATTTCAAAAAAAGCACGATCGGACCGGGAATGGCGGGGCCTAGCTGGGCTAAGTCCCCAAGGGCATTCTAGTAAATTTTCATAATAGGCTTATATTACCACTAGAAATACTATGGAAGTGCCTGAAATAGTACCTGAATGGGATTTAACCTAATTCTTGTACATTTGACGTTTCGAGACCGAGTTAAGAGCTAATTGGTGGCACGCTTTATGAGGCATACGTTACAAGGCAAGAAAGAGTTAAGGTACAGAACTAATCTCTCCTGCGTGTATTTGATATTTGTGCTAGGGTATTGATGCATGTATTTGCTTTGCTGGATTATGTGAAACATATATGAATCATTGAAGCTCTGTTTCTATTTATGCTATGGCCATAAGTATGTTGTTTGAAATATTGAGCACGCAGATATGTCATTGTGTTAGCATGAGTTTATGTAATGCAAGCATGTAATGCATTAAGCACTTGCATGCATATTGGTACTGTTACCTACTAAGATTATCTCGAATCTCACCCTCCCCTACCAACAATTTAGACAGGTGAAAATAAGAGGTGTGTTGAGATAACTCAGAGAATTGTGCGCATCGGAAAGCAATGGTGGAACAAAGACGGGAAGATGTCTCCATTTCACTTGGACAGGTTTAGACACCCTAGTAGCCTTATGTAGCTACATTAATGGTAATTAACATATACAAACCCCTATTGGGAATTTTCTGTAATAATGCACATATTATCAGTATATTTAAACTATTCCTGTATTGCCCACCGAACTGCATTTCGTTTTCTCCAAATACTCTAAAAAATAGGTTAAAATAAGATAAGGGTATTATATTTTGCTATCAAAGCCCCAAAGCGGTTCTAGAACAGCCCAAGCGGTTCTAGAAGAGCAAGCAGTTTTGGCAACAGGATAGTATACTGATATGGTCTTGATTATATAATGACTGGACACAAGCACGGACAGGGGTATAAAAGGAGTGAAACACCCTAGTCTGTGAACTAGCCTCTGAGGATTAGCGAATATCCAAAGGGCATCAAGTGGTGCAATACTAGATGAAGAATGGTCTGATGATATTGCAAAACCCGAGGAAGCAGATACGGCCAAGTCAGTGTGCAGATCACACACAATATTTAGTCTACTGGAGGCAGCTGGCATGATGTTTGAGACGTGAGTAGTCTCAGGGTACTGGTGGTCAAGAGCAGATAGAGCTAGTTTATGCATTTTGGTACGAGTATATGAAAGTTAAGTGTGCTCAACCTAAGGAAATGCCATGATAGGTGACCCTCTAGGAAGTTGTTGCATATGTTATGTCATATTAAGGAAAAGAGTAAGAACATGTTGTACAATAGTTCAAAGGTTGTATGCTGTTACAAGCTTTCCCTGACTACTCTACACATATGTGATATGTTGTTTTAAGGTACCTGTGTACCTAAAACATTATGAAATTTACTTCTTCATTGTTTCCAAGTAGTGAAACACAAAGATGATAAGGTTAAGAGGTACAGATGCTGGGTAGGGTCAACAAGCTAGAACATGACCCAATATAGTAAATCTTGGGCAAGTTAGCAGAACATCAAATAAGGATCAAGGATTATAGTAATGAGCTACAAGCTACGAGAGATGTAGCAGAACACAGAGATCCAATGTTATCTAGGAAAGGCCAACGTAGTAACTCTATCATTCATACACTATGTGAATGTTTATATGCTTTGTATATGCCATCTTCTGTAATATATATGATACACAGTGCCTTCGGTATACTGATGAACAGTGCCTACGGGCAGTGCCTTCGAGTACACTGGTGAATAGTGCCTATGGGTACACTGATATGCCCAGTCAAGGACTAAGATAGGAATGTGTAGTGGTTGCAATAGTGGTTGTCTCTAAACACATTTCTGACTGAATTGAGTTATGTGTTAGTATAATATTGCATTATATGGTGCATGACATATATATTATCATATTCTATATGAACGATTATATGTTACTATGAAGGTCAAGTGTGATCCAACTAAGGTGGAACAAGTACTGAATGAAAGGGGCCAGAGATTGTCTTTAAAATATGCGGTTTTATAGGTCTTGCCGGATATTACAAAAGATATGTACTGAATTTCTCCATCATAGTTTAAAAAACTCAACATTATTTGTGGGACCGTAACTGGGAGAAGGGCTTCAGTAAGCTAAGACGAAAATCAATGTTAGCACTAATATTGATAATCCCAGATCCACTGTGGACCTTTGTTGTCCTTGTTGATGCCAGTAAGTAGGATTGGAAAGTGTTTTAATGTAGTATGGCCATGTATTGGCTTATGCATCTAGAGAATAGAAGCCTCATGAAAGAAAAAAATGTAATTATTATCCCACACATGATTTTGAGTTAGTAGCTTTGTGTTGCATTGAAAATTTGGAAACATACTATTATGGTATGACTATAGTGCTGTGCTATAATATAACCACCAGGATTTGAAGTATTGGTCTAATCTCAAAGAAATAAATACGAGAAAGCGTTACCCAGAGTTTATGGCTTTGTATGTGTAGCAAATTTAAGGGAGGAAATTTATTTAAGAGGGGGAGAACTATAACACCCCAATTTTATTCCCCAATATGCTTTGTAAACATTTGTGGCATTTAATAAAATGGAAGGGTGAATTTTGGAGAATGTGATTATGCTACCAGTGAGATTTCTTGTGAGACAGTGAGTTTGACATGTGCTTTTGGATGACCAAATGATGATAAAAAATTATGAAATTTTATAAAGAGGAAGTACACATTCTAAGATTTAATTTGATAGGTAATGGGTAATTTATAGATTTTTATGTAAAAAGTTATGAATTTTTGAAGTTAGCCCAGAAAAAACTATTGATTTTCTGGAACAGCATCCAAAGAATTTAATTATGGGAATTTTGTGCTTCCAATTTACAAAGGACTATATTTTTCCTTGAAACTAGACTCAATAAGGGTTCTATAGACTTTCAAATCACTCCAATACGATGTCTATAAATTTAGTTATGATTTTTCAAAATTTGGGTAGAAAATCTTCCAGAAAATCTGAAAATGGGAAATTAGTTAAAGATGACGTAAGCATGCATAAAATGAAATAAGCATAAAGTTATAAAAGAAATTTCCTCTTCTTCCTTGCCCATAAATCATCAGTTTTGGCTGAAAAAAGAGAGAGGAAGCTTGAGAGAATTCTAGAGAGAGAAGGAGAAGAAAACTCATAAGGTAGGTCGATTTCTTCGATGAATTCTTTCCTAACGTGTATAATCCTTTTTCTATGCTTCTCTTGTATGTTATTTAAGGTAATTGAAGTAGAAATTCTGAAGTTAAAAGGGGTAGGGTTTTGGCCACACAAGGGAAAAGCAAGAAGGAGCTTAAGGTAACTTCCGAAACTTCGAATATCGATTGTTCTGGCTACTATAAATTAGTTTAATCAATGAAATTTTGTCAAATTGGCTTTGATTCTAAATTTGGGAAATGTGATTTCATAAACATTATGCTACCCAAATTGAGCCTAAATAATGGTTTTAACATGATTAAATAGCTAATAAAGTAGTTAGGTGTAGAAAGGAGCAAGTCTGTGGAGTCGGATTTCAAAAACCCCAATTTCCCCCAGAGAATTTCATATTTTAGCCAGGATCAAAATGGAGGGGTTAGAGTTGGATTTTTGATGTTCTGATAATTCTATTGAGTTTAGGAGGGAAAATTAGGTGAGCTCACAGTTGATAACTTTTTTTAGAAAAGCTCAAAAAAGTATAATGACCAACACTCCCCTAAAACCCTTAATTAGGGGTTGCCAAGGGCATTCTGGCATTTTAACAGTGAATTTGGTAATTTCGACTCCTGAAATGGATTCCTTAGGTGAAAATAATTCAGAATAGCCTTGGTCAAAATTTCGAGAAAAGTCTGGTTTAACTGGGTACGCGGGGCCGGGCTGGGTCCCTGGGGCATTTTGGTAAATTTTCACAATAGACTTATATAACCACTAGAAACACTATGGAAGTTCCTGAAATAGTACATGAATGGGTTTTAACCTATTTTTTTGTACATTTGATGTTTCAAGACTGAGTTAAGAGCCATTTGGTGGCACGCTTTACGAGGCACACGTTACGAGACCTCTCCTGCGTGTATTTGATATTTGTGCTGGGGTATTGATGCATGTATTTTCTTTGCTTGATTATGTGAAACATATATGATCATTGAAGCTCTATTTCTATTTATATTATGGCCATAAGTATGTTGTTTGAAATATTGAGCACACAGATATGTCATTGTGTTAGCACACATGAGTTTATGTAATGCAAGCATGTCATGTATTAAGCACTTATCTTGCATGTATATTGGTTCTGTTACCTAGTGAGATTCTCATCGAATCTTACCCTCCCTACTAATAATTTAGACAGGTGAAAACAAGAGGTGTGCTAAGATCAAATCAGAGAATTATGTGCAGCAGAAAGTAGTGGTGGAACGAAGACGGAAAAATGTCTCCGTTTCACTTGGATAGGTTTAGATATCCTAGTAGCCCTGTGTGGCTACATTAATGGTAATTAACATGTATGAACCCATATGGGGAATTTTCTGTAATAATGCACATATTATCAGTATATTTATGCTATTCCTATGTTGCCTATAGAACTGCGTTTTGTTTTTTGCAAATATTCTGAAAAGAAGGTGAAAATAAGATAAGGGTATTACAATTGTAGCCGCTAGATCTTTGATTTTGTATTTGACAATGGTCTACAATTAGCCTTAATCTCTTTATATTTTCTGGGTCAAAGATGTAATGAGATTATTGTGAATATTTAGTGATAATTCAAGGTGCATGGCTTGGTTATTGGATTATGAGTTAAATGCATATCTTTGATTCTTTATTGGCTAGAGATTTGAATTGGGTTTCATTTAGCTGAACTAAGTATTGCCTAGTGTGGGAGATTTAATTCATATAAATCAAGCTAGCTCAAAAGGTCTTTTGAGCAAATTTGTTAAACTAGCACACTTTCAAATTAATTAAAGCAAGGATAGCTTAAACCATTGTGCAAGAGGATTATCATCTCATTGTTTTCACTTATTAATTCTCTCCATTCCATTTATTCGTATCATCCATTCCATTTTTATAACTTAAAATCCCAAAAAGCAGTAGCTTAGGACCATTTTAATTCCACTTGCCAAAGTAGTTCATAGATAAAAGACCAAACCATTTTCTCCATTTTAAAGTCAATTTTTGGTACTTATTTTACTTAGGAATCATTTTCATTTTGGCTCCACAAAGTGAACACAATCTGGAATGTGCTACAATATTGCAACATAATTCGGTTATTTGAACCTTAAGGCAATTAAAGGAAGTTTTCATTGGGGTTTTTAATTAAGAATTGATGGGTTTTAAAGTCCTATATCATCTATTGAACAAGGATAGCCAGTAAACCAATTTCTCAAGAGAATTAGCTTCATTCATATTCCATTCTATTCATTATTTGAAAAGACAAAAAATAGTAGCTTTAGGATTTTAATTAAGTTTTGCACTTGCCTTCTTTCAAAAAAACCCAAAACCAATTTCCCCTTGTTTTCATTGCATTTGTATGGCATTATGGCATTTAGATTACTTAGAAATCAATAAAAGGCTCCTCGAGAAGAGAGAACGATCCTAGATCTACCTACACGTAATCCTTGGTTAATTTTTTATTGTAGACCCCAAGGAAAATAATAAAAGGTCTCTATCAGATGCTCCCTCAACAACAATCAAGGAGGGAAGGAAATGAGGGAATTAAGGAAGGTGACTAGGGTGTTTTAGAAAATACATGTTATATTAACAAACTTAACCAACTTTATTAATCTAATCAAATTAGGTAAATATGTATTATATTAATGACCAGAGGAGTATTTCCTTTTCTTTTCATTGATAGAAATGTCACTATTTTAGAAGTTTTGGGAGAAGGCAATTTATACCTATATATATGCGAGGCATAGCAAAAAAATGAGTTATTCTATTTTCTTACTTGGTGATGGCAATGCTAGAGCCAAGAATTTTACTAGAGGGAGATTAAAGTTTAAAGATGTAGAAGATCTACAGTACGAATGAAAATTCGGCATCGAGTTTTTGTTCTCCTTTCCTTTCTTTCCTTTTTTTTTTGTCTTTGGTTAGCTTTTATTTTTTCATGACAATGCTCAATTTATATAGCTAGCCTTTATTTTGGATTGTTTAGTTTGATTTTGGATTAATGGATGATGATTTCTTCTTTTAATTACTAAACTGTTATTACTTGAACCATATTTTTATATACTTTTTCACAATTAAATTTGGATTTTTAATACATTTTCTAGGACAATATTGCATGATTAAGCACTAATTTGAGTTAGGTACATTTGTATTGAATTAAGTGTAATTAGAAGCAAAATTGTCATAATTTGTTAATTATTCATGCAAATGATTTCTTGGAATTTTGATGCTATCTTGTGATTAATCTTGCATTATAGGTGTTTAAGGAGAAATTTGAGATTTTTGGAGGGTCAGAATTAATATTTTAAGTATTGGGGAAAATTACAGAAAAGGTCCCTAGAATTTCTAGAAATTACAAATAATCAAAGAAAAGGGCCAGAGAAAATTACAAAAAAGTACTTAGAAGTATTGGAAATTTCAATTATGCCCTACAAATGTTTCAAAACTTTGCACTTTAGTCCCTCCACGAGAACTTTTGACATTTATAGATAGGTCCCTAGTCAAAACCTATTTTGATTAAGCTTCTTCTTCTTTGTGAAAAGGGGCCGAAACACTAAGACAAAGAGGAGAAAGAGATGGTAATCACCGTGAGGTTGGAGACTAGAGGACATTTGACTTTCCCCTCTCACCTTGACCTTCCTTCTTGCCGGTGGCACCATTTCCTCCTTCTATCACCAGTAAGCATGACCAACCTGTCCTCCAATCTCATTGCCGTCGGTGCCTTCTTCATCGTAGGGAGAAGCTTCAAAGATAGACTCATATAGACACCTTGAGAGCGTCGAGGATGAGAGCATTGATCTGAACACTCACTCCATCCACCTGAGTCCACCTCCGTGTTAAAACTAATTTTTAAAACCAACCCCATGTTTTCTTGCATTTTAAAGACTTAGTTAACTTATGTAGCTCAACAAAGGCTCCTTGAGTGAGACGACCCAAGTATTGCATTGTATTGCAATTCTTGGATTAAAAATATTTTTGCATTTGGACCCAAGACATAAAGACATAGTTAAATCAATGACGCTGTTGCTAGAGAGTCAATTTTGACTAACCAAATATCTTGATTTTTCTTTAATTTGCATTTGCATTCTTGCATTTCTCTCACTCGACTTCATTTGCTTTGTGCTTGGTTGATGCATAGTGGTTTTATTGCATTTGGATTGCTTGTGGATAACTTGCTTTTAATGCTATTTAGGTGCATTATTCCAATTTCTAAGTCATAATTTTGGTGATATACCTTTTTCATTTGGATAGTAAGCATTTATACTTGTACATACACATCATACATACTCACATACACTTGCACTCTTCCTATTTCATACATTTTACTTGAACTTGTCTGCAAGATAATTTTGACACTTCATAGTTCCATTACTTGCTTGATAGCTTTGTATGTTCGACCAATTTGAGAGGGCATTTTGATCATTCCTTTAATCTTGAATTTTCATTCACTTAAGTGATTGTGTTTCTTAAGGTACAACTATGGAAGGTAATGGTTATGGTCAACTAAGGAGGAGAACTATAAGGGATGTGACAAGATCGGATGTCAGTTATGATCCTTTCAATATTGCATGCTCTAACTTTGAGGTCAATTTAAAGCTTAAGGGACCTTTGCTTGCTTCACTACCTTGTTTCCTTGGACTTGAAAAGGAAGATCCTTACAAACATCTCAATGCATTATACTTGGCTTGCTCAAATATGAAGCCAGTTGGTGCTCACCTAGAAGATGTGCAATTAAAAGTGTTCTATTTCACTTTTGAGGGGAAGGTGAAAGAGTGGTATATAATGCTACCTACACATGTTTATGGGCTAATTTGAAGAAAGCCTTCTTGGACAAGTACTTTCCCGATGCAAGGATTGCTAAGCTTAAGAAGGAGATTTATTCTATCAAATAAGATCCTTTGGTGTCCTTTTATGAGTGTTGGAGCCATTTTCAGGAGCTTTTGGTTAAGTCTCCACACCATCAAATCAATAATGAACAGTTGATTCAATACTTTCATGATGGTCTTCTACATATGAAAAAGGAATTCTAGATGCTTCAGCTGGGGTTTCTTTAGAAGATTGCACTGCTGAGAAAGCATGAACTCAAATCAAAATAAGAGCTTGAAACACTCAACAATATAATGTGAGAGAGATCAAAGGAGTTTGTGATATCGAATCCAACTAAAGAATGGTCTCACTTGAGTCTAAAATGGATACAGTCACTTCTCAACTTTCTCTCATCACCTCTGAGCTCTATCATCTGAGTATCAAACAAGCACCTTATTCTCCGACTTCAAAAGCTATTGTTGCACCTAGTTGTGATGGTTGTAGTTCAGTAATGCACATTACAAGTTTATGCCTTAATCACCATGAGGAAGTCAATGCTATATATCAAGGAATCCAACTAAAGAATGGTCTCACTTGAGTCTAAAATGGATACAGTCACTTCTCAACTTTCTCTCATCACCTCTGAGCTCTATCATCTGAGTATCAAACAAGCACCTTATTCTCCGACTTCAAAAGCTATTGTTACACCTAGTTGTGATGGTTGTAGTTCAGTAATGCACATTACAAGTTTATGCCTTAATCACCATGAGGAAGTCAATGCTATATATCAAGGAAGACCTAACCAACAACAAAAATGGGACTCTAACACTACCACCTACAATGAAAATAGAATATCTAACTCTAATTTTGGTTGGAGGAATCAAGAAGGTTCATCTTATCAAGTCCAACCATATTGGTCAAACCATCGGCAAATGGTGCTACTTCAAGAGTCTAAAAGTGATTAGACTAATCAATTATTGAAGAGTATGATTGCTTGACTTACTAGCATTGACAACCAAATGATGGAAGATAAAACTTTTAAATAGAGTCAATTATCTTCTATTACCACAATTCTACAAAAGCTATAAAGTATAAGGCAAGTGATAGTGCTCAAATGGCTTATATATGCAAAACGTTGGAAGAGTTGAAATTGAAGAATAACACTGTACAATCCCACTTAACCTAACTCTTTAATTCATTGAGTGATGTGCATGCTAAGACTAGTGGTTTTATTCATTCAAACACAGTCATCAATCATGAGTCTCTCAATGCCATTGAGTTAAGGAGTGGTAGGAAGGTACACTTTATTGAAGAGGTTGACAATGAGATGGATGAGGAAATAGAGGTTGAAAGTCCACCCTTGAGCCCAATAAAGCTTCCTAATTCTGAGAGCTCCAAAGAGAAGGCTATTCTTGAGAAGAAGAAGGACAAAATGGTTGAGCAACCTCAAGTGGCACAACAACTACTTCTTAGAGAGGTTAGCTCTAAGGAAATAAGCACTTTTAAGGAAGGCGAGTCAAGATAGCAAGGCATCTTATTCAATGCTAATGGTAAGGAGGTAAAAATTTCTCAACTCCCTTTCCTTAAAGCTTACTTTCATGTCAAGAAAATGCACGAGGGACAAACTGAGAAAGAAATGTATGATTTGTTTAGCAAGTTGTATATCAATGTTCCTTTCTTCCAATTGGTTAAGTCTTTGCCTAGTTATTACAAATTCTTAAAAGAGCTTTGTATTAACAAGAGGAAGTTTAGGCCTGATGAGAGAGTTCAAGTTAGCTCTGATGTGTCCTCCCTATTCAAACCCCAACACCCTGTTAAGTACAAGGATCCTAGCTCATTCACTATACCTTGTACCATATGTAGTGTGCATGTAGCTCAAGCCTTGTTAGACTTAGGTGCAGCCATTAATGTCATGCTTAGTACCATTTTTAAGTTTCTTAGTGTCTGTTAACCTCATGAAATCCTTGTCAGAATTGCACATTTCATCCTATTTTTCCCTCACTTTGGGTATATTAGTGGGCATCTGGGAGTGCTAAAGTTGATGAAATGTGTTCTATTCATGCTGGGCACAAAAAGAATGCAAATGTGGAGGAAATATATCACTAACTGCTATGATTATTCAACTGTGATTGTTTGTGAGTTCTTTGTGTTGAAAGGATATAGATTCAGTCATAGTTGGACCAAAGAAAGCCAAATTCAATGAGAAGGAGGTGAAAGGAAGTTGAAGCCATCAACCATACAAAGGAAAGGTAAGAAGGGATGAGAACAGAGCATAAAAAGGGAAGAAGCTGAACTTCAGAGATGACTGGTCGTGGCCAACCTATCCATGGGCCGCGGCCAACAAGAGGTCAGAAGGTTATGGGCCACGGCCAACATAAGGTCAGAAGCTCACTAGCCGCGGCCTATAGATTGCTTGGCCGCAGCTAACCCCCGAAAATGCCGCTGTGCGTTTTGTCACCTGGGAACTATAAAAGCAAAAACCAGAGGTTGAAGATGGGGATCCAGATTAGGAAAGACCTAGGAGGCGGCTGAGAACTTCCTCTGAGCTTGGGTGTGCTTGAAATCAAGGAGAATCAAGGAGAGATTAAGGATTTACAGAGATTTCAGCTCATATTCTCTGGTTTTTCTGTATTCCTTCCATTTCTTCTCTGTAATTCTGTTATGGCTGTAAAGAGAGCTTATGTCTATGAATCATTTGTGAACATGGATAGCTAGAGTCTTTTTCTAGGATTGTTTCTGATCCTTTGTATGGATTAATCTTGTTTCCTTTCCTCTCTATGTATCTAATGGCATACATATGTTGATTTCATTCCGTTTTTATTGCTGTATGTGACTGGCCATCACTGTAGATGATGTGTTCAATTAAATTAAGCTTGAGAGAGTTAATTTAATTGCTGAACTGGAGTGAAATCATGCTAGACTTGAAGTTTACAACTAAATGGATGGTTTGTTAGTAACATAGAGATATAGTTATTAACCTAGCATTGTGAAATTAAGATTGGTATGTAATGAATATCTTCTCTTAGCTGTAGCAAGAGATTGTGTATGCTAATAGAAGATATGAAACTGGTTATGACTTGAGAGAGCTTAATCATATGCTTGGGATTCTTACACTGACATATATATACCCTAAGAAAAGGATACTTTAAGAGGAAAAGAAGTAGGTTTATGAAATACTAAGGAGATGAACAATCCTAGGTTTATCCTACTTGATTGAAGTCATACAACTCAGAGTTTTGTTCAGTAAATTTTAGTTTTACAAATATATCTTTTGAAATTCTTCTTTCCACATACAACATCATGTTTTGGCTCAACTTAATCGAATTCACCAGACCTATTGCTTGACTAATTTGTTACTCAAATCCTCGAGGGAATGATCTTTACTTATCACTTTATTACTTGACGTAATCCGTGCACTTGCGGAGGCGAACAGTGTCAAGGAACTTATGAGGACTAGTGCAGTTCTCCAGCTAGCTGATAGAAGAATTAGGCAACCATAAGCTATCATTAAGGATTTGCTTGTCAAAGTCAAAGATTTGGTTTTCCCTACTGACTTCTATTTGTTAGACATGTCTCAAGAGTTTAGTGAATCCACCCTTATCTTAGGGAGACCCTTAATAAGAACAGCTAGTACCTTGATAGACATGAGAGATAGATCAATTACCATAGAAGTGGATAACCGTAAGCTAAGTTTCAATATGTATGAAGCCATGAAGCACCCTTTTGAAGATTACTCTTTAGGTGAGAATTCAATTGACTTAGCACTTGATGATATCGTTAATAAATATGAGCTTAGCTTGCACACTGATAATTGTGATCTTAATTATGGAATTGAACTAGATTCATTTGATGAAAAATTTTCTTCTCCTTCTTTTATTAATGATTTTGATTTGCTTGGGAATGAGATTTCCAACCTTAACTCATGAATGGTTGATTGTTGGTTATCCCCCCTTAGTGATTTTTCTCTTACTCTCTTAGTTTATTAAAGCTTAATTCTTCCACTAATATATGCTTTAGTGATTATGCTTATGAGGAAGGTGTTTTTATTAATGTTTTAGGTCATAAACTAGTAGAGGAGGATGAGTTTGAGGTCGATAGCCAAAACCTAGATGATTTAATCAATAAAGGGATAGCCCTTACACCAACCAAGACATCCTTTCGTGTGACTCACTTGGGGCCTCAACACAATGTGGTTAAAGAGCCACTTCCTAACTCATCTCTTAATCCTAGAAATAAGATTACTCCTCATGCCTTGTGATTTTTGAATGAGCAAATTACTCCTTGTGAGTCATATGAAAGAGACTACTTTCCCCAAGCCTGTTGCTACTGTAAACCAACTGAATGTTAGTTCAACACTTGGGAAGACCAATGCACAAGTTATAGAATCTATGGAGCTTAGCACAAGTCATGCACCGCCTAATGTAATATCCCAAATTTTAGGATTAGAGGCTTGAGAATAAGCCTAAATTAAGTGGACTGCTAAGCTTTGATTTAGCAAGTGTCCCAATCTATTCCCTAATATTTCTTACACCTTTGGGGTATTAAAGGGAATAAAATGGTGAATATTCATGAGCTTGGAATTTAATAAGAATTTATTAAGAAATAAAAAGCAGATGTTGGAATTAGCCATAAAATATAATATTTGTACAAAATGATGAACGCAATTAAAGAAGCCTATTTGGTTATTTGAAGGGCTCATTTTCGTCTCTTTATGGCATAAGGAAAAAGGAAAAGATGAAGCTAGAGAAATTACCATGGTAACTTATGATATATTATTACTTATGGTAAATGAAGTGGCTGGGTTAACAATATTGAATTTGGACCACAAATTTTATCCAACCCTTGACCACATTTTCATCTAAGTAAATGGCCATAAGGGGGAGGAAAAATCTGATCATATTACACTTTCTCTTCCTCTCCAAATTTTGGTCAAGTGGAGCTAGAGCAAAAAAAAAGAAGACAACTTGAAGCTAAGATCTTCTTTTTGAATTTTCACTTAGAAAATGACTTTTCTAGCTCAAATACCCTTCATGAAACTTGTTCCTCTCTTCCTTAGCTTCATTTCTATGGTTTTTGTTTTTTAAGAAGAGGCGTTTTCAACCATGGTTAGAGAGAGAAAGTGGAGTAATCATAAGGTAATCTCAAGAACCGTGATTATCTTGTTGATTCTTGATGATTGCTGATGTTGTTGTTGGTTTGGTGGCTTGTATTTGCTTGGTTTTGATTTTGGGAAGACTAAACCCTAAGGGGAGGTGTTGGCCAAATTCACTCTCATAATTTGCAACTAGTATTTAAATAGTTAAACATGGGATTGGGAGTGAAAAGAAGGAGGTTTGTGGATTAGAATCAAGAAACTTCAATTTTCTCTTTTTATTGTAAAATTCGTCCAGCTACTATTCACTCGAGGTAGAGTTGAAATTTTGTAATTTTAATGGTTCCATTGGATTTAGAAGGGAAAATTGTTTAGGAATAAAGGTGTTCATGATTTTTGGAAATTTGTATGAAAATTTGGAATTTATTGAAGTTGTAAGTGCATGCTAGTTGAATTGCCTCCAGTGAGGCAGTGTTGTTGTGCAATACATTTTGTTAGTCAAACTAAGTCCAAATGTAATGAAACTTTCTAGGAATATAGAATACATATAGAGCTTTAATTTGAAAGGTAACTAGTAATTTTTAGACTTATATACTAAAAAATATGGATTTTTGAGTTGTGCCCTGTTTCTGGAATGTAATTTGGAATAAAGGAGGTTTGGCGAATTTATGGGCAAAATATGATAAAAGTGGCAAGCTTTGGGTATATTTCCATAAAAATACATTTAAAGAGATTCACGTATGTTTTAGAATCAGTCCATTTAGATTTATGTAGAATTAGTTATGAATTTCTAAAGTTGGGTCAACAAAACTGGCAGATTGGGCCAAACCTACGAAATTATGGTAATTATAGTAATTTGGGCCCAAATATAAGAGACATGTCCTAAAGGCCCATGTAGCCCATTGGACACTCATTTATCAAGGCTCTAATGATATTATTATTCATTTATGGCCATGAGAAGTTAAGGAAAAGCATCTTCAATGGTTGAAAAAGAAAAAGGTACAAGAGGAGGACTCAAAGACCAGAGGTAGGGGACTTACCTTATTTGCATGTATTTGATATCTCTACTTATGTAGTGATGTATGTGATTGCTTTACTTGATTTTGTTGATCATAATTGAATAATGAAGCTCTGTTTCTGTTTATACTATGGTCATAATTATGTTGCATGAAACATTGAGGCTACAGAAATGTCATTATGGGGCATGCATCTAGTTAGAGCTAATATGTCATGCACATAGCATCTATCTATGGTAACTATTTACCTATTGAGATTCTCTCAAATCTCACCCTCCCCTTCCAACAATCTAGATAGGTAAAGACAAAATGTATGCTGAGAACAAAGAAGAGAACCACACGAGAGAAATGCAGTAGTGGAATGAAGACGGGAAGGTTCTGCGTTTCACTGTAACGGGTTTAGACACCCTAATAGCCCTATACGGCTATATCATTTGTAATTATTATGTACAATCCCTGTAGGAAATTTCCATAATCGAGCACTTTTTATCAGTATATTTATGCTATTCCTGTGTGCCCACCGAACTTCACATAAACCTCTGAAAAATGATGAAATAAGATAAGGGCGTTACACCTAAGTCTACAAAAGGAGTATTTTTATTACCCTTGATCTTCCTAGACTAATTCCCTTTATTGTTCAACGTCCTGACTTAGAGCTTAAACCTCTCCCCTCTAATTTGATATATGTTTTCCTTGCTACTGATGGGAAATTTCCTGTTATTATTTCAAATTCTTTGTCTGTAAGTGAGGAAGAGAGATTGCTTAATGCTTTGAGTAGAAATAGAAAGGCTCTAGGTTGGACTTTACCTAACATTCCTGGGATTAGTCTGGCTATTTATAACTATCAGAACCTCTTACATTAGGAATCTAAACCCCTTAGGCAGCCTTAAAGGCAACTTAACCCCTTGATTCTAGATATGGTCAAGAAAGAAGTGACCAAACTATTGAGTGTGAGTATCATCTACCCAATTTCTGATAGTGAGTAAGTTAGTCTACTGTAAATAGTACCTAAGAAGAGTGGGATCACTATAGTAAAGAATGAGAACAATAAGTTGATACCTACTAGGGTGCAAAATGCTTAGTAAGTGTGCATAGACTATAGGAAATTGAATGAAGCCTCTAGGAAAGATCACTTTCCCTTACCCTTTATAGATCAAATACTTGAAAGGTTAGTAAGTAAAAGCACTATTGTTTCTAAGACGGTTATCTAGGATATTTCCAAATCCCACTAGCTCCTGAAGATCAGGAAAAAACTACTTTTAATTGTCCATTTAGTACCTATGCCTATAAGAGAATACCGTTCATATTGTATAATACACCTTCCAACTTTGCATAATGTCATTGTTTTGTGATTTTATTGAAAATTGCATGGAGGTTTTGTGGATGATTTTACAGTGTATAACAATTCATTTGATGCTTGTTTAGCTAGTTTAGACAATGTTCTTGCTAGATGCATTGAGAAAAATTTGGTTTTGAATTATGAGAAGTGTCATTTCATGGATGATCATGGAATAGTACTTGGTCACTTGATATCTATCAAGGGCATTAAGTTGATAAAGCTACAATTGAGGTGATTTCCTCCTTGCCCTACCCCATAATATTAAAGCACTTCATTCTTTCTTAGGGAATGTGGGTTTTTACAGGCGATTCATAAAAAATTTCAGTAATATAGCTCTACCATTATCTAAACTATTGCAAAAGGATGTTGATTTTGTCTTTGATAATCCTTATAAATAAGCATTTGATGAATTAAAAGCACAGTTGATTTTTCCTCCTATTTTGAGTACACCAGACTGGACCTTACATTTTAAACTAGTATGCGATGCTTTCAATTTTGCTGTGGGGCTCATGCTAGGACAAAAGTGTAGCAAGTTATCCTATGTGATTACTTGTGCATCCAAAACCTTGGATAATGTACAAAAGAATTACACGACCACTGAAAAGAACTATTTTTTATGATATTTGCATTAGATAAGTTCAAAAAATATTTAATCCATTCCAAAGTAATTGTGTATACATATCATGCAGCTGTAAAGTTCCTTTTCACCAAGCCTTAGTCAAAACCAAGGCTTATTAGATGGATGTTACTACTATAAGAGTTCGTCATCAGCATTAAGGATAGGCTTGGAACTATGAACCTTATAGCGGATTACTTGAGTAGACTAACGGATGGTACAAGGGGAGTACTGGACTCTGACTTTATTTGTGATGACTTTCCTGATATATTCCTTATGTCTATCTCTGCCTATGTTCCTTGTTTTGTTAATCTTGTTAATTATATTATGACTGGTCTCTTTCCTGAGCATATATCTTCCTTTTAGACTCAAAAACTTAAACAAGAAGCTGAACACTACATTTGGGATGAGACCTATTTGTAGGGACTATGCAATAATCCAGTTATTAGGAGCTATATCTCAGAGATTGAGTCCAAGAACATACTTTCTACTTACCATTCAATGGTTTGTGGTGCACATTTCAATGCTAACAAGACCTCTAGGAAAGTGTTAGATGCTGGATTTTACCGACCTACCCTGTTTAAGGATGCATACTTGTATTGTAAGGCATATGATAAATGCCAACGGTTTGGGGGTTAGGTCAATGACATAAGATGTCACAACAACTCATGCTCTTTTGTGAGATATTTGATGTTTGAGGTATAGACTTCATGGGTCCTTTTCCACCATCATCTAGCTTTACCTACATACTATTAGTCATAAATTACCTTTCTAAGTAAGTAAAAGTCATCCCTACTAAGAATGATGATGCCCAGATGATTTCTAAGTTTCTCAAGTCTAACATCTTTTATTGATTTGAAGTACTAAGGGCTATAGTGAGATGTTCCCATTTTTGTAATAAGGTTTTCGATAACCTACTTGCTAAACTTGGAGTAACCCACAAAATATCCACTCCTTATCATCCATAGATGAATGGGCCAGCAGAAGTATCCAGCCGAGAGATCAAACACATTTTAGAAAAGATAGTCAAGCCTTCAAGGAAGGATTGAAGCTCAAGGTTGGAGGAAGCACTATAGGCCTCTAGAACAGCCTTCAAGACACTGGTAGTGATGTCTCCTTACTGGCTTATCTATGGAAAAATTTTTCATATTCATATGCAACGAGCCTGTGATTCCCGTGCGTTGCACGGAGAGCTTTTACATACTGATATATTTTCTCTTTTTTCATACTTAATCGGTTATACTATTTTACTTGAGGTATAAATAATTACTGTTACATCATATTGAATAATATTGTTTATTACAATAGTGAATTTAAGACATTAATCTATGCAAAATATGACAACAATTATTTCTACACTTTATTCTACCATGACAGCAAATGAATGGAGATTCTTGTGCAATGATTTTGGCTTCCATAATTTTTCACTATCCTCACTTCAAAGTATGACAGCATAGTCAGATCCTCCAGTCACAAAGCAGGCATCTTCCCATGGCACAAAAACAATGCTATTTATGACACCTTTAGATTGAGGCTTGTCCTCTAAGAAATTCACACCTTCTCTCTGACCAAAAAAAGAAACACAAATATAATATAGATTTCAATTAGTTAACCTGATTCCAAAGTACGATTTACAGGCCATGTTGCTTCAGTCAGTATTAATTAAATATTGATAATAAGCCTTACCCCATGTCTTCTGTTTGGATTTATAACTGATTTGAAATTCTCCCACATCAGCAGTGTAAACTGAATACAGGCTACTTCCATCCGGATGCCAAGCTATATCTTCTAGCCATATCCTCTGTTCTGGGGATACACAATTAGTAGAGCTAAGTGAAGACACTCCTGATCTATAGTTTAAGATGGAGAAAATAAATATGAAAGATAGGTAAGATTTTTAAAATATTTAGAAGTATTAAAAAATCTATTACTTATGCAAAACTTCATTTATTGTGATGAAAAAACTGTCACTCAGAACTAACCAAGAAATCAAAAGTCCCTATAATGCATCCAGAGAGAATATGAAAATAGATAGCTCAATGCCCGAATGTAGATGGCTAAAGAAACTTTTCATAAACTAGGCAACAAAATCCAACTTCTATAAAATGTGTCCATAAAAACGTTTTAATAACTAAAACCGTTGTCATTTGTCAAAACTTACCATTCATTGGACTTATTGATGCATATTGTAATCATATAACGCGAGATCATATATTAATTGATGTTATAAAGCTAAGATTCAACTAAAATACAAGACACACTAAGAGAGCTACAAAATGAAAGATAAATAAATTATAAGGCATACCATTTAGACTGAATGCGCTACAACTTAACCACTTCATCTAAAGCACTGAAAGCATTCTCAAAAACAGCAAAAGTCAGACGCCGTTTTTGGGGGAAATAGAACGCCTTAAACTTTATTTATATTTGCATTAGACCTGAGAATAAAAAGATCTATCACATACAAAAAGAAAAACCCGTACTTTCATATAAAGCTTGCAAGCAAAGCATTCTATGATTTCTATGTCACATAAGTTTGCTAACTATTGTTTCTAAATAAAGGTAAAAAATCAAGGACAGCTGTAAATGAATCAGCAGTACTTTGATAAGAAATGCTGAACAGTTGAGTAGGTAATGAAATGACGAATGATTTATAGGCTAAAGCTATTGACTTCTTGTAGAGTTTTTGACCATTTGAAATGGATGAAGAAAAGTTAAGAACATGTTAGTTCAATTGAAATTATTCGTATTGAGGATCTATCAACGATACTATAGTTAGCAATAAGTGCATACAAAACCTCTTGGTAGCTATGTTTGAACATCGTTTGATACTCTTTTGTGTGATACAAGATCTATCAACGAAATTACAAGAACATTGTTTCCAAGAGATCTTGTGTGATACTCTTTTTTTTTTGTATCTTCTAACCTTTCCTTGCAATGTTTCTTATAATTCTCCATTAGGAAATATTCCTTTAGGAAAACTTGTAACAAAAAATGACACCTTACCTTCAACTGTCGCCCACTATTTGGCAAGACATGCTTGCCAAATGAATTATATATTGCTATTATTATCATGGTTTCTAAGATATCAAATGCTAATCCTTTACATCACTTAGTGCACTTCTATATTAGTTTTCTTGCTTTCCTGATAGGACCTTTACCACATTTTATTAAGTAGGAACTGAACCAAAAAAAAGATGCTTTTCTTTCTTTTTTCCTTGCTTTTAGCTCCATACGAGTAAAAACTATTGGAAATATTCACAAATAGCAGAATACTCACATAGTCATCATCAAAAATAAATGACTACTGATGTAAAAAAACAGATACTGTAACTATTCATACTTACTACAGCATGGAGCTACTACACCACCTACTTCCATAGCCATAATCTGAGAAGGTACACCAAAATGATAGATATTAGCTACTGCACCACCTACTTCCCTAGCCATAATGCTTAGAAGGTACACCAAAATGATAGATATTATAGCTTGTGCTGCATTGGACACAAATCAAGGAAAAAATCTTGATCAGTACGCATAGAATGACAGGCATTAAAGATATACTCAGTTAAACCATGCAAAATTACCTATTCCCCCGAACTATTAGCAAAAATAATTTCCCTTCATTCAATCTACTTTATCTTTACTAATTGGTATTAGCCATGTTAAGATGAATAACGGCATCATAATATAAAGTCATAAAAAACAAATGAAGTATTTAAACACAAATGGAAATAACTTCATATAATAAAGAGATAACTTATTTTACCTGCTACAACAGAGAACAAACTTGAACCCTAAACAAACAAACAGAGTTATGTTCATTTCTAGGATAGAGAACACATTTCCTGACCACTAAGAAAGTATGGTATGACTTGACTTATAATGCCTAATCCTCCTAATTATAAAAGAAACTTTAACTGCAACAAAGACTAATAAGGTCCTATTTTCATACTGCATAGCATTGCGGACTCATCATAGAATAGAGCTCATGCTTCAAAAACTAAAAACTCATTTGGGTATTGATCCCAATAATTGCATGCAATAAGTATTAGGCTATTGATTTGGGTATTGATTCCAACAACTTGATAAAACAAGTTATAAAAAGAAAAGTATACTAAATTCATAAATGGAACCAAGGTTTGCTCCAGAAAAAGAGAAGACTGAAATGTTTTTTTTTAGCAAAAGAGAATATTGAAATTATAAAACGAAGTTTATAAAAAGAGAAGAAGAAAAATAAACCCATAATAAATTTAATCCAACATCACAACAATGAACAAAAAAGAAATCCAGCACCAGTTATTGTTATTATGAAGCCTCTTCAACCCATGAATTAGTCAGTGTAAGATAAAGAAATATTCTTCAAACAACCTACAAGAAAAGAAATGAATACAATGGAATTGAAGTTGGATATATACAATTACCTATGGCACTGGCATCTACACTAAATGCCAACTGCATTCCCATTCACACAAACATTAGAGACAAAAGACATACCCAATGAAAGACAACTCCAACAATCATTTATGACACGAATGAACCTTGTAACTCCCAATGCACATATGAATAATTCATGTCAAAAGCAAATACACTGTGTGTGAAACAGTAAAGTAATTTGAGGATGAGTTGGCTTGTGTACCAGTTTTGGATCGGCAGACCACTAACAGAGTCTCTCCCAATATAATGAGCAGCAATCCCCCTTTTTGCAATTAAATCCATCATATGCAAGTCCTTCACATCATGTTGGAGTGCATATTCAAGCGACTTCCCATCAATGATTAGAGATAATGCCTCAATTTTCATCTGTAGTTCATAAGCAATGCCTTCCCATCCTTTATCTGACCAACAACAGTTGCCTTAATTGCCTATTAAATCAGTTAGATCACAAGAAATCATTTAATATCTCAATATTAGAAGTTCAATAGACAGAAAGAGTATATATGATCATCTCATCCATGAAGATATTAATGATAGGGATGAAAGAATTGGATTAGGTTAAACCTTTTAGGAATGTCAAAATTGGATTATATTTTTATTTAAAGTAGCTGATAAGGAAACAACAAATCATCTTTAACCCAACAAATCATTTTGATATTCTAGGCAATAAAGAAAGAAAAATATAAAATAGAGATGGAAAGCAACAGTAGAAAAGGTGTCTGGAAAGGATTTGACAATTAATTGGTAGTTTATTCAAAAAAATTTAAAGCAATAGGAGGGAAACTCAAGATCCAAATTAGTTTATCTCTTGTATATGCTTTCAAAAAAGCAACCCTCATAGCTATTGATTTTTAACTTTTCTGCTGTATCAGAAGAATCTTGTTCCACCAGACATAATCTTTCCCCTTACCCAATGGGCAAAAGCTAAGATCAAGTTTTAAACAAATTAGAGAGAAGACATCAATTGGTAAAAGATAGCTCAGTCAAGGGCTCGCAAATCACTATGAAGCTTCACATAAATATGCATGGTGCTTTCCTTCACTGGAGACTAACCAAGCAACAAAACAAACTGAAAGCAACCTTTACAACAAAACTTGAATCAAATCATAATAGCTGTTTCAACAGACCACCCATTAGACTTCACACAACATAAATAAAGCATTTCCATATACATGAAAGTAAAAAGACCTTGTTTTCCTCCTCAAGCAAAATCTGAGTGAAAACCAAGACAATCCAAAGGAAACCAAACATAAAATTAGATTATAGAATGCAACACTACCCTCATTCTTGAGCAGAGTTTATGTCACTTGAGTAGCGTACCCTTGACCTTATTGCATCTTCGCCTGCACAAACCAAGTAAAATAAAAAATTCAAACGGGGGACATCATTCATAGAAACAAAAGATGCATAATATTGAGACAGAGTAATGGCATATAAAATTATAAATTACAGTCATGATATGGTCTGGATTAGGGATATATAATCTGGCAAGGCAAAAATATCCATCATTTTCACAATTTTAAAGAAAAGCTAAATATTGAGACAGAGTAATGGAATACAAAATGTGTAAACAATAAGCAAAGAAATTGAGTTATAAATAATGTACATATAAGTTACCCGTTTTAAGAAATGGGAGAAGAGAGAACGGAGTGACCGCAAGAAGTCATAGAAATGGTATCATGCCTCAACCTCTCATGTCGCTTTGAAAGTGTTTCGCTACCAGATCTCAGAGGTGCAGCAAACATCTCAGTGAGCGATTATAAGAAAAGGGGGGATCCATTTATCAATGGGTTGTGATCTTTAGCCAAAGAAGAAAATAATGCACTAGAAGCAGAAATCATTGACAATAGATCTCATTTTTATTTTAAAGAAGAGAAGGTAGAGTGTGATACCAGCTCCCTTAGAAGTGCCTCCGTGAATGAGCGTGAGGGCGACCATGGGAGGTTGAGGCGTGGAGGATGAAGCTTTTACTGCCATGAAATAATTCTAAGTAAGGAAACGCAGAGTGTATCTCAATCTTTCTTAGTCGCAGAAGGGGATCAAATATGTACAGGCGGCTGGGTATGGGATGAAGGTTCTGGAGAGAGAAAGGAAAGAGAAATATCGAAATCTAATAAGGGAAGGTCAAAACGCAAAACCTAATTTCAGAGTACCAAGCCGAATACGGAGCCGGAACTGTTCATCGGCTTTATGGCTTATGAACAGTACTGTTCTGTCTGTACAAAAGGGAAGAGAAATTTATTATATATTGATTGGAGCATAAGACCTATTGGGAGTTGAAAATGTGCAATATAGATTTGGAAAAATCAGGATTGGAGGGGAAGTTACAACTATAAGAACTTGAGGAAATGTGATTAGATGCTTTGAGAGCTCCCGTATCTATAAGGACAAGACCAAAAAGCTGTATGATCAAAAGATAGTGTGGAATGAATTCAAAGTAGGTGATCGTGTTTTGATGTTCCAAACCTGATTCAAATTTGGACATGGGAAGCTCAAATCCAATTGGTATGGGCCTTTCACTGTCACCAAGGCCTACTCATATAGAATGGTTGAGCTCGTGGATGAAGCCATCGGAGAGAAATTCAAAGTTAATGAGCATCTTCTCAAGCTCTACCATGATGAATCATCAAAGCCCCCTTGAGGGCAGGTTGCTTCTTCTCCTTTTACTATCTTTTACTTTCAGTATTCCTGGATTGATGGTTATATATGTTTGACTGATTGTTTAAGATAAATGTGGTGGAAGGGCATTTGTTAGCATTGTGAAATTCATATCAAAGTGACACATTTACACTTAATTTATCACACTTTTTGATTGATTAATGGGTATATGCAGATTGAAGTGTGAAGGAAATGTGCCTATTAAGTATTTAGTTAAAAAAGGTATAATTCTTTGATTAAATGTGAATATTTTGTTGTCATACATCACCCTTTGCTTTGTATAGACTTTCTTGTGTTCATAGGATCACACTTAAGACACTCAAAGAGCCAATGGAAGCATAAATCATTGATTAAGAAGTTGGGAAGAAGATCAAAACACCATTGCATCATTGAAAAAGCTAAAAGAGTTGAAGACAAATACTTGGCTGCAGCTAGAAAACCTCCAGAAAGTTTTGGGTTGCAGCCAGACGACAGACAGAGGCAAGACAACATTTTTTGGCTGTAGCCAAGAATTTCTGGCTGTAGCCTAAACGCAAAATCAGCAGCTGTGCGTTTTGTTTCTAGGTCATTTAAAAGGCAAAATGCTGAAAGGAAAAGTGGAGTTCGACATTCAGAGGTTTTGTGAGGCAGCTAAGGAGCATTTCCAAGCAAAGGAGAGGGGTTTTCTCAAGGAAATCAAGTGGGATTGAAGATCGAAAGAGATTCCAACTCCATTTCTCTTGGTTTTTTTGTACTCATTCCCTTTCTCCTTTGTAATTCTGATATGGCTGCATTGAATGTTGACATCTGTGATTCGTTTTTGAACATGAGTAGCTAAGGTTTTCATTCTAGGATTGTTTTTGAACTTTTGTATGGATTAAACTTGATTCCTTATCTCTTTTAGTATCTAATGGCATATATATGTTAATTCTACCCTGTTTTTCTGATATTCATGACTGGCCATCACTGTGGATAATTTGTTCAATTAAATTAAGCTTGAGAGAGTTAATTTAATTGTAGAACTTTGGTAGAATTATGCTAGACTTGAAGTTTAAGAACTAAACGGATGGTTTGTTAGTAACATAGAGATATAGTTATTAACCTAGCATTGTCAAATTAAGGTGGTTACTTAATGATTATTTTCCCTTAACTGTAGCAAGAGATTGTGCATGTTAAAGGAGGATATAAATTTGGTTATGACTTGAGAGAGCTTAACCAATTGCTGGTGAATCTTAGACTCACATATATATATCCCATGAAAGGATTCTTGGAGAGGAAAGGAATTAAGTTTATGAAATACAAAGGGGATGAACAATCCTAGGCTTGGTATAATTGATTGAATTCAAAAGAATCAGAGTTTTGTTCAGTAATTCTTAGTTTTTATCAAAATATCTTTTGGAACTTCTTTTTCCCACACAACATGTTTGGCTCAACTTAATTGATTTCAAATGAATCTATTCAACCTAATTGAACATATGATTGCATTCGTTAGCTCTCTTTCGTCGTAGTCCTCGTGGGAACGATCTTTACTCATTACTTTATTACCTGCGACCCGTATGCTTGCGGAAGCTAAACGGAGAACAGCATTCCAGTAGAAAAAGTAGAAGTAATGTAGCTTAGTAAGTAGAATAAGAACCCCCTATGTATACTTTGCATTTTTGGCCACTACCATACTTAATTACCATTGTGCCTTTTTCACCTTGATTTTCTCTATTATTATAACTTGTTTCTCCTTTTCTCTCTTTATTTGATGTTGATGTATTGTGCTCCAATTGCAATTAGACTTCACAACTTCCCACTTTATTATGGAACAAGTTAGAATAATAGAGTTGATTTACACATTGAGGACAATGTGTTGATTAAGTGTGGGGGAGGGAAATACATTTTTGAATTCCATTGGTTGTTTTAAAGTGAAAAAATACCTTAAACTAGAAAATTTTAAAAAAAATTTCAAGAATTACTTGCTTTGATGCATGCTTTAAGTTGTAAAGGGTCGCATTTGCCACTTTGGAAATGTGATTTGTGAGAAATTCTTTGAGCTTTTATAAGATCTAGTGTTTTGGCAACTTTTTTTTTTTAAAAACTATGTTTTACTTTTCAAGTGAATGGGAAGAGAAATGAACCCACAATTAAATTTTTTCTTACTTCTTCTTTTTGAGAAAAGAAATTTTCTATGTCATTAATGAGTTTAAGAGTTGAGCATTTTTATAATTAATTGTGTCACACCCCACACTTCCCCAATCCCAGGGACTACAGGCGTGCAACTCATAGGACTATCCCCAATCCCTCCAACATAGGTGGGTTTCTTTTGTCTTTCGGGACTTGAAGTCGCGACCTAAGGGCATAAGTACGCGCTCTACGTTTGAGTCCCTACCATTGAGCTAAATGTCAAGCCCTTATTTTAATTTCACCTTTACCAAAGTATTCACAAAAAATGATATGCGGTTCAGTTGGCAACACAGAAATAGCATAATTATACTGATAATATATGCATGATTATAGAAAATTCCCATATGGGTTAGTACATTATACTTACAATTAAGGTAGCTGCATAGGGCTACTAGGGAGTCTAAGCTCATCCCAGTGAAACGAAGACTTCTTCCCGTCTTCACTCCACCACTGCAACCCTCTCTAGTGCAGTTCTCTTTTCTGATTTCTGAATACCTTCTATATCTGCCTGTCTAAATTGTTGTTCAGGGAAGGTGAGATTCAAGAGAATCTTAGTAGGAAAACAGTACCAATATGCATGTAAGATAAGTGTTTAATGCATGACATGCTTTCATTACATAACTCATACTCACATAATGACATATCTGGTGCTCAATGTTTCACACAACATACTTATGGCCATAGTATAAATAGAAACAGAGCTTCAATCATTCATATATGTTTCTCATAATCAAGCAAAGCAATAACATGCATCAATACACTAGCACAAATATCAAATACACGCAGGAGAGGTAAGTTCCCTACCTTGTGTCCCTTTTGCTAAACAGAAATAGTTCCTCGATCTACATGCAAACAACTCAGGATCTATATTCAATCCTACAATGCCAAATGTACTATTTAGACACTTCCATAGTTTTTATAATGGTTATTTTAGCCAATTGGGAAAATTTACCAAAATGCCCCTAATGGCCCGGCTCCGTCGTACCCGATCCCACTGTACTTTTCTCAAAATTTTGACATGGGCTATTCTGACATATTTTCTCCCAAGGAATCCATTTCAGGACTTGGAATTACCAAATTCAATGTCAAATTACAAAATTGCCCCTGGTGGCCCCACTTTAGGGGTTTCAGGGGCGCTTTTTGTAATTATGATTTTTCGGCCTTTTCCGAAAAAGTATCCAACTGTAACCCCACCTAATTTTCCCTTTTGAACTCAATGAAACCATCAAATCATTGAAAATCCAACTCTAAGGCCCATTTCTAGAGCTGGTTGAAACTTAGAGAAACTTCGGGGAAAGTTGGGGTTTTTGAAATCCAACTCTGCAGACGTGTTCCTTTCTACTCCTAACTACTTTATTAACTATTTAATTGAGTTATAACTACCATTTAAACCCAATTTTGGCAGCATAACATTTCCAACACATATTTTCCAAAATTTAAAACTAATGGCAATCTGGCGAAATTTCACTAATTAAATTGTCCACTGCAGCCAGAATTGTTAATATACGAAGGTTTGGAAGTTACCTTAAGTTCCCTCTGGCTTTTCTCAAAATGGATGAAAACCTTAGCTCTACAATAAGGAAATTTGTGCTTCAACAACCTTCAAATACATGAAAAAGTAGCTTAGGAGTACAGTTATACACATTATGTACGAATTCACCGAAGAAATCAACCTACCTTGTGAGTTTTCTTCCCTTTCTCTCTCTAGAGTTTCTCCCAATTTCCTCTCTCTATTTCAGCTGAAATGGCATCAATTTGCAAGGAGGAAGAAGATGCAACATGTGTAATATCCTGATTTGTGATTAGGGCTAATGACTCTGATAATTATTGTAATTATCTTGATTAAGCACTATTATGATCTATGTAATATGAATTTTGGGAATAAATACATGTGGTATTTAAGATCAAGGGTTATGATTCATTGATAATGGGTCGGAATCCGGTGCTTTGCGGTTGTGTGAGCTCTTTGATGGAGTGCTTGAGATGTGGACATGTGGCATTGTGGTAGTGGTTGAATGAGGCCACAAGAAGACAAAAATCACTTTTTCTCCTCTATTCTCTCTCTTCTATTCGGTTGAGTGTGTGTGTGGGAGAAAGAGTTGACTTCTTCTTCATCATCATCTCCTCCATATTCCAATTTCTCTCTCTTCTCTCCCTCCATTTCGCTGAAGTAAGCAAGGGAAGAGGAAGAAGAAAAGCTTGAATCTTGGTAAGTTGTGATCCTCCTTTGCTCTAATCCTCTTCTCTAATATTGTTCATCTCAATGAGAGCCACATTGTGATGATTGTAGAGCCTTGAATGGTGTTGATTGGGATTTTGGCTGAAATTGGAAGTTGAGGAATCAAGGTTCTGAATTGAGCAAAGAAAAGAGGTAGGCATTTAGAGCATTTTAGTATGTTGTTTGTGATTTTTGGCTAAGTTGGTCAAATCTGGAAAATTGCCCTAATTATGCCCAATTCTGGAAATATGAAGTTGTTATGATTGATGATTGAAAAATGATTTAGTATGGAGATATATGATCATTGATGTAATCTGGAATGTTGGAATTAAGTGTAATGAAATTTGGATAATGTGTATCATTGAGACCTTAATGAATGATTGTGGTCAAATTGGCTTTTGAGTGTTTTTGGAAGTGGCCAATATGTTCCCTAGTTAGTGCTTAGTGTGTGTGAGCATTGTGGAGAGTTTGGGAACCTTTGGGAGTGAATTTGACCATCTGGTGTTTTCTGGTTTTTGCTGCGTTTTTGGGTCTCTGATGAACATCACTCGAGCACAGGATGATCATGCTCGAGTGATGGAAGAATTTTTCCCTGTTTTGCTTCAAGTGCGCCTGGGATTTATGGGCAATGCTCGAGCACATCGCTTTGTGCTCGAGTGAGCGAAGAACATGCTCGAGTGAGCATGGTCTGCTCGAGTGATAGTGGGAGTTCAGAATGAAGGGTTTCTTTCAGGTCTTCACTTGCTGGTGGATGCCACGAGTGTGCTCTGACACTCGCGAGCATAGCCTTCTCATTCGAGCACTGGGGGTCATGCTCGAGTGAGGTTGTGCTTCAGGTGGGAGTTGTGCTTGTGGGTGGTCACTCGCGAGTAAGGTGCTCGAGTGTGCCTTCTCACTCGCGGGTGTGAGGTGTGTACTCGCGGGTGTGAGGTGTGTGCTCGCTGGTGTGAGGTTGTGCTCGAGTGATCCTGGTTTTGGAGAGCGTTGTGTGCTCTCGGGTCCTCACTTCCTGGACTTCTCTCGCGGGTGCTCGAGTGAGGCATTTGGCCTTGTGCTCGAGTGAGGATCAGCGTGCTCGAGTGAGCCAGTGCTCGAGGGTTTATTTGTGCTCTCGGGTGCTCACTCACAGTCTCACTCTCTCTTGTGCTCGAGTGATGTCCGCACTTGTGCTCGAGTGAGAGCATCTGTGCTCGAGTGAGATGACCAAAAATCAGTGTTTTGCCTTCGAGTAAGGGGTCTTATGGGTAGTGTTTTCCAACCCTTTAAGCATATGTTTAGGCCTCTAATAGTCACCTAAAGAGTCCTAAATGATAACCAACATAGAGTATTATTGAAATATACATATGGATAAGAAATTGATTGGTTGTCCCGAATTGATATAGGATTTGACATCTGTCATCCTCGTGATGCTAAGGTGCCAGAGCCAGTCAGGAAGAATACAGGTAGTGACTCTCTCTTTATACCTTGTGTGATACATTGTATGTATATTATGTCATTGTTTTGAAATGGATATCGTATGTTGCAAGTTTTGTGAAAACTGTGGAAGCACCGCTATACCAATAGTCCCTGAGTCGCTAACAACGGTTCGGGTGAAGGTCGTATGCCTTCCCGGCGGTAAAAGGGGATGAGGTTAGGGTGTGATATGTGTATATGTGGGCCGAAAGGCTAATTGTGAGCCGAAAGGCTATTTGTGAAGGCCGACGGGCCATTTGTTAAAGCCGAAAGGGCTATATTTGAGCCGTGTGGCTATCTGTATGCACTGCCACGCCAATAGTCCCTGAGTCGCTAACAACGGTTCGGGTAAAGGTCGTATGCCTTCCCGGCGGTAAAAGGGGATGAGGGTGGAGTGACTTGTGTTGCTGTATGAAATGATTGGTGTGCATATTCTGTGATTGCATGTGGTATGAAATTGTTGTTACTACTGGGATTCTTTAGAATCTCACCCCTTCCATATGACTAACCTTTTCAGACAGGGCGAGTGGCTCGAAAGGAAAGCGGACAACCAGGAGTAGTTAGGCTTACTCTGAAATCTAAGTGGTAGTTGGTTATCATAGTTTTGGATGTGGGATTGACATATGTAAATGAGTTGTAAATGTATATTTTGGTTATGTAATCCCCATATTTGGGAAACCTTAAACCCAAGTTATTTATGTAAGTAACCCGGGGTTTGCCGGGATTTTGGTTTCCGCACTCTGATATTGTTTATGTGATTTGATCGCTCTGATAATTATATCCGCACGTGAATGTGAGACCAGGATTAAGTATGCTTTAGAAATGATTTTGAAATACCCCATCTTGGGATGAGGGATTATGAATTGTTATTTCATCTTATTGGTCTCTATTTCACTTAAATTTTGTAATCCGGATGTAATTACGGTGAGGGGGTTACAACATGTATTTTATAATATATGACATCATGCTTTAATTGTTTAACAATTTCCAAAACTTTCAAAAAAATCAATTTTATGTACATAAACCCTATGTACATGCAACCTTGCTCATTAAGCCCAACTAATATTTCCTTCCTCATGCTACATGTAGGAGACACCTAAGGGTTCTTCCCTATAGTCTCAATTGGCTTCACAATTTGTTCTGGTTACGTATATACGTAAAGTCTCAATTTTGGTCAAAATTGCACTTTTTGCTCAAATTTTCCATAAACTGATATTAAATTGACAAAATATTCTAATATATTTTTCCCCTTTATTTTCCTTAATTAATTGAAATTCACTTCAATTAATTGGAAAATAATTAATTTAGCACTTGTTTGGAAAAATTAAAAGTTTGCCATTACATTTTTTTCTATTTTCGAATTTTCTGGCAGTTTTTCTGCCCAAAATTTGAAAAATCATAACTAAATTTGTAGATATTGTTTTGGAGCAATTCTAAAGGCTATAAAACCCTTATTGAGTCTAGTTCCAAAGAAAAATATGGACTTTAGCCAGTTGGAAGCACATCATTTCCATATTTAATTTCTTTGACCATTGCTCTAGAAAATAATCAATTTCACTGGAAAAACTTCAAAAATTCATAACTCTTTGTATATAGCTTCAAATGAGCCATATGACCTATCAATTTAAAGCTTAGAATGTCTACTTTCACCTTGTAAAATATCATAATTTTTTGACATCATTTGTTCATCCAAAATCCCAAGATATTCTCACTGCCTCACAGGAAATTTCATTGGAAGCATAATCACTTCCTTCAAAATTCGCCATGTTATTTTTTTTAATGCCCTACAGATATAAGAAACATTAGGGAATAGATTTGAGACACCTGTTAAACTGAGGCTTAGCAGTCCGCTTAATTTACGCTTATTCCCAAGCCTCAAATCCCAAAATTTGGGTTATTACAAAAAGCACAAGGAAACCTTTCGGAAAGGCAACTAGAGCAGAATATCCTCTTAAACTAGTACACTCGGAAATATGCGGACCTATGAGTGTGAGGGCACAATATGGAGTGTGGTGCTTTATTATATTTATCGATGATTTTTCTCTATATGGGCATGTATACTTGATCTCTTATAAGTTTGAAGCTTTAGAATACTTTAGGAAGTACCTTAATTTAGTTAAGAATCAATTAAACTGCAAGGTTAAAGCATTGAGAACTGATAGGGGTAGAGAGTACCTCTTAGAACAGTTCAAAATGCTCTGTGATGAAAAGGGAATTGTCAGACAGCTGACCATCTCTGGAACCCCCCAACAACATGGGGTGGCCGAGAGAAGGAATAGAACTCTTCTCGATATGGTTAGGTCAATGATGTCATAAGCTGAAGTACCAATTTCATATTGGGATGACACATTGTTGACTGCGACACTCATACTTAATCAAATGCCTTCCAAATCAGTCACTTGTACGCCTTATAAGCTGTAGACAAGTCTTAAGACACTTAGATTCGGCTTACATCCTGTATACGCAACTCGTCTCACAAACATGGAAAGTTGGGACCTAGAGGCAGGAAATATATCTTTATAAGATATTCTAAGCAATCAAAAGGATATGTCTTCATTGGTGAAAATGAGGACAGCTCAATAACTGAGGTAGAGTCAAGAGACGTAGTGTTCTTAGAAGCAGATTTTCCTAGCAAAAGAAGCCTTAATCAAACTGAAACACTATATGAAAGTGAGGAAGTTGAAGGCACTTCTTAGATTACTGACCTAAGTGGGAGAAATGAGTCATTTTCATAATGTGGAAATCATGATCAATCACAAGAAGAGAATCCTTAAGAGCTCCTACCCCGGAGAAGCCAAAGGGATAAAATCCCTAAAAGACGCTTCTCTATTAAAGGGGAAGTACTTATTGTCAATCCAGAAGATAATGAGGAAGATCCGAAAAGCGTTAAAGAAGTACTGATAGGACCTGCTAAGGAAAAATGGCAGAAGGCCTTAGAAGAAGATATGAATTCCATGAAAGCTAACCAAGTTTAGGAATTGGTTGACCTGCCATATGGTGAAAGGCAATTGGGAACAAATGGGTTCTCAAAACAAACAAAAGGCAGAAGGATCAATTAACAAACCTAAAGCTGCTTGGTTGCTAAGGGGTACACCCAGCGAGAAGGAATAGATTATGAAGATACCTTCTCACCAGTAGTGCGCTTTAACTCAATAAGACTCATTACCATAGTGGCAAGTATGGACTTGGAGTTAAATCAAATGGATGTAAAAATCGTATTCCTTAATGAGAAACTAGATAAGGAAATATATATGGAGCAGCCTGAGAGGGCTTCATAGAAAAGGGAAGTAACAAAAGGTTTGCAAACTCCTAAGGTCCATCTACGGACTAAAACAATCATCTAGAAAGTGGTATCTAAGATTTCAAGAGGCAGTAACCTCATTCAACTTCAAATGATCGAAGAAGACCACTGTGTCTACATAAAGTGGTTTGGAGATGATTTTGTGTTCTTATCTCTTTATGTAGATGATATACTCCTGACCGGAACGAGTCTTAATGTTATCCCCTACCTTAATAATTGTAATTAAGATTCGAAAATACGTAATTTAAAGGAATTAGAGACCGACGATTACGTTTTTCTCAAATCTCTTCTCTAAAATTTGTTCAACATGGTCTCATATTCATCTTCTGAATCTAATTACGCTGCGCAGTTCAATCACATTCATACATATCAGAGTGCATAGCCAAATTCCCGGCAACTCCCGGGTTTCATACATGTATAAACTAAGGGTTGTAAGTTCCAACTAGGGGATTACATAACCAACATCAACATAATATCTATATTTCAAAAATAAACAGTAATCCCAAGTCCAAAATAGATAACCAACAGCCTAACAACACGTCTCTACAAGATCCTAGCCGCTCCTGGTGGTTCATTTCTCCTTGGAGCCACTTGCCCTGTCTAAAATGTTAGTCAATGGAAAGAATGAGATTCAAAAGAATCTCTGTAGTAACAAATCACTCATACAGTGTATAAACACATAGCATATATGATCATGTTAAGCAGCATCACAATGTATCATGGCTTTCGTCACAAATGACAGCACTCATGGCTATAATCTCTATGCGTCAGCTTTCGCTGCGATCTCTATGTATCACAAAGTATCACTATGCGTCAGCTTGCGCTGCGATCTCAAAGCATCACAATGTATTCACAAAGTATTCTCAATGCATGACAAACATACATACAATGTTTCACACACAGTATAAGAGAAAGAGTCACTACCTTGTTCTTTCCGATTGTGCTCTAGCGTAGGCGGATCACGAACAGGGCAAATATCGAATCCTACAATTCCAAATGCACAATTTAGAAACTTCCATAGTGTTTCTTGGGGTTATATGAGTCTATAATGAAAATTTACAAAAATGCCCCCGAGGACCCGGCCCGGGCCCGCTGTACCCGGTCCGGTTACACTTTTCCCGAAATTCTAATATGGGCTATCCTAACATATTTCCACCCAAGGAATCCATTTCCAGACTCGGAATTATCAAATTCAATGTAAAATTACAAATTTACCCTTGGCAGCCCTACTTTAAGGGTTTTAGGGGCGTTTTCGTAATTATGCTTTTTCGGCTTTTTCTGAAAAAGTGGCCAACTGTAACCCCACCTAATTTTTGCTCCTGAACTCAATGGAACCATCAAATCATTGAAAATCCAACTCTAAGACCCATTTCTAGAGCTGGCCGAAATTTATGAGCTCTCCGGAGAAAATCGGGGTTTTACGATTTCGGCTCCGTAAACGCGTTCCTTTCTACTCCTAACCACTTTATTAACCATTACATTAGGTTACAACTAACATTAAGACCCAATTTGGGCAGCATAACCCCTAGGCCATATCATTTCCAAACTTTAAAACCAATGGCAATCCAGTGAAATTTCACCGATTAAATTGCCCACAGCAACCAGAATAAGCAATATACGAAAGTTTGGAAGTTACCTCAAGCTCCCACTAGCTTTTCCCAAATTTGGCTGAACCCTAGCCTCTTTGAACCATGAAATTCATTGCTTCAAAACCTTAATTCACATAGAGAAATAGCTTAGGAGAAGGATTATACACGTTAGGTACAAATTCACTGAAGAAATCGACCTACCTTGTGAGATTTCTCCTTCCTTCTCTCTATTTTTCTCCAAGCTCTCTCTCACTTTTGTGTTGCTGGAAAAGATGACGGGAAATGGAAGGGAAAAGGTGCTGTAATTGTTTTATAACATTAGGCTCATGTCATGGTATTGCTTGCTTATGTCATATTTAGAAATTTCCAAAAATCCACTTTATGTACACAAATCCTTTTTGTACATATAAATGGTTCACAAGCCCAATTAAATTCCAACCACTCTTTCCTCTTCTTGGTCAGTCATATTCACGTCCAGGGGCCCAATTTTGTGCCAAAATGGGCTGATCAAAAATTATCCCATAATTACAAAGTTACCATCACAAATTTTCCATTTTTGGATTTGTTGGCAGATTTTCTGACCGAACTTTGATAAATCATAACTAATTCTAGAAAAATAAAAATGAGGTGATCCCAAAGCCTATTGAAAGCTCTTGAAGTCCTCTTCATAGGAAAAATATGAATCATTACCAGAAATCACCACACAATTCCAGAATTACACAACATTCCATACTGCTCCAGAATTAGGTCCAGTTTCGACATCAAACTTTGGGCAACCAGAACTCCCAGCTCAAAAAATGAAATGACACAAGTTATATGTCCGTTTTAAAGCTTGAAATGTGAAATTTAAGACTGGAAAGTTTCAGAATTTTTAGACACCATTTTCCCACTCAAAATGTCCATACAAACCGACTGTCCTGCACATAATTACACTTAACAATTTTTCAAATTTTCAACCAATGTGTCCAATGGCTCCAAAATCAACAATCAAATCTATTCCCACACAATTTTTCATAAGGAAACCATTGGAATCACTAAAACTACCAAATTCCCATCACATATTCTCTAAAAGTGTTTATTCAACAATAATTACATTGACTTTTAAAGTCATTAGCCCTTAATCACTTTTTGGGATATTACACTTAAGGAAGTTAAAACAATCAAGGATGGGTTATCCTTGAATTTAGAAATAAAAGACATGGGCGAAGCATAATATATCTTAAGATTCAAGATAAAGAGGAACTGTTCAAAAAGATTGCTATCCTTGTCACAAAAGACATACATAGCAAAGATCTTAGAATGATTCAATATGAGAGATTGCAATCCTATGGATACCCCTATGGTTAAAGGACATCACATCAGCATAGACATGTGTCCTATGGATGAATCCGAAACAAAGCGAATGAAAAGAGTCCCATACTTGAGTGCAGTTGGAATCTTGATGTATGCTATACTGTGCACTCGACCAGACATATGCTTCATGAACGGACTTGTGAACCATTTTCAATCCAACCCAAGAATCAAGCATTGGGAAGCTATGAAGAGAATCATGAGGTACCTGAAGGGAACCATGGATTACGAGCTATATTACTAAGGTAGAGATATGCATCTAGTAGGATACTCTGACGCCGACTGGGTGGGAGATATAGATGAACGACACTCCACCTCAGGGTATGCGTACCTCCTGAACAATTGAGCAATTTCTTGGAGCAGCAAGAAATAGACCTGTGTGTCTCTGTCATTCATGGAATCTGAATACATAGCTTGTTCTGCCGCTGTTCAAGAAGCTGTATGGCTTAAGAGATTTCTAGAATGTCTAGGAATGAAAGGCAGAAAAGAGGGTCCTATTCTGATACATTGCGATAGTCAATTCGTAATAGCCTATGCTAAGGACCCTAAAGACCACAGTAGGACAAAACACATAGACATTAAATATCATTTTGTAAGAGACATGGTCACTAAGAAACAAGTAACCATTCAATACCTTTCCACTCATAAGATGTTAGTTGATCCCCTTACGAAGCCCATTGCCAGAAACCTTTTGTTAAGCATGTAAATGCTTTGGGCATGTGTAGAATGTAATGTATTGAATGTTATTTTTCAAAGCAATAAAATGATACATTTTCAGTATGTTGTGTATATATTAGTGCATAGGCACAAGATATGCAATTCCATATGTCGTATAGGTCAGGAAGGTTGGTCCACTCATACAAACAACCTTCTTCCCTTGATTTGCAGGGGCGTGGGATGATAAGATGAGCAAATGATCACCATAAGATGGGTAGAAAGATCTTTATGCTTGAGTCACCTCAGTTGAATTGAGATGAGATCCGCATGTATATACATACGTCATGGATCAAAGCATGATTACAAAGGATGTATCATCAGACCTGTAGCCAGGGAAAGGACTCTCTTTTATATATGAGGTTCCAAAAGGGAATGATTGTAAAAGGAAGTTCTAGTTCCGATGCTGAGTGCTTTTGAAGTAAAGTCTGTACATTGAAAGATAAATATAAAAATCGATGTACACCATTACAAAATCACCATAGCATGCAATTCATACAGCATGTACTTGAGAGAATGACTGCTGTAATATCCTAAATTGTAATTAAGGATTTATAACTTCAAAGTGAAGTAATTAATGTTAATTAAGCACTTTTGAAGTATATGAGGTGAATTATGATACAAAGTGTATTAAGTGATGGTTTAGTAAGCATTGTGATAATCAGGGGCAAAATGGTAAATTACTGACCGATTGGTCAGTTACCAAAGAAGAGACTCATTGGTAATTGAGATCAATGGTTATGATGTGTTGAGCAAGGGGCGGAATTGTATGTGAATATGCCTATGTGAGCTCATAGTTGGGAAAATGGGATGATGACATATGGCAATATAAGGGCCATTGATCTTGGTCAAAATGTCAAAAGTTTTTCCCTCTCTCCTCTTCCCCTCAAAGTCGGCTGTGTGTGTATATGGGGGCATGAAAATCTGCAACATCATCAATATCTCATTCTCTCTCTCATCCTTCTCCATTTTTGCTGAAAAAAGGCAAGAAAGAGAAAGACAAAGGTGAGTATTTGACCTTGAAAATGATCTCTTTGGCCCAAATGCTATTCTCTAAAGTTGTTCATGGTGTTGAGAACTTCCTTGCTATGGTTTCAGAATTTTGAGAAGAGGTGTTTTGGTATTTGAACAAATTTGAAAGTTGGAGAATCAAGGTTTTGATTCTAGCAAAGTGAAGAGGTAAACATTTGATGCATTTTGGTATAATTATTTTTGTCATTGGTTAAGTTTTGAGAATTTTGTATTATTGCCCTGATTTTGGCTTAAATTTGAAATGCATGAATGGAGTAGTCTAAGGTAGTAGAATAGATGCCAAATTGTGTTTTGGAGTCCATAGTTTTGGTTTGGATTTGAAAAGAGGAAGTTTGGTCATTAGGTGATTTTGGTGGCAATGTGGATAGAAGTGTTGAATGTGTCATTCTGGTAAGATTTTGGTTGTTTTGAGTTTACCAAGAGGTTCCTTATGGAATTTTAGAGCGGAATGAGTTTTGGTATAAGTTTTGGGACCATTGGAACCAGTTTTGGTAAATCTAGAAAACTATATCAGTTGATACGATCTGGCTTCTGATAAGCTTCACTCGAGTGAGGTAGGGTCTTACTCGAGTGCAGTATAAATTCTGGGTATTTTGGTTAAGTCTTCAGGCAAAAATCACAAGTGAACTTCTTTATCTCTGAGTGACATACGTTATCACTCGAGTGCATATGGTATCACTCGAGTACAAGTGCATGTATCACTATGGGTATGCGTCTCGGGCTATCACTCGTAAGCAAATGGTCAAGAGTACGCATGGGCACTCACGAGCATTGCGAAGTCACTCGAGTGCTAGGGCTAGTACTCGAGTGCACTTGTCACCTAAGAGTTGTAGTTGCTCTCAGGTTGTCACTTCTTGTACCTCACTCGATGGGACTCGGGTGACTAAAGTACCATCACTCGAGTGCTTGTGTTTGTGCTCAAGTGCACTGGCCATCTGGGAGGTGTTTGTGCTCTCGGGTACACACTTTTTGTGTTTCATTCGCTGGGACTCGAGTACGATCGGGGGCAACATTAGAGTGAGGCCTTCTTCACTCGAGTGAGTCAGCCTAAAATTAATGTTCTTTTTCCGAAAAAGGTATCTTCAGGGTAGTTTCTCCTAACCCTTTAGGGATATGTTTAGGTCTATAATAGCCACTTAAAGAGATTAAATGATAACCAACATAAAGCACTATGAAATTGGAAAACTTGGAAAAGAGATTGATGGGTTGTCCCTGATTTAGTTTATAAGATTTGATATTTGCAGCCCTCGAGAGCCCACGGTGCCGAAGAACGTCAGGAAGGAACAAGGTAGTGACTCTTTCTCTTATACTGTGTGTGAAACATTATATGTATGTTTGTCATGCATTGAGAATACTTTGTGAATACATTGTGATGCTTTGAGTTCGCAACGAAAGCTGACGCATAGTGATACTTTGTGATACATAGATATCACAGCGAAGGCTTACGCATAAGTTTACAGCCATGAGTGCTGTCGTTTGTGGTGTGAGCCATAATACATTGTGATTCTGCTTAACATGATCATATATGCTATGTGTTTATGCACTGTATGAGTGATTTGTTACTACTGGGATTCTCTTGAATCTCATTCTTTCCAATGACTAACATTTCAGACAGGGCTAGTAGCGCTAAAGAGAAACGGGCAACCTGGAGCGATTAGGACCCTACGGGGTATATTTGATTTTGGGGATGTTGATTATCTACTTATAAACTTGGGATTACTGTATATTTTGAGATGTAAATATTACATTTGATTTTGGTTATGTAATCCCCTAGTGGAGACTTATAAACCCTCAGATTATATATGTATGGAACCCAGGAGTTGCTGGGGATTTGGTTATACACTCTAATATGAACAAATGTAAATTAACTGCACAGGTAATTATATTCGAGTTTTGAAATTGAGACTAGGATAGGGAAAAGTTTTTGAAAGACTTCATGAAAATCCTACTGTAAGGTAGGAAGTTGAAATGAGTTTAAATTATCCTACGGTCTCTAATCCAATTTAATTATGTGATACCGAATCATAATTACACTAATCAAGGCATGGGGTTACAACTGCAATATAGGATGTAGGTAAAAGATCCCTGTTTCACTATGGTGTGAGTCCCAAGAAGGAAAAATCCTTCTACGATGCCCTCAGGACTTAGGCAGGAATCATGAAAGCCTGACTTGGGGCTAGCTGCTTTAGCTGAAGCTCCATGATCACACACGATTCGATCAGACAGGTAAAAGCTAGGAAAGCGACCAAGTCAAGACAGATCGATGTTGTTAGTCAAAAAGGAAGGTTTATCTTGAAGTACACTTTTTTGCGGTGGCATCTGTGACATGCCCCTTACAGGTTATAGGAAAAATCAGTAAGTGTAGATACTATGCATATGGTAGGCAATCTAGGTCAAAAACAAAAACAAGAGAAACTCTGACTCGAGAGGGATGAGATATGCCATGAGTTGAGTGTATGGACAGACCTAGGGCATGTAAGGCAACAATTTACAAGTTCACAAAGGGTGTCCTTGGATGCTGATCCAATATCAAGGATTTCTAGTATCACAAGCACCAAAGTTTTTGAAGATGTTGTGCCCACGCAGTCATAGCAGAGACCAAGTATGAAACAAGAAGAAGAAGTAGTCGCACGATGGGTGGCCCATCAAGTGCAAGTGGGAGATGTTAGACTTTGGGTCCAAGTCTGCCCTTGATAGGCCGAACTATTTGATTAAGAATACCAGTAGCCTTATCAATTAAGAAATCAATCAGCATTAATTATGGATTGGTAAACAAATCAGTATTAATTATAGGATTGTTAATTGAGGAACAAGTCACCATATGTTAGGAAATTAATTGATGGTCAATTAATTTAATTACTTTCTTGGAGGGCAAGAACGAGTATACACATTTCCTAATTAGTGCCCACTCTAAACTACTATAAATAGGGTGTGTCTCCTCAGTTACAATCCACCCCTGCTATTGAGTTTTCTAGCAATCCCTTCTCTCTTACCATCTTTCTTGTTTTGGTGCACTGCTATGCTGATCCCCATTAGGCTCTAGTAGTCTAATATTTCGTAAGCTCTCAATACCCAAATTCGACTTGACCCGGTACACGTTTCTTCACTCTATCTATTCTAATTATTCCTTCACTTATATTGATTAATAACAAACCACCTTGTATATTAATCTCTCTAAATTAAGTCAATTAAACACTATAGCAATTAAATGACCTTAAAAATCATATTTAGATTTTAATTCAATAACCGAGTCACCTCGCATTACCACTTGATTTTCTCATTAATCTTAATTTAACAATGGCCACCTATATGAAAAATCAAGATTAATGATGCTAAAACCCAATGCTAAACATAATTAATAAATTCATATTCAATAAATCAATACAAACACAAGAAGATATCATTGATCCACTAAACATGCCACCTTGAAATTAGCACAAAATATTCACAAAATCATTAATAGATTGACTAACCTGCACAAAGAAATGATAATTAAGCTAATTAAGCACACTACCGAGTATCTAACAAAGGTTTAAGCTACATCAAATCTCTAAATGCATAAAAATAAATCAATCCAACATTATAAAATTCATCATAAGACCTAGAAATCACAAATACAAGTAGAAATAGAGAAATGGAAAAGCAAAAACTCCCCTATTGAAGCCCCAAGTTCATGCTATTGCTCTTGTTACAAAGGATTGAGAGAATTAGCCACTGCTACTCATCAAAACAACTTCACCAAACAGTTCCAAAATTTCAAACATTGAAACACACCAATTAACACTTATTTAGAGAAGATTTATGGCTAGATATGAACCCAAAATCAGAGAATCCATAGCTATGATGAGTTCAGAAATTGAGGAGTCACAACCTCATATTGTAGAAGGAGCTCGCGGGAAAAATGGAGTTCCAATGATGAAATGGCAGATAAATGGAAATAGTAGTGGGTGTATAATCGCCGATAAAGCTCCGATGCTACTATCACTCTCGAGCTCTATGTTCTCTGTCTCAGCTTCACCAAGCTCACCGCCATACTTGGAGCTTCTTTGTGCTTGACGTTGCCCATTTTGACCTCCATGAGCTTCCTCTTTAAACTCATTGCGAGCTTCTAAGATGAACCTGTACTCTTGCCAGCAAGGATAGAAGTTGGTCAAAGTGGTGGGTGGACGATGGAGGTAGTAAAGTTGGACAAAGGTGATGGTAGATGATGGCGAGATGGAGGGATGGTGAAGATAAGGTATATGGTAAAGAAGAAGAAATCCCCAGCTCCTAGAGATCATCATGGCAGCTCCCCAAGCTCTGGATGTCTTAATCGAAGAAGAAGAAGAAGAACCACCGGGTCAGGTCAGGTTGGTGCAATTGGATCCCTTGGTCAAAACATGTGTTTTGATCAAGGGACTATAATGGAAGATTCGAAAATTTGTTGAGGGACTAAATGGAAAACTTGAACACTTTTGTGGATCCAACCATAATTTTTAAAACTTATAGGCCCTTTTTTGAAATTTCCCTGATTACTTTCTTCATCAATTTGTATTTTCTAAAAATTGTGGGTTCTTTTTTGTAATTTCCACCAAACTATCTGCAAAGAAAATAAACCCAAAATGTAATACATTATATTCCAAAAATTAATCAATTAAGGCAAATCATAAAATATATGACGTTTTTACCTTTTTTCAACCTTAATTTCATACAAACTCCTTTAATCACAATTAATCACAAAAAAGACATTTTAAGCTCAATTATTATGACAAAAACCTAAAATAAAATATGAAAATATATAATAAAAATAGGGATTTATCATGGTTGTAGCTTCTTCCTACTCTAATCGCCTCTCTCCCCCTCTCCACAAGGTGTCACGACTTCCTAGCTCTATGTTCTCCAATCGAGCTCTCTCTCCTATGGCACTGAGAAGACATCAGTGATGGTGGCACGGCGAAGGAGGAAGGTGATGGTGTTCTCTCTTCCTCACCTCTCTATTCCCATAATCACTCTCCCTTGTTCTAAAATCACAATTGCGATGCCTTTTCATTCTTCCAGCTCTCCAATATAGCTTCTGAGGTCTCCCGAATCTAACCTAGACTAAACTGCAAAAAATTAAAAGTTTGTGAACAGAATAAACAGCAAATTTTAAAATGTTTGTGCGCGTGTTAGAAGAAGAGAATGAATCTAGTTGCTCAAATGAAAGGTCAAGATCACCCCTCATAATTCCGTATTTGCAATTTTTAATTAAAACGAAAGAGAATGAGATTCTGATGTTTTGTTGAAAGGGCTGCATATTAATTAGCACACTATTAATTCATAGTGCTGGAATTGCAAATATGCTATGTTAATTCTCTGACATCCAATGAAGAAATCAACTAATGTTCTCTAACAATATGTGACATAGGATATATATATATATATATATATTATCTATGATCTTCCAATATCCGGTGCTTTTTCTAGCTTTTGGCTTCCTTGGCATAGATAACCGAGCAACCAACTAATCTGGACAGGGATTTGGTAGGACCCACTATGTGGGGGCACCCCTCCCAGAAGAAACCTCTCCACCCTCCCCTCCTAGGATCAAACCCAGGAGCAGATGAGTGGGGCTCAGAGCCCTTCCTATCTGAGCCAGCTTCCGCTGGTATGTGACATAGGATATAAATTAAGAAAAAAGGATTCACTAATGAAAATACTGAAATTTCAAACTTAATATACTATCTCCGATCATAAAT
Organism: Inga leiocalycina; assembly: GCA_963242795.1. Classification (NCBI taxonomy): domain Eukaryota; kingdom Viridiplantae; phylum Streptophyta; class Magnoliopsida; order Fabales; family Fabaceae; genus Inga; species Inga leiocalycina. Next base: position 29,802,574 of record OY725320.1, on the reverse strand, counting down.
GTAAGGCCTATTTACATAATTTAAGTAGATTAAGGATGTTAATTAACTTTTTAAATATGATATGTTTTTTCTAAAACATTTCAATTATCTTCCTTAATTTCTTCCCTCCCTCTCCTACTTTAATTATTGTTGAGAGAATATCAATAGATTAATTTGAGAAAAATTGCTAAACATTTGAAATGAGTCTTACATTTAGTACTAACATAAAGTTCATAATTACATCCTACATGAGGAGTATTATATACTTGTTATGTGTCTTACATTACATTATTCAGAAGTGCAACCATGCATGAGACAACTAAAATATATCTTTGACCTGTTATAAGAAAATACTAAAATATATCAGAAAAGAATTGATGACCAATTTCAAAGTTCGCAATAATAACTTGACAACAAACAAATTATGCAGCATGGGACAAAAAAAACAAAAACAGACATCAAGACATACAGGACCACGTATGCAATATAAAACGATTGATGAACTAATCTTCATCCTCGTGCAAGCTTTAATCAATGTCTATGTCCTGCTCCAGGGGGGCTTGGACTACCGCTGTCAGCTCCAATAACCTTGGAATACTATGTTTCTTATCTCGAAGATCTTCCATAATTGATCTCCACAAAGATACCCTCTGTCGTATCTCGAGAAACATCTGGAAGCTTCTCTAATGTGTTAATAAGAGGCCTTGCCATCACAGGAACAAGACACAGCTTCCACAAGAGAATCAGAAGAACTAAATATAAGCCATGGATGGGATTCTTGCAGCCATGATTAGCAAGTAAATATACTTACATAATGATGCTGACACTTAAGTGAAGGCTCTTTTGTTCACTTAAGAATGTTTGAGGCTATTTGAGAAAAGAGTGTACTGTGTGCTTGTATTTATAATGGTCTTGATTGTTGAACAATACCGAACCATTTAGCTATGATATTCACATGCATGCATAGGAATTAGGTTTTGGTGTAGAGGGAAAGAACCTAGGCATTTAAGAAGTTATGATTCTAGAATAGTCAAATCTTTTTTCCCTTGGTTCTCTAACCAATCTGCTACTAGCTAGCTAGTAGGGTCACATGAACAAAAATCCACATAATGTATGTTTTATGTGTGGAGACCTGAGATGATTGTTTTGGCCAAAGTAGGATCTAGGAGATTGTTGCTTATTCCTTTTGAATTTATAAATATATACTATTTCGGTAGCTTTTGTAATTGGCCTAGTTTATATAAAACAAGTAAAATAATACTACCACAATTTACTTATAAGCGGTTGCATTTGTAGTTATATTTTTCTGTGGGATTAAAGGAAAATAACTACCTCTATCTGATAGAACTTCTTATGAAAAAAAAAATGAAAATTAAAAAGAAGTCCATTGCAATCCTAAGTGAAATTTTAACAAATCACCCAACAAAGATTGCGACAAGACAAGGATGATTGATGAAGAATTATGTGGAGAGAAACGAAGTTAATTGATCGATCTGAAATTGAATTTGTTTGATACGACTCTTCCAAGCCAAAGTTCGGTCACTAAAAATATTAATTAAAAAGAAGAACTGCGTTATATGTTGGATGAAGTGGAACTAAACTTGTCAAACTAAAACAAGTTCCCGAACGTGTGCAAATTGATTGTTGTGGTAGTGGAATTTTGTTGAAATGTTTAGGAATAGTTTATAGCTTATTGTAATTATATAAATTGTGTAAGAATCTGATTTGATGTATTTGACTCGTCATAAATTGAATATGGTATTACGATTTAAAACATTTGCTTTATAATTAGACACTCCATATATTACTTTTTATGGCACAATTGAAATTCATATGTGTGTATATATATATATATATATATTTGGAAAAGTAGACCATCAAGTCATAGCCACCACTCTAGGCCCCCTAGTAATGCATTACACCGTATAACTTTCAGAGCATACCAAGAATCAGCCTCCTTTTCCTTTAAAATGATAGCCATCACCACCTTTTTTTGTTAAGACTTCATTGAAAGCAAAGTAGTTGGTTTTAAGAAGATTGTAAGTTGTAGTTTGAATTTGGTCTTAGAATTATCTTTTATGCTATGACGTATTAGGTATTACACTTTAGGACATCAAGCAACTAGAGCACGTAAGGATGGTTATATATTTTGCTTTAGCTAGCTCAAAGGTCCAGATCATGCACCCATTATATTTTGTCCTGTCCACTGCAATAGTGTTTATGTTCTTTGATTCGCTTCTTCACCAACCCCATGCAATTTCCCAGCGTCTTTTTAATAACCCTTAATCCAAGATTATTGTTAGGACTATTGAAACATTCTAATAGATTTAAGCTAGATAATTAATTAAAGAGAATAGGTAATGCATCACACTGAACTCGATCATCCTTTAATTTCCTTGTAAATCATACACTCTTTAATTAGGTCAGCCTCATTTTAGAGTCACTTGAGGGGGAATTAATTATGTTTTTTTTAATATTACTCCTATTTATAGTGCATTAGTTAGCAATAAGAGAGAATGCAATACAAATGTGAAAATTATTTACTTAAATATGGGTGAAATTAGAAATTATTCTATTTTTAGATAAAATTAATGACTTAATCACTCATCCTTAAATCCATTGAGGTTAAAATTATAAACATCTATTGTTGCAAAATTTGCAGTTAAAATTAGTTTCATATCAGTGGATCACCCCTTTTTACGTAGAATTGAAAGGAAAAGCTAATCATATTAGTCTAACATCTCATCTAAAAGATAATTAAAATAATAATTTTTATTTTTATTTTAGTTTTTTATAATTTTATTAATAAAATATATTGAAATTTTATACATTAAATTGTACAATTTTTTAAAAATATTTTGAAAGAATTAATAGAACCATAGTAAAAATAATTAATTTTATTTTAAGAAGTTTATTATGCTCTTTGATTACACAAACCCCATGCAATTTCATGGCCTCTTTTTAATAAGGGAAAATCTCATACGACTCTTCCTAAAATAAAGAAATTTTAAATTAGGTTGGTATATTTAACAAATCCTTAATTATGTCATTAACTAAATTTAGAATTTCAAAAAACTAAGTAAAATAACTTTAATGTCCCTTCTCTCTTTTCTACCCTCTTAAAAGAATATTATTGTTTTATGACTTTATAGCTTTATATATGACAAATCCCTAATTTTATTATGTATTTTCATACTTTATTTTGGTATTTAGTCATATTAATTGAGTTTAAAATGTTTTAATTGTGATAAATAGATATTAAGAGTAAATACATTAAATTTAGATTAAAAAGAGGCAAAATTGTCAAAATAATTGTAATTACTCTTAATCATTAATTTATTTCTTCAGAGCATTTGATGTTGGTTAAATTGTTTTCAATTGAAATTACTTGAAAATTTGGATTAAATCTGAAAATGACAATTTGGGGTTTGAAGTTTAGAAATGACAGTTTGGTATAACGAAATTTCAAAATGTCAAATTAGTCTAGCCAAAACTCAGCGTTTTGGCAGCCCCTAGGTTCTCTCTCTCTCTCTCTCTCTGTTTTTTTTTTTTTTTGGAGCAAACTTGGCAGCCCTTAGGTTAGCTGAGCTCTTTCATCAGATTTAATTGCAGAGGGGGCACGAAACAGAGAGCCCAGCCGCAACACACTACCTCCGGACCAACTCTTCTTCATTCATCCCTTCACCTTCTTCTTCCTCTCTCTCGCCGGCGACTCATCCACCACCACAGGCCGCCGGCGAGCTGCATCATCCCGAGACAGAGGAGAATCAGAGCTGCGAGTAACAGGGCTGAGAGGATCGCAGGGAGCTGGTAGTTGGTAGTTGGAGGTTGAAAACACAGCTGAGAGCGAGGAGCTCAGTCGGGAGTTGGAAGACGGGAGTGGAGAGGAGAGTGAGCTCGAATTAGAGAGCTGAGAGCTGGTTCCACCGCACACGGCACCACACCCACCACCATCCTCCTCCGACAAACTACCCCTGCCAGTGACCGACGGAGCTCAGAAGAGAGGCCGCCGGAATCATTTCCACTTCTTCACCACCGTCCACCTCCATGCTTCATTCTTCCACTCTAGACCGTGGCTACGTTCCTCGATTCTCTGTGGTTCACCATTGATTCTAACCTTCACCATCGTCCTCTGTTATTATTCCACTACCACAACTGATCCTTCACTCTCTATCATTAATTGTGTTTTTCTGGTTATGTTATTACATGTCTAGAATTTTGGAAGTATTTGGTGCAGCTGAATTGATGTGGGTCAGTGGCTAATTTCTCGTAATCTCTCGTAGCAAGAGGCAATGCCATGAAATTGGAGCTTCAATAGGAGAGTTTTTGTTCATCTATTTCTCTAATTCTACATTATAATTGTGATTTTTAGTTCTTATGATGAATTTTATGATGTTAAATTGATTTATTTTGATATATTTGGAGAATTGGATATGGTTTGAACCTTTATTTAAACTTTAGATATTATGTTTAATTAGCTTAATTATCATTTCTTTGTGCTGGTTAGTCATTGGATTGATGATTTTGTGAACATTGTGTGCTAATTTCAAGGTGGCTTGATTAATAGATCAATAGTATCTTGTATTTATATTGGTTAATTGAGTGTGAATTTATTAATTGTATTTAGTATTGGGTTTTAGCATCAATAATCTTGATTTTTCTTTTGGGTGGTCATTGTTAAATTAAAATTATTGAGAAAATTAAGTGGTAATACGAGGTGGCTCGGTTATTGGATCAAAAGCTAAATATGATTTTTAAGTTCATTTAATTGTTAGAATGCTTAATCAACCTAATTTAAAGAGATTAATATGCAAAGTGGCTTGGTATTAATCAATTTAAGTTAGGTCTAGTCTAAGAGGTGGCCCTTAGAGTTATTTTGAAACTAGCATGATTAAATCTCCTATAATCATTTTAAGTGAGGATTGCTTGCACCATTACTATTAGGGATTGCTTATTTCATTGTTGATCTTTTTGTTTCTTTCATTTCATTAACTCAATCATCATTTCATTTCATATTTTCAAGAAAAATCGCAAAAAGAATTAATTTAGAACAATTTAATTCTTTATTGCAAAAAAGTAGTTGATAGTTAAAAAGATTAAATTTTCCCCTTTTTAATCATTTCATGTCAATCATTGCACTTAATTTTTAGGTAATTAATAAAAGGTTCTTCGATAGATGATTTGGGATTGCACTCTATATTGCAATCCTTAGTTAATTTTTGAAGAGGTTACCAAGGCACAAAGCCAACAACACCTATTCTTCAATATATCAACATTAATATATGCTAAATCAAATGATTTTTTTTTCTAAAAGGATAATCAAGAATAATTCAAGCATGTCATGTCATGATAGTATCATTGATATCAATTAAATAATTTTTAATTGAAAATCAATTAATCGATATTAATGATAAAAAAACTAAATGAGATTTTTTTTTAAATAATGTAATTATTTTTATCAAGTGAGACAAAACCAAAGAAAAAAGAAAGCATAATCCATACCAACTTTACTTTGCAAAAATGAATTGAAATAAAAGTTATTTTTACCAACATTAACCTCAACCAGAATAATTTTCCTTAACACATAAATGTGAGTTGTTTAAAAAATAATTTAGTTAATATTTCAATTTTTAATTTTTTCATTTTTTAATATAAATTTATAATATTAATTATTTTTTTTAAACAAGTGGCGTCTCAATTTCATATACTTCTATGGATATTTTAGAAAAAAATATGTAAAATGCACTTAAAATTTCATAAAACGGTTTACATCAATATAAAACTTCCCAAAAAACCTATATGTGTGTGTGTGAAAAATATAGTAAAATTTATACTTAATATATTTACTAATATATATCCTTTTTATAGTGACACACATTACAAGTTTTTTTGAAATAAAATTGTTTATGTTAATAAAATGAACTCTTGGTTCAAAATATTGTACGTTTTTGTTATGAAGATGATAGTTAATATATGTAAACCATAGATGAATCATATTTTGTTGTATTAAAATTAATTTTGATACATACACATATAGGAAAACATAAGTTAGGAGGTAATAAAATCTTTAGTCAATGTTCGGCTATCATGGTGGTTGGTTGAGAGGGGCAATTTCTTTGCCACACGTCAGAGGTTCAAACTAACATGAGGTAAAGTAAGAAGTAATAAAACTCTTTGACAAGGAAAGTAGAGAGGGTACTAAAGTTATTTTACTCATATTTTGAAATCCTAAGTTGGATGCATAACTCAATTAGAGATTTATTGAATTTACCAATCTAACTTAGAATTTTTCTATTTTAAGCAGCTTTAGATGGAATTTTTCCTTTTAATAACCCTTAATCAAGATCATTGTTATTAGTACTATTGAAACATTTCAAGAGATTTAAGCTAGATAATTAATTAAAGAGAATATAGGTAATGCATCACACTGCACTCGATTATCCTTTAATTTCCTTGTATATCAAGTACTCTTTAGGTCAGCCTCCTTTTAGAGTCACTTAATGGGGTTATTAATTAATTAAGTTTTTTCAATATTACTCCTATTTATAGTACATTAGCTATAAGTGAGAATGTAATACAAATGTGAAAATTGTTTACTTAGATATGGATAAAATTAGAAATTTATTCTATTTTTAGACAAATTTAATGACTTAATCTATAGCTCATCCTTAATTCAATTTGAGGTTAAAATTATAAACATCCATTGTTGCAAAATTTGATGTTAAAATTTGTTTCATATCATTGGATCACCGCTTTTTATATAGGATTGAAAGGAAAAGCTTATCAAATTATTCTAACATCTCATTATTTAAACGAAAACTAAAATATATAATATGTTTTATTTTATTTTTTTTATAAATTCTCTTAATAAAATATATAAAAATTGTGTATATTAAATTGTACATTTTTTTTTAACATTTTTGAATAAATTACTAAAACCCTATTAATAAAAATAATTAATTTTTCCGTAATATGATAAGGACAATTATTTAGAATATAGTTTTTTTTTATATTATTAATGTTTGTTTTCTGATTTATATTATTAACTTAGTTTTATAATCTTGAAATGATGAGTAAATGAGTATTATATAAAATGAACAAGATTGTTTGTGTCATATTCAATCCTCATTTACAAAACCTTTCTTATTCCATCTTACTTTTGATAGAAACCTAATGAATCATGAACATAGACATATGGCCTGGTGATAAGCATTTAATCAAACGTTTGTTTGATCAAACTATATATATATATACACTCTTGAACAAATTAACAGTATCCTCATGCCCTTACAGAAGATGTCACCTGCGTACTATAGACACGGGCGTTTTTTTTTTTTTTTGGGAACAAATATAGAAACTACATGTATATACAACAGTCAAATTGTTCATTACTAAAGGAAAAATATTTGTATATCATTGATTCTTAATCCATTAAAAGCATAAAAAAAACTCTAAAACTGAAAGAAAACTTCAATATAATTAAGGTACACCACATGTGTATTTCATTCATAACAGTATATATAGAATACCAATTAGATGTTACATACACAAGGGCCAGAAGACAACATAATCTCCACCAAATGACCTGAAACCAAATTACCACGAACGTACTGATCAATCACACTTATGCAATGATTAGAAAAACAAGTAACCTAACAAAAAACTAGCTATTTTGGTGCTTTTATTGGCACATTACAACAAAAGATTTTGAACTTGGCACTCCATACAAACTATATAACCAAACTTCCTTTATTTTAGAAAGCAAACTCTCTTTCTTTGTGTAACTGATTACATATGGCTAGGTGGTACATCATGCCCTGCGCCACCATTGCTAGGACCAGAATTATCAAGAACCATTTGAGGAGAGAAAACTTTGTTATCATTTGAGCTTAGAGTTGAGCTCTTCACAACCTTTTGTGGTGACTCAGAAAGTGGACGTGGCATTATGCCATGCATGGTGCATAAGACGATGAGAACGAGAAAGAAGGCAAAAGATTGGAGTCTTGCAGCCATAACTGATTTAATAATGAGATTGAGGTCTATCTAAAGCTATAAGGTTTTTCTACTATTGCATGAGTACGTGAGAAAGAAAGACGCAAGATTCAGTTCTATTTATAGTGTGGTTTAGAATGGAGCAGTACTTGATTGTGTTCAACTCTTCATTGTCCACACAAGTGACCGTAGGCGACAATCAACATCAAAAATTAGGTTTAATAGTGGAAATTGCTCTCTATCTAATAGCCTCTATTGGAGGGGCATAGTATAGTGTGACTTAATTAGTAATTCTCATGTCATTTTTCTAGATTTTAAGTTGCAAAATCTATTTAATATATCTTGTAACGTACTTGATCTCAAATAGAATCTAAGCAATGTTAATTTAATTTTAAAACTTTTTTACAATAATAATATTTTATAAGTAATTATGGAAAAAAATCTACTCTTTTGTTGTAGTTTGTATTTCAATTAGAATATTAATATATTATGTTAATTTTTGTGTATCATCTTCAATTTTGAAAATAAAAAAAATCAAAAATATCATAATGTTCACCAAAACTTAAAAATTTGTCAAGATTAATAAATAACTTTTTTGATTCATCTTAGTCCAATTTTTTAAATGGATATTCAAATAAAACAACAAATAATAGTTTCATACTCTAAAAATTGTTCAAATATATCAGACTATTAATAGAAGAATAAAAAATTATTAATAAAACATATTTTGTGATAAACTATAAGTAAAAAAAAACAAGTAATCGCTATCTAGTTATACATACTTTATTGATGAAAAACTAAAATAAATAATATAGGAATAAAATTAAAACTTTGTACATTAAATTATCAATACATTCGAAGGTCTTAAGCTGCTATGCATCGAGAATATACTCCCTCTTATCCTTAATATAAGAGTCGGTTTTTTTTTTTTTTGAGAGATTAAGGAAGCTATTTTTTTCGATACATAGAGATTAAGAAAGCTAAATAAGTTACATTAAAGCATTTATATTTGTTTTTTTCTCCAAACTAATTTGTTTGACTTATAAATTGATGTATAATCTAATAATATACAACATATGCTATGACTAAATAATTTATTTAGCTTCATTAATCTTTCAAAAAAAAAGTCAACTAACTTTAATATCAAGCACCAGAGTTAGTACTACTATATATGTCGTTCAAACTGAAGGGGACTCTAGTAAATGGGCTTGAATGTCGCCACTTGCAACAAACAGAATCGGTAAGAAATATTTTTGCAGAAGAGATCTTAATATTAGGACCTCGAAGCCATCATCATGATCTCCCCCAACCTGAAAATATGTCACAATGAAATATCCACTTTAAGTATATATACAAGGAATCGTGATATATATATTATGCTTTACTTTTTAGTCAATCCTTACTATCATTTTATAACTAATGTAATTGCATTATAATTAAGAAATAAAGCATAGTACTATATAAGTATATTATGCAATAGCATGAATCATATATATATATATATATATATATATAAAGAGATACAGGCCAGCAGGGAAAAAAAACTGAATTTAATTGGTTGACCATTAAATTAAGTTGTCAAAGCAGAGTAGTAGTGAACGTTCAAGTTAAATGAATATGAAAAAGGAAAAAGTTAAATGGCAGACAATGCAAAGAAAAAGTCTCTGAATTACTTTGGTTCAAAACAAGATACTGGTTTAATATCCTAAGCCACTGACTGGTTCTCTGCAACCCGATCAACTAAAAAGATAACACTACATCATATCCTTGCTATAAGAGTTAATTGGGGATTGAATTTAGTCTTCAATATAAGACTCCAATCCACTTTATCTCCTAAATTTTTCTCAAATTATTGATTGCATATATTAAAGAGTTTCTATCCAAGGGTAGTTACGATGAAAGATGATAGTTTAGGAAATTAAAACTAAAATATATTGTTACCAATAACTAATATAACAAACTTTCTTAATCTACTCAAATTAGTCAATTAGCTAGCTCTTATACCAAGAACCACATGTATTATATAGTGGAAAATTTTGGAATTTATTGGAGCGGCTCTAAAGTCAGTGACAATGAGATTAGAATTATAGTTCAAGCATGCAAGTAACCATGAGTGACGTGAATTGAATTACATGGATATATACAAACCACATATATGCCGTTCCCCACGTCTTTTTTTAAGATCTTTTCTATCGAATTACATGGATTAAAAAATGTAGATTAAAATTAGGTAAAAAATCATTCTTTTTTTTAAAAAAAAATTACTAAAGCATGTCAAAATTATTCTTAATTACTATGAAAGATCTTATATTAAGTCAAATGGAAAGCTTCTAAAACGTATCTTATAATAAAGAAATGACGAGAATATATAATCTACGTGCTCATAATGAATAATTTAATTTGTATCTCTCATTAAATTGATGTTTTGCAGAATATTTTAAGTTGTAAGCCATTAATTAATTAATGCATGCATATCAAGTATCATTAGGCTGAGCATTTCATTAATAATTGACAAGAATGAAGTTAGTAATTGTAGATTACTTTCAAGTTTCAACTTTTTTTTCATTTTTTATAGTAATTGTAAATTATGAAAGGATTTGGCGCAAAGCAACTATATGAGCTCGACGTGTTACTACATGAACATATGATTATGTTCCTTGCACGCCATTTACATAATGTACCTTTGGGCGCATTTATTCGTAAGAAGTCACACGCCCCATATATGGTCAAAAAAGTTGAAAGAGCTCAAAATTTTTCAATTTCCAATAGTTCTCTACTGTGCTGGTAGCTAGAGATACAAATATACAATGGTACGTTGAACTCAACAAGAGAAATGAAAACAGAACTCGACATGTCACATGTGGGCCCCTAGGGATCACAATATTAAAATATATATATAGATTATGCCACAAAAATATTATGGTAGCAACTATTTTTTTCTTCACAATAGTTACTACTCTTTGTTACTTAATATAAGACATATTTATAATATGATTAGATTAAAAAAATTAATTTATTTAATTTAACATGTATTTTTTTAAAACATCCTAATTACTTTCTTTAATTCCCTCATTTTCCTCCTCCTTGATCAATTCAGGAAAAAATTGACAAATATGATAAATAAATATTATATTTATGATCAAGATCAACTATTCAATTAGGTCCTATGTTAAGAACCAGAGGGAGTATAATAAACAAATATATGGAAATGAAAAAGGAATGAGAGAAAATAATGTCGCTAAGAGAGACTAAAGTAAGAACTTCAAGTAATTTATAGGAGTTATTAACTTAATTGACAAGAAAAAAGTTACTCCCACCTGTCTTGCTTGTTAGAGCTTACTACCTAATTTGTATATATTAAAGAAATTAGTTAAGTTAGTTATTTGTAAGAAATATGGGTTGGTTGTCCTAAAATATCATTTTACTAATTTGCATGGAACTAATGACGAAGACTTTTTGTCCTTAGCTTTGGGATACACAATCAAAAACTAATTAAAGATTGCATATAGATAAACCTAGAATTGTTCTCTCTTCTCAGTAAGCTTTTTATTGATTCATAAGTAATCTAAATGTCATGCAAATACAATGAAAATAAGGAAAAATTGGTTTTGGGTTTTTCAAATTAATAACTAAAAAAGTAATGCAATTTAATTAAATTTTAAACTATTGTTTTGATATTTTTATAAAACAATGGTAAATGAATGAATGGAATTGAGTTTGAAAATATGAATGATGAAATGAGTCTTGATAGTAAAGTTAGTGGCTTTCCTAGCTTTTTAAAAAGATTTGAGAGTTAATTTTGTATCAAGTCTAATTGAAAACTCTAAGCAATTGCATTAGGCCTAATCTACCTAATTAATAACTAATCCAACAATCGCATTCGTAGTGATCTCTTAAATAAATTATTAAAAACCACTTGATATGTGTTTGAAAATCACTTTAATTTGTTTCCTCTTAAATGAGAATATAATCGTAACACTCAATATGAATTAACTTAATTACACACCATAGTAATCACATACAATACATAATTTCATTAAAATATAAGGAAATACTATTTCAATACATAATCAAGTGCATGAATACAAAATCCAACACAAGAGTAATCCATCATAGACAAATAAACACTCATCTAAGTCTCATAAACATGTACCGATTACAAAATCAATCCAAACATATCCTAATACATGAAATGAACTAATCGAAAAACTAATTAATTCCCCTTTATAGCACGTTGAAGCTCTAGCCACCTTCTTCATCACCAAAACTCAAGGAAAAATTAGCCACTCATGACTTCAATTGCAACCGCAGCTTCTTCAAAACACTTAACACCCATGGAAATTGAATAGGAGTGTCGGATCTTATGGGAAAGTGAGAGGGGCTACTGGGTTTGGTGAGGAAGTGAAATGAAAGTTGGAGACGCGATTTCCGGCAGCACGAACAGTGAACCCGAAGGTGATCGGGTGAAGATGGAGAAACAGTGGTGAAGGTGAAGAAAGAAGAAGGAACGATGATGGTGGTTCACTTCTCTCCTTCCTGTTTGCGGCTGAAGCTCAGTCTCCTTTTCTCCAACCTAGATTTTTGGTGAAGAGAAGGACGGTGAGATGAGAGTGGGTCGCCGGCGATAAAGATGGTGAGGCGTGGTAAAGACGATGGTTGCGAATGGTGAAGCTCCTCTCTGGTTCACGGCTGCCTCTGCTGAGCTGAAACTCTACTTGAGGTGGTGACCGTGGAGAGAAGTGGTCGCTGACGACAGTGGATGAAGAGGTAAAATTCGCCGGAGACGGAGAAGGTGAGGAAAAGGACGGTCAAAGGAGAGAACGAAGGTGAATGTCGAGGGGTATGGTGTGCTCGTGATGCTTGAAGTTGTCCTATCAAGCAGCCGAAGAAGGTTTGCAATTCAGACATATGTTTTGACTAGGGACTAAAATGCAAACTTAAAACGTTCGTGAAGGGAAAAAACTGAAAATCTTCAAACGTTTATGGGGCTAAACTGTAATGTTTTGTAATCTGAGCCCACACTTCCATTTTCAGATTTGGTTCAATTTCTTCAAGCACCTACAATATAACATTAAGCATAAAGTAGCATTAAAGTCCAAGAAATCATTTACATGAGTAATCAACAAATTAGGACCATTTTACCCCTAATTAGACTTAATTCAATACAAATGTCCCTAATTCAAATTAGTGCTTAATCATACAATAATGACCTAGAAAATGCATCAAAAATCCCAAATTAATCATGAAAAAACATATCAAAATATGGTTCAATCAACTACTCCCTTGATAGAAATATACTTTTTTTTTGTCAATTGATAGAAATCTACTTAATGTATAATCATTATGGATAATTTGGATAAAGAATTATTATACCAATCCTAAATAAATATATAAGAGCTAGTTTGGAAGTGAATTTTGATCTTAAATATAAGATATTTTTTCCATTTTATTTCTTATATATAATTTAATGACATATATAAGTATTTCAAAGAAATCATATAACACATGTCATAATTAAGTATTTGTTTTATTTTTTTAATCTCTCCAAATTAATCAACTAGCTCTTATATTAAGGTCCTGAGATAGTATAAATTTATGAGTCATTGTATGCTAGTCACTTGTTGTGAGACTTTATAGTGATTAAGTAGCTTATGTGGGACTGCTCACTAATTTGCCCTGTTAATAATTAATGGTCGGGGCCTTAATTCAAATTAAATAACACTTAATATTGACATAGATATCGGTGCCAACTTCACCACATTTTTATCCCTTCTCATCAATTATCTCTAGGTCTTATGATTTTCCGCAACTAAAATATAAAAATATACTATAAAATAATCAATGAAGACCAATATGGCTCTATAATTCTTGAAAGCCTTGAGTTTACACATGTTAACATATTAGCTCTTTTTCTGGTATGGGAAGAAAGGATAGATTTTTTCTTTTAAGGATACAAGAAGTTGAAACCTATAATTATATATATAATTAGATCCTTGGTTAAGATTAGCGTGGGATTGTTTGACGTTATATCAGAAGTCCGAAACGTAGAAATCTGAGCCCCAAAACTGGTTGAATACTGACTTATGATTTTGCATGCATGGAATTAATCGTAGCAAATGCAATATTTATTTTTCTTCAAAAAGGAAAGGCTTTACATTGCATGATCATAAGGAATTATTGAAGATTACTGATAATTACCGAACAGTGATTTCGAATTGCAGTAAGGAAAAGAGAATAAAATAACTCTATAATAGAGGGATAGCAAGTATCTCACTAATCTCTCTAGAATAGCCCAGGAGAATCTCCAAACTTAAGTAACTTTCTGAAAAATATTCTATGCTTTATTGAGTCGGCAAAAGCCAAATTTATAGAAGTACAGAGAGATAAAAAATCTAATTCAAAATTCAAACTAGGAAATCCTAATAATATCTAAAATACTAAAATAATATCTAGATTCCTAATTCAAACTAAGAAATCCAAATAATATCTAAAATACTAAAATAATATCTAAATTCCTATTTGTGGATATTCCACTTATTTAAAATAATATTGCTGAAACTAAAAAGATAATAAAAATTAATTTCTAATCAGTCCTAAGACACTTATTCTTTCTGGAATAGATCAGCCTATATCGATTTTGGTCTCTATCATTTCTCCCCCCTTGGAAAGCCGACTTGTCCTCAAGTCGAAAGTGAGGAAACTGTTCAGCGACCAGATCGTACTCTTCCCAAGTAGCTTCTTCTAAAGGGTGATCTTCCCAAGCAACTAAGATGTCCAGCCGTCGATCAGGAGTCCAACGGTGTTGCAAAATCTTGGAAGGGGTGAGGAGAAGTTCCATATTAGCGGAGAGCAGAAGAGGAGGGGGAGGAGTAACTGCGTGCTGACCAAATGCAGGGCAGAGTAAGGAGACATGAAAAACTGGGTGGATCTTTGCAGTTGAAGGGAGGTCTAACTCATATGCTACCTTACCAATGCGTCGGGTCACCTAGAAGGGTCAGAAGAAACGAGGGGAAAGTTTCTCAAACCTGGAGTGAGCTAACGATCGTCAGTGATAAGGTTGGATCTTTAACCAGACAGCGTCACCAGGTGCAAATTGAAGGTCCCGACGATGTTGATCAGCGTGTATCTTCATACGGTGTTGAGCTCTAAGGAGGTTCCCCTTTAAAACCCGTAGCATAGCATCACGTGTTTCAAGTTGTTCTTCCAGCTCAGCGACACGCGTCTCACCTCTCACATAGGGAATGAGAGGCGGTGGATCACGACCATAAACCAATTTAAAAGGAGTAGTATTAGCGGCAACATGATATCCTATGTTGAAGGAGAATTCCGCCCAGCAAAGGAACTTACTCCATTGTTTAGGTTGGTCGTGTGCAAAACAACGTAAGTAAGTCTCAAGGCACCTATTGACTACTTCCGTCTGGCCGTCAGATTGGGGGTGGTAGGCTGTACTCATGTTCAAGCAAGTTTGGCTTAGACAGAACAACTCTTGCCAAAATTGACTAAGAAAAAGAGGATCCCGATCAGACACCAAGGACCTTGGCATGCCATGCAAGCGAACAATTTCTTGGCAGAATGTGATTGCAACAGTTTTAGCAGTATATGGGTGTGCAAGAGCAATGAAATGGCTATACTTACTCAGACGATCGACCACCACTAGAATCACATCAAACCCCTGAGATTTAGGGAGCCCAGTGATGAAATCAAGGGAAATATCCTCCCAAATACGTTCTGGAATAGGAAGCGGTTGCAGGAGTCCTACAGGTGCTAACGTCTGATATTTATTTTGTTGACAAGTGATGCAGTGTTGGATATAGTGCTTGACATCAGTTTTCATCCCTCTCCAAAATACTTGGTCACCTAACCTGCGTAAAGTCTTGAGGTAACCACCATGTCCCCCAGTTGGCGTCGCGTGTGCTTCAGCCAGTAATTTCTCTCAGAGGGAAGCTTGATTGGGTATGACCAATCGTGTTTTGTAGAACAAGCGATCATTCACGAAGTGGAAATGAGAGTGATGATCCGGATGTGTTTGCAGTTCTACTATCTTCGCTCGTGTCTTAGGGTCCTCTAGCAAGGCTCGAGGGAGTTGATCTAATTCATAGGCCATGGGAATCACCATTTGGAAAAAATCTACCTGCTGGGGCCATCGAGAAAGTGAGTCAGCAGTTGCATTTTCTCTTCCTGGTTTGTACCGAATGGTAAAGTCAAAGGGGAGTAGCTTGACCATAAGACGTTGTTGGGCAGTCGTGACAATTTTTTTATCCAATAAGTGTTTCAAGCTGTGATGGTCGGTTTAGACATAAAAATGGTGTCCCAACAAGTAGTGACGCCATTTTTGTAAAGATAGTACCAATGCAAGGAGTTCGCGATCATATGCTGATTTATAACGATTAGAAAAGGAGAACCCTTTGCTAAAGTAAGCTATCGGATGGCCATTTTGCATTAGTACCGCTCCAATACCGCCCCCAGATGCATCACATTCTACTGTAAATGGTTGGTGAAAGTCTGGTAATTGGAGGACCGGAGTGGTGGTGAGAGCTATTTTGAGTTCTTCAAAAGCAAATT
This sequence comes from Inga leiocalycina, assembly GCA_963242795.1. Lineage (NCBI taxonomy): Eukaryota > Viridiplantae > Streptophyta > Magnoliopsida > Fabales > Fabaceae > Inga > Inga leiocalycina. Next base: position 29,786,041 of record OY725320.1, on the reverse strand, counting down.
AAGCCGTTACTGACCAATGAAAAGCATCCTTCTTTGTCAGTTCAGTCAGGGGTCGAGCAATGATGCCATAATTTTTTACAAACCGTCGATAATACCCAGTGAGTCCTAGGAAACCGCGCAAATCTTTCACAGACTGAGGTGTGGGCCAATGAGCGACGGCCTTAATCTTTTCAGGAACGACCTCTACTCCACCGTGAGTAACAATGTGTCCCAAGTAGTCAATCCTAGTCTTCCCCAAAAAGCATTTTTTCGTATTGGCAAAAAAGGATTGCTGTTGCAAGATTTGGAAGATGATTCTGATATGCCTGAAATGATCTTGTGCAGAAGTACTGTAAATCAGAATATCATCGAAAAAGACGAGCACAAATTTCCTCAGGTATGGGCAGAAAAGGTTATTCATGATTGCTTGGAAGGTTGCTAGGGCATTAGTGAGGCCAAAGGGCATGACCACAAATTCATAATGTCCTGAGTGTGTGCGAAAAGCAGTTTTGGGAATATCCGAAGGCAGTACTCGAATTTGATGGTACCCGGACCGTAGATCAATCTTTGAAAAGTATTTAGCACCATGTAGTTCATCTAATAGTTCGTCAATGTTAGGGATGGGATACCTATCTGAAATTGTAATTTGGTTAAGACGACGATAATCCACACACAAACGCTATGTCCCATCTTTCTTGCTAACCAACAGAGCAGGGCTTGCAAATAGACTGGAGCTAGGGCGAATGAAACCACGCTCTAATAAGGTTGTAACCTGAAACTCAATCTCGTCGTTTTGAGAGTGCGGGTACCTGTAAGGTCACAAATTTGGCGGTGATGCTCCTGGTATTAAGGAGATCATGTGGTAGTGCCCACGGGGAGGCGGTAGGGACTTGGGTTCATTAAAAACAACAGAAAAATCATGAAAGATCTGAGACATATCTAAGGCCATACATTTTGCAGTTTCAGTTTGGTGGAATTCCAAACTTTGGAGACAAACCTAAGATGCAGCCTTTAGAGGTTCGCCTTATTTCTTTCCATCAACCCAAAAAATCATGAACATGTCGTTCCAGTTAGCCTGTACTGTGTTAAGAGAAGATAACCATTTAATTCCTAACACTAAATCTGATCCTGCCAGAGAGAAAGGATAGAAGTCCTGTTTAACGATTAATCCCTATATGTGCACTTCTAAATCTTTGCAAATCTAATGACAACGAATAATACTGCTATCCCCAATTTGAACACCAAAAGAAGGGACTGTACTTGTGGCAATCCCAAGTTCGTGGACCAATGCAGTAGAGATAAAATTGTGGGTGGACCCACTATCCACTAGCAGCAGTACCTGTTTAGAGTGTAGAAGACCTCTTAGTTTTATGGTGGACGCTGAAGGTGTACCAAGGATGGCATTAAAAGCCACCTCTGTTGCTGTCGCCTCTTCATGATCAGTGTCACCTAGATTTTCGAGAGGCTCAGAGATCGGATTGCCTTCATCATCAATCTCCATTAAGGAGAATGAGGCACTGCAATGATGTCCTGGTCGGAAAGGTTCAGCACACCTATAACATAGCCCCTTATCGCGCCGTCGCTGACGTTCTGAGTCCGTTGAAGACACACGGCCAGAGTTGGAAAATGCGGACGAAGAAGAAGAAGTCAATGCAGGGTACTTACTAATATTCTGAGGTGAGAATGTGGGGCTCCGTTGTGGAGTGTACGAGTCACGAACTTGTTGGCCTCGATACTGAGATGAAGCGTTGGATTTGGGCCCACGTGTGAAGGCTGATTGCTTCTCAAATTCAAGGGCCAAGCTAGCAGCTCTATACACACTCCTTGGTTTGTGAAGGCGTACGTCTGTTCGTAATTCTTCCTTGAGCCCATTCATGAAAACACCGAGAAGACAGTGCTCCGGCCAATTAGATACAAGGGCAACACGCCGTGCCCACTCCCTCTGGTATTCTTGCACCGAACTGATTTGCCGAATGCTGCATAGATTCTCGTCAGGATTAAGATATTCTGGTGGCCCGTAGTGCTCCTGAAATGCCGTAACTAGATCATCCCAGAAGAGTTCGGTGTGCTGTGACTGAAGCCAAGAAAAGAGGTCCAATTCATCACCTTCTAAATAAATGGCAGCCACGTCGACTTTATCATCCTCCAGTGTATCGTAATACCGAAAGAATTTTTCCGCTTTCAGAATCCATCCGCGCGGGTCACCTCCATCGAACTTAGGAAAATCGACTTTGGTATATGGCGTACGGATGTGGCGCCGAGAAACTTCAGAATCTTCATCACTGTCGTCTGCTGAAAGGTGCGATCGTCCTCTGTTTTTGTTACGCAGTGATCTCCCTCGGTTTCGATTTGGCCGACTCGCTAAAATCTCCAATGCATTGACTTTTGCTTTCAACTCGTCGAGCGCCTCCAACCGTGCAGCAATGGTGGCGAGATGGTCTGCAGACGTCGTGTGAGGGGCCGCGTCCGGTGATGGCGTCACACGCGGGGGTGGGTCAATGTCGGAAGTTTGTGCCGCGTTAGATGATCGGGTTTTTGCCATGGTGGATCGCGCTAAGTCTCTGATGCCAAATTGATAATTACCGAACAGTGATTTCGAATTGCAGTAAGGAAAAGAGAATAAAATAACTCTATAATAGAGGGATAGCAAGTATCTCACTAATCTCTCTAGAATAGCCCAGGAGAATCTCCAAACTTAAGTAACTTTCTGAAAAATATTCTATGCTTTATTGAGTCGGCAAAAGCCAAATTTATAGAAGTATAGAAAGATAAAAAATCTAATTCAAAATTCAAACTAGGAAATCCTAATAATATCTAAAATACTAAAATAATATCTAGATTCCTAATTCAAACTAGGAAATCCAAATAATATCTAAAATACTAAAATAATATCTAAATTCCTACTTGTGGATATTCCACTTATTTAAAATAATATTGCTGAAACTAAAAAGATAATAAAAATTAATAAAAATTAATTTCTAGTCAGTCCTAAGACGCTTATTCTTTCTGGAATAGATCAGCCTATATCGATTTGGGTCTCTATCAGTTACATTGCATGATCATTCAGAATTTGGGGACGACGAGACAACTAAACTCTAGAATTGACATCAAACGTACGCTGACTCAAACTTGACGGTGACAAAGTTAAAGACATTAACAAAAGACACAAACAGAAAAAGAAGACAAGGACAATAAGATTAAACTTGACATTATTAATTAATTGAGTTCTCCTTCCCCATCTAACTATGGAGTTCATGGTATATATGGATCTTGTCTTGTCCATAATGGCCATCTCCAGGACTTGGACCAGAATTTGCAAGTTTTAAAGTTTGACCACTCGTATAATAACTTGATATCAAGCCATGGATTGGGTTCTCTACCCATTATTGGTATAAGCAACATATGCTTAGAGTCTGATCCTAACCGGTCTTGAACTCTTGATGGCTGTATTTTGTTGCAAGGAATGTATGAGATTAGCTTATTGAGAAGAGAGTGGTGTGTATACAATAAGTTTTTCTTTCTTGCTTCTCAGATCAATCTGTTATCTCTAGTGTGACATTAACTAATCCATACATATATATAGTGTGTGTGAAAAGATAAGGTCACTTAATTACAAGGGTTTCATGCGTCAACAGCTGTATTCTAAACCAACATAATTATGTCGCTGAACTGGTGAGTGTTTATGCAATCAATTTAGGACTATTCTTTTTATGTATTCTAATATTCTCCTTAATACTTTTTTTCTTTTTTTTTTCTTTTTTTTTTTCTTTTTTTTGTTGCCTGGGCTTGTGCTTTTTTCTTTTTTTTAAGTCTCAGAGGCCTCAGGTCCACAATATTTTTTTTTTTCAATATTCATTTTCTTCTTCTTCTTGTTTTTTTTTTTTTTTGTCCCATTTATTCTAATAGTGAGAGCTGATCTGACGGATATAGAATTTTGAGTTGAAGCTATCTTACACGACTCTTTCAAGACACAATATAATGGTTTACTAGAAATAACTAGAAAGTTGCTTCGTACGTATATATGTTCATCTAAGTGTCTTTAAATCTGATCAAAATAGAATGACAAAATCACAAACTGCATTTTGGATTCTATCATGGTGAAAATGTTTGAATTTTAAAATAACTTAGAGCATATATATATAGGAGCAGAAAAACTAAAGCTATACACCCCCTGTCACTTATATAAAGTGTTTCAGGCAACTTGTACATTAAGAAAAGTTGTTAAATTGCTTTATCTGGTTAAAAAATATCTCAATATTCCAGTAACACCCTTATTAATTAAAATGATATAAATATTATTCATCTTTATAATTTGTGAATCTTCACGAGTAAAAATGGAACATCCTTTAATTTTCCCTTTTTCTTTTGAGACATCCTTTAATTTTCTGATTAAAAACCTTACAATTTGGATGACATTTATCCTGCAACGTTGCAAAATGTCTAGGGTCCAGTCCGAGAGAACAAAAGAAAGCGATATTCATTACAGGTGTAAGGTAAGAGAGTGTGTGTGTGTGTGTAAAAATTGTTCGACGAAAGAGACTAAAGGACTAAACAACATAGATGAACTATCACTTGAAGAATAGGCGTTGTCGGCTTTGGTGCCTTAATAACCTCTTCAAAAATTAAACTAAGGATTGTAATATAGCGTGCAATCTTAGATCGTCTCTTGAAAAACCTTTTATTAATTACCTAGAAACTAAGTATGATGATTGGCATAAAACAAGTTAAAAATGATCTTTGAGCTTTTTATCAAACAACTAAGTTGTAATTAAACTAAAATGCTTTAAAACTAATATTTTTGAATTTTGTTGTAATGAAAGTGGAAAGGAATGATGATGAGATTAATGAAATGAAAGAAACAAAGAAATCAACAATGGAATAAGCAATCCCTATAGCAATGGCGCAATCAATCCTCACTTAAAATGATTATGGGAGATTTAATCATGCTAGTTTCAAAATGACTCTAAGGGCCACCCCTTAGACTAAGCCTAACATAAATTGATTAATATCAAGCCACCTTGTATTACCACTTGATTTTTTCATTAATCTTAATTTAATAATGGCCACTCATATGAAAAATAAAGATTAATGATGCTAAAACCGAATACTAAATACAATTAACAAATTCGCATTCTATTAACCAATGCAAACATAAAACACCATTGATCCACTAACCAAGCTACCTTGAAATTAGCACAAAATGTTCACAAAATCATCAATTCAATAACTAACTGGCACAAAAAAATAATAATTAAGTTAAGTAAGCAAAATGTCAAGTATCTAACAAAGGTCTAAGTCACATTCAAATCTCTAAACACATCAAAATAAATCAATTCAACATTATAAAATTCATCCTAAGACATAGGAATCACAATTATAATGTAGAATTAGAGAAATGGAAAAGTAAAAACTCCCAATTGAAACTCCAAGTTCATGCGGTTGCCTCTTACTACAAGGGAAGGGATTGGGAGAATTCGCCACGGCCAACCATTATAACAGCTTTACCAAACAATTCCCCAATTTCAAACATATTAAACACCAATTAAAGGGGTCAATTAATATTGAATAAGGGATGTTGGTTAAAGGCAATATGGAATTGAGGAGCCACAGTGGTATTGGTTAAAGGCAGAAGTGAGGCTGGTGAAGGAGAAGTTGATGACAGTGGAAGACGGTGGTGTGGAGAAGGAAAGTAGTGGGGCAGTGGTGGTTGAGAGGAGATGAATCGGTGATAATGGGGGAGATGGTGTTTAGAGGAAATAGCTCCGCCGCTGCTCTGATTCCTCTCTGCTTCACGGGTCTATGCAGAACAGGGAAATGGCTCCGCCGCCGCTGGAACTCTAGAGGATGAAGGTGGAGGGTGCCGACGGTGAAGAGGTGGTGGTTGTGAGGTTGAAGATCACCGCCCCTCAGCTCCTCATGGCAGCTTTCTCCTTTCTCACTTGCGCCAGCCTCCAGCTCACTTGCGGCAGTTCCCTCTGGTTCTGGGATGGTAGACTCGCCAGCAGCTGTGGTGGTGGTGGACGGTGCCGCCGGTGAGAGAAGAAGGATGATGGTGACGAAGATCAAAGGAGAAAGGTCTGGAGTTGTAGCTCTGTGATTCTCGCGGCTGCTCCCTCATTCAAGTCTGCCTCTGGTCCCAATTAACTCTCAACTCACCTCTAGGCTGGACCAAAAACGCTGCAGTTTTTGGTTAGACTAAACTGGAGTTTCTCAAATTCATGAGACTAAACAGACATTTCTGAAGTTCGAACTCCAAAACAACCATTTTCAGTTTTAATCCCATTTTCTGAGTGCCTACAATTAAAAACAATTACATCAATATCAAATCCTCTCAAGAATTAATGATTAAGAGTACTTACAATTATTTTGACAATTTTATCCTTTTTTATCCTAATTTAATGGATTTGCTCTTAATATTTAATTATCACAAATAAGACATTTTAATCTCAATAAATATGACAAAATGCCCAATAAACTATGAAAATATATAATAAATATATGGATTTGTCAATACTCGTGTTAGTCATCATCCTATCTACCTGATAGTGCGTTTTCAACAGTATATACACTATATGTGTACCTGATCTCAAAGTACCATGAACTATTAAGTCATTATTCACTTCACAAGTCCCACATCAAGAGGCTATATCCTTCAAAAAAGGGCATGTATTAAGTTCCCCAATTCTAACAACTAGTTTTTTGGGCGTAGTTCTTTTAAGGATTTATGCTCATTACATTCTCCTTTTAATTTGAATATGAAAGGCCATACTCGTATTGTTCATATATATAGCAACCTAAAGTAACTAATCAGACTATATATAGTGATGCAGAAACATTACTATGGGAAGCCATCTATGAGTTAATTAATTGATTCGCATACGGTAATTTTTCAAGTTTACTTTTATTAAGGTGAAGTCAACGCATTCTCAACTGATTCCCTTGGTGCAGTGACTAAGACGTATTGCACTTTTGGGCTTTGAGCATCTTATGCACGTGTGTGTGTGTGTGTGTGTGTTGATTGGTTCTGCTTTGAAGGGAATGACCATGATATGTGTGTGTCTGTGCCAGAAAAAGAGAATGAATCTAGTTGCCCAAATTAAAGGTCAAGATCACCCATTATAACTCTGTATTTGAAATTTTTAATTAAAACTAAAGTGAGCGAAAATGATTATGCTGATCGATGCTTTTGTTGAAAATGCTGCATTAATTAATTAGTACACTATTAATTCACAGTGCTGCAAGTGGAAGTATGCTATGTTAATTCTGATCTGAATCCGAATAGAGAAATTAAATAAATGTTCTCCAAAATACGTGACAAAGAGAAAAGGGTTAACTAATGAAAATACTTAAATTTCAAACTTCATATATTATATACTACTTGTTATGTGTATCACATTATATTACCCTCAGAAGTGCGACCATAAGAGACAACTAACATATCTTTGACCTATTATAAGAAAATACTAAACTATATTAGCAAGAATTGACCAAGCACAAAGTTCGCAATAACTTGATAACAAACAAAGCATCATGGCACCCAACAAAAGGAAAAAAGACAACATCAAGACATACAGGACCACGAAAAGCAGTAAGCAACTACATAAAACGAAGTACTTTTATGAACTAAATCCGCATCTTCTTGTAAGCTTTAATCAATGTCCATGTCCTTCTCCGGGGGGGCTTGGACCTCTGCGGTCAGCTTCCAACAACCTTGGAATACCATGTTTCGTATCTCGAAGATCTTCCATAATTGATCTCCTCACAAAGATACCCTCTGCCGTATCTTGGGAAACATCTGGAAGCTTCTCTAATGTGTTAACAAGTGGCCTTGCCATCACAGGAACAAGGCACAGCTTCCACGAGAGAATCAGAAGAACTAAATATAAGGCCATGGATGGGATTCTTGCAGCCATAATTGATTGGTGTAAATAAGCAAAATATACTTATGAAACTGACACTTAAGTGAAGGCTCTTTAGTTCACTTAAGAATGTTTGAGAAGAGTGTGGTTTGTACTTGTATTTATATTGGTCTCGATTGTTGAACAATACCGAACCACTTAGCCACGATATTCACATGTATGCATAGGAAAATTAGGTTTTGGTGTAGAGGGAAAGAACCTAGGCATTTAAGAGGGTATGGTTCTAGAATAGTCAAATGCTTTTCCTTTCTTCTCTGACCAATCTGCTAGCTAGCTAGTAGGGTCACATGAACAAGTCCACATTATGTATGTTTCAGGTGTGGAGACGTGCGATGCTTGTTTTTGCCAAAGTTGGTGAGGGATCTAGGAGATTGTTGCTTATTCCTTTTGAATAAATGGTAGATTTTGTAATTGGCCTAGTTTATCTAAAACAAAGAAAACTAATACTAACATAATTTACTTATAAGAGGTTGCATGTGTAGTTATATTTTGCTGTGGGATTAAAGGAAAATAATTACCTCTATATATCTCATAGATCTTCTTATGAAAAATGAAAATTAAAAAGAAATTCATAGCAATCAATCCTAAGTGAAATATTAACAAATAACTTAACAGAGATTGTGACAAGACAAGGATGATTGATGTAGAATTATGTAGTGGAGAGAAACGAAGTTAATTGATTGATCTGAATTGAATTTATTTGATACAACTCTTCCAAAAGGTCACTAATAATAATTAAAAAGAAAAATTATGCGTAATATGTTGGGTGAGGTGGATCTAAACTTGTCAAAATATGACAAGTTCCCGAACTTGTGCAATTTGATTGTCGTTGTGGTGGAATTTTGTGGAAATGCAGACGACAAATTTCTAGTTATTGTAATTATATGTATAAATTGTGGGTACAAATCTGATTTGATATATATTTGACATGTAAATTAAATATGTTATTATTACCTCATGCCTTTAATATAAGAGCTAGTTGGAGATTGGATTTAGTCTTAAATGTAAAATCTCAATTCACTTTTGTCTCCTAAATTTATAGTTTTTTCCCAAAGTATTGAGTATTGACTGCACATATTAAGGAGTTTTTATCCAAATATAGTTATGATGAAAACTGATTTTTAGGTAAACAAACTATATTTGTCAGAAATGAGTAACATAACTAACTTCCTTAATCTACCCAAATTAGTCAACTACTCCTCCAGTTCTTAATATAAAACATATTTACATAATTTGATTAGACTAAGGAAGTTAGTTGTGCTAGTTAATATGACATGTCTTTTCTAAAACACCCTAATCATCTTCCTTACTTTCCTCATTCATACTCCTCCTTGATCACTGTTAAAGAAGCAACAATAGGGATAAACTAGGGGGGAAATTGACAAATATGTAAACTATGTCTTATATTTAAAACCAAGATCAATTCCCCAAACACTACAAAAAAACATTAAATTTCCGACGGAATTTGCCACGAAATTTGTTTCCGTGGCAACTTCCATCAGAAATCCATTGGAAATTCTGTCAAAAAAGTTTCCGATGGAATTTTGCCACTGAATTTCCAATAGAATAATCCCGTGACTAATTTTGCCATGGAATTCGGTCAGGAAAATTAAAAAATTATTATTATTTAATTAAATTTAATTTTTAAAAAATATATTTATAAAATTTAAAATTATGATATTATTAGCCATATAAATATTTTAAAATTAGGATTAATACCATCTTTTATCCCTCAAGTTTTTTCTCATTTTGGTTTTGGCTCTTCAAGTTTCCAACTATAGATTTTGGTCTCTGTAGGGGCAAAATGGTCGTATAAAAATTTATTTATAAAAAATAAAATTTATTAGTTATTAATTAATATTAATAAAAAATTATTAGTTAGTAATTATTTATTAGTTATTAATTAATGTTAATAAAAAAATTAAATTTAAAAATTAGACAAAAATATAGTTATATGAAATTTATTTAAGATGTAAATTTTTTTAATTTCAAGTTAATTTATATTAAAAATTATAAGAATATATAACATTATTTTATATTATTATTACATTTATATATAAGAAACCAATATATATTTATAAATAATTGATTATATATAATAAGATTATATATATAATTGTGTAATAATAAAACGCCAAAGCAGTCGAACCCATTCGATAAGGCATCGCATGCGTACAGACGAGGTCATGAGTTCGAACTAAAGGAAGGCAAGTTGAGTTGCATTTTCAGGAAAAAAAGAGGTTCAACACATGGTGGAGTGAGGTTGCGACATGTGGCAGAAGCAAGCTGTACCATGTGGCGGATCGATCTAGGCGCAGCGAGGAGGTGGTGATGAGGTGGTGGCCTCCAGAGTTGCGACATAGCTTTTTAAAATTTAAAAAATAAAAAATAAGTTTGTGAGGAAAATTCTGACGGAATTAAATTCCTTCAGAAATTGCGACGGAATTTCCGCCGAAAATTTGCGAAGGAATTAATTCCATCGGAATTTATGACGAAATCTGAATTCTGTCAAAAATTGGTTTGTCACACTGTTATCAGTGACAAAATCCATTTCGTCAAAAATTCCGTCGGAAACTATGAATTCCTTGGCAAATTCCATCGGAAATTCAATATTTTTTTGTAGTGAAATATGTCTTATATTAAGAACCGGAAGGAGTATATACTAAGGACCAAAGCTAGTATGTGATTTAAAACATTTGCTTTATATTAGACTCGATATATTACTTTTTATTGCACAATTGAAATTCATATATATATATATATAGAACAGTAGACAATCAAGTCAAATAGCCATCACTCTAGCCTCCCTGGTAACAAGACTTGGTTTGAACCAGATTGTGTAAGTTTGGATTTGGTCTTAGAATTATCTTTGGGAAAATTGTGAAAAAATCCCTCATTGGCAACTTATTTGCCAAATGGGACCTTCGCGTGCAGATTATCTTCCACGTGTGCAGAATATCTTCCCTTATGTGCAGATGATCTTCCCTGTGTGCAAAATTCTTCCCTATACGTGTGCAGAAATCTTCCCTTCATGTGCAGATATCTTCCCTTCATGTGCAGATATCTTCCCTCTATATGCAAGATATCTTCTCATGCCCCATTTAACAAATAAGTTGTCAATGAGGTCTTTTTTAACAATTCTCCCATTATCTTTTATGCTATGACGTAACTATTACACTTTTAGGAAACCAAGTAACTAGAGCACGTAAAAATATGATTATATATTTTGCTTTCTGAGCTAATTTGCCCAAAGGTCCAAATCATGCACCCATTATATTTTGTCTTGTCGGCTGCAATAGTGTTATTATGTTTCTTTGATTTGCGTCTTAACCAACCCCGTGCAATTTCACAGCATCTTTTTAATAAAAAGAATAGGTAATGCATATATCACACTGCACTCATCTTTTTACTTCCTTGTATATATATCAGAACTCTTTAGGTCAACCTCCTTTTAAACTAGTCACTTGACGGGATTTTAAAATTAATTTTTTTAATATTAATCCTATTTAATTGTAGTGAATTAACCATAAGAGAGAATGTAATATAAATATGAAACTTTGTTATTTAAATACGGGTAAAATTATACATTTATTCTATTTTCAGATAAATTAAAGTTAATGATTTAATTAATCACTCCTCCTTAATTCCATTGAGATGGTTACAAAGGCATCTTATATTAAGAATAGGAGGAGTAGCTGTCAACTGGCGATCTTTTGCTTCAGGTGGAGCCCAATGCATGGACAGCACATTGTCTTTGGTGTTGTGAGAACACTTTCAGACATTAAGCAACTATACACCACCAAAGATGGTTCACTATTTTCATTTCCGACTGGCTATAATATGTATATATATATATATATATATATATATATATATATATATATATAAACTCATTCAATTTCATATATTTTTCTAACTTTTCCATCCAAGCTACAAAAAATTTTATCAAAATTTAATGATTGAGTGATTCTAATATTTCACCCTTAATTTAAAAAAATATGCTTAATTCATTCAACGTTTTTTATAATATAATATATCTCATATGTGATTTAAATAAATTTAATCTAAAGAAATCAACCGTAATAACCATTGCAAAGTTCAATTAATAATATGCAATAGGCAAAGCATGTATTTAGAGAATAATATAATTTTTTGATATATTTTAATACCTCTATTGGTGTATTAATTTCTTTTAGTAATATTTCTTGGGAAAATATCATTAAGGTCCCAACCATAAAAAAATAATATCAGAAAAGTCCTCATTGATAAGTGAAAGAGCTATTAAGAAGTTATGAGACTTGTCAATATATTATTTTCCTTGTTTGGGACCTAAATGAGTTTCTCCCTTTCTTCTTTTAATACATTCAGTTATACAAAATAAATTAATATACTAATACAAGCAAAAAGAAAACAAGACATTTACCAAAGCTTAAACTCTTTTTTTAAAATTTATGCATTTTTTTAACTTATTATAATTCAAAGTAATTAAATTTTTTGTGAGTTTTATTTTTTTAAAAATTCAATTAAAACCTAAAGCTGAAAGAGTTAATAGAGACTTAGAGAGTGCTTATACGTGACATGATATCTGAGCCTAGAGATAATTATAGAGTGACTGAAGAGGGTATGATAGAAAATATTATTTTCATTGGAAAGGAAAAATTATAACAATAGCCATAGATAGAGATAATTAGTGCGTAGTATTACCACCGAAGTTAAGGAGAGTTTTAAAACTTGGTAACTATATCTGAAAATTAAATAAAATTTAATTTAGTTCTAATTAAAATACATGCTACATAATTTTTGACAAAAAAAACTAATATTAAATTGATATATTATAGGAAAAAATATAATAAATAGGGGGAAAATACCTTTAAAATATCAAAATTGTAAATCATTTTTGTTTCTTACAATAGAATAAGTATTGAGAACACTTGATTAGTAATTCATAACTCATTTTCATAGAAAATCTATGATTTCAGATTTTCAAATTTTGAAAGTATTTTTTTGAAATTATCCCTAATAAATATCTTTGTTCTCTAAAAAGGATAAAAAAAATTTCCACTATAGGAGTATATAATAGGATCCAAATCCTATATAGTATAAGTGGGGGCATTAAGGTGATGGAACACAGCTTTAGCTGTATATCAACAGGTTGGGTTGAAATATAACTTGATGACAATAATTGTATTGGGGAATAACGTTATATTTTCATTTTGGGTCCTCATGCCTCCCTGCTTAATTATCTGCTTAAAAAGTTCCATGGCCCCACCTTTTAAAGGAAGAAATGAACCACGTAAAAAATACGTGCACATATATATATATAGCCAATCTTTTGCATTAACTAATTAATAATTATAGTACTAATGTTACAAACCATATGTATATTAAGATACTTGCTATATTTGTTTATTACATAACATTATTCAGAAGTGCGACCATGGGACAACCAACTTAAATACGTGGGCCAAGAATTAACCAAAGCACAAAGTTGAACGAACCTGACAACAAATAAATTAAAGCAACATGAAGAAAAAGAAAAGAAGACGGACAACACAACAATATAATGATCATGAAAAGTAAGCAATGTTATATAGAGAAGGAAGTGCATTAATTAATAATACAAGCTAATTATTCTTCCATACAATGTAAAGCTCAATATTTAGTCAGTGATGATGTCCTTGTCCTGGGCTTGGACCACTGTTGTTAACTGCCAATCTTGGAATCCAATAATCTTTCTTAACTTAGAACCTTCCATAACTGATATCCTACTCATAAACATGCCTTCTATCTCTTCAAAAGAAATTCCTGTGTGAACTTGGTTTGCCACATTAATTGTGGGCTGATCAATTAAAATACAATAACTCAGCTAAAATTAGTCCTAGTTGGCTGTTCATGTATTTTATATTTTTGTTTTTCTTAAAAAATGAATCCCTTAATTAAGATTTAATTTCACAAGTAATGAAAAAAATGAATGTTGCTGTGAAATCTTTTAATTTTATTAATATTTCAGCTAATATTTAGAAGGTGCCAAATCAGCTCATTAGTTGTTGTATTTTAATTGGTTAGAAGACAAATAAAGTGACAAACCAGGTTTATACAAGAATTTCTCTGCTCTTCAATAACATCTTTATGCTTCTCCAATGTGTTAACTGGTCTTGCCATCACAGGAACAAGACACAGCTTCCAGAAGAGAATAATGGGCATAACTAAATATACGGTCATGGATGGGATTGATCTTCCCGCCATGCGTGATTGCTAATTAATTAAGCAAATATATGCTTAGTACGTAAATACTAAGACTTAAGTGAAGGCTAAGTTTGGTTAAGAATGTTTGGGAGCACTATCTTGAGAAGAGAGTGTGGTGTGTGTACGTTTGTTTATTGAGACTATTTTGTTGAAGAATACCTAATCATGCATTTAGCTGTAACATTCACGTATTAGGGGGTTTTTTTTTTTTTGCCGGAACACGTATTAGGGTTTTTGTGCAAAGGAAAAGATACTATAGAAGATTTATTAAGTTATGGTTCTAGATATATCTAGGGGATCAATAGTGATTCAGGGCCTGTTTGTTTCTGCTTTTTTTTTCAAAACAGTTTTATAAAATTTTTTTTAAAAACAAGTTTTGAAAATAAGAAAAAAAATCTATTTCGATAATTATTTAAAAAAAATCTATTTTCGAAGTAACGTAGTGGCGGCCGTCAGCGACGTTGACAAGGCAGTTGTCGGTGCTGGTTGTAGTGTCAATATTGGATAGGTGGCGGCCTCAAAAAATAAGAAATAGACAAATAAAAAATATTTACTAAAAATTGTTTTTGTTTTTTGTTTTCTGTTTTGTCTTTTTTTAAAAAAAAATTATTTTTAAAAACAACTAATTGAAAATAGTTTTTCAAACAAGTTTTATTGTTTTTTATTTTTAAAAATAAAAAAATGTTTTTTAAAAAAGGATCAGCTTGGCCCTTAATTTGTCAATTTCTTGCTTCTTTGATCAGTCTGCTAGCACATGAACAAACCCATATCATGTAAATAAAGCCTGTGTGAAGAGACGTGAGATACTTGTTTGGCCAATCTCCAGGGAAAAGATCAAATACTTAGTGCGTGCTAATTAATTAAGTGATGATTTTGCTAATCAATACAAATAACCTCTATTGTTGTCTCCTGATTAAATAATCCAGTTCCCTCCAAATGTACGCAAAGTTGGTCGATTTTATATCCATTGGAGGTACTTTGCATGCATCGATCTAAAGGAGAGGGGAGATCAACTTAAAAGATAAGAAGAGAAGCCTGATCTCTCATATGGAACTTCGTATGTGAATGAAAATCCATAGTAATACTAAACGAAAGGGATTGCGTCAAGACAAGTTTGATTTATTCAAAGTATAATTTTGTGGAGAAAAAATAAGTTGAATGATATGAATTGAACTTATACCTTGCACGACTTAAAATAACAAGAACAACTACTGGTTCATATGTATGCTAGCTGGATGAAAGTGGATATGTAAACTTGGTCAAAATTGTACGAAGTTCCCAAACTTGTGCAATTTGATTGTTGTTGGCAGTGGAATTGTGTGGAAATTTCGGAATTGGAAAAATGGAGACGTACAAGAAACAAGTTTATTTGAGGTCATCACGCGACACATATTGAACTCTTAAGTCAAATAAAATAGCCCATCACTCTATTCTGCCTCATAATGCATGCGTTACACTGTATATATATACTTTTCCCAGTATCATGGAACTCTCAAGTCAGCCTCCTTTTTTCTACTACCTCCGGCTCTAAACGTAGATCCTAGTTTATAGTGTAAATTACATTATAAATTATATCCTATATTTAAAATAAGAAGATGACATAATATAAGCAACCCCTTTTCAGGTCAAAAAAACAACAACACCAACAACAAAAAAGCCACACTTTTTGGTTCTAACTTTTAAAAAAAAAAAAAAGCCACCCTCTTTGGTACTATAACATACCACTTCAGATTCCGTTTATAACATGGAGAGACAAGAAACTTTTTAGTCCTAACTATAACACAAGTAACTAATTTTGTTATTGGTTAACGGCCTACTTTGCCCCAGAAGTTGTCATTGAAGGGCAATTTTGCCTCAGATGTTTTTTGAAGGACAATTTTGCCCCGAAAGTATAAAAAAGGAAGTAATTTTGTTATGACCGTTATCCCAATTAATTTTTACAGTTAATTGACCAAATATGTTGAGCTGACAATTCAGGTATCATCCACGTCATTTTTGTTAAAGTGAAAATTTACCCCAAAAATTTTAAATTTAACTTTAAAAAAAATGAAGTAGATGACACATAGATTTCCAAAGTAAATTTATACTTTAAAAAAATATATGGATGACACGTGAACTGTTAGCTCAGCATGGTTAACTAACGATCAAAATCAATTAGAAAAACGGCAAGGCATAATTGCCTTCAAAAAATTGCTGAGGCAAAATTGCTCCATGATGACAACTTTTAGGACAAAATTTCCTGTTAACCCTTTTGTTATCACTAATTTCCCCTGTTACCCCTCACTAAATGTTAGTGCATGTTATTTAATTTTTCAAGTTTGTATATTTATCGGGTTGGGACAAAGTTGTAAATTTATTAAATTTTTAGACAGATTTAATGAATTTTAAGATTTTCTTTAGGTTATATATATTTGTTTTCTTTCCGAGGGTTAAAATTAATGTAACTGCCTGGAAGGTCCAAATCACCCATTATATTTTGTCTGGTAAACAGCAATAATAGTTTGCTCTTTGATCTGCTTCTCGACCAAACCCATGCAAGTTCACAACATCTCCTTATAAACCTAAATCTTAAGATTGTTTTTCTAGGAATACTTTAATTAAGATATATAGTAGAATTAGCCAGATTTCAAAATTTATTTTCACTCGCTTGGAAGTTACATGATTGCTGCTGTAAAAAAGCTTCGACTTTTGACTTGATTTTCCCAAAATAAATCCATATATACTCTTAAGGAAATATCTTGAAATAGATAATCCAAGGGATGAGATGAGAGAAAAAATTTCATGGTACAAAAAGACTATAGACCGAACCAGCCAATTGGAGCATTGAGGTATTGTATTGGAGTTGAATTAAGAGCATGACAAGAAATGTTGATAGAATTAGATGAAAAAAATGGTACTCCCTCCGGTCCTAATAATAAGATAAAGTTGACTTTTTTAGAGAAATTAAGGAAAACAATTAAATTAATTTAGAGTATTTATATTTTTTTTCCTCCAAACCAATTAATTTGACTAATATATAATTTAAGAATACTAAAAATATAAACACTCTAAAGTAATTTAATTGGTTTCCTTAATTTCTCCAAAAAAATCAACTTTATCTTATAATTAGAACCGGCGGGAGTATTTAAGTAAAAGAAAAAAAAAAGGTGTTGAGAATGGTGAACCAAGCCTAAAAATAGGAGGAGAGAATAAATGGGGCATGGGTAGGGGAGTGCATCTTAATTTAAAACCTTAAGACTTAAGTTTATGTGTTTTTCTATTTTATTGTATTCATCTTGTCTTAAATGTAGAGCATAGTTTGTGATATAAATTGTATTATAAACCATGTACTACATTTACACTACATATTAGGTGCTACGTTCACTTACTTTCAAAATTTTTTTTGTAGCCTTAAGGTATTCGCTACCAGTAGTATTGACTTATCCTCTCACACTGTAGATCTTTCAAAAGGGCTTTAGTGCTGACCATAAAACTCTTTTCATATACACCGTCAGATATCGAACCTTGACTAGATTTTGTTTTGGGCACAAATCTTGACTAGATTTGTTTAAAAGCAAACATGCATATTTCTTCCTTCACTTCAAGGAAACCCAACATCAATGCAATTGAACTTTGAGGCCCAAAACAATCAACTCAGTTATCAAAAGCCTGAGTCGGAATATCATAATTAGGCCCAAAAGGCCGTCCACAACAGTAAAAGCCTGTGTTAAGAAATCCTGCAAAATGTTTTATTTTTTATCATTTATTTAAAAAGTTGTTAAAGAGCTTGAAGGTTTAAAACAAATTGGATTTCAATGTCAACTATGGTTGGGTTAAAAACAGAGTCTAGCGTAACAGTGTAATACACAAGCCATTATATATCGTGATTCACGATATACGAGGTAAGTATGTGAGAGGAGTTTTATCTCGGTTTGCATAATAAGTGCTTATTCTTAAAAATTAAGCTCATCCAAACATGCACATAGATCATAAAATCATTTTAATTTTTGCCAAATGAATGTGCAAGTGCAAGTGCAACAATTTTATCTTCCAATTTCCATCTATCCCAGCAACTCCAGTTTTGCCCCATCATCTTATATTTATTTACTAAAAAATAATGTATATTATAATTGTTTGGCTTTAATTATTACCATTCGAATACTATTAAATTTTATTTAACATTTGCATCCCTAAGGACCCTAGATTCTTCAGAGCATACCCTTCATATCCATTTAACAACAGCAAAAACTTAAAAATGAGTGAAAGGTCTTGTAACTTAGAAACATGAAAGTTTTACGTGAGATATTATGAGTTTAATCTCTTAGTGTCTCTTCCTCTGATTTTTTTTTTAAAAAAAAATTGTACCAAAAATTGCAAGCAAATACCAAATTCAGGCAAGGAGAATTACAGAAAAAGAACAAAAAAATAAGGGAAAGTAGTCAATAGCTTGGCATCAAATCTTTTTTACCCTCCTCGATCTCTAGCATGATGCATAACTACTCCATGTTAAACCTAAATTCAGTATTGATTGAATCTTCGGGATATCCATACCCACCAATGGATCTGGCTACAGTCCGCTGCCCGTCCTTTTCTTCTAAATTACACCATTTTGGTGTAGTTTTTGTTGATTTTTTTTTAAAATGGTATCTAATATTTTGAAGTATTTTTTTGAATGTATTTAGTATCTTAAAATATTTTTTAAGTAACATGCAGTATTTTAAAATAATTTTTAATACTTTTAACCTCTTAAAATATTTTTTCAGTCGTGTCTAGTGTATTAGCAGATTGATTGTAATTTAACCCTTAATGTATTTTTTCAACTCCAAAAATCACTTTAAAATATTAGATACTATTGAAAAAATATTTTAGAATGGGTGGAAATCAATAAATCAGTATTCTAAATTTTGGATGCTCTTTGCTACTAAGAAAAATACATTAACAGTAAAATTGTAGTCAATCTCCTTAAACACTAGGTTCAACTGAAAAAATATTTTAAAAATTTAAAAACATCAAAAAATATTTTAAAGGGTTAAAAACACAAAAAAAAAACTTTAAAGTAATTTTTGGAGCTGAAAAATACATTAAGGGTTAAATTGCAATCAATCTGCTAACACACTGGGTACAAATAAAAAAATATTTTAAGAGGTTAAAAGTACTAAAAATTATTTTAGGATACCGTATATTACTTAAAAAATATTTTAAGATACTACATATATCTAAAAAAATACTTCAGAATACTAAATACCATTTTTAAAAAAATAAGCCCCTCATTTACCCACAAACTACACCAAAACGATTTAATTTTAAGAGAAAAGGACTGGCAACGGACCACAGCCAGATCCCCACCAATATATGTGGTTGCTTTTCCAACAGTCAAAACTTGGCCTATGATAGTGACACAATCCTAATTAATAATCTAAAAGTAGACGTTCTTCTTAAAAACCATAATTAAATGGGAAAATCATTTAGGGGTCCAAGGACAAAAAAAAATCACAAAAAAGTCCTAACACAAATTCCCAAATCAAAGAAATCCCTAGAAATTTTTGTGTGATTAATTGATAATGTGAAATGACTATGTTGCCCTTAGAATTTAAAATAGTGTGTGTTCAAATTTCAAAACATTGGATGAAGAGTAGAGTCCTTTGTTCTACGTCTTGCATTCGTTCGTCCGTCTCACTCCTCCGAAGCCCCAGAGTCTGTCACTATTCTGAAGCCCCAGAGTCTTTCGTTCGTCCGACGCTCCTCCGAACCCCATGTGTCTATCGCTCCTTTGAACCCCCAGCCTTCGTTGCTCCTCCGAACCCACAGCGTCCATCGCTCCTTCGAATCCCCAACCTCTGTTGCTCCTCTGCACCCCCAGGCTTTGTTGCTACTCTACACCCCCAGCCTCTGTCGCTCCTCTACACCCCCAGCCTCTGTCGATTCTCAGGCACTTCGTCAAAACTGAACAGAGAATGTGAGTCAAAAGGTAGAACACGATTTCTTGGACATACTGAAATTCATTTTTTACTTGTGGTGCAACATTATATGTTAGCTGTAGGGTAGCCTTATCTTTGACTTTGGAATTGAACAACATCAAAGCATGTGCAAAAATTGCTTGTAATTTTCTGATTTCTCTTTTTTCCTTCTATGATTTCATAGCATTCCAATGCTTCATTTTGTTCATCTTCAAATTTTGTCTATATTTTATGACTTCATCAAGAAAGTGCTTCACTTTTTCTCAATTTCTAGCACAACCCATTTAGGTTAGTGACTATCAATTATGTTGAATATAAACATTTTTTTTCATTTTCCTGAACTTTTAAACATCAAGCTTGGCACTTTTACGACTAGAGCTTTTGGTTTGCACTATTATTGTTATTTTGTAGTATATGTTATGTGTGTTCATATCACTGCAATGTGACAATATTCTGTGTATTATATGCCTTAGCTCTAGTAACCCACTTTGCTACATTGCTCAACATACCATTGATTGCCATGTGCCCTTTTATTCCCTTATGTTCCATCCTTCCTGATAAGTAGTTAGGAGTAAATAAATTGCTGATAAATAATCAAATCTAGATTATTTTCCTGATTTAATACTATTTAATGGAAATCAAATCTCTCAATAAGGACAACGAAACTTTTGTATCTCTCTTTGTTTTTTTCCCTACCATAAAAATTTTTGGTATCACGAGGTTGCCTAAGTTATCCATCGGGTTCTCAAGTTTGATTTTTATTAAGAAAGTTCCAAAAATTTCATAACTATACACAATTAGTGCTTCTTATTTGAAGATGTAATATCCTAAACTCACATGTCATCTAACCATAAATTCAATGACAATTAGTTGCCACTTTTAATCTATGCATGTATGTTGTGCCTCCCAATACTTGTGTATATTATGCTCATAGTATATGATACTTGCTATGTTGTCTTGGCCACACATTAGTATTTCATTAGTATTTTAGGCTACTGATGCTGGTCACTGGGATTAAGGTTGTTTAGACTATTATGGTTCACTACATTGGCATTAAAGAACATATTTGAAATGAATTTTCACTATTGCATTGTGTTTCTTCTCTTTAAAATTGTTTTCATACTATTATTTAGACTGAAATAGACATCAAACATATATATATATAGCTGTGTGGGGAGTTCTGTATGCTTTAGGGCTATTTTCATATGTTTGACTAATATATTGGTCATGACCCAGATTACTTTTCCACAATCGATTAAACCAACATAATGGTCAATCAAAAATTCTTGGTACTGCAAAGCAATCCCTTATTGTTGGGTGTAATGCATGTCTTATGTTTGTGCTGTTGGGTGATTGAAGTAGTACTTATCTTACAGGTTAACAAGAAAATGACAAACAATAGAAAAAGGAAAGATAAAGATGGAGAAAGGCAGCCAAATGTGTCTGGGTACATATTATTCACAAAAGCTTATCATAAGGAGGAGGAGATGAAGCCTTTTATATAGGAGAGTCAGTCACTGAAACAAGCTTGGAAAGTATTAAAAGATCAAGAGAAGGAGAAATATAGGATGAGGTCGAAGAAATTAAGAACTCGAGGCAAAGGTACAAAATACGTGGTTCCATTCCTGACTCGTTGTGCCCCTAATCAATTTATGAAAGTTTGCAGCAATTTAAAGAATAAACAAGATAGGATGGACTGGCTTAAGAAAATATGATTTGATAAGTTGGTTAATATATGCTACTCACAAATTTTCCAAGATTTATGTGGTCAGTTTATGGGTGCATTTGACCCTCCCACTAACAATGTTTCGATTCGAGGGAAGTCACTTCACATAGGCCGAGAAGATGTTAAAGAATTTATGGGCTTACCATGTGACGAGAGGACATTAAAAGAAATATGAAGAAGGAAGATGAAGCATTTAAGGAATTGAAGAGTGTATGGGACAGTGCCATACAAGATGATAGCAAAAAGGCTAATTAAGAGAGAGGATAATCCAGATTTTGAATTCCTCTTTGTTATGTATGCATTGGAAACCTTCTTGTGTCCTGAAACAAGTATCAAAGTGAGTGACCAAGTGTTAAAAGTGATGGTGGCAACAAAGGCAACTTCTAGGGAGTATGATTGGTCCACCATTGTTTTGAATGAACTATCCAATTCAATATGATAGTTCAAGAAAAAATCAGGAA
The DNA here is from genome assembly GCA_963242795.1 of Inga leiocalycina. Lineage (NCBI taxonomy): Eukaryota > Viridiplantae > Streptophyta > Magnoliopsida > Fabales > Fabaceae > Inga > Inga leiocalycina. The sequence continues at coordinate 29,763,774 of OY725320.1, read as the reverse complement.
AGGGAAAGTTTCTAGAAGAATCAATATAAGAAGTTGTATATATTTTCTGATGGTAAGTACATGTGGTATTCATATTACTTAACAGAAGCATTGTATTATGAGTTGTATGTATTTTCTGATGGTAAGTACATGTGGTATTCATATTACTTAACAGAAGCATTGTATTATGAGTTGTAAATTGCTACAGTACATGTTGTCATTTGTTGCTTCTAAGTTGTTACTGTCTTCTTATGCAGGTTTATTGCTTGCAAAATTTGCCCCTCGGCCCACTGCAAGCTTTTATAGTTGACAAAGCAATTGCATATTGGAATGATAATAAGGTCAAGAGTAGAGTGCAGATAGAGAAGGAAAGCAATCGAGGGATGCTACATGCTGTCAGTAATGTAGTTAGGCCTTCCTCTTCCGAATTGCATCCACAAACAATGTTAACTCACCCGATAAGTGTTTGAATTCGATCTAATGTTGAAATTTTGTTTGATTTATTCAATCATTAATTTATTCCTCGTATTTTTCAGGAAATAAAGAGGACATATGATAGATTGATGACAAGGGTAGTGTTTATAGTACAAGAGGAATTGGTTTCCCTTCAGTCAGTGCTGTTGGAGGAGGGAAATTGATGAGGGGGAAGAAAATTTTAAAGATGAACAACCTTCTTCAAAAAAGTGAAGATGATAGGTCAGACACAAAAAAAGGAGAAGATGAGGACCTTGGGTCAACAAATGAAGGTGAAGGGTCAGAGGAAGAAAATGTAAGAGTTGGTGTGAGCAAGTGTGAAAGTGTAGATGATAGGTCAGGCAAAGGAAGTGAACAAGGACAGGAATTGTAGTCTAAAAAAACAGAAGGGAAGGGAAGGAAAGTGAGGATAAAGGTGAGTCACATGAAGCTGAATCCAAAGAGGAGGAAGAGTTACAACTGAGGAAATCTACAAGGGTCAAAAAACATGCTATTGTCTCTCATTGGGTGACAACCATGGGAGAGGAGAATAAAAGATGACAAGGACAAGGAAGCTTTATACCAGTTGTGCATAACAAGATGTAACAAAGAGGAGGCCCAGAAGTAAATGATTAAACTTCTTCAATATATATCAAATTTAATCCTTAAAACCGACTTCTTACATTTGTTTCTCTATTAAGGAGTTTGTAGATATTTATGATTATTTCGTCACCTAGAGTGAATTATATTGTCTACAAGAAAGAGGATAGATAAATAATAGGGTAAGTTACATGTATAATTGAACTCATACTTTTGTTACTTTAATTTCGCGCATTACTACCATTTACCTAAATGTTCACAGTTGATGCCAATGGTTGCCAAGACGTTAGTGGGGGATCAATTACAGAAGTTCATCCATGTGCAAAGACACATTTGTTCTTCAGAGTTGATGGAAAAAATGTCTACAAATCCCAAGAACTGGTCATAGGAAGCGCATGAAGCAAAGATCCTACCTAAACATATTAGATATAACATAGGCGATTGCGATAAATACCATAAGCAATAAATACCCCCTCAAATCTATTGTTAGATGACCCTTCCTATTTTACAACAAAGTTGGGATCACTTTCAACGAATCTGTCACATATCTAAGGAATTACCATATAAGAGTCTTTTATTCAACTATGTAAGTCCCTCAACACTCTTTCTTTAGCCTAGTATACTTGAGGGTAGGTCAGCCGTACCCCATACTCTCTGTACAAGTCTGCTCGAATTTCATTAGCAGTCTTGTCAATATTTCACCTCAAACTATCCATTACAATTGATGATGTCAAGCTGGACCTGAGTGGATGACAAACAATTAGGCTGTCCCATGGATGTTTTCATTTTTGTATGTTATGATGCTTAGAAACTCTGTATCTTGATGTTCTCCCTATGAATATGCACCCATGTATCAAGGACAACCATCAACCTTACACTTCACAATTATCTTTTGTTGATTGTTCTTCACAAATTGGCATGAAAACTTGCTTGAAATGCTGTATTTGTATAACATTTGACGAAGGGTCACAACATTCGGAAAAATCTATCATTCTCTAATAATCAAATCCTTCCATTTGCTATGATTCATTTTCGGTCTGGGTGTTGGCACCATTTGAGTACAACATGCCAATGATGGGATCTTTTAACTTTCCTTTAACAAAGGAGGTGGAGATATAGACAATCCACCTGCACCTCTAAACAATTGATCAATCCTACAACAAATGACAGGTTAGAGTGCTAGTAATGACAATGTATGAGCCATCATTCACAACTTATCTAGCAACAAATTACTTTTCTTAAGACTACTCAACTTACACTTCTTGCACTTTTATTTGATTATTCATTGTTGGTTCTGTATTGTCATTATCGCCATCCTCTTCAATGTACACATGACCATATTCTTCATTAAATTTTATTAAATGATCCACCCCTTGATCATCTACAAGATCCACAAATGTTGATGTATCAATAGTAACTTTGAATTTCAAACAAATTTCATTACTTTCTTTTGCAATTATAGATTATATAATTCTTTAAAACTCCTCATAAGTTGTGCCTTCCTTTATGCATCTTGTTCTTACCAAACCACCAACATATTGCATTTCATCTTCTCCACCATTTAAAAACTTCCCCCCACATGAAAGAAACAAAATAGATTCTTCCTCGAACTAGTTCCTACCTTTTCTAACAATCTGTAACATAAACTTCATATTAACAACTACCACAGCAATATTAACAACTACAAATGCACATATTAACAACTCTTGTTTTATATCATATCAGCATTTTGTAATGAAACAAACGACCATCACATTCAATCATTCTCACTTAAAACAAAGCAATCACTCTATTACCTTGCCCAAAAATAGAGCAATCCCTCTATTACATTGCTCAAAACAGAGCACAGGTTCTATATTAACAACTACAACAGTAATATTAACAACTATAATTACACATATTACAACATTCTTTTATATCATATCTATGTTTTCTCAGTAAACAAACCACCATCACATTCAACCATTCCCACTTAAAATAGAGCACTCCCCCTGTAACCTTGCCTAAAACCAGAGCATAGTAAAATTCACACAACCCAACTACGGTGAAACCCCAACTTCAATAGCCAAGATCATATCTTTAGCAAAATCTTAGCATTACTTATTTACCTCCTAGCATATAGTCTACTATTGAGCCCAAGCTCCAACCTTTGACCAACCCCTCAATCTCAATGCAGCCAACATACGCAGCGGTAAAAAAAAATTTGAAATCACTATTCAAACTCTCCAAAAGTATATGAAGGTTGCAAAGTCTAACATTTGCCCAGAACATGAACACCATACTTAATCCATTCAACATTGCAGCAGCAACCACCGTAGCCTTCCTCCATTTTCTCTTTCTCATTAATGAGAAAATGCGCCATCACTCCTCCTCCTGTGCCTTTTCCTTTTTTATTCCTTGGGGGTAAGTTGATCATTTTACATTGGCAATTAATCACACAAAAGTCCCTAGGGAATTTTTTAATTTTGGAATTTGCATTGGGACTTTGTTGAGATTTTTTTTTTTTTTTTGTCCTTGGGACCTGTCAGTGATTTTCCCTAATTAAATACAAATATAAACATCATCACATCACAAATATGCGTCACACGGTTCCTCTTTAAAGAGAAATTTGTTATTTCCAAGGAATTAAAGGTCAATGGATGAATTGTATAACAGTTTTCACAAGCAATATCTAAACTTGAAAGAGTATATCTACATGTTTTGACCAATTCCTTTTCCATCCCCATTTAATTTAATTGATGGGTCAGGGTTAGTTTGACTAACTCTAGCAAAACCTTCATAATGGGGTTTAAATTATTAAATTTGTGGCTTTTTATTGTAGTATCACATCAATTTTGGTTGTTAAGAAAGTAATCTTCTTGAAAGTGACTAAGTATGACAACTGATACAAACCTACTTATCAGAATGCTTCTTCCAATTTAGTCTAGTTGTTTCTTCTGTGTTAAAAAGTAGATCCTTCGTTTGAGACTTTTAGAAAAATATATGGAGGCATAAAGTAAAAGTTAAGTTGGAAATTAACTGTTTAATTGAACGAAAGTGTGCCCAAAAGAAGTTAGGAGCTGCATGCGTGCATATACATATATATATATATATATATATCAGTGTTCTCAAGCTCGGACCGGACTGGCCGGCCCGACCGGTCCAGTCTTGCAACTAACCTCGGTTTGACCGGTTTTTAAAAATTTTTTTAATATTTTATTCAAAATTTTATATAAATAATTCTAAAATCTTCTCTTCCTCACGTGTTTAACCCCGATTTGACACTGATATGACCTACTAACCCAGTATCCCAACTAGTGACTGGTCCGGGTTTCAAAACCTCTATGTGTGTGTGTGTGTGTGTGTGTGTGTGTGTGTGTGTGTGTGTGTGTGTGTGTGTGTGTGTGTGTGTGTGTGTGTGTGTGTGTGTGTGTGTGTGTGTGTGTGTGTGTGTGTGTGTGTGTGTGTGTGTGTGTGTGTGTGTGTGTGTGATAGAGATGGCTTTCACTTCAGCCCCTCAATATTATTCTTTTGATGTCGTGAAAGATAAGAAAGAGTTAGGAAAATAAAGACTTGTAATATATAATTGTTTTACAATAAATAATTGATCATGCGATGATAAGGAATATATGTCTCGGACAGTCGGACGATGGAATTATAGTTCGTCAACAGATAACTTCTGATCTGCTAAGTCTTAATTTGCTGAAATTAGAAGCTTGGATCTGTTGACATATGGCTGGCCAAAATTCTTCCTTTTCTGATTTTTTTTTTTCAGAATTGTTCTGATTAATTACTCTTGCCATGTTTATTTTGCTTCCTTAGTTATGAATTATAATCATTTTTTATTGGAGTTGAATATAGATGCTTATAAGTTATAACCGACCAAACTGAACAAGAATCAGGAAACCCCATGTTCATGATTCGGAGATAAGTTAGATTAAGGCAAATGTCAACTCTATTGTTCAAGCACCAAAGGGTGAATATAAATATACATATTATAATTAAATAATATTCATGCGTGATACTACCAACTGATTAATTAGATTCAAACATTAAATTGTCAGATTAATCAAGATGAAGATTAAAGTTATAACTTTTCACTCTAAGGTTCTGACATTCAACTTTGTTTTAAAAAAAAAAAACAAATCTCTTCTACTCAACCCAACCATTGTTACTGGATTAATACTCCTCCAGTCCTAAATGTAATTTGGAGATAGATTTTGGTTATGTATATGAGATATTTTTTTCTTTTATCGTTTATGTTTATCAGTTTATCTAAAATTAATTTGTCTAACTTAAATATAGTTGTACTATTTTGGATCATTTCATCATATCACATATGTTATAATTAAATAATTTATTTAACTTCCTTAATCTGTCAAAATTAAATAAATAGGTCTTATATTAAAGATAAAAGTAGTATCGCTTTCATGAAAAATTACATAGCGTATGCCTTCCAACTTGTTGTTTCAAACCTTGAGGGAGGTCGAGTGCATATGCATCTTGGTATCTTTTCCTTGCTTTGAAGCATCATCTGCTCCCAATATAAAACGCCATAAGACGAACGCAGTGTCATGTATCCAAATACTTAGTTATAACAATCTTGATCTTCCGTAGTTTTGATATGTTCTCTCTAATGTATAGGATTATTAAACTAAGATCCTTTTCCCTTTGCTTTGTAATATTATTATTGTCCTTCATCATGAGTTGCTTTGTGGGGTTATTGCTGCTGCTCGACCTCTCAAGATTTTGGAACTGCAAGAAACTGCTACTGCTGAAAAGAAGGAGAAGAACCCTAATATGACAAGGATGGCTTTGTGGACAATCAAGGCCTCAGGGCCTAGCCGAGGAGGCAAAGGCCATAGATCTCAAGTTCGCCTCCTTCTTCAACACCCTGCTCCAACTATTGGCATAGCACACTAGATCTATATATGCATGTAATACCATTATATATATATATATATATATATATGGCTTCTTATAGCTAGCAACTCATATCCTTTTGAGTTTGAATCACTGCTTCATATAGCTAGCAACTCATATCCTTTCCAATGTTGGTTGTATGATTGATCACTTCATGAAAATGGCAGTGTCCAGTTGGAGATCTTTCCATCTGGATAAAATAATCCTAACCATTCATTTCATTATCAAATTACTGTCATTGACATACAAAAGTAATTTGATAATGGCGCCACTAAGTGTGTGTTTGGGATAGCGGTAGGAAAAATGACTTATTGTGATTCTGACTTATTAAAAATGATTTAAAAGAAAAGTGAATTTTTGATTTGTGATTTATGTTTGGATAAGCAATTGAAAACGTGCTTTTTCCAAAGTGAAAACATGTTTGGATTAGCGATTGTATAAGTGCGTTTTTAAAAATAAAAAGTTGAAGGGCATTTGTATAGTCTTCAAATTTTAGATAGATCATATATGCGATATCCAACAGTAACATATCATCTGGGCCTGGAAGATATCTAAAATGCAAACTTGTAAATCGTAAAATGAAGTGCAAACTAGGAATGAAATTTCAGAAATTATAACAGCATAAACACACCAAAAATCCTTTCAATAGTTGACCGCAAACTTGAATGATAGTAATTGAAGGTCTCTTTAGCATTTGCCACCCACCCCCTGGCTTGGCTTCTCCATTTTCATCTCCCCCTCTTCTCCGACACTGTTCTGCTCAGTCATGGGTGTGAGAGTCAGGGGCACTAACTCCGCTTCCCTTTCCTCTTTCTTGATTTTCGTGTCCTCTCTATTTTTCACCACAATCATCTAACTCATATAACAAACTCAACCGTTCCCCCATCGGTCTCTGCTTCTCCCCCCGAAAACAATTCACTCCATCGGAACTCGGAGCCTTTCCGTTTTCTTCACTCTTGTTCCTCTGCCTTCTGCTTTTCCGGGTCATCATCCTACATGAGTTTCCAGCGCTTCAAATATGGTGGCGACGGTTTCCGCGGGGCTATAAATAACTTTTTTGGGGCCATGGGTCATCCTGCTGAGGTCGAGCCTAACAAATCTGAGATGGGATTTCAGATTCTGAGCCCCTCCTTCATGGAGACCAGAGCAACCGATCAGAGCGTCGGCAAAGTCGACACAAACGGCCTGTCCTTGAAACTGGGTGAACAAGTAGGAGAAACTAAGACGCCTGATGCCAGCAAAAGTCACCATTTTCCGGCCTCCGAGCGAGAGAGGGACGAGCTTTGGAGATCCGGTCGAAAATGATGGACGATGCGTGGAGATCCAGTAATGGTGGTGTGTTTCGCTCGGTATGTGAAGACAGGGGGGAAACACTGATGTCGTACACTTTTCAGATGCATTGGCAGGGCATTAATGGGTATAATAACGGTTACACCTAAACGCATTTAAAATAAGCTTCACATTCCAGCTTATTAAAAACGCGACGGATTCGGGCTTTTTTTTTTAAAAAAAACGCTGAACCAAACATCAGCAAAACGCAACCCATTTATATTTGGGCTTTTTGGTGCAAAAACGGGCTTATTGGATCAAAAAAGTGATCCCAAACACACACTAAGTATGTTAGAGTAGGTAAGTAATAGTATATGTCAGGCCTGTGGCAAAATGGCATAAAAGCATTCCTTTAAGTGTGCGTTTGGAATGGCTTATTTTTGTCCAAAACGTGCTTATAATTCGTAATTCACGGTATACGAGGCAAGTATGTGAGAGGAGTTTTTTCTCGGCTTACGTAATAAGTACGTTTTTCCTGTACAAAACGCTTTCCCAAACATACACTAAGTTGGGAGGTCACAATTTCGATCCACATGTAATTTCATATTGTTAGTATCCTCCCCTTTAAATCTAAAAAGATAAAATATATACTCCCTCCAGTTTTTAGTATCTTGTCTATATAACTATCTTGTGCATATATATTAAAGAAGTCAATGAAGTCAATTGTTATTGTGAAATAAGTCCATTTTGAATCCATATTCCATGCTTATCCCAAAGATGAGCATGTAATGCTCATCCCCCAATTTTGGGGGTTTATTTATTTATTTTTTATTTTTTTAAAAAATACTCCATGTACAAAAAGTTAATTAGATTAAAATACCAGGTGTCAAAATAATATTTCAGATATTGGGTGCTATTAAAAAAATATTTCAGGTTACTGGTATTGCAGGAAAAATATTTTTGAATGTAGAATTAGAAATTAATTAATTTGAGATACTGAATGATAAAAATATTTCCGAATACAATATATAATTTAATCCAAATAAATAAGAATATATAAAAAATAAAAAAAAATGGTCCTCAACCCAAAATTGAAGGGATGAGCATATTGTGCTCATCTTTTGGATGAGCATAGTATGAGGACCCGTCCATTTTATCGTTATTTACGTATTTGTTTGGAATAACTTATTTTTTGATAATAAATATTTATAAATCGTGATTCACAATATACGAGATAAGTATGTGAGATAAATTTTATCTCGACTTACGTAATAATAAAGATTTATTATCCACAATTAAATTATACCATAAACACAACACAGGCGTATCATTTACAGCGGTTTAAATTTTTTTACCAACCCTCTCATGTGACTTTTCTCTCTCTCTTCTCCCTATCACTGCCTTCTCTTCTTATCGAAGCACAGAGCCTTCCGTCCACTCGCTCGAGCTCGCAGCCACAGCGACCCCAACTAGGTTTGTCAGTGAAGGGTGGTTTCCGGCGTGGTTTTGACCTCCATATTCTGGCTTCTCATCCGGTGTGGGTGTGCTTCTCTTCTCTGTCTCTTCTTGTCGAAGAACAGAGCCGATCCATCTACTCTGAAGCTCGAGCTGGCGGCGGCAGCGAACCCAGGTGGTTTTGGCAGTGAAGGGCGGTTTTCGGCGTGGTTCTGAGGTCCATATTCTGGCTTGTCGTCCGGTGTGGGTGTGATTTTCTTCTCCGTCGCACTCAAGATGTCGCTTCTGATTCAGCTGTTTCTTTTTCTTTGTAAGTTTCATTTTCCCTTCTTGTTTTTCATTTCTCTTATTTATTTTTTTTCCGTTCCTGGTTTGTTAATTTAATCTTCTTTTTCTGTTATTATTCTTCAGATCTACAAGCATTTCTCTATATCTAACGATTCGTTTCTTAATCTTTATCTGAATCAGATTTATTTTAGTTTTGTCATTTTCTCTTGCTCTGTTTTGATTCATTACTCTGTTCGTTCTTTTGTTCCTTTTTTCTGCGTTTTATAGATCCTATAGGGCATAGACGTTTGAGAGGTGTTTATTGTTGGAGTGGTGGCCTTATAGGATTTTGTTTTTCTGTAGAGAACGTTAGAGGCTTAGGCTTCCATTTTCGGCATCTGGAGGCCGTAATGTTCTGTTCTTTTGAACTTGTGAATGTTCTTCTGTTTTGCCTTTTGGAGTGACCTGTTTTTCCTAATTATGATTTATTTACAAAGCCATCCAAATTATTTCAGCATTTTATTAATTCTAGATCCGGTGGTTACTTGTGTTTCTGTGTTCATTCTAGTGGTTATTTTCAATTGAAACCGCCTGAGTCCTGTTCAACAGAGAAAAGATCTAGAAAGTAACCACCCAAAAGAAGTAAAAAAGGAAAAAAAAAATAAAAACTACACACAAACAGAACAATGCCTCTTTTAGAGATACAAGTTTTTGGTTTTTGTTAAATGAAAATTTTGCTACTTTGTTTCCTACATCCATGTGGAGGCCTTTGGATTTGGAATGCTTGCGAAGTCACTGTCGAGTTTATTTCTCAATTATTTAAAAATTCACTTTTCTTTTAAGTGGCTTCATCCAGAATATTAATCAGGATTTGAGTCCTTTATCCTGTTGACAAAGTGTATATGAAATTTTGGTATAGAAATATGACAACAAAACTGTATGAGATGATGAGACAACTGAGATTTTTATCAACATCTGTTTTGAGCAAATATACAAAAAAGAACATTGTGGGTTGCATTTTTCAAAGCCAAGATGGCAGAATATTATCTCTACGTTTAATTATAAGACTGAAAAAGAATATGATAAGAAACAATTGAAAAATAGGTTAGATATCCTCAGGAAAGAATTCAAGACTCAGGATTCTTTAATCAAAGAAACTGGTATGGGCAGAAACCCTACAACGAATAAAGTCATCGCATCAAATGAATGGTGCAACGGAAAATACAGGTAAAAAAAAATTTACCAACTTATACGTTTAATTTTTTTCCTCTCAGCTAAGTGCATGTTTATTTCGCCGTTTGCGCACTCAATCGAACTTAAACAGTGGCGCAAACGAATTTAAACAGTAAAAAGCATAAAATATTTGTTTGTTTCAGTGATTGGATTTAAGGTAAAAAAATTCATATGCTAGAAAAAGTCATAAGCCTCAAAATGAAGCTTATTGGAGCTTATGTGCTTGTGTGTGTATAAAATAATATTGATAGGAATATCTTCATATTTTTGGGGATCAATGAGGTACTCAAAATCACTTCTAATCACAAAACTTCTTTTATGAAAAATGTTCTAAATAATTTTCTCTTTCTTTAGATAGTAATCTTCTACTAATTAGAGAATACTTTGGGATAAGAGTTTAGGCAAGTTTTGAGTTTTGTTAATATATGACTGTAGAAATGTAGAAAATAAGTAATAATTAATTTTAATCAGTTTATATTTATTATTTACTTGTTTTATAATTTTATAATCAATTTTTTTATAAATATATCATAAATTAGTTTCTATATAATGTTTTTACCCATTAAATTCAGTTTAAATAATTTATTTGGATTATTGGAGGTATTATTAAGGTTTTAATCGGTTTATTTTGTTAGATTTTAAGTTATATGAAAATATGAGTTAGGATTTAATATTTAAATTAAAGTTTGATATAATTTATAAGATTTAAGCTTGAGGTGCACAATATAAAAGACTTTTGGAGTGTACCAATTTGAATTAGAGTTTGATATAATTTTATTAAAATTGTACCATTACCAAATTTTCAAAGTTAATTTTTGAGAAAATTATGAAAAAATCCTTCCGTGTGTAGATATCTTCCCAGATCCCATTGGCAATTAAGTTGCCAATGAGGACTTCTTTCACAATTATACCTTCATTTTTTTCATTTTTCATAATTTTTACAATACAAAAGTCACTTATGGAAAAGTCAAACCAAACATCATTCACTTTTACATAAGTTATTTATCCAATCGCCAATCCAACCACTCATCATTTTACCTAATCTAACTTTTTTTCAATTTTAAGATTCCATAAGTCTAAGTAAAAATAAGTCACTTATCCAATCGTCAATCTAAACACACCCTAATTCGTTTTGTTTAATTAATTGTCTTTTGATTTCTAGTATGCATGCAGGAGAATTCGTCTATGAATTTCCCTCATCCACCTGCAGGTATATTTCCGTCACCTTTCAGTCAATTATTTTCATTTTGCACTTTAATGAATCTAACAGTTTGGATTGATTTTAACATCTATTAGGCAAATATTACTTTGTTAATGCTGGTTATCCAATACAACTTGGTTATCTTGATCCCTATAGATGTGAGCGTTATCATCTGCCAGAATTTAGCCGCCAACCCGAATTTAGAAATGTAATCGATACCTTTAATTTTTATCATTCTAGTTTGAGATCTAATATAGAAAGGACTTTTAAAGTGTGGAAGAATCGATTTGAATTGTTATAAAAACTGCGCAAGTACAGCTACCAGATGCAAGTCCGCATTGTTTGTGCAACAATAGCCCTACATAATTTTATTAGGAGAAATGATGCCACTGAAGTAGTGTTTCAACAAGCTAAAGTTGAGAATATAGTTGATGTAGATAATAATAGTGTAGCTGAACAGCCTTCCGTGACAAATTATGGTAGGCGATCTTCCTCCCAAATAAATCATATTCATAACTCGATTAAAGACCAAAGTGTACAGAACATGTGATCCAATTAGTTATGTAATATTATTTTATCAAATTGTGTATTTTTTAATTGTCAAATTTTCCAACTTTAATTTTTATAAATTTTTTATAATTTTAAATTTAATTTCTCTCTGACCGTTATCACAAAAGCCATTTATGCTTAAGTCAATCTAAACAAGTTTTACTTTTACAAAAATCACTAATACAACCGTCAATCCGAACATAAATCATATTACACAATTGAATTTTTACCCAAAAATAAGATTGTAAAAAGTAAGATTTAAAAAAATCACTTTTACAATCACTGGTCCAAATATACATAATGATATAGCCATTTTATTGATTCTTTAGGACTTAATTAGCATCATGTGCTGAGAAGGAAGGTAAATTATTTCTTATTCAACTTCTCATTCTTTGTGTCATTGCTGAGAAGGGAAAAAATGTATTAAAAAATAGGGGGGAAAGTATTTTTAAAATAAAATTGTGCAAGCTGTGGGTTGGCCCGCGAACCGGCACATGTGGGTCAGGGTCGGTGATTTCCCAATCCATGGCCCATATCGCATAGTTCGTGGGTTGGCTTGTATTTCCAGCTCTACCTCTCGTCCATAACTATTATTGAGAGAGTATTAATAGGGGTAAATTAAAAAAATATTGATAAATATAAAAGTTATGTATTATATTTATGATAAAGATTAACTTCCCAAATATATCTTATATTAAGGATCAGAGGGAGTACATATTTTGATTCTAGGAAAAGTACATACAAAGTTTTAAAATAAAATTATCTTCATTCAAAAAATAAACATAAAATTCTCTATAACTTAGATTAAATGGATGGAAGGTCAGTGTATTTTTATTAAAAAAGTTTATAATGATAAATTTTATTTATTTAAATAAAATAAAGATAAATGAATAAACTAACGTGGATGAATATGCATATGACAACTTAAAAAACTATTTCTACGTATTTATAAATTTCACTATTTAATAAAGGCAACAACTTAATCACCAGCTCTCATTACTTAAAAAGGTTAATATAATTTTTAATCTTTAAATTTACTCTCATTTTAGTGTTAGTCCCCAAATTTTAAATACGGGTTATGACCTTAAGGGGTAAAATAGTTTAAATTTTATTAAATTATAGGGACTAATATTTTTATAAATTGAATTAGGGTTGAGCATGGACCAGAGCAAATCAGGTTTGGCCTCAATCCAAGGCCTAGTCTGGGTATGACCTCGAGCTGTATTTGGTCTGGGCTAGACTTGGTTTAGTGGATTGCTTGGAGCAGTCTAGCAATCAAGGACCTTTTTGGTGTTCTCCTTTTTTTTTTTTTTTTGCCTTCTTTGAGAGGCAATATTTGCACTTATTAAGCACAATTAAGACTCTAAAAATAGCTCTAATCATATAAAACTCAACACAAAACATTTAAACATCATAAATCCATAATAATCTCTAACAACATTCAACAATAACAAAAAGTAATAACATTCAAGTTACATTGATACTTAGGGTATTATATTAAAAAAAAAATTCAGGTTAGACTAGACTATACCAAGTGATCTGAAACCTCGGACCCCTGTCCAGTCTAGTCTTAAAAAGCAATGTTTTTAAAGCTACATCGGATCAAACGGTCTAACCAGTCAGATTGTTACCCGATTACAACAGCGGCTTGAATTTTCCCTTTAGGCTATTTCAGCAATTAGACCGCTTTGGGCCATTATTTACTTGTCATTGAGTCAGAAGTTGCTATTGAGCCGTGACTAGGAACTATTTTACTAAAACCAGATGAGCCAACATAAAAGGATTATAAAATTTTAAAAAACAACACAAAAAAACATGTATAAAATATTTTAGCGATGTTTTTCGACTTACTTTTCACCCTTATAATTTTATTATAAATAAGTTAATCTCAAGCCACATGTTTTGAAATGCAAAATATTTTAACAGTACTCATTTTTATATTTTTTCCAACATTCATTTTTTATATTGCATTTGTCATAATATAATTATAATTTTAACAATTTTAATTTTTTTAATTTCAATAGTGTCAATTAATATAATTCAAAATGTATTTTTGGTATTTATATTTTATTCATAACAAGTGATATGTAATTAGAATATATTTTTTATTTCATCTTGTTATATATATATATATTGTGACTTTGTTAATTTTTTTATTAAATTGGATTAAAGCCCCTTATCTGCTTAATGATGTAGTTAATTTTTCTTTCTGTTATGCTATAACTAGTACTTTGTAATATTTCTATTTTGTTATTAATATCTTTTTGCCTTATAATTAAAAATATTAAATTGGATTAAGGATTAATTATATTTAATCATTATATATTTATATAATATTATTTTAATTTAATTATTATGTCATCTACTCTACCGGACGGCCCAACCGATCTGACTATTTGAACCATGACTTGTTGATATTTTCGGCTCGACGTCCGATTCGACTTTTAAAACATTGCCAAAAAGACAAATATGATCTAGTTGGCCTTGTTTTGCTTTGGGCCAATTTTTTTAAGACCATATCGGGTTAGGGTTTTTTTCGGATGGGTTCACTTAGACCACCAGATGTTTTGTTTATCCCCAAATTGAATGAAAGTTAAGAAACCAAAATCTATAATTTAAAACTTGAGGGGTGAAAATTAAAATTGGATGGAAGACATAAGGGGAAGAAAAAAAGAAGAGATCAATAGGTCTATTGTATTAGGGTCTGTTGGGGTTAGCAGTGACAGAAGTGACTTTTTTTTTAATCTGATTTTTAGAAAAGTTAGATTGTAAATGTGATTTGTGTTTGGATTAACGGTGGCAGAAGTGGCTTTTTTTTAAAAAAGTCAGACTTTTGAACTTCTTCTCAAAAATTACTTTTAAATAAAAATCCAGTTACTTAAATACTAATATAAACACTCTAAAACAATACCATGGAATTTTTTTCAAAAAAAAAGGGAGAACTACACTGTAGATCCATGGAAGCTAATATATGAAGAAATAATCCTAGAAAATTCTAAAATTACTCTCAAATCCCATGGGACCATTTTGTAATAAATTGGAAATGGCAAAAGACCAAGATACCTTGTCAGATAAATAGAGAGGGAAAGGAAAAAGATGTAAAATGCAGAAACGAACAACTCCTGAAATGGCATGAAGAACGAAATGAAGATCATAAGGAAAGGTTGAAGAGTAAGTTAAGTAATTGATGCTAACAACTCTTTTGTCTTCATTATTCCATTTGACTCATGTTTTTCGTTGAGTGGTTAAACAAATTTTAGCTTGATCCATATTCATTTGGTCCTGAAAAATGGAAAAAGCTAACAACTTTTTCCATTTACTGTCCTCTAGTTGCTTGGAAACTAAAAAGGTAGATCTAGTAAATGCAATGGATTTGCTTTTGCTGTGGTTTAAATGTGTTTTGGTATGATTTAGTATACTCTTTTTTTGCTGTCATTATGCTCGATTTTCTGGTTCACTATGCTCTGTTTTTGAAACAGAAGAGCTAAGGAATGAATATGGGGGTGAAAGGATTATGACTACATAACATGATTTACGTTGGAAAAAATGTTTTGTTAGTAAAGGCAGTGATAGTTGTCAATGGGGGCTACTAAACTTGTTAATGACAATTATATGTTATGTGTAAATGCTTTTTTTTTAACTATATGTTTTGTTGATTCATCTTCATTTTGATCCTAAAAAAAAGGAAAAAGTTATCTGCCTTTTGTGGATATTGTCCTCCATATACTTGTAAACTATAAAGGAAGGCCTAGTAAATGCAATGGATATGTTTTGGCTAAGGTTTCAATGTGTTTGGGTATGGTTTTGTATGCTTTATTTTTGCTGTCATTATGCTTTGTTTTCTGATTTATGGTGGTGTGTTTCTACAATAGAAGAGGTAAGGAATGAAGATGAGGGTGAAGGGTTTGAGGCTATATAACCTGATTTGCGTAGGAAAAAAGAGTTGTTAATGAGAGCAACGATAGTTGTCAATGAAGGCTCTTTAACTTGTTAATGACAACTAGAGGTAATATTTAAATATTTTGCTTGTAGTGTAATGGTGTTTGGAATGTGTTTGAAAAGTTGGCTCTGTTTTTTGGTATTTTATGTTGTTTTCAATCATTATAAGTGGGATTTAATGAATAAGGTGTGAAATATGTGTGGTTGGAGGTCCTGATTATGTAGTAAGAATGTGTTGTTAATAAGGGCAGCGGCATTTGTTAAAAAGGTTGGTGAAATTGTTAATGACAACTTTTTTGTGCAGTAGACAGCGGTGATGGCTACCACATCTGGCAATAATTTACTATGTTTCCTTCATATTGGGGGAAGGTTTGAAGCCAGCAGAGATAGTGATTTAATATATGTTAGTGGAACCGTCAGATCTAGAATCATTAACAACTCTTCATAACAGCATAAATGTTTTAACTCAATGGGTTTTCACTGACAACTTAAGGAACCTTTACTGACAACTCGTGGAGCCTCCATTGACAAGTCATTGAAACTCTGTTGACAACTCTTCATAACAGCATAACTGTGTTAACATCCCAAGGGGCCTTTACTGACAACTCAAGGGGCCTTCAATGACAACTTGTGGTGCCTCCATTGACAAGTCATTGCAACTCCGTTGACAACTCTTCATAACAGCATAATTGTGTTAACAACTCATTCAGCTCACATTGACAAGTCAACAGCCTTCACTGACAATTCAAAGGGTCTTCACTGACAACTCAAGGGGCCTTCACTGACAACTCATGATGCCTCCATTACCAAGTAAAAGAGTGTACACATGTGACTATGACCACCTAATTAATATGAAATATCAACAACATAGAAAATCTATAAGTATACGCACATAAACTCATTTTCCAATGTCATCAAATCTGCATATATATATTAACAACTATATATGCGTACATTAACAACTCCATGGGGCAATAATGACAACCTGAGGTCTATTCGTTGACAACATAATTTACATCAGATTAAAACTTTCAATACATGATAGTAGGATACATAAATGTCAACATAACTGCATAAATATATATTTACAACCCTATGGGCCCATAATGACAACCCGAGGTCCATTCGTTGACAACATAATTTGCATCAGATTAAAACTTTTAATACATGATAGTGGGATACACAAATGTCAACATAACTGCATAAATATATATTGACAACCCCATGGGCCTATAATGATAAGCTGAAGTCCATTCGTTGACAACATAATTTACATCAGATTAAAACTTTCAATACATGACAGTGGGATACACAAATGTCAATATAACTACATATATATATATATATTAACTATTGCATGAGCCTCCAATGACAACTTCAAGTCCATACATTAACAACACAATTTACAACTGATTACAACTTTCCATAAATAACAGTGAGATATCAAACCATATTATATCCAACCTTCATTTACAACTGAAAATGCATGTGCACTGCAATTTGAACTTCATAACAAGTATGCCGCTCTCTTTTCCCACAATGGAGGATATCATTGTTTTAAACTCTTCTAAACTTGTTCCTTCCTTAATGGTTCTAGATCTGATGGTTCCACCAACATATGTTAAATCATCATCTTTACTGACTTCAAATATTCCCCCTATATGAAGGAAACATAGTACATTCTTGCTAGATGTAGTAGCCATCAGCGATATCTACTACACAAAAAAGTTGTCATTAACAATTTCATTAGCCTTATTAACAAATGTTGCAGCCCCTATTAACAACACATTCTTGCTACATAATCAGAACCTCCAACCACACATATTTTACACCTTATTTATTAAATCCCACTTATAATGACTGAAAACAGCACAAAATACCAGAAAAGCATAGCAAACTTTTCAAACTCATTCCAAACATCATTACACCACAAGCAGAACATTTAAATATTTCCTCTAGTTGTCATTAACAAGTTAAGGAACCTTCATTGACAACTTTCACTGCTCCCATTAACAACGTTTTTTTCCTACGCAAATCAGGTTATGTAGCCCCAAACCCTTCACCTTCATCTTCATTCCTTACCTCTTCTATTGCAGAAATACACCACCATGAACCAGAAAACAGAGCATAATGACAGTAAAAACAGAACATGCAAAACCATACCCAAACACATTGAAACCTTAGCCAAAGCATATCCATTACATTTACTATGCCTTCCTTTATAGTTTATAAGCATATGGAGGACAATATCCACAAAAGGCAGATAAATTTTTTCATTTTTTTAGGACCAAAATGAAGATGAATCAACAAAACCTATAGTTAAAAAAAAACATTTACACATGACATATAATTGTCATTAACAAGTTTAGCAGCCTCCATTGACAATTATCACTACCTCTACTAACAACACATTTTTTCCTACGTAAATCATGTTATGTAGCTACAATCCTTTCACCTCCATCTTCATTCCTTAACTTTTATATTGCAAAAACAGAGCACAGTGAACCAGAAAATTGAGCATAATGACAACAAAAAAAGAGTATACTAAATCATACCAAAACACATTTAAACCACAGTCAAAGCAAATCCATTGCATTTACTAACTCTACCTTTTTAGTTTACAAGCAACTAGAGGACAGTAAATAGAAAAAGCTATCAGCTTTTTCCATTTTTCAAGACCAAACGAAGATGGATCAATCTAAAATCTGTTTAACCACTCAACGGAAAACATGAGTCAAAGAGAATAATGAAGACAAGAGAGCTATTAGCATCAATTCCTTACTTTACTCTTCAATCTGTACTTATGATCTTCATTTTGTTTTTCATGCCATTTCCGGAGGTATTCGTTTATGCATTTTACACCTTTTCCCCTTCCCTCTCTCTATTTATCTAATAGGGGTATCTTGGTGTTTTAAAATTTTTAATTTATTACAAAATAGTCCCATGAGATTTGAGAGTAATTTCAGAATTTTCTGAGACCACTTCTTCATATATTAACTTTCATGGGATTACAGTATAATTCTCTCCGAATAAAACCACTTTTAAGCAGTTTTTGGGATAGCGTTCATTAGAGTCGTACGTCCAGTACCAATACGGTTCCTTTATTCCCTCTCTCACCCTTAATTCTTTATTTTAAATGCCAAACATACCGTGCAAATTGCAAAACGATTCGCCTTTTCATTCATAAATCAGCAATATTCTGATTCAATCCAATCCAAACTAAAATAGTCACAGTCTACTCATTTTATCCTAATCCTTAATTAAGTTTTTTTTACCTTTACAAAAGATGAAAGTCATATTAAAGTAAAAATATACAGGTATAAACTCAATATGATTAGACTATTTAATACAAACACAAATGAACATACAAAATTTTTAATGCTTGTGGTATTAACTTGATCGAAGTAAAATACGCTTTCTTTGTCCAAAAAAATTACGCTTTAAGCCATCAAAATTTTTTGTCGCTTAATAATCGCATAACAATATACCAACTCTACTGAAGTTAGCATAGAAACATGTTACTTTCGAAACATTTTACCTTCGGTTCTTTCTTGTGAGGTAATGAAATTAATTAAGCAAACTACTCCTTTGGATCCTAATTAACTATAACACATACAAAATATATAATAAAAATTGTGAAGTTTATTATTATTTTTAATCATGCTTGTCCTTCTTTTATTGTAATTCTCATTATTTTATATGAGAATTGATATACTTTAAAAAGTTCTAATAAGATATTTTATTGTTGACATTATTTCTAGTAAATAGTAAAATTACTTAAAATATAGTAAACTTGTTAAATAATATCTTCTCTATTCTAAATATAAGACATTTTTTTTAAGACAAAAAAAAAATTATAAAACTTTTTCTTAAAACATCCGAATCAAAAAGAATAATTAGGTACTAATTAGTTAAGATTATTGGCCTTTAAGAAAAAGTTACTCGTTAATTTGGTCAAAAAAAAGTTATTAATTTTATGAAACCTAACCATCAACAAAAAGATCAACTGTTTGTCCTTGAAATTTCTTGCCATTCCAAGTCAGCTTTATGAGTTAGCTTAATAAATTTTTCTGTTGTTTAACAATATTCTTTACCTTTTAAGATAACTTTCAAAACGTTTTTTTTTTTTTTTCAATTCATCAAAACCAAAATCAACATGAAATTCCTAGATCCATCTTTAAAATACATTAAAGGCTAAAGCCAACATACATCTAATATAAAAACTCTTAACTAAAACAATGGCAGGAAGCCCCACATGTGAGAATGAATTTCTTTTCGGAATAAGAATGATTTTTTTAATCAGTTTAAAAATATTACTTCAATAATCATATAGTGAGGATCCGATTTAAAAACAAAATCACAGGAATGCCATTAATCTTAGTAATTCTTAAGGAATACTCTGTTTTTTTTTTTTTGGACTGATTAAGGAACACTCTGTTTACTGCCGTTCCTATAAGATTTCTTTTTGTCAAAATTTTTAAATCATGATGGTTGGATGAGATCAACATCCCAAGTGACTTGAGAATTTTTGAGTCCTAACTCTATCAATTCCGTATATACAGAGTCTCAAAATTAATGTTCCCCTCGAGAAACAGAAGAAAAATCACTTCGCCTTTTCAGTTTTCAGGAATCAGGACCCATGCCTTCAATTCTCAAAACTCATCTGACACTCGTAATTTTGAAAATCCAACCATCTGTCTCACAATGCCGCCATGTAATTTCTCACTTCTTCCCTTATCATCTCCTTCATCACTGCCAGTAACTCTGGCCCAAATGTCGTGATTCCACTGTGCTTCTTCTTCGTTGATGATAATATTAGTTCTGTTGATGCCTTCTCATGTTCTGCTTTAGGGACTGAATATTTAACCATCCATAACTCCTTCGAATCGGCTCCAGGAACAGACAGAGTTAGTTCTGTTGAGAGATCATTCTTCAGGATCGCATCCTGTGGTCTCGATTCAGGCCGAATCAGAGTCGGAGGATTTGCGGCCACCTGAAGACCGGAATCGCTGACATCAGATCCAGTTTGGCTGCTCCGGCTGTAAGAATGACCTGCAAATACCGGCGGAATCGTCAGCGATGGATCTTCGGCAGCCAGCTTCTTCGCTGGTTGGAGCGATGGATCTTCGACGTCGCCGGCCAATGACGAGTACTTGCGCTTCAACGTCGAGTTCCAGTGGTTTTTGACGGAGTTGTCCGTACGGCCGTTGAGGAGCTTCGCTATGGTGGCCCATTTGTTGCCGAACTTGGCGTGTGCCTTGACGATGATGTCGTCCTCCTCGGGAGTGAAGGCGCCACGCTCTACATCCGGTGAGAGCTGGTTGCACCACCGGAGCCGGCATGATTTTCCAGATCGTCCCGGGATCGCCTTGCATATCGCCGACCAATTTCGAGCGCCGTGCCGTTGCACGTGCTGCCTCAACAACTCGTCCTCCTCAGGGCTCCATGGACCCTTAACCGGATCCAAATCTCCCTGCAACGCCTCCATTGTCTTAAATTCGTCGCCGATTAGCCGTAAACAAAACCTAAAAATCACCAGAATCTCCAACCTCCAAGAGAATAGAAAATTAAATTAGAAGGAAAAATATCAGAGAGATCGGAGAGATGGAGAGAGAAACAGTTGAGAGGGCAGGCCTCTAAATGGGAGGGAGGCAGGAGGGGAAGGAGCAGGGGCTTTAAGAGGAGGGTAAGGTCAATAACTGACGCAGCCGGTTAACTGAAACAGGTGGAAGAAACGAGATGGGAACCGATGATAGTGGGTTACCGGTTAGTATTAGTTTACAGCTGGATAACGACCAGGCTTGGCCCCGCGGGCAACGAAGGTTTCTGAGAATCCAACGAAATACTCGGCGAAATGAAACGCACCGGCAGAGTTAGTTGGAAGTTAAGGGATGTGGAATTTGAAAAAATCGCGAAAATTTGAGTTTTTGGTAGATAGGGGAAGAGATATTTTGGGGGTATTTTAAAAGGGGGATTGTTCAGCTGGGGTGGGGCCAGGCTGGAGAGCATTACGTGAAGGATTTTAGTTGTGGAGGGAGGGAGAGGGACAAATAAATAGAGATAGGTATTGAATGGAATTTTTGAGAAGCACGAAAGTCATGACGTCGATAGGTAGAGATCAAGAATATAACTGACAATTAGTCAGTTACAGCTGGAGACTGAAGGCCGGGTACGACTTAACGAGTTTGTAACGGACGACTCCACCGACACGACCCGGTCACCTACCCATTGTTGTCAAACTCGCGAGTTGACTCTCCGAGTTTACCGTTTTTATGTTTCTAACTTATAAAATCGAGTCGAGTCATTGGTAAACTCGTGACCTTTGTAAACTCGGTTAAATTCACGAGTTTATACACTGAGTTTACCGTTTTTACGTTTCTAGCTTATGAAACTATATCAACACACCCTTAAACTCATGCTAACTTTTTCAATTTGATTATACTCAACGGCTTTATATATGAATTTTATAGAAATTTGTTTGTTAAATATGATAAATTATGAATGTTGATAGATTTAATTTCAATTATTTGGATTTAAAATATATTTAAATCAAATTGTTGGCAACTTTTTATATTTTAATTATTTATTATATACTAATAATATCTATTTAATGGTAAAACTAAACTCTTACGAGTTTACGATTCGAGTTCACGATACGAATTTACATCATTATCACGAGTTTGCTTAAACTCGTGAGTTTGACAACCTTGCACCTACCCCACTGTTCTTCAGTAATTTTAATTTCACCTTTTTTTTAATTAAATTTCTGGCTTTTAACGGAACGAACCGCACCATTTTGAACTGCCAAAACTAATTTCTTTCAGCTTTCCTTTTCTATACCGGCTTTTGCATCATAATAGTACAGGCTGGGTTTTTTATTTTTATTTTTGTTTTGATTACAAACTGGACATCATCTATTCCACTACAAAATACAGAGAAACGATTACAAATAGCTTGCAATATTTCATCATAATCCACCTCTTGATTAATAGGTGGAGACTGATCAAAGATACAAAAATTTTCTGACATCCCATGAGTAGATTTAGCCAGACTATCAGCAAGAGACAAATCTTCTCGTGAGACATTTACAAAACAGACCTGCCAATCTCTATAAATAAGAGCGCTAATCTCATCAACTAGATCTCTGAAAGGATAATCATATTCAAAACCTTTAACTCCTAGATTAATTACCTCTATACAGTCAGAGAAAAGACATACCTTCCGAATTCCCCTCCACCACATACGGGGTTTAAAATTCTACTTTTCCTACAATAGAGGAAAAATAGTTTCTTATTTTCAAGTATTGGATTTAATTGACACGGTCATTGGTTAATATTTACAACTTATAAGGCAAAGATACAAGAAATTTTTTGTCACATTTATAAGGCATGTCAGTTAATTTTTTATATAAATGTACAATTTTAGCTTTTATTTCTTATAATGTGGACTTTGTTTTTCTAGAGAAAAGTGTCATTCTCTTGTTTTAAATATAGAATATATTTACCTAATTTGATTAGGTTAAAGAGATTAGTTAAGTTAGTTAATTATAACATATATTTTCTAAAACACCCTTTTTCATCTTCCTTAATTCCCTCCTTCCATTTCCTTTTTTATTATAGTTGAGAGAAAATCAATAGGAGTAAATTAAAAAAACATTGACAAATATAAAAATTATATCTTATATTTAAAACTAAAATCGACTTCCCAAGTATGTCTTATAATAAAGACCAAAAGAGCATTAAATAAGAATAAAATTGAAAAGTTATTAAATTATAAGATAAAGTTAACGAAGTTTAAGATTTTTCTTAATTTATATGAAACATATCAAAACTATCTTATAAACAAGACCATAGGAGTGCAAGTACTACTTGGCAAAACTTCACATTGAACATAAGTGGCTCAAATGTAATGATTTAGATTTGATGCCATTGCAATTTAGTGATATGAAATTTTTTCTGCGGTAGATAGTCCCACTTGGCATATCAAATCAAATCTAAGTATTATCAACTGCGCGCCAAATATAAATGCCTCTCTCAAAAACATTTTTCATCTATACAAATCTAAACTAGAGATCTTATGCTTAACCAATCATAGATCCTTCTACCTAATTAATATTGATTAAATGGTTTAGAGGTGTCATGAAAGTACAATAAAGCAAAGCCAATTAAGTTAAAAGTGGGGTGATACAATTAAAGTGTTTAACAAAGAATTAAGAGTACTAAAACATAATCTTACACAACTTGGAAAGCCATGTGAGGGCTGTGTTGGAATCTGGCCATAATGGGCGTGTGACCGAAACAAACAGGTAAACGACAAAGTCTTTCTTTAAAGAAACACATGCTGAGGATTTCAAAGTGACAATCATGGCCTTGGCATGGAGTGTTATAAGTACTATATGGAACAAAATTAAAGGTCCCAAGTAGCATTTAATAAACAAAACTAGCACGTGGTTAACGAACCGTCAAGGATGTTTCATCAGGAAATTTAATATTTGGATCATAATAATATAATCCATTAGCCTCCATGTTGTCGCATTCATTACCACTTCAACCTTGGAAACTTGCTCGAAGTTTCCACACCTTGTGACTCTCTTATTAGCTTCGATGCAATCTTATACTGCTAGCCTTCTAACAATTATAATATCTCACATATTTAATATAAGAGTCATTTGATTTTTTTGTAGATAGATTAATAAAGTTAATTAAATTATTTGATTATAACATATGTTATATATCATTAGATTATATGTATCAGTTTATAAGTTAGATAAATTAATTTGAAAAAAAAAAACTAGAAATAGAAATACTTTAATATAAATTATTTAACTTTATTTAAAAAAAAGTTAACTAACTTTTATATTAAATATCAAATGGAATATTATTCTAGTGGATGATTTGATTTGATTGTTTTATTAGTTTTTTTTAATTGTTTTATTAGTTTAGTGTTAATGTATTCAAGATAACTCTTTGATAAAAAAATGTATTCAAGATAAATAGTATAGCATTTGACATTAAAGATCTAATTTTAAATATTTTAAGATGATAATGTAACCAAAGGAAACAAATAAAAATAAAATTAATATACCCATGGGCCTATAAGGTTATAACTATAACTAATTTTAACTTGGGTCTACTACGCTCAAAACAATTAAAGAAAAAACTCTAACAACCAAATCTACAAATCCAACTAGCTCACACTTATTTATTAAGACATTTGGCAAATTAACTAATTAAAGCTACGAATGGTTACTTATTTGTTTCTAATAATTATAAGTAATTTTTCATACATTTATAGGGACATTTTTTAAAAACAAAAATGACATTACACCATACATTAAAATTCAAAGATGGCCTTACAAAAGCATGGCATTACTTTATGAAAAATGATTTTATAAAAGGAAATAACTATAACTACCTACTAACTAATTCAAACCAAACCGAACTAATTCAGGGTACCTGCACTTTCTGTTTATAAAAGCATCTGCATACTGCATATCGGTTCTGACTAATAAAATTTTAAAACATAAAATTTTTACCGATTTTTTCACAAGAAAACTAACAATATAATTAAAGTTTAAAGAAATCCCAGCTCCTTGAAAGTTAAAACCCTAGCCGCATGAATGTCACATTACAAAAGATGATTGAATACATCCTTCATTCAAGAAGAAGAAGATTGATCTTTTTAGGGTCAGTTTGAATTAGTGGTGCAAAAAGCATATTCACGCAAGTCAAAATAAAACTCCTTTTACATACTTACTTTATATACCGAAAAATTATGTTAGAAAAGAATATTCTATCTCTAATCTAAACAAGCACTTAATAAGTCAAATATAGACAAATACACAAGTCCCACAAACAATGCTTGTAATAAAGGAAATGCGCAATTTTTTATTCATTAAACATCTTTTATGTGATGCATATAATATGGGAAAATAATGAAAAAGGACTTTAAAATTACACAATCCTAAATTAGATTTGTTATAAAAAAATTGATGAAGTAATGATGAAACTTGAAAAGTAATTCATAACTTATTTTATGAGAAATATCTGATTTGAGATTTTACAATTTCAAAGTTTGTTTTTTTTATCATTCTCCTTATAATAAAACCTTTAAATAGATAAAGTAAATAAAACCCTAGAGGAATCCTTTTTATAATTAATTAAGAACGATTATGGAATCCCCTATTAATAAGAAAGGATCTTATTTGACCATTCTCTTAATGATAAATTAGGTATTTATTTAACTTTAAAAAATAATTATTTATTAAAATAAGAAATTAAGAACATGTGTTATAGGAAGTATCACTCTGCTCCTATTTATAAGTCTTTTTTAACTAATTCTCACATACCAAGGAGAGTTAGTTCACTCATTAACTATAGGCTAAATTTCCAATTTCGTTCTTATCTATGATTGGTTCCAAAAGTCAATATGAATGGATTCTTTTTGTTTTTTGCAATTAATAGATGTAAAAAAATACAAAATGCATTTACTATCATGAAATTAGACTTATAAATAGGATCAAATTTTTTTATCAAAAAAGACTTATAAATAGGATCAGAGTGATACAAAAGAACAAACAATTTCTTTATTTCCTAGGCTCGATAACACGCTGCTTTTGAATATTCTAGAGTCTAGCATGTCATTTATGTTTAGCTTTGTGTCATTGATGCTTTGGGCCCCTTATAACACCCCAAATTTTATATTCACTAAAAATATATTATAATTAATTGAGAAATTCAATAAAATGATAAATATTTATGAAATTTGAATCTTATGAATTTTGAAATATTCATGTTCATAAGGAAATGGGCAAAGTAATTTAAGAAATGAATTAAATTACAAAGGTAATTGCAAAATCATAATTTTGCCAATTTAGCCCAAGATTAATTATTTTTCAATTAATTGGAGTTAATTCCAATTAATCAAGAAAAATGCATAATGAGATTATTCTTGGTGGAATAAATCAAAAATTGTGAAATTTAGGGGGATTATACATAATTCAATTATTTGAATTATGGAATTGTGAAAAACAATTTTTTCTTCCCTTCCTCTCATTATTTTCGTCTAACCATGAAGCATGGAAATAAGGGAAAAAATATTAAGTTCATGATCACATACTAGAAGAAGAGAGTTATGATGGTAAGCATGGTCAATGATGACAAAGATGGAGTGTACACAACATGAAGAATGGTGTAATGCATGATGGGAGAAGTTTGAGTGAATGAATGAGAAACATGATTACATGAAAGAGTGTAAGTGTGAACATAGAAAAAGAAGAATGGGTTACTTGGAGCAAAAAGGGGGGAGAGCATGGATTGAGGAGCAAGAAAGGAAGAGAATTGATTCAATTTAATGGCAAGTCAATGAAGAAAGCATGAAGTAAGAGAAGCGTTTGTAACAAGTGTCATATTGGGAGCTTTTGATTAAATCAAGGGCTAGGAAGAAGGAAGACTTAATTAATAAAACACTTGCTCCCTCCTCTTTCAAGACACATTCGGCCATAACACAGAAAAGAGAGAGAGTGTGAGCTTGTGAAGTTCTTGAAGATTAGAGAGAAGGAGGAAGAAGAGGTTAAAGTAAGTAAGGTTTCTTTGGTTTTTCTTATAGCATTCCCTTCGAATCCTTCTCTAAACTCTTGTTTCTCATGAATCCATAGTGGTGAAGTCACACTTTGAGATCAAGAAGAGAGGGAGGAGGTGCTTAGAGTAAGAAAATCCAAGAAGTTAAGAGGTAATTATACCAATCTCAATTTTATGTTAGTATGAAGTTGTTATTGGTAATTGTTGTTTTGTTTTTATGATTTTTTTGATTGAGTTGGAAAATTTGGAAAAGCTATAACCCTAAGGGGTTATTGTAATACCCCGAATTTTGAGACTCGAGGCTAGAGAATAAGCCTGAGATTAGTGGATTGCTAAGCCCCAGTTTAGCAAGATCCCAAATTATGATTAGGAGTTAATGGCTACAAAAGTGGACGTGGTTAGTGATTAATGAACCTTTTTAGAGAATATAAAGTGGATTGTAGTCGCTTGTGTTATGAGCAACGCCAAAACCCTATATTTGAGTTCAATTATGGATTAACATTCAAATTGACTTAGAATAGAGGGAATAATTGAATGGGGTATTGTGATGGAAATGGTGTCATGTTGTGGTATTTAATCATTGGAATTGTTTTAAATTGGATTGGACACATTGGTTGCAAAATTGGAAATGCTGTCCAGTGTGAATTCTGTCTGGGCAGTCTTATCGTGTGGATGTTTTGACTAGGCAAATGATGTCAGAAAATTATGAAACGTTCCAGTCTTATAGTTCACATCTCAAGCTTCAAAATGGACATATAATTTGTGCCATTTCATTTTGTGAACTGGGAGATATGACTGTCCAAAGTTTGAGGTCAAAAATGGACTCTGTTTTGGGGCAGTGATGAAATTTGTGTAATTCTGGAATTGTGTGGTGATTTTTAGTAATGGCCAATATTTTTCCTATAAAGAGGACTTAAATACCTTTCATTTGGCTTTGGGATCACCTCATTTAGATTTTTCTAGAATTAGTTATGATTTTTCAAAGTTTGGGCAGAAAATCTGCCAGAAAATCCGAAAATGGGAATTATGACATCATCTCATTAAAAGATGACATCAGCATGGAATTAAATATATTCTCATCTTCTTCAGCTATCATTTTCTGTCGTGATGAACCAGCTGAAACTTGTGAGAGAAAGTTGAGAGCTCTTAGAGAGAGAAAGAGGAGGAATCTCACAAGGTAAGCCGATTTCTCTGACGATCTAGCTCCTAACGCGTATAACCTTGCTTCTAAGCTTCTCTTTCATGTTCTTTAAGGTGTTGGAAGCTCAATTTCCATTGTTTAAAAGGGGCTAGGGTTCAGCCATATTGAGTAAAAGCCAGAGGGAGCTTGAGGTAACTTCCGAAACTTCAATGTTTGATTGTTCTGGCTGCTGTGGTTGATTTAATCGGTGAAATTTCACCGGATTGTCTTTGTTTGTAAATTTGGAAAATGGGTTGGCCTAGGTGTTATGCTGCCCAAATTGATACTAAATGGTAGTTCTAACCCAATGTAATGGTTAATAAAGTGGTTAGGAGTAGAAAGAAACGCGTTTACGGAGCCGAAACCGAAAAACCCCAATTTTTCCCAGAATACTTGAGAATTTCGGCCAGCTCTAGAAATGGGTCTTAGAGTTGGATTTTCAATGATTTGATGGTTCCATTGAGTTCAGGAGCGAAAATTAGGTGGGGTTACAGTTGGCCACTTTTTCGGAAAAGGCCGAAAAAGCATAATTACAAAAACGCCCCTGAAACCCTTAAAGTGGGGCTGCCAAGGGTAATTTTGTAATTGACATTGAATTTGATAATTCCGAGTCCGAAAATGGATTCCTTGGGCGAAAATATGTTAGAATAGCCCATGTTAAAATTTCAGGAAAAGTACAGCTAGACCGGGTACGGCGGGGCCGGGCCGGGTCCCCGGGGGTATTTTAGTAATTTTTCCATATAGCTTCATATAACCCCCAGAAACACTATGGAATTGTCTAAATAGTATATTTGGCATTGTAGGATCGAATGTGAAGCCCCGAGTTGCTGGCACGCAAATCGAGGAGAAAAGACTGGAGGTAGGGAACTTATCTCTCCTGCATGCTCTGATAACTGTATTAATGTGTTGATGCATGTTATTGCTTTGCTTGATTATGTGGAACATGTATGAATGATTTGAAGCTATGTTTCAATATATGCTATGGCCATATGTGTATCGTTCGAAGCATTGACCTTATAGATTTGTCATTGTATGTGTGCATGAGTTATGTGATGCAAGCATGTCATGCATTAAATACTTATCTTGCCTGTATATTGATAATGCTTCCCTACTGAGATTCTCTCGAATCTCACCCTCCCTTACCAACAATTTAGACAGGGCAAGTGGCTCGTGGAGGGAGCGGCAGGACTCATTCGAGATGAGATTGTGTAACCCCCATTTGAAGAATTGTAATGGGCAATTGTGCCCTGTATATCTTTAGCAAAGGTATGTACCCGAGATTGCCGGGATAATTATGTTGTGCACTCTGATATTTATATGAATGTGATTTATCTTCGCATAGTAATTGTATTCGAAATGTGAATATGAGACCAAGTTTATAAATGATTTCGAAAGGTATATTTTGAAAACCCCATCATGTGATGGGTTAGTAAATGTTATTTGATTATTATTGGTCTCTATTTCATTTTAATCGTGTATTTCGGATATAATTACTGAGGGGGTTACAGTTATGCTACCCAAATTTTTTTGAATCATGGTTAAGATATGTTTAAATAAGTTAATAAAGGATTAAAAGTGGAAAAGTATAAGTTTTAGAAGCTAAAACACAAAACTACATTTTCCCAATTTTTCGGCCAGCTCAGTTCTGAGGGGTAGGAGTTGGATTTTCATGAAATGGATGGTTCCATTGGATTCAATGGGCAAAAATATGTGGGGTTATAGTTGGGCACTTTTTCAATAGAGGCCGAAAAGACATAATTACAAAAACGCCACTAAAATCCTTAAATAAGGGGCTGTCAAGGGTATTTTCATAATTTGACAATGAATTTGGTGATTTCGAGCCTGGAAATGGATTCTTTGGGTGAAAATAAGTCAGAATAACCTTAGTCAAATTTTTGGGAAAACGTGCCATCAGGAGGGTACGACAGGGCTGGGCCAGGGTCCCGAGGGCATTTTAGTAAATTTTCACCATAGACTAATATAATCACAAGAAACACAATGGAAGAGTCTAAAATGATACTTGGATAGGTTATGACCTATTACTTGTACATTTAATATTTTAGGACCGAGTCGAGAACCGGAATGACACACTTTATGAGACACCGTTAAACAGAAGATTATAAAGCGTTGATGTAAGGACATCATCCTTCATACACTATGCCATAGTTATGTGATTGTGTGGATGTCATTGTTGTAAATGTACTTTATTAATCAACATGATTTACCTAGAAAGGGGCAAGTAATGCTAGAGGCACTTACACTGGAGTTGGTGAGAATCTAATCGGTGCATATTAGTGAGGCTAGGCCCTACTCATGTATACATGCAAATGATATGTTTATATTGTTCATTAATTGGTGCATACATGACATATATCATATTTACTTTTCGCATTTTTTATGAACGATAGCATGTTTCTACTGGGATTCTTTGGAATTTCACCCTATTTTAAAATAAACATCTCAACGAGTGCCAATGGATTGAAAGGCAAAGGAGTAGACGCTAAGAAGTAATTGGCTCATGTCTCAAGACGAGGACAAGATCGTGATTATAATTAGTTTATGCCTTAGATATTTTGGAGAATTATGTAAATATTAAGTTTCTGCTATATTTTCTATATTTCGTTGATGAACGACGACGGGATTGCAAACAAATATTTTTATCAGTATAATTGTACTTTTCTGTATGCCCATGAAATTCCGTCTTTATTATTCTTCGATTATCGAAATGGAAACGGGTGTTGACACCCCTTGTTTGGGATAGGGTAGAGCCACGATAAGAGGATAGGCACCAAAAGTTTGTCTGATCTGAACTGTTCAGATTAGATATAGACAATTTAAATTTAATTTCTTAACTAATGATTTTAAAATAAAAAATCATTTATTGAAAAAAATGTTAGTTAACGGCCTGTTTAGTTTATGGAATCAGAGATAATTTAATGCAATGAAATGGAATGATAATTATATGAATTTATTTGATTTGTCACAAGGAAAGATTATGCATATATATAAAAATATTTGGTTGAATTACATCGAATATGAAAATATATGGAAGTAATATAGCAAGAGACGAAATTACCCTTGTCTATACATATATGTATAATGTCTACATCATCATTCATCAATCATAGCAATATAATCTTGATTACATCAAATGATGTAATTAATATTATAAAATATAATCCTCTTTTCATCACATAAGCCCAACTAAATGTTGTAATCAGTCTGTTGTATTAGGATTACATGTAATCATTTCTTGTGGAATTGAACCACACGGGCTATAAGAGATTATCTACCCACAAAAATAATTTTTTAAAAAATAAAAAAAATTATATATAGACCATCTAAATCAAACAAGGATAGGTACCAAAACTAGTTCCGTTGGACCATTTAAACCCACTTATAGGTATGAAAAGTACTTTCAGACTCAAGTTTCTTTTTCTTTTTTTCTTTTTTTTTTTGTTTAGATCAGAATCAAATTGGATGGGAAAAAATGATTTTGGTATGGTTTTAGGAGCAACAAGTAACTTTTTCTAATTCTTGACATCTAACTTTTTACTTTTTTTATATTTAAATATTTTTGAAACTAAATTTTAAATATATTATTCAAACTATTTTATGTCAAACAAACTTTTTTATAAAGCATATTCAAACATAAAACCACATTGCACTATTGTGCAAAAAAAAAAAAAAAATCATATTACACTAACTTACTTTTATTCCAACTTTAATTTGCAAAAGTCCAATAGAATAAAAATCATCATTTTTTCCCATATATGCTAATTGAAACAAGCCCCATGTTATTAATACTGAACTTGGGCTTGTTTGGAACTGCTTATCATAAGCGCATTTATAGAAGCTGAGATAAAATTCTTCATATATTTACCTCATACATGATAAATTACTATTGAAAAGATTGTTTT
Organism: Inga leiocalycina; assembly: GCA_963242795.1. Classification (NCBI taxonomy): domain Eukaryota; kingdom Viridiplantae; phylum Streptophyta; class Magnoliopsida; order Fabales; family Fabaceae; genus Inga; species Inga leiocalycina. The sequence goes on along the minus strand of OY725320.1, from coordinate 29,731,248 downwards.
TTAAGACTCCAATCATTATTTCAAACAAATACCTTGAATGCCTTGTTGACTCATTTTGAACAAGTATATTTGCAAGTGAACGGTCGGGATTGTTTCTTAATAAGTTGGTAGCTAAACCATTAAAGATCAACTTGATGGTGGAATATAGGGGAAATCTTGGAGATGCCCAACCCATAACTTGTTCTTAGTATTGATAAGTTTTGGTTTAAATTTTGATAAGGCTATTTAAGTGGTTGTTGAATATTGACTAACTTAGTCCTAGAATGTCAACAAGGTTAATTTAGATCTTGACAACTGGTTCTTTTAACATTAACAAGTGGTTGTGTTTTGATAGCGTTTTTTGAGTTGGTTTTTATTTGAGTAGATTTTTATTTGAGTAGATTTTAGATACTGACAACCTAACAACTTGTTCAATGAATATTGACAGGTTTGAGTTTTAGTTTTAGTAAGTTGTTATTCTTTGATACGTCTTTGAATCAAAATTATCAACTTGGTTGAATGGTCACAAATGTTTTATTGAATCTATGACTCATAGGTTGTAACCTCCATAATCTACTTACTGCAGTTGACTATATAGAGTTTACCATCGAGTATTTGACTTTTGAGTCTTCAGGAATAACACTTGAGAGACATATGGTCTCTCTTGACACAATTTAAATCTTCTGGGTTGATCTGGAAATATATCTTGAAATATGTTGGAACTGCATGTTGGTTTTTTTGCTCGGATGTTTGGGTTTTCTTGCTTTGCGATTAATCTATAGGTCTGAAATTGGGGGAAGCTTGTCTTCCTTAGCTTGGTATTGTCTTTCTGATAAGTTTTGTTGTTGTTCTGTTCTGATTGTTTTTTCAAGATGTCTCATAATTTCCAATAAGGCTCCAACCATTTATCATTTAACAGGAGGCACTTTGCTTTTGCTAAGGTTGTTGTTGATCACAAGTTTCATATTTCAATCTTTGATTAGTATTCATTGGAAGTTGCAAGGATATGTATTAGTAGTTCAATGGATTGATTGCTCATTTTTTTCTTCTTTTTCAATACGAGAAGGATTTAAATTACATGCTTTTACCTGGTATGCATGGATGTTACAAGGATATATATTTCATTGCACTGCGCCATGGAAGCCAAGTCCCACTTTGTCTAATATGAATACTCTTCCTCTGTGTTTGGATTCAAGTTCTTAGTTTATCTATGAATTATTTTACTGAGGAGACAACAAAATATACTGGAGGGTGTTTTGAAACCTTCATTTCCTATGTTGATATGAGTAAACTAAATGGTGATGGTTTGCCCATGTGTGTCCTCCTTTCAGAACATCATCTAAGCTCCATTAATCTTAACTGTTTCCCTCAACTTGATGGTTAAACTAGACCAGTGTCGCTAGTCTTCGAAAAAGTGGGAAGAGCATGCTCTTCTTGTTTAGGCATTGGACATGTTGCTCGACATTGTAAAGCAGCTTCAAATTTCAATCTCAGGTCTTGATTTCTATTGTGGGCCTCGATCAGTTGGTGTCAAATATGATTATCACTCTGGCGTATATGTTTCTACTTCCTAGGTGACCGGAGTTAGGCTTGATCGACATTGCTTTTCACAAGAGTTTTCGTTTGATGATGATGTCAATCGGCGATGTGGGTCACAACAAGAGGACACTCTTGATACCCCTCAAGAGAATGCTTCAATTTTTGAGAGGCTCAGGTGCAAACAAAAAGCAAAGTCATTTGAATTGGACAGCTGAATTTATAAACACTTAAAACTTGAGGATGCAAAAGCTCAAAAACACAAATATTGCGGGCAGTCAACTCCTACCATGCTACATTGTAAAGGAGCTAAATATTCTTTAGATATGTTTCTGTTCCAAATGTCATGGGCTTTTCAATCAAAGTTCCAGAATTCTTAGAGAATTTTACCAAGTTTGAGGAGAACATTCGCAAGGATGATGATGTTGATGGTTTGTTAGAAGAAAGAGGCACTAAAGGATTGGCGAGCGAGGATGTTGGTGTTTTAAGATGGATTGATGTTTATGAAGCATAATAGATCTTCAGTTTTGGGGGGTTATCCTACAAGAAAATCTGTCGGAAGCTTCAATGATTTTGAAGAGGGGCCATTATAGTTAAGGTGATACTGTGGTGGCCCCAAGGATTAGAAATTTACCCTTAACTTCTTTATGTGTATGTATTTTTTTATAGGTATTAGAGTCCAGCGTCGTGATCAAATATAATTTTGATGGAATTTCATAGCATTTCAAAAGCTCACATTATCCATATGGGTGCCTCAACTCAAAATTGATCCTATGCCCATTTCTTTCAAAACTAATATTGGTAAATGTCTGTTATTCCTCTTTTTGAGAGTGAAATTAGTGGCATAAGCTTGTTCATCAACTACTTATTAGCGAACTTTCATTTTGCGGCATTTTAATACAAAGATTTTTCAGAAGATGTTCTTCTTGTTCATGTCATGTTTGAGTCACCAACTTTGTATTTGGCTATTTGCTGTTAGTTCAGGTGGTTGTCATAGTTGTATCTATAGTTTTAGGTGCAGTATTATATACTTATCTATTGGCTGGTGTCTAGTATGTGATATCGTCTTATATATTCTATATTTATATTTATGTAGTCTTTTGTTATGTTGAACTAATATTTTATTAATATATTTGATCATTTTCTTTTAAAAAAAAAAAGACAACATACGTATTGGTCTTACGCATGAAAATTTGAACAACGGTGGATCCTGAAAAAATAAACATCGATCGACACAATAAAATGAAATCTAAATTGTTTACAGGAACTCCCCCGCTTTGTGATCGTTCAAAGTTAGTTCATAGGATGATTTTCCCAAGAATAAGAGGCAAATCAACCTCATTGCATCACAGCATTATAACTTATCGCAGTTGTTTAGGCTTAAGCGTAATTATTGACGCCTAAAATCCCAATTCCAATCATTATAGATTGAAGCCTCCCAACCTGAAAATTAAAGGCAATGAAAACAAAAAAACTGTGTGGTATACTGATTTCCGAAATCGTTGAAATTTTATGTTGCTGAAAATTGTTGATCGATGGATGAAAGGTACATCGTTTGAATATTGGAATTTGATTAGGGAAATATCTGAACTTGTTTCCTGTTGCTCGTTTAATGCCAATGCATTAAATTTGGTTGCTGTTCTCGCGTACGAGTGAGTGAATCGTGTATTTTAGTTACTGCCCACCCTAGACTAACAGATCATCGAAGTTACGAGTAGCATTTAACGGAAATTTGGGGTTTTTAAAATCTGAAAAAAGAATTAGGTTTTGCGGCAATCCAGATATGTCGACGGGCAAACCTAAAGACATTGACCTTCAGGTGGTTTTGGTGCCGGACAAGTCGAAACCGCCGCTTCCGCCGGCAACAGCAGCATCCAATGCGCTTGTGGAATATACTCCGGTTGTTTTCAAGGAGGAAGAAGAGGACCTTGAGGTTAAGCTGCGACGTATTATCGACAACGTGCCCGTCCGTCAGCAACACGTCTGGAAGCTCTGCCGGTTTCGGCTCCGGTGACTTTCATCAGGTAGATGTTTCAATTCGTTTAGCCGATCGAAGCACAATAAAATCGTTTTCTGGATATTCCTTTCGGTACTTCTCTTTTGTACTCTAGCTGGTGCTAAGGAAGTTTAGTATCATTATGAGAATGTGTATTACTGTTTGTAGTTGCTTAGAGGAAATGGAATAAACATTACAGTGCTGATAATCCCTTAATATTATCCAGGTTATCGACTCTGAAACTTCATGTTTGATGGCATTTACAACTTACCAAACGTGTCAATGAACCTATTAATGATGAATGCATCGGGCTCATCTGGTAAATCGAAGAGATTGACCTTGTGATTGATTCTTAAGTTCATAATTTAGCTGACAATATACTAATGTTCGGGGATTAATCTTTAAAGTGTAGCTCCTACTTCAAAATGTTGTCCAAGAATGATAGACAGAATGAGAAGAATATGGAGTTCTATGGATAGCTGGGAAGTAGGGACTACTATATAACATGAACTAATGATATTTATGCTGATTGGAAAAGGTAGGTATTTGAATATAAACTGATTGCGGGGGATTGTGATTTTGGTGATTCTGCAAGGTCTCTTGGTTTAGATATGTTTCTGAAAGGATTTTGAGCTTTGAAGGCTGATTTAGTTGGGGGCTGATGCTAAACCTCCCACCAAACCAACTAGACCATGAAAAAAACCCTCCCTAGACATAGTTTGACTTTATAATTTGGTAATAAATGTGGGCATGCTGATCATCGTCAACATGATATGGACATGGGCACATTGATATGTCAAAATCTAAAATAGATAGTTTATCATATGTGAAGTTGTTGGGAAAGACCGAAGGCAGTAACTATGTTCTTATTTTCACTCTGTTTTACTCAACCTCTTCCAACAGTATCGGCAGATGAGACAGAAAGAGCAAGATAGACTTGCAAGGATGGAAGCTGATTATCACAAGAGGAAAGAATTCTTGGAGTTTAATATGAGGAGGGAGGAAAGATTAAAAGCTGCTGAGGAACGAACAGCGACGAAGCGATTGAAACATCAAAAGATAAAAGAAAGAAGAGTAAATTGAATGCTGGAGAAGATCAGCAACAGAAAGAAGAGTCTTCAGATGAGGGTGACTCAGAAAATGAAGAGGAGGCAACATAATTAAGCATGCCTTGGTTGTACCATGATGCTCTTAAAATCTTGTTTTAAGCTACACCTTTCATGGCCACATTAATTTAGTCGGAACATACACAGTCAGTTCAGGTTTTGTATTTTGTTTTGAGATGAAATCTTTGTGAGATTAATAGAGGGCCATGGGATTAATTGTTTTTACCCTCTACATTTTCCACTTCTCCTGAACTGTGACTGCCTTCTGTTTGATTCACTCAACTTCTTTAAGGACCGGAGGGAGTGCTAGTTTGCATGACAAAAGTTAAGGAAAAGAAAATGAATGAACAGATTATGAACATTCCCAAGTTAAGAAGCAGATTACTTCTACGATCTTTTTGAACGACTAATCAAGAAGAGACTGCCAATAGCTATTAGGGGATAATGTACACGGATATTGAAGATGAATTCAATATCTTTGATTGCAAGGCATAATCTTTTAAATATCTCTGTCTACCTTTACTTTGAAAGGTGTGCGCTTGGTCGCTTTAACCACTGAAATACAAGGTCTCAAATTTGTATACGTGTAGAAAACTCAGAGAGCCATCTCAAATGTTATGAAAGTGGGTTACCCAAACTTTGGACCAACTAGTATTTTATACATAATTATTTTAGGAAAAATGACCGAAAGAGAGCTATTAAATTACAAAATTTTAAATCAGATTTGTTGCAAAAAAATTGATAAGGTAATTACGAGACTTAATAAACAATTCACAACTCATTTTATAAGAAATACCTTATTTGAGTTTTGCACTTTCAAAGAGTTTTTTTCCTGTCATTTTCCCATTATTTTATTTTTTATAAAATGTTTAATAGCTTTTTAAAATTATAAAATGTTTAATAGCTTTTTAAAATTAGAAGTTTGATTTTTATCCTTACTAACGTTATTTTTTAAAAATTTTTGGTATCTTTAGTCTCTCTTATTTAAAAAAGCTAGCATATATTTAAAATAAATTTAATTATTAACCATTGAGTTGCATGACTGGCTCAGTAAGTTTTAGTATCTCATAACAATTGGCTGAAGTTTGGTTCCCTTGGCCTTGAGAGTGTAAGCTGCAAAGCTCCACTTATTGATTGCAATTCACAATTCCGTACTTGCTTTCCATCTCAATAGTTTGACATGTACATAATGGTGGAAAGATACAAAGCTCTTCAGTCAAAATTTTACTCCTCATGGCTCGAGAAACAGGTTCACTAAAGACTTAAAATACAACACACCCGAACAATCGCCTAACAAGAGGAGCTCTCACAATCCCCGAGCTTATTAACATTAATTAAGAAACAACCCTTGAAGAATGAGGACATATTTTGACTGTAGTTACATCAAACACAACACAAGGCAAGCCTCACGCAAGTTTAGGGGTTGGAATAGCTTCTGACGTTGGTACTGTAACTGAACGCAACAACTCCAGCGAGAAAAGAAGCCCCAGGAAATGAGAAAGTATAGTGTTTGCTGAAGCCTGTAAAATCAACCAATGATTACAACTATATAGTAACAAGTACTCAAATTATCAGCAGCTTAAATGCTTAAAAGATCCCCAGGTTTCTCCAAGACTAGTTCCTAAAAAGGCATCATTAAAGGGGATAGACTTTAGAGCGGAAATTCCTGTATCATGTTGACAGATTCAAGAACCTAACTTAAAATTGTGCACTTCACTTGAGAATAAATCCCCACCAAACAATAAATAGCAAATGATTCTTAAGATCAAATCAATATGTCATACCTGCACCAAGAAGACATCCAGAGCAAGGACAGGGCTGGATCCAGCAGACATTCCTGAGTGGTATGGATTGGCCGAGGATGTGAGAGCCTTTCCAACCAAAGCTCCAACTGTGGCTTGCATACCAAGAATTGCGGCACCCATTCCCAACAGATTCAACACTATGCCATTATTCAAGCTTTTCACAACATCAGCACGAGCAGGGGCCTGAAAGCTCAAGTAGCAACAGAGGAAACCCAATCAGAACTCACTAAGAAGAGAAGGACAGCTTAATTAATATCACCATCTATGGCCAAAATTTGCAAGCTGAAACAATATATAATCACAATCAGAAAATATAAAATATAAATAATGGTGATCTATCCAGATAGCAGGACTTCAGGTCCTATAAATAATTTGTTGAACATATCACAACTAATTAATTATGGATATATGGCATATGGGCAAACTGTAAGTGAACAATAACTTGAGGAGCCATTTCACTTAAAGATCTCACGAGCTTTAGTCTAGAAAACAACAGAATTCACGTCAACCATAATGCCAGGGAGTTTGATTATCTTCATCAAGAGTACAGGTTTTGATAATGTTGAAATCACAGCATGCACTGATTCTTCTGGACGTAATTTGAGGTTGGGGAAATTTAAATAACAATGAAAATCTTGGAAGTTATTTAACGTAGGTATTGACAGACTAACCAGGATTAAATCTAAAGGCTAGTACGTTTTCTTTGTTCTTTAGTCTTTTTTCCTTCTTTTACTCTCTGGGAGAGGAACTGTAGCAAATGCCGTTGCAAAAATGATAGGGGTGATGTACGTGTTTGAAACAAAGAAAAGGAACTGTCCGAGTAAAAATTCTTCTGAAAAGTGAAAACTCGAATGTGTGGAAAGGCAATGAACCGAACCCCAAAGACAACACTATTAGTGGCAATTACAAAAGAATACATGAAAAAATTTAGATTGGGTCTTAGAACAATTTTATATCATAATAGAGTGCTATTGACATTGACATTCATTCACAAGAGATATATACTACAGGAAATGATTTCAATCTAGAGCACTTAAAGAGCAACTCAACGTCAGTAGTACAAAAACTACCTTGGTGGGCTCATTGGCAGTTCTTTGAAGCTTATTTGATAGCCTCATATATCCGAATGACCAGAACACAGAAATAAAAGCAGCCACTAATCCACCAGAGGTAGCGTAGAATGTTGCGGGTGATGTAATCTTGCCTGTGATAACAACGGAAAATGACAGTATGACAGCAGCCACCACTGTGCAGACTAGCTGACCCCAAAATCCTAAGCTACCCAAACGCTTAAAATACTTCGATGTCCTCTCTAACCTCTTTGAAACCTACAGCAATCTGATCAAACTTATGATACGGTGCCTATGATAAAATAAGCAATTGCAACGCGAAGAACAATTATTGAGCACACTTAGATAATCAATTGCAATGCGAAGAACAGTTTAAATCAGAATCATGCAGAAGTCGACTTATTGAGCACACTCAAGGAATTCACAAACCCACATTCTAGATTTTGGGGGGGGGGGAGAAGAGGATGCCGAGAAAGAGAGAGCACCTGAGCAAGTTTTGCTTCTGATTCGTCATCGGGTGGAGTGGAAGGAGAACCTTGGGAATAAGCTTTTGCAGAGAAGAAGAGTTTCGCCGATCTATAAAGAGCACCGACAGAGCAAGAAGGAAGAGAAGACGAACATGATGATGTTAGAGGTTGAAGAGATTTAAGAGGGATGAGAGACAGTGAGGAAAAGCAATATCGCCGCAAATTGAGACGGCGGAGATGAAGAGCTGAACCAGACAAGGCCTTCGCGGAATCCGACGGGGCCACCGTTAAACAGCCGGCGGGAGCCGCCGGTAGAAGTAGCGTTTGCATTACAAATGGGAAAATAAAAGGGAGAGCCGGCAAAGGCGTTAGTCAGGCACTTTGTTTCAGGCTCTTCAGCTCAGATTCGTGATCGTGAATTTGGAACGTGAAGGAGCCGTTGTTGGGCCATTTAGGCTGGAGAATAAAGGCCCAATCATACCAATAACGTTTTGATGCCCAAGACAAGAACTCAATTAGAGTATGTTAAATATAACTGTGGAAACAAAATTGGGTCTAGTAGAAAGAGATCTACTCGTTTGGGATAGTTTATTTTTGAATTATAAGTGTCTATAAATTGTGATTTTTGGTATACAAGGTAAGTATGTGAGAGGAATTTTATCTCGACTTATGTAATAAGGACTTATTATCCAAAAATAAGTGATGTCAAACATGCTAATAGTCCCTCACAATATGACGATCAAGGTTTGCAATTCCGCTGAGAGAGGTGCTCACATTTAATGCCTGACGGTACTTGAATATGATTGCCTCCTTTGGAGGGTGCCTATACCTCCAATATATATATGTATATATATAACTATATATAACTGTTGAAACCAAACAACGTTGATTCTTGTTTTTTTTCCCAGTAAAACAATGTTGATTCTAGTTAAAGGAATTTTGGTCGTTTGAATAGCCGATTTCGAATTCAAGGCCATATGAACGCAGACAGTGTTTGAGAGAGTTCCCCAGTTAGACACCAAATACTTGAATATGACAAAGTTTTTGTTTTGTTTTGTTTTTTTTGCCAACCTTGAATATGACTAAGTTAAATAGCTATATCAAAGTATAAACATGAAAAGGTATGAGAGGCATCTATTAACTATATACATAGAATTACGTGTATACGACACACACACAATGATGGTAGAGAAAGTAACCAATGACCTTATAGCCTAGTGGTATAGATGCTCCATTATAAGTGAAAGGTCACTGGTTCCTATTTGTAACTCAGTTTATTATTGTCTACTCTTGTTAAAAAAAAAGTGATAACAAAAAGAGTGGCTTGTTGGGGAAGGTTATCCATTAGAGGTGTGAAAGTGTGAAAGGATATGTTAGGAAAAACGTAGTGAATAATAAATCTTTTTGATGAAAAATGATCATATGGAGTCGATTAAAGTAGAAAATAAAATGAGCAGTATTTGAGCGACAACAGTATCTAAAGTTAGTTAGTTTTCTCTCTCTTGAAACTCGTGTCATGGTTAATTTGAAATGGAAGAATCCGCTATCTATAAGGTGCCTCATGATAGGCCATCGGAGGACCTGGTTGTGAGCAATGCTCCAAAGGAGTCCAAGAAAAAATGTCTGATCTGATGCTTGATGCGGAGGATGCGGAGGCAGAAAATGCAAAGAAGTTATATACTCCAAGGTCAAAGGTGTTCTCTTACAGGGATTCTCTTATGGGATTTAAAGGAGATGATTTCAATGGAGTTCTATATGGTGCTTCTGGTATGGAGGAAGACACATTGATCTTTGACATTCTGGACCAAACATGGAAAATGCCTGAGCCATCTGAAGAGTTGAAGCAGCTTATGAAGGTATACCCTACTATGATGTTGACTAAGGATGAGTACAATAAGAGTTGCCAACAATGGAATAATGCCCTCATTATAATTGTGTTAGGGGCTAAAATCAATTTTCGTAAGCTTAAAGAACTTTTTTGTCGCACTTGGAGATTCAATGAGTTCGACTTGGTGGACTTACCCAACACCTACTATGTGGTAAAATTCACAAATGCTGAACATTGGGGTGCACACTATAAGAGGATTCTCTTTGAAGGTCCATGGGTGGTTGCTCATCACAGAGTCTTGGTACAGAGATGGTCTCCACATTTTGATCCTTTCCACAACTCGCTGGGATGAATTGCTACATGGGTGAGGATCCCTAATATTCCCATTCAATGGTACTCTAAGAAGTATATATCAAGGGTGGGTGATATGATAGGGAAAACTTTGAAACTGGACCTGTTTACATTGTCGAGTGATGATGGGGAGAGAGAAAAAGTAGAACGGGGAGATATGCTAGAATTTGTGTTCAAATAAATCTTCAAAAGCGTTTAATTCCCAGAGTTATTATGCTTAAGCCATCGTTAATGTTGAGCATGAGGGTTTGGATTGGATTTGTTTTGGTTGTGGTCAGTATGGTCATAAGAGAAAAGGGTGCCCATGGAAATCCAGCTGTAGTAAGGTGCCAGAAACTCATCCTTAAACCGTAAAACCAGCAGCACAAAGCATGTCGCCACTAGCCAGAAAAGTCATTGCCAGCTGAAGGGGATGAATTCGGTCCATGGATGCTTATCCATAGGTCAGGGAAATTGCGGATATCAAGGGTTGAAAGTAGCAGGGGCAATGTGAAAGGGAATAACCAAGGTACCAGATTTGAACTCAAATGGAAAGAAGATCTCAGCTTTCTCGGTTTGCAGCTCCAGCAGACTGTAAAGACGGTATGGGAATGTCAGAGAAACAAAAAGGCAGAGAAGTGAGAGGGAGTTGACGCAAGATGTGATGGGGGGTCAGATGGTTATCTATGAAGAAAAGGAGAAAAGGCAAAATAAGAAAAGTATGAGAATGGGTCAGAAAGTTGGGTCAACAAAAAAGGTCTATGGAGGTATAAAAAATTTGTATGGCTGAAAGGGAAGGAGAATCTGAAGCCCATTGTGGATGATAACCAAGTCCAAGCTTCATTGGGTCAAGAAAGCCACTGCGCTGAGCTAGGTAGGAGCAAGTCTCAAAAGAATAATAAGATGGTAAAAGGGATGGGCCAAAGAATTCATTGTGTAATAAGTGGCAGCTTAGAAAACAAAGGCAATTTAGTGGTGAATCCAGAAAATCATTCACGTGGGAAATCTGTGAAGATAGACTCGGGTGGCACGGTGGACTTGAAGCACACACAAAACAAGAGGACTGACGGAAGCATTGAGGGAGAGACCCATAGTCTACATCCCGGTGACGTGGAACCTCTTGACATTGTGGAGGACATATGTTTCAAGGGGGCCGAATAGCATGGGCATAAGGGAAGAGCTAGATTGGAGCTTGCGACCATTTCGCCAGACAAGTGATTATCTATTTGCTTTGCTCTATCATAAAAAAAAGTTTTTTTAATGACTGTTGCAACTTGGAATTGTCATGGGGCTAGCAGTAAATCTTTCCCACGCATTTTGAAGAATATTAGAGGAAAATACCATATTAATGTTATGGGTCTAGTAAAAACCAGGGTCAGTAGAAGTAGAGCTGATGGAATAATGCCTAAACTGGGATTCATTAACTGGTTGAGGGTTGAGGCCACAAGCTACGCTAGGGGTTTATGGCTCCTATGGAATGAGTGGGAAATGGATGTCACATATTTGTTTTCTACTACTCAATTACTCCATTGTAGAATAATTGACAAGGCTACTGGAGAGGCAATATTAGCAATGCTAGTTTATGGGGATCCTAGGATGATGTTTAGACAACAACTATGTTCTGATTTAAAAACTATGGCTGAGAATTTGCATGAAGCTTGAATAGTTTTAAGGGATTTCAGTGCATATTTGGGACAGGAGAATAAGAGTGGAGGAGCGATTCCTAATTTTTGTTCTGTGTCTCAATTTAAAGATTGCATTAGACACTGTAAGTTGATGGAGGTCCCTATAGTTGGAGATAGCTTTACAAGGGAAAGGCAGAATGTGAAGAAAAGGCTAGATTGAGTGTTTTGTAATCTTGAGTGGGAGTTGTCTCATGTAGAGTACAAAGCTACTCATGGTCTTGCTTCAAATCTGATCACAGGGTGGTTGTTGTAGCTCATGGGGGCTCAAATCACAGGAATCATACTAGCCCACGTTTTAAGTACCAGGTAGCTTGGTGTTTAGAAGAGAGCTTCAAAGAAGTTGTTCAAATGGCATGGCAGAATGAATCATGGGAAGAGGGCTGTAAAAAGTTTGAGAATTTGGCTTCTGACTGGAATAAATGTGTTGTAGGGAACATTCCAAAGAAGAAACATAATTTAATTAAGAGGTTGGAAGGGATTGATCAAAAACTGCAAGTGTAGAACCATGCTGGGTTAATTAAGCTGGAACAGAAGTTATGGCAAGAGTATGTAAAAGTTTGTTAATCAAGAAGAGTTGCTATGATTTCAAAAATCAAGATACAAGTGGCTTCAATATGGGGACAAAAAAATAAGGTTCTTTCATTCTTCGGCAATGGTTTAGAAGAAAAGAAGCCGTGTAGACGCCCTAAGGAATGAACATGGAGAGTGGATTACTGACCAAGGGGTTTTGAAGAATATGGCTCTTGAATATTTCAAAGAGCTGTATTCAAAGGAGTATGGAATTGTGTCAGTACAAGAGTGGCCGACTAGTTTCCCAAGGTTATCTGACGAGCAACTTACAACCATACAAAAAGGCGTCTCCTTCACCAAAATAAAAAAATGCAGCATCTGAAATAGGGGCATTCAAAGCTCTAGGCCCCAATGGTCTCCAACCACACTTCCTTCAGACACAATGGGAGGTAGTGGGGGCTAACGTTTGTAAACTGATACTGAATATGATGGCTAACCAGGGAAGGCTCTAAAGCATTAATCAAACAAGTATATGCTTGATCCTTAAGGTGGAGAATCTCTCTACCCTAAAGGATTTTATGCCTATCTCTTTGTGCAATGCCAGTTTCAAGATTCTGAGCAAGGTGATAGCAAATAGGCTGAAAGAGTTATGGATCAATTGGTACTCCCCAATCAATGTAGTTTCATTTCAGGCTGGCAAAGTTGTGACAATATTATTCTAGCTCAAGAAGCAATCCATACCATGAGATCAAAAAGGGTAGGTAAGGGCTATATTGAAATAAAAGTGGATATGGAAAAAACGTATGATCGGCTGGATTGGGATTTTCTCAAGTTTAATCTTCAAAGCCTTGGTCTAGGTGGGAGCTTTATTCATCTAATAATGCAGTGTGAATCGTCAGTATCAATGAGGGTTTGTTGGAATGGTAGTATGACCGATACTTTTCTCCCAACTAAGGGTGTTCGAAAAGGTGATCCGATGAGCCCATATTTATTTATTTTATGTATGGAGCACCTAAGTCAACTAAATAAGCTAGAAGTTGATGAAGGAAGGTGGAAACCGCTCAAGTTCAGTATTAGAGGTCCAACCCTATCTCATCTGTTTTCTGCGGATGATCTCGTCCTATTCTGTAAAGCTTTAGTGGATCAGGTGACAAGAATCAGGGATATTATACAGCTTTTCTGAAGAGTTTTTAGGTATTAAATAAATCTAGTCAAGTCAAAGATGTATGTTTCTAGAAATGTCCAGTTTAATAGAGCTAAAGAATATAGTCAGCTACTGGGAGTAGGGCTTACCCCATATCTGTGGAAATATCTGGGCATGCCGCTATTGCATAAACAGGTAGTCAGAGTTACATTGCCCCTTTGTTAGCTAAAGTTGACAAGAAATTGTCTAGCTGGAACGGCCGGCTACTTAGTATGGCAGGGAAAGCTATTTTAATTAGATCTGTACTATTCGCAATTCCATATTACCAAATGCAGTGCTTGCTTATCCTGAAAGGGGTACTTGATGTGATAGAGAAAAGTAGCAGGAACGTCTTTTGGAACCAACATGCAGAAGGTAGGAAGTTGCATATGATAGTATGGGATACAATCCAAAAAGAGAAATATTTGGGGGGACTGGGCTTCAAAGACCTGGCTTGCCAGAACGAAGTCTTTATTATGAAATTATGTTGGGGTTTGCTTACTAATCCACATGCTCTGTGGGTTAGATGTCTACGTGCTAAGTATGACTGCAATGAGGGGAAATTTCCAAAGGTGCGGAATAAAAGGAATCACTTAGAGGTATGGAAGGAAATATCAAGTGTATGGGATACTTTTCGGAAGGGAATGGGAAGCAAGCTAAATAGTGGTCAATCAACTAGTGTTTAGTGGGAATTATGGCTACAATTGGAATATCCTCTTATGAATTACGTGGACCGAAATTATCACTTAATAAATCCTGACGCCACAGTTGATAATTTTGTGACACTAAGTGGATCTTGGGATATAGCAAAATAGAAGCTTTTATTGCCTGGTTGGGTTATCAGGAAAATTGAGCAAGTGCAACCTCCTGCAGGGTTAAGGGAGGATCGTTTCTTGGGGAAAAATCTTCAGATGGGAATTTTAGTATGAGGTCAGCTTATAATTTCATTGCGAATCAGGATGAACCGAAGGGGGAACCTATATGGAAAAAACTTTGGTGGTGGTTGATTCCAGAAAAAAGTTAAGTTATTCCTCTGGCAAGTGTTTCATGAGAAATTGCCCACTATCTTACTCAGAGCAAAACATGGGATTACATAATTTTCAGAGTGCCCTTTTAAGTGTCATTGTGAGGAATCTATACTGCATATGTTGAGAGACTGTGAGATTGCAAACACTATGTGGTTTTCTGTTCTTAACCCTTTATATTATTTTGTTTTCTTTCATGGAAATTTGCAGGATTGGCTCAAGTGGAATCTCAAGAATGATCCAGGTAACTGCTACTTTAGTAGATGGCCATGGCTATGGATTTTCAACCTACTCTGCTTGTTGCTATAGAAGAATAGATACAAGAAAGCATTTAAAGGCCTCAGTGATACCTCGGGGAACATCGTTCATCAGTGTAGGCACCTACTTCATGAGGGTGTGGAAGAGGGGAAGTTTAGACATTTGATTTTCTAGGTGTTGGACAAAGAGGATACTCGATGGGCTCCACCTTCGGAACAATATGTCCGAGTAGATGTAGATGGCTCTGTTAATCAATCTCAGCAAGCTGATTATAAAGGCATAGTTCGTGATTGTTTGGGCAATTGGATATGCGATTTTCAGTAGAAATTAGGTATTGGTCTGTCGTCAACGGTTGCTGAACTCTAGGCTATCAAAGCGTAGAAAGATAAAATTGTTTTTTGATTCTTCGAAAAGCCTACAGTTATTGTTAATGGGCTATGGTAATTATCATCCCCTAGTTAATGAGATTGCAGAGATTAGAACATTGATATATTCGAATTGGGATCTTCAGGTGACTCATTCACATAGGGAAGCATTGCGTTGTGCATATATGTTAGCAAAAGGAGCTCATAACATGAATAATGAGCTGACGGTATTACAGGTTCCTCCAGTTTTTTGTTTGGAACAGATGTTAGCGGACCTAGGCTGACATTTGTGTTTGTTATTTCTTGTTTAGGGTATGATTAGCCCTTAGTTTTTGTATCAAGCTTTAGCTTGTCCTTGTTATGTAAAAAAAATGAGCAACAAAATAATAAATGGAGATACAAGAATTTAATGTGGAAAAATCTCCCCCTCAATATGAGTGAGAGCAAACGACCACGGCCTAAAGCGAAAGATTCTACTATCTTCAAAAAAAAATATAATATTCAATATTCTAATACAAAGCTCAACTATATGATGACAATAAAATCACCTCATCCATAAAAATCACCAAAGGATTATATTAGTAAAATAGAAGAGCAAATAAAGCAATAAAATACGAATCTCTTGGGGGACTCTTGCTCTCTACAATAAGCATCAAATGGATTTAGGTATTCACCACGATTTTCAGTCCATATACACTTCAATTTCTTTCTAGTTTCTCTCTCAACTGAGGCTTCAAATTGTTTGAAAATAGATAATACTTGATCTTTTGATCTCAAAGTGTAGACCCATACCTTTTTAGAATAATCATCAATAAACGTTACAAAATAATAAGCACATCTTTAAGACAAATATCAGAGTGTATTAAACCTAATACTTTAGATTTTCTTTTCAACGGGTGGCTTTTAAAGGACACTCTTTTCTGCTTCTCTATTAAACAATGATCACACTTATTCAAATTCACTTCTTTTAAGCCAGACAATAAATTCCTCTTGGCTAAGATTGTAACTCCTTTCTCACTTATATAACATAACCTCTCTAATTCAGTTGAATTAGCAATCTCTCTACAAATCAGCTTGAGTAAGATATAAAGTGGAATATATCTTACTTCTAGCCTTGACCATTGAACCTTTAGAGAGCTTCCAATTTTCAACTAAGAAAAGATTATCAAAATTATCATCACAAAGCTTACCAACAGAAAGAAGAATGGGTTGAATATCTGGGAAATGCTTAACACACCTAAGAATTAATTTGGAACCATTTGAAGTCTCCAAGCAGACTTCACCAATACCTGTACATCTAGTCCTACCTCCATCAACTATTTTAACATCACCAAAGTCACCTAGTGAATAAGTAAAGAAGCCATCTCTTCTAGATGTAATATGAACTGAAGTATCACTATCAACCACCTAAGTAATTACATTTTGAACAAGATTAGCTTAGTCATATTTTTGAACTAAGAGAATATCTTATAGAGTTACATTTATCCTTTCTTCATCAGTACTTGGATTTATTTTCTTTTCCTTTCCTTTATTCTCCTTGTTCTCTTCATTCAATTTATAACAAAATCTCTTGATGTACCCTTTCTTTCCACAATGATGACCCTCAAGATTCTTATAATTTTTCCTTAACTTGCTCCTGCTTTTACCTTTATGTTTAGGGCCTCAACTTTTACTTATCCCCCTTAGATTCAGTAAATAGAGCCTCTGAATGTGAAGAAGAGCCCTACGACTTTCTTCTCATCTCCTCATTTAGGACACTACTCTTAGCAATATCCATAGAGATAATTCCATCAGTGCAGCATTAGTTAGAGACATGTTGAAAGTCACCCAAGAGTCATGTAAAAAACCAAGGAAACATAAACCGTAAACTTCTTCAACAAATTTAATTCCCATGGAAAACAGTTAATTGTGAATTCCTTGAAAGGAGTTTAAGTGGTTTGTCATTGAATCACCATCCTTATATCTTAAGAACATCATCTGTTTGATTAGAAATAATTTATTATTTCCCATCTTCCTGGTATACAATTGCCCTAGCTTATTCCAGAGCGCTCAAGCATGTGTCTCCCCACTAGTGTAGCTCAACACATTATCATCTACCCATTGTCTAACATAGCCACAAACTTGTTGGTGTAACAGAGCGCATTCTTTATCAGATTTATTTTTAGGCTTCTTTGTTGCAAAGACATGTAAACAATAATCCTTCACATAAAGTAAGTTTTTCATCTTACTCTTCCAAAGAGAATAATTTGTTACATTTAGATTAACCATTCTATTTGTGTTGACCTCCATTGAACCTGGCACTGATGCCACTTGTCAGGAAGAGCACAACAGATAATAAATCTTCCAAATGAAAAATGATCGTATGGAGTCAATTAAAGTAGAAAATAAAATGAGCAACGAAACAATAGATTGAGACACAAGAATTTAACGTGGAAAAATCTCCCTCTCAAGGTGAGTGAGAAGAAACAACCACAGCCCAAAGCGAAAGATTCCACTATCTTAAAAAAAAAACAATGTTCAATGCTCTAATACAAAGCTCAACTATAGGATGATAACAAAATCACCTCATCCACAAAAAATCACCAAAGGATTATATTAGTAAAATAGAAGAGCAAATAGAGCAATAAAATACATATCTCTTAGGCGAAGATACAATCTGCGTGTGCTGGAAATCATCAAATGCAAACGTTATAGTCACAGACCATATACCAATGTTCATGCAAAATTTAGAGACATTAGGAATATCCAATGCACGATCCCACTTTGGATCGAATACCTATATGTCTCTAACACCTCTAACAAATTTCAAGGCAATCGAACCAGAAATCACTGTTTGATCGTTGACTTAATCAAAGTCACTTAGAAAAATCTATAACAGACGTGAATAGATATTCATAAAAATTATGGGAAAAATAAAATACTCTAATGGATGATCTGACCACCAAGAATGAAGCTCTGCGTGTCTAGAACCTCCATGAAAAAATTCAGATCAATCCAACAAGAAATCGGCTTTTGATTGTTAGCTAGCTCAAAACTGCTTAGGCTGAAAAACTACAAAGAATATTTTTTCTCACAAGAGCTATGTATAAACTTTTTTTCCCTCTTCACACACAAACTTGTAGCATACTCTTTCTTTATTAGGGTTCTCTCTTTTATTTCTTTCCTTTTATTTTTCTTTCCTTTTTTTCCTTTTCTCTTTTTTTCCTCTTTTCATAAAATAGGAAACACACAAAATAAAAAATACATAAAATAAGAAATAAATAAAACTAAACAATTAGAATTTGGACATCTATATGCCTTGTTTGATTGAGCGTTTTCTTAAAAAATAAGTCCTTATTACGCAAGCCGAGATAAAACTCCTCTCACATACTTACCTCATATACCGTAAATCACGATTTATAAACACTTATTGCCCAAAAATAAACTATTCCAAACTAACACTATATCAAAATAAGAAATAATTAAATATGACTTAGTTAAATAGTCATATCAAAGTATAACCTTGAAAAGGTTTCAACAACATCTATTATATAATAGTACTATATATATAGAATTATGTGTATGCAATATACACACAGTGATAGAGAGAGTCACCAATGACCTTATTGTCTAGTAGTATGGATGTTTCTTTATACGTGGAAGGTTACTAATTCCTATTTATAACTCAGGTAGTTAGTGTCTGTTCTTATAATTTTTTTTTTGTTTAAAAAAGGTGATAACAGAAAGAGTGGCTTGTTGGAGAAGGTTATCCTTTGGAGGCGTGAAAGTGTGAAAGGATATATAGTGGGGGTGAGAAAATGCAGAAAAGAAACAAAAAGCAAAGGGGTTATTATTTCTAAAGAGAAAAAAGCAAAGGAGAATATGGAGGATTCTAAAGTCTGTTATTATGATTCGTTTGAACTTTGAGCAGCAGAAGTATGGACAAAAATGAAAAATAAAGAAAAAGCACGAAGGTCCTCGGGCTTTGGAATATTTGGTGCACCCCACCTATATTTATTAATTTATCATATTGTTTTGGTGTCTCTTCTTCTATATCACTCTTCAATCAAAGGACAGGGTTTGGCCAAAAAAAAAAAATCAAAGGACAGGGCATGTAAACTTTTCTTCTATACTTAGTGTGTTACTCAGAGTTGTTGAACCGGACCAAACTGGCCGGTCCGGCTTGTAAACCGACGAACCGATCGGTAGACCGGTCTGATTCTCAGTCCAGTACGGGTTGCTATTTTAAAAAAACTTTTAACTTTTTTTTTAGAATTTTATATTAATAAGCTCAAAATCTTCAATTTTTCACCGGATTAGTTCCAATTTAGATCCAATTTGATCCCAGTCTGATCCACTGACTCTTAACTCAATACCCCGACCGATTCAATACCTAGTTTGGATTTTACTACCTTGGTGTTGCTACATAAAAGGAAGATTTCCCAAAAACGGCTCACGCTTCTTTTGATTTTCCATTACTTTCTTCTTTTAACATGAATACTCCTACACAACCTTAATTTGTGCATGTTTGGATAGAAGCTTTCAACTTTATGTTAGCATCAGGGTTATCTAACCCGGATCGGTCCGGCCGAACCGGACCGGAAACCGGCGACCCGGCCTCTAAACCGGTTCGGATCAGATTTTTTATTTTTTTAAAAAAAAAAATTTAAAAACATTTTTCCTTTATAATTTCATACTATAAGTCTAAAATATTTCATTTCTCACCGGTTTGGTTCCGGTTTGACTCCGGTCTGACCTACTGACCCTTGACCCAGTACCCCGACCGGTTCACTGACCGGTCCGGGTTTAATTACCTTAGTTAGCATTTTAATACATATTCCTCCATAATTTATAACACCTTAGTATTATATACTCCTCCATCACTTATTATAAGCTTTAAATTTATAAATGAATGGGTCTTAAAATATAAACTTTATTTTAGATTTGTTTAAGCATTTATTATGTTTTTTTCCAACTTTACTTTGTATTGATTATATCTATTGCGTTTATTTTCTTTCACTTATCTTCTTTATATATAAAGGCATAACTGAAAAAAATAATATATATATTTATTATTTTTAACTAATTTTAACAACTTTTTTCATTAACACAAATCAATTACTTGAGGTTATAACAAACGATGAGGTATATTTTAAAATTTTACCATTCTCATTCTTAAACCACGGCTCCACCCCCTGAAGAGTGCTTCCCCTTTTCCTGACACCCACAGAAAGAAAACTGTCCTCAACCACACGCACATGCTTAAGTATATTGTCCCCTACAAAAGTTATAATTTCTTATCATCCTCGTGTACCTCCATGAGGATAGAAATACGTCAGGCTTTTATTTTAATAGGTCTGACTTATTAAGATACAAACTGGCCTAAACTTGACCTGTAATCTGTTGGAGTCTAATTTTTAGATTTGAGCCTGGTTTGTTCACAGGTCTGGCTTGGCCTAAAGTCTGTTAAGGAGGCCTGAATGTTTAAAATTTTTTAAGCAAACCGACAGGCCACACTGCAAAACAGGCCAACAGGCCTCCTTAACAGGCCTCTTTAAATAGGCCGAAAATAAGCTAAAACTTACAGACTCAGGCGAAATTATCCTTTAATCCTTATCTGATTTTTTTTTAAAAATATTTTAACAGGCTCAGGCTGGCCTAACATGCCTGATCTATTATGCAAAACAGGCTTTTGTTTTGGCCTTGACCTAACATTTTAGCCTAACAGGCCAGGCTATAGGCCCCTGATAGACCGTTTGGTTTGTTTCCACCCCTAACCTCCATCAATTTATGATTCAAGTGTAAATTTATCAATAAAATATTTTCTCTTACGTAGCTAACACTGTAACTATGCGTGTGTTTGGGGGGCGTTTGAGCCCCCAAACGCCCAATTCTCCATCAAACGCCCAATGGGTAAACTGAAAAAAAATTGTGAGTGTTTGGAGATCAAGGTGGGTAATTGAGCTTAAGATTGACATAATAGCTTTTGGTATAAGCTCAACTTTGGAGCTTTTGGTGATTTAGCTTTTGGGGAGAGTGAAAATGATTAAAATATTTTTTCAGTTGTATTCAGTGTACTATCAGACTTATTGCAATTTTACCCTTAATGTACTTTTTTTGCTACAAAAATTAATTTCAACTATTATTTGGTGCTTTTAACCTTTAAAATATTTTTTCAACTGTATCCAATGTGTTATCAGACTGATTGCAATTTTATCTTTAATGTACCTTTTCAGTTACAAAAATTATTTTAAACTATTTTTTGGTGTTTTTAACCCTTTAAAATATTTTTCCACCCACTCTCTCTTACTATTATCACAAAAGTCACTTGTGCTTAAGTCAATCCAAACAAGTTTTATTTTTACAAAAGTCATTTATACAATCGCTGTTCCAAACATAAATCACATTACACAATCGAGCTTTTACCAAAATTGAAATTACCAACCGCTAAATTGAGAAACTCTATTTTTCCCATCGCTCTTCCAAACACACCCTATAAGATTTCCTTGAACGCAGTAGCACACATGAACGCCCAAATGGAGCAATAATATCATGTTCATAAAGTAACAAATATTAGTTCATTTAGTTACATTCAATGGACATGATTTTTTTTTTTGTTCTATTTGAGAACATTTATGTGTATTGTTGCAATCAATAAAACTTTACAATGTCAATGTCAGATATTGATTAGATTTTCACCTTAATCCATTTAATTATACTTGTGAACATACACACAAGCTACGTATTTTTTGTGCTTTCAATTATATATTATCCTCACACATAAATTGTCTATTGGCAAGGTGATTCTCTTACACGGTGGAAGTGGTGGATTCAAAAAAAAATGCTATTGGTCAAAATTTTACAGTACTAGTGGGACCGAACAAAGAAAAAATAATCGAATTTGAAGCCATGTCTTTTGGGCGCCAAAATATCTTTTAATTAAGAGAATAGTGATGGGTGATATCATTCATCATGATAATTACTAAATGATTTGATCAAAATTATGAACCACATAGTTTAATGTAAATCATTTGTAAGATCATGATTCTATTAATTAGATGTTAATAAAATTATAAATCTAAAATATATGTCTACTCATAAGATAGAGTAAGTAATAGGTTGCTAGGGATGTTAAAGTTGAAACCCGTGACACTTGTTGTACCCATGACAAACATGCTCCCAAGCTTCGCATTATATTCCCCTCTCAATTACTTTATGTTGTCCCTCTCCATAAACCTTTGTCCTGTTTCTCAATTCCATTTTTTCTTTTTTGTTTTTTGATGATAATGATGATGATGATGGATGTACCCATATTTAGTGTATGATAGTCAAGCTTCATGAATTCGGACCGGACTAATTGGTCCGGCCCGAAAACCGACGAACTGGCTGGCAAACCGGTTCGGTTTCCAGTCCGGTCCGGATTCTAATTTTTTAAAAAAATTATATTTTTCCTTTAGAATTTCATACTATAAGCCTAAAATTTTTAATTTCTCACCGGTTTGGTCTCGGTTTAGCTCCAATTTGGCCCCGGTCTCAATGACCCTTAACCCAATACCCCGACCGATTCAATACCCGGTCCGAGTTTTAATACCTTGATGATAATACCTTAAATATGATTGTCACCAATAAAAGGATGACTATATTTAACCAAAAAAAAATCTAATATAAATTTCAATTTGAATTGATCAAGAATAAAGCGTACACATTACAAGTGGTTATTATTAATTTACGACCATATGATCATATAATTATTAATATATGTAATATTCCAACAAGGAAAACCGACCACTGTCCAGGTGAAAAAGCTGACCTTAAAAACATAGACTCCCTCCGGTCCTAATTATAGGACATATTTACCTAACTTTGAGGAAATTAAGGATAGTAGTTTAATTAGTTAATCATATTTATTTTCCTAAAATAGCCTTATTTAAAATTTAAAATGGCATCCAATTATGTTGATTCTCTATTTTTTCTTGTACCTCTTTTGCCTCACACACGACTTCTCCAAGCTTTCATACAATCCAGTGTTGTCAATCTCCCTCAACAACTTCCGATCTACTTTTATTAAATTATTAATGTGTTTAACTTTTATTGAAAAAGTATCAATAGGGGTATTTTGGGAAGAAATTGATAAAAATTAGAACTTTGTCATATAATTAGGATCAAGATCAACTCTTAAATATTATCCTATAATTAGGACGGGAGGGAGTATAAGACAATAAAGACCAAAATTGTTGGTAGCTTAGCTCCATAAATCAAAGTTATCTCTATGGTCTTTCACATTATTTTTTTATTTCAGAAATATATAGTACTGTAATCTAAGAGGAAAGCTTTTGCCGACTTATATTGAAACGCTTTTCTTATATATAATTTCATTAACCATTTCACTCTCCAATAATATGGAAACACAACACCTGAACTATATAACAATGCATTATTTATTTGTCTGCACATACAACTTGGACAACGTCGGTCTTAATTAATTATTATTAATTATATATAAAACATTTTAAGTTGTGAACGTCCCATGTGATGAAACTTGTCTCTTTTCACCAATTACAAGCATGCTTCTTGACAAGATCTGTGAACCTCATCCGGTTTTTAAATTATTATAAGTATATTATATATGTCTCTCATGGTCCATCCCCAAACAACTGAAGTAAAGCTCCTGATTGTGCCTAAAATATTGAGACCTTGCTCTTGGGATTAGCATTTTTCTTATTTCCTTGTTACTTCTTTTTTTTATCCCTTTAATTATATATATATATATATATATATATATAATTAAATTATATATATACATACAAGACACCGTGATCATATATATATATATACTATGACAAGGAAATATGTGTGTAATTTGCAACAATATTTTTAGGGGTGAATTTCATTTAATATTCTGAATTCACATGAAGAGTCTCTCTTCATTGTTACAAGCCGTGGTCCAGAGTTCATGGAGCAGTTAGACCTAAATTGACTAGGAAGACTTCCATATTGAGGGAAATATTATTACAGAATTATGAGACAAGTGGATTGGTTTTTAATGTATATAATTTATAATAATAAAACAACTCAATGAATTCGGATTTGTTGAAATGTGCAACATTATTAAAGCTGAGTATACAATATACTATTAATACTTTGCATCTAAGGTACTCCTCTGCTATTTAATATAAGATATATTTAGGGAGTTGATCTTAATCTTAAATATAAGATATGATTTTTATATTTGTCAAACTTTTTCTAATTTACTTTCATTGATGCTCCCTAAACAACAATTAAGGAAGGGAGAGAATGAGAGAATTAAGGAAGATGATCAGGATGTTTTAAAAAATACATTTTATATTAATTAACTCAACTAACCTCCTTAATCTAATCAAATTAGGTAAATATGTTTTATATTAAGGATCGAAGGGAGTATCATTTGCCGTATATTTGGATGGAGAGAAAAGTGGGAGATATAGGGTGGGAATACTAAGAATAAAAATTTTCAAAAATAATAAAGAAATGTATTATTTTTGGGAGTTTTCTTTCATAATATTCTTTCTCCCTTAATCTTCTTTTCATCCAAATATAGGGTAATATTGGAGAAACTATACAGGGAAGTAAACTTTCTTTGAAGTAAACAACTTCCCAACCAAGGAGATATCATTAATCATAAGAAAGCATACACGAAAAGTTCAGTGAAAACAGAGTTCACCTAGCAGTTGTAAAGGAGGTCTATAAACCCATTCTTTCGATGTATGAGGGATTTTGATGGGGTCGGGGGATTTTTATGACTTAAATTTTAAACAAAATAGAGAAATGAGGTTAAAAAAACTTTCAATTAATTTTTTTTTTACTTTTTTATCTGATATGTTTTATTTATTAAGACTTTATAACTCCACTTTTTTAATTGTTTTGAATTAAACTAGTACATATTTTTTCTCCCCTCCGAATCATCTTACCAAATAGCCCCTAAGTGAAGTTTTATCAATCTAATCATTTACCAAATTTGCTTCTTCTAAAAATTCACAAATAATAATGGTTCCTGATTAGATTCCTTAATAACAAGAATGTTTTCCAACAGAATATTATCATAATGCCATTATAGAGAAGTAAGATTGTTATATAAGCAATTGATGAAGGCAAGATTATTAGATTCAAAAGTAACTTCACCAAACTGGTTAATGAGAAAGCTGACGTATTGGAACACATATCAAGCATAGCCAAACATTCCCGCCATGAATGCAGAAGCAGCCTTAAAAAAAGATCCACAGGATTCAGAAACACCTGCCCTTGACTAAGTTTTGAATATATCTAGGGTGAAAAATATGTGACTGTGGATTTCAGTCTTTCACTTTGCAAAAGGCACATGTGTCCGTCCGAATGGTGATTGCCGACTTTGGTGCTCCGTGTTTTCTCTTTTATTTTATTTTATTCACCACCCAAATAATTATGCTGTGCATTCCCCATATCCTCACCTTTCATAAGAAAAATTGAGAAAATTGCACGTAATACATATATGTACCCAAAATTGTATATAATCCTAGCATGTCTAAAAAAAAATACTATATCTGGTCCTTATTATAAAACCTAATTGACTTTTTTAGAGAGATTAAAGAAACTAAATAAGTTATTTTAAAGCATTCATACTCATCAATTTTTTTTTTGTAAATTAATAATTTATTTGACTTATAAACTGATATATAATTTAATGATATACAACATATGATAAAATTAAGTAATTTATTTAGCTTCCTTAATCTCTTCAAAAAGATCAACTGAGTCTTATATTCAAAGCCGAAAGTAGTAATATTTATAAAATTAAGTTATAAATTTCGCAAATCATCTTATAAATATGAAAATTTGACATGTAAATTAAATTCATATAGTCATATTTATACTTAATTCTCTCATTTGCGGCCTATGAATAATTTTTTATGTTAAATTCCCAATAAAATGTAAGCTTAGTTTATTCCTTTCTTAGTTAGTTCATTTACTAGCAATAGTGATTAAAAAAAAAAACCAAGAAAGTGAGAGATACCTTGTATCAAAGTCTTAAATCGTAATCTAAAAGAAGCTCTAAGTCGTTACCGTTAACCCAAAACCCACAGAAACAGGGGAATAAAAATTGGCTCCCCAACATGATTTTAAATACTCATCAGGAGAGCATGAAATTAATTTTTTTTTAATTAAATAGATAAATGAAATATGCTTACAATGAAAGCAGAGTGATATAAAAAGAGAGCATGGACAGGCAATATATATGTATACATATATTTTTTAAATTCAATTCAGATATATAATCCATCTTCTTTTTTTTTGGTAAATAACAGGCAGATAGGGCCTTTGGCCCCCTAATCCAGAATCCCCTCGGTATCCGGCGCCTTTTCTTGAGTCCCTGGTCTTCTAATACTGGACCAAATAACTCAGGGCAACCAACTAATCCAGAGCGGGAGATATTTTTAGGCACATCCCTATAAGGTGTTTTGCACCAAGGGTGGATTCCCTCTCCCAACAACTGCTTCTCCCAAGTTCAAACTCTCATTCGTCTGGAAGAGTGTCAGATGTCTTATCACTACACCTAACCCTTGTTGGTTATATAATCCATCTTCTGCGGAATCACTGACAATGCTAATGATAGAAATGGATTCCAACTTACTTGTGCGTCTCGTAGCATAAAATAGATTCCTCTCTATTTTCTTCGTTACTCATCTACCCTAAAAAGACTATAGAAGCAGTAGGTATGATGTACGAGCACTATGGGGGGAAAAACCACATTCCTCCTCACATAAATTAAGTAAAAATGACAGTGAAAAAAAGCACGCAATTGATTGGGGGGGGGGGGAATTTTTTTTTCCCCAAAATAAAAATAAAGATGACAATAAAAAAAATGACTGCCCCTTGGTTTCCTAAATTACACTCTAAAGGCCACAGAATTCTATATAAATGCATAAATGTCAATCACTTGCTGTTTTATTGGGATAATTTATTGTTGAACAATAATTATTTATAAATCATAATTTATGGTATCTGAGATAAATATGTGAGAGGAGTTTTATCTTGACTTACATAATAAGTGTTTATTCTTGAAAAATAAATTAATCCAAACATGCTATTAATCAGTATTTATATAACAAATTTATAAAATTATTAGTATCTCCCATCCTAAATACATGAATTAGACCAAAAAAAATTAGAAAAATTATAATGAGGTTTCAAGATAAAAAACTTAATTATTGAGAAGTCCTAATAATAGCTGAGGTGTTATTATTTTTTCATTGTATGCTCTTCAGTTGTTATTAAAATTTATAGATAATTAAGGTGCTTTCTTAGACCTCGTTGTAATTACTCTCAACAAAATTTACTTTGGTAACCTTAGCCCACTACTTTGCCTCTCAAATCTAAAGTTTTGCAAAAATGAGACTAGCAGTGCAAGGTTCTTTTTAGATATCTCCTGTTCTTTTACGTCCTCTGTTATTTTTCTATAATTTCCTAATCCCTTATCTAATGCTCTAATCTGCTCTGTACATTTTGTCTGCTCTGGTCACTGAAAAGGTCCCTCCTTTAACTAATTCAATTCTCTGTTGCTGCTAAAAAGATTTGGTTACCAGAACAAAGATCATCAAACAAGTCATAGTTGTTCACCATCTCTCCTCTCTAGCTTCCATCTCTTGCTTCTAAATCCTTCTTCTTCTTCTGCACCATGAACTCTTATCATCGTCTCTGTCAATGATATGATGAATCTTTACTCTAAGAAATTCCATCGCTTCTGGTGTAAAGTTTCGTTCTTTGTCTCTCTTCTTCTTCTTCCTCCTTCCTCTGCTCTTAACACTGATGGGGTTTCTTTGCTTTCTTTCAAATACTCCATCCTCAGCGACCCATTATCAGTTTTAGAGAGCTGGAACTACAACGACGAAAACCCATGTTCGTGGAATGGAGTTACCTGCGACGAAATCGAAAGCCCAGGTACTATGTTGAGAGTGACTTCCTTGGTTCTTCCTAACAGCCAGCTTCTGGGTTCGATTTCGGAACAACTAGGAAACATCCCATACCTTCAACGTCTAGATTTGTCCACAAATTTCCTCAATGGATCTTTACCCAGTTCTATTTTCAACTCTTCAGAGCTTCGTGTTCTTTCTACAGCCAACAATGTCATCTCCGGTGAGCTGTCTGAGTTGGTCGGCCAACTGAAAAATCTTCAAGTTCTTAACCTCTCCGACAATGCTTTTGGTGGGTCAGTCCCAGAAAATCTCACCGGTTTGAAAAATCTGACCTTTGTTTCTTTGAGAAGCAACTACTTTTCTGGCCAAGTTCCTAGTGGGTTCAACTCTGTTCAAGTTCTAGATCTGTCTTCGAATCTGCTTAATGGTTCTTTACCAAACAACTTTGGTGGGGAACGATTGAGATACTTGAATCTATCTTACAATAAGATTTCAGGAATCATTCCTCCTAAATTTGCCACACTGATTCCAGGAAACTCTACCATTGATCTCGCATTCAACAATCTGACCGGAGCAATACCAGAATCTCCGGTCCTTCTGAATCAGAAAACAGAGTATTTTGCCGGAAATGGTGATGATCTTTGTGGGAAGCCTCTGGAACACCTATGTTCTATTCCTTCTACTCTCTCTATTCCTCCATTGAACACAACATCTTCAACACCTGCGATTGCAGTCATACCAAAAACAATCGACACAAACCCAGAAACAAACACAACAACAAACGGTTCATCGAATGGCCTAAAACCGACCACAATAGTAGCCATTGTCCTAGGAGACTTGGTCGGTATAGTGATCTTAGCCATGGCCATCTTCTTAGTCTACCATCAAAGAATCACAAGAGATCAAGCCAAAGCAAAAGAAAACTCCCGTGTGATAGTGAAACCTCTTAAGCTTCACTTTTCCTGCTTGAGAACAAAGGAAGACTCAACTTCATCAGAAGCGACTGGGTCTGACAGCGACCATGAGAGCACTAAAATTGACACGACAACCTCGAATCTTCCGAAAGAAGTGGCTCTTGTGACCCTAGACGCAGAGACAGAGCTGGATTCGGAGACTCTGCTTAAGGCTTCAGCTTGTATGTTGGGAACAACGAGGTGTGAGAGTATAGTGTACAGAGCAGTGCTTGAAGATGGAAGGGCTTTTGCTGTGAGAAGGATAGGAGAATGTGGGATTGAGAAAAAGAAGGATTTTGAGAATCATATGAAGATAATCGCTAAGATTCGCCATCCCAATTTGGTTAAGGTTCGTGGGTTTTGTTGGGGAGAAGATGAAAAGCTCGTGATCTGTGATTATGTTCCAAATGGCAGCCTCGCTAGTAGCTTCAGTCACAGTAAGTTCATTCTCACTCTTCAACTTGTTCTGTTCTTGAGATTTCATGCTGGGAATTAGTCAATCTTAATTTTTTTAATTAAATGTGTTAGTTTGATCTGGTTTTTTCAAGTTAAGGTGGGTGATAATTCTCACTGATTGTTCAGGAAAAGCAGGGTGTTCTTCACCATTGAACTGGCCATTGGAGGTGAGGTTGAAGATAGCAAAAGGAATTGCAAGAGGCTTAGCTTTTATTCACGAAAAGAAACATGTTCATGGCACCATCAAACCCAGCAATATCTTATTAAGCTCAGAAATGGAACCTGTAATAAGCGATTTTGGGCTCGACCGTCTGAGGCCTGCCGGTTCAATGGTGAACCGGGGAAGCCAACCCGACCTACTCCCGCATATGGGTTCATCAAGCGGGACCCACCAAATGTGGCCCTATCAAGCACCAGAGTCTCTTCTTCAGAGTGTTCAAGGCCAACAACCCAAGGCCAAGTGGGATGTGTACTCGTTTGGGATAGTGTTGTTGGAGCTGCTGAGTGGGAGGGTTTTCTCGGACCGGGAGTTAGATTGGTGGGTCAAAGAGGGCGGTTCAGTGGAAGAGGGAAAAAACCGGGTTTTGAGGATGGTTGATGTGGGCATCAAGAGTGAGGTGGAAAGGAAAGAAGAGGCCATATTGGTGTGCTTCATGTTAGGGTTTCGCTGTGCCTCTCTTCAGCCTCAAAAGAGACCGTCCATGAAAGAGACTTTACAAATCCTAGAGAAAATCCCTAATTAATATTTGCTCCTTGTTAATTCTTCAGGACAATGGTGTATTTGGGATCCTTTATCATATTAAATTTTCTTTTTTGTGATATGAGAATCATCCTTTTACCCAAGGGTATGCCTAAAAAATGTTTGGATGTAATAGAGGAGTCTTTTTTTTTTTTAATGAACAGAGGAATCATGATATTCTACCTTATTTATTAATTAAATAGGGTGTGATTGCAAATAGTATGGATGCGTTTTAAGTATAATATGAAAATAATATAAAGTTTTTACTAAAATAAACATGACCCTGCTCTAATGCATAATTTATGCAAACTTTAGGCTACACTTTTCTTTTATTTTTTAATGGTACAATGTTCTTACTTAAATTTCACACATTATTTGGAAAATTCAATATTTTTACTTTGTCTACAGTTTATAGGTACGTGGTGTACATACTGTAAACTTGATAGGAGTATATTAATTCTGCAATGAAATAAGCAAGTCATGAAGCAAATAATTCATTTGTTGTGGTTCTGACATATATAGAATAAGCTATCAAAGACATCAAGAGAAATGGTAGATTGAATAGTATGCAGTGCATTGAGAAGAAATAAAGGAAAATTTAAGAGAACACTCAATAAAATTATTGAGTAAGACCTTTTAATTAATAATTTATCTAATTTATAAAATACAATGATGTGTCGTGTGATTCATATAACTTAAACCTTCCTAAATATAGTAAGATAAGACTTATTGTTGTAGTATTAGTAGCAATGGTGGCTAGAGTGTGTGGGGGGTTTTTTTCCTTTTCAAATCAGAGTTTAAGCACATTTGAAACTGGACAAACTTTAGAATATATGTCGGTGAGGTTTCAAGTGAAGTAGGGGCTTAGTTAGTTGTGCATGAGGGAAGGCAAAGAGATAAAAGAGGCTTTGCATTGCAAGTCATAAAGAAAATCCGTGACTAAGTGATATGCTTATAATACAATAATGAAGACAAGGGAGTCAGCTTTTTGGCAAACTTTATTGACCTAAAACTGCGTGAAGAAGAAGGGAAGAGGAGTACTGTTACGTCGTGATTTGCTTGATAATTGAATGAAAGTGATACTATAACACTGGTCTGTGTGTGTGTTGTCCAGGTGAGGGCGGGAAACATGGCCTCTGTTGCTGACTGATGGTTTTGTATGTTGTGCTTTTTTACATGACCTGTTTCCCCCCCTTCATTATCTTTTTATTTTTCTAACTTGAGTTGGAAGATTTTGTGATTCTTGATTATATTATAAGAACGACTCATAGACATTCAAGTTATAAACTATATTTGGAATAGTTTATTTTTAAAAAATAAACATTTATTACGTAAGTTAAGATAAAACTCCTCTCACATACTTACCTTGTATATTGTAAATCACGAATTATAAGCACTTATAAATAAAAAAATAAGCTATCCCAAACGAACACATAATTATACAATTATTTTGTTTTTATATGGATAAAAGTTTACGTGACTTGGCTCATAAAAGTTTACTAGAGCACGGGCGGCTTTGCACAAAGACTTGAAAAGTGATTTCTATTAGTAAGGCGCTAGCGTGCTACAACTAGCATAGCAACCTGCAGAAAATGCTCCAAAAACCCTAGTTCAAAGTTAGAGCAACAAGCAACGGATTGAGCGCATCTTTCCCCTTTCTATTAGTAAGGTTGTCAAAAGGTGAGGTTTTTAATTAGTGCTTGTTCAGTATAACGTACTCTTGATAAGATAATGAATACATAGGAACATGTGTGTGCCGAACCATGTCTAGAGTCCCCAAGTCAAGGGCTTCCGCAACACTCAGGATTACTGGTATGGAAAGACGACCTTCCCTTACGGTGAGAACCCACCAGACTCGCTCACATGGCCAAATTTATGGTAAGCCGTAGGAAGGCACCTCATCTCTGGGATTACCAAAGGGCACAGTATATCACTACCGTCAGTTGTAAACTTTCATCTTACCATATCATGTTAGACATACCATTGGTAAACCAACATTTACCCTTGGTATACTATAATACCATCTACTAATAAAATTTTTATATTGATAGTGACATTTGAACTTGTAACCTTATAGAGTATGAGCTAACTTCTTACTAACTAGGTCTAACTTTTTGTTGCCACAATAGCACAAGCATTGCAGTATGATTTGTTGTTTTTCCCCTTTAGTTTTTTCTTCTAAATCTAGTCTTGCTCTCTGTTTCTATTGAGCAAAGTAGGCAGCTAAATTTGGATTTACAATTTAAATTGAAAAAGATGTGATATACTTATGGATTTTGTACATTTCATGTGTATTTTTTGAGAATATGCTGCCATATTAGTTTTGTATCACTTACTTGGTACTCCTTATGGTTTTAAGTGTACGAGTTAGACAAATAATTTATGAATATTAAAAGAATGGTTTAAATGCTTTCATAAAATATGCCTTTAATCTTTAGATCGAGACTACTCTCATTTATTGAAATTCTCCTTAAATATTGAAAACATAAATAAAGATTTCTGAGATAAATTAGATTGAGATATTACATTTAAGATCACAATGAACCTTTATTTAGTTCTTATATTTAAGATCAAAAAGAGTATTATCTTTGACTGAAGTTTATAATATACCATAAATCATGATTGAAAAACTGTTTTTAAATACTCCAATCGTTATTTCAAATGAGCACTTATATTTTGTCTTTTGTCTTTTCTTTGACTGAAGCTTATAATACGAATTTGTATAGCCCTAACTTAGACAATGTTCAATGATGCTTTTTCTGTTATGAATTTTGTTTTCTGCCCGAATGGTCAATGGCGACAGAGGTTAACGGAAGATTTAGAAGGTAAAATTATGTTTTTATCCTAAAGTTTAGATGATCAACTCTCGTGAATTTTTTTTTTTAACAGAATTTGAGGTCTTCTGGTTTAATAATTCATTGCTCTCAATCTCTATTTGCCTATACTTATTAACCTTTTTAGTTTTCAGACTATGCCTTCCTATACTCCATTAGTATAGGGATAATTTTGGTCCCGATTATAGTATTCATTTTCTTATTCCCATACAAGTAATTATCCTTATCACTCCTCTTTTTCGATAAGGCTATGGTGGTTTTAGTTTAAGCATTGCTAGTCCTAATTAGGATAACTTTCTTAAAGATATTTCCTATATTTATATGAACTCGAACTTAAACTCAAGATATCCTTATTCTTTGCTTTTTTTCACCCGTCACAACTAACTTCCCTCGTTTCAGATATTAAAGATGCACTGTGTGATTTTTGAAAGCCCTTAAGCTTTTTAAGAGCTAACTTGGGGATGATCTTCTTGGAAACACTGAATGTAAGCTTTGATACTGCTCAATAGTCTAAATCAAGTGAAACAAGCCTTGAGTGGAGAGAAGGAGCGGGCAAGAGAGAGAAGAGAGGGGGGATTGACAGAGATAAGGGATAAGGGGACCCAATGTGTTGTTGGCATGTGGCACTTGGTGAGACTTACAACTTAAAAAGTAACAGTTGTTTATACAAGTTAACGGGGATGGTATTTTTGTTTCATTTTATAAAGTTCACGGGTAGTTTTGCACAAAAAAATATTTATGGTGTTTGATATATTTTTTAGAAAAGTTTATGAGTATTTTTGTCTCTTAACCCTTTGTTATAATATACTCTAAGATAGTATCATTTTGAAATTGCTTCTAGGATTATAACTTTCGAATAATGAATTTGTCAGAACTACATTTTTTTTTTATTACAAGAGCAGACATTAACGACCTGAATTACAATAAATGAGATCGAATATGTGACTTTTCAGAAATAGGAGGGTATTTATATTACTAAACTATAAGGCCTTTAATCCAGAACAATCTTTCATTTTATTATGGTTGCCATTGTTCGTTTTACCAAAACTTGTAACTTAATTTATAATGCAATTACTAGGATAGCCTCACCAACCTTGAGGTCGGTAGAAGAAACAAAGAAAAGATTAAAAATCTTGCCAACCCCAAAAGATAAGCATGGTAGTTGGGCCCCACTTGGTCCAAACAGTACCGGATTCTTTTGTTGGGACCGGGACATTAGTTTGAAGGGTTAGGGTGCAAATTGCAAATATATTACTCCTTTTTCTAGGTAATATAAAATATATTTGGGATATTGATATTTTTCTTAAATATAAAATAAAATTTTTATAATTTTTAAATTTTTCTAATTTATCCTTATTCATATTCTTTCAACAATAATCAAAGAAGAGAGGGAATAAGGGAATTAAGAAAGGTGACTATGATGTTTTAGAAACTACATGTCATATTAACTAATTTAAGCAACTTCCTTAATCTAATCAAATTAGGTAAACATATTTTCTATTAAGGACCAGAGAAGTATACACTACTTGTCAACACCTGTTTCCATTTCGATAATCGAAGAGTAATAAAGACGGAATTCAATGGGTATACAGAAAAGTATAATTATACTGATAATAATATTTGTTTACAATTCTAATATTGTTCATCAACGAAAACAGAAAATACAGTGGAAGTTTTAATATTTACAATTTTTACCAAAATATCACAAAATAGACTAATTATGACCACGTTCTTGTCCTTACCTCGAAACACGTGCCGTTCACTTCCCGGCGTCTATGTCTTTTCCCTTTGCCCCACTGGTACCCGCTGAAGTGTTTATTAAAAATAGGGTGAGATTCCGAAAAACCTCAGTAAAAACATGCTATCATTCATAGAAAATGCGAAAAGTAAATATGATATATGCCATGTATGCACCAATTAATGAACATTATAAATATATCATTTGCATGTATGCATGAGTAAGGCCTAACCCCATTATTCTACACCGGTTGGGTTTTCACCAACTCCATTGTAAGTGCCTCTGACACTTTTGGCCCATTTCTAGGCAAATCATGTTGATTAATAAAGTTCATTTACAAACATTGACATTCACACAATCATATAACTATGGCATAATGTATGAAGGATAATGTCCCTACCTCAAAACTTTAAATTCCTTTTTTAATGGTGTCTCCTAAAGCGTGCTGTTGTGGGGTCCGACTCGGTCCTAAAATATTAAATGTACCAGAAATATGTCATAACCTATCCAAGTATCATTTTATACTCTTCCATAGTGTTTATTGTGGTTATATTAGTCTATAATGAAAATTTACAAAAATGCCCCCAGGAACCCGACCCGGCCCCGCCGTACCCGGCCTGATGGCACGTTTTTCTAAAATTTTGACTAAGGCTATCCTGACTTATTTTCACCCAAGGAATCCATTTCCGGGCTCAAAATTACCAAATTCATTGTCAAATTACGAAAATACCTTTGACGGCCTCCTATTTAGTGATTTCAGTGGCATTTTCGTAATTATGCTTTTTCAGCCTCTACTGAAAAAGTGTCCAACTGTAACCCCACCTATTTTTACCCACGGAGTCCAATGGAACCATTTATTTCATGAAAATCCAAATCCTACTACCATTTCTGGTCTGACCAAAATATTGAAGGGAAAATAGAAAAATGTAGCTTGTTTTAGCTTCCAAAACTTGTACTTTTCCACTTCTAATTTTTGGTTAACTCATTTAGAAACTTCTTAATCATGGTTTAAAGGATTTTGGGCAGCATAAGCCCTTAGGGTCATGGCTTTTCTAATTTTACAACTCAACCCAAAAATCACAAAACCAAACAACAATCAATAACAACTTCAATACACTAAGAAGTTGATATTTTGGAGATTACCTCTTAATCCTTGGTGTTTCTCTCTCTAGGACGTCCTCTGTCTCTTCTCCTTGAGCTAAGAATGAGTCTTCAAGATCATAGATTCATGAAGAAACATGGTTTAGAGAAGGATCTAGGGGAAATGTTACAAGGAAAGCTTAAGAATTAACTCTTACCTTAAGATTTCTTCTTCCTCTTCCCTCTAACACTTCAAAGTTTCTCCAAACTTTCTCCCTCTCTATGTTGAACGAAAATGCATGAAGGGAAGGGAAGAGAAAGCCTTCATAAAAATGCTCCCTTGATTCCAAACCATTGATCTCATCTAAGGTTGTTATAGTGACACATGCCAACCACCATACTTGCCTCCATGCTTGCACCATACTTCCCTTTTGTGTGCACTCAACCTTGCCATACTTCCCTTTTGTGTATACTCAACTTTGATTATCATTTCCTTCTTCCTTGGTTGGCCAAAAACGTGCTCCCTCTTATGCTCCAACTAAATCAAGTGTTCCTCCCATTTATTCAAGTCAATTGGTACAAAAGTTGGCTACCTAACCTTATGACATAAGTAAGGACTTATGACACAACAATTATCTCCATCATCTTTCATGTGATGTTGACACTTGGTCTCATTGGATTTTGACACTTGTCTTCTCCTTCTTCATCCCTTAATTTCTAAAATAATTAAGAGAAAAAGGGAAGATTACTTTATTTCTTAAATTTTCGGAATAATGCCACTTCTGACAGATTTTCTGCCTTAACTTTGAAAAATCATAACTAATTTTGTAGACATCGTTTCAAAGCGATTCCAAAGCTTATGGAACCCTTATTGAGTCTAGTTTTAAGTAAAAATATGGAATTTTACTGGCTGGAATCATATCATTCCCAGATTTTCAATCTTTGACCGCTGTTCCAGAAATTAGTTAATTTCACTGGGTAAACTTCAAAAATTCATAACTCTCAATACACAAGTCAAAATAGCTTATAATACCTATCAAATTAAAGCTTAGGATGTCTACTTTCACCCTGTAAAATTTCATAATTTTTGGTCATCATTTGGTCTTCCAAAACTATATGACAATCTCACTGCCTCGTAGGCGATTTCACTGGAACCACTATTCCACTTTCAATTTTCAATATTTAATTCCTTTGGCCTTAAATATTCACAATTTCATTGAATATATATAATAATTACAATATATTCTTGGTGAATAAAATTTGGGATGTTACACTACTTCCTCGTGTGTTTAATATATCATCTAATTGGGGAGTTGATCTTGGTTTTAAATATAAAATCTAATTTTCGTATTTGTCAGTTTTTTTTTTCTGATTTACCCGTACTAATACTCCTTCAATAGTAATAAGATAAGAGAGAGGAAAGGAATTAAGAAAGATATTTATGATAGTAATATCAAACAAATTCATTAACTTCTTTAATCTAATTGAATTAGGTAAATGCGTCTTATATTAAGCATCGGAATAAGTAATAAAATATTTGTGAATCCCAATACCCATAACAGGGGGTCCCCAAGAAGTACTAGATTCTTTCTTGGGAGAATTGCTAAAACATATCTCATTGGCAACTTATTTATCAAATGGGACTTAGGGAGATAATTGCACACGGAGGGAAGATTTTTGCACACGTAGGGAAGATTTTTGCACATGTAGAGAAGATTTTTGCACACATATAGGGAAGATCATCTGCACACCAGGGAAGATATTCTACACACGCGGAAGATAATTTGCACGTGAAGGTCCTATTTGGTAAATAAGTTACCAATAAGGGATTTTTTCACAATTTTCCCTTCTCTCTTCTGTGGCTATAAATTTGTTAGGTGCAAAGGCAGGAAGGTTTAAAATAGTGTAAAAATGTCATAGACCTTTGAAGTTGGTTACTTCTTGTAGAGCTCTCACTATTAGTAGTATTCTTTTGCTTTTTAATAAAAGACATATTTAATGAATTGATCTTGGTCCGAAATATAAAATATAATTTTATATTTATCAATATTTTCTTAATTTACCCTTATTGATACTCTCTCCGATCTTAATAATAATCAAAGAGAAGAGGGAGAAGGAATTAATGAAGATGAATAAGGTGTTTTAAAAAATACATATGATATTAAATAACTCAACTTACTTCCTTAATCTAATTAAATAAGGGAGTCTGGGATAGTTTAGAGTGTGTTTGGTTCAATTTATTGGGTAAAAATAAGCCCATTTTTGGGCAATAAGCCAAAATAAAAACGTATTGCGTTTTTACAATGTTTGGTTCATCTTATTTTAATTGCATCACGGGTAGAATAAGCTATTTATTAAATAAGCTTCTCACTACAGTTTTTCTATTAAGTCACTTATTACGTAAGTCAAGATAAAACTCCTCTCACATACTTACCTCGTATACCGTAAATAACGATTTATAAGCACTTATTGTCCCAAAATAAATCGCTCATCCAAACATAAATCATATTACAAAAACTGACTTTTCTATTAAGTCATTTTTAATAAGTCAGAATCATAATAAGTCATTTTTTCTACCACTATCCCAATCACACACTTATTTTTGGACAATAAGTGCTTATTACATAAATCGAGATAAAACTCCTCTCACATACCTACCTCGTATATCGTAAATCATGATTTATAAGAACTTATAAGTAAAAAATAAATTATCTCAAACGAGCACTAAATAAATATATCTTATATTAAGGATAAGAAGAAAGAGATGCTAGGTGATATTAATGTGACATATGCTTTTTTTTTTTTTGGCAAGAAGTGACATAAACATATACTATCATTTTAAGGTTTTATGAAGTCCCAAGCTAGATAAAATATGATCGAAAGGTTTCTTGAAATCTCTAACTTGTAGTTAAGTCTTGTAGAATATTTGAGTAATATAATCTAATTGTGAAAAGACCAATATGCCCTTTGTGAATTTAAGAAAAAGGTGAAAAGACTATAATGTCGTTACTAAATTTGATTATATTACCATCCTACCTGTTTTTTCAAATTTACTAAGGGTATGTTGGTCTTTTTATAATTAGATTATATTACTCAAATGTCCTTTGAAATTTGAGGGTAAAGCTCGCAAATATTTAAATTTTTTTTTTATTAAAGTTAGCTTTGTATTTCATATTAAAATATCTTTCGAGATGCTTAACATTTTTCGCTCCTTGTTTGCTAATCTTCAAAATAAGCATTTTAATAATAATAGGAATATTTGTAAAAGATAAGCATTTATATAAAAATTACTGATTTTTATGCTAAAACTTATAAGAAAAATGACTTATGTTTGGACTCTATGTAACATGATAAAACATTAATTTGCAAAAAAAAAAAAAACACTGCTTTCATTTCCTGAGTTCTGATATTACTATTAGTGAGTTTGGCGTCATAATGTCATAATTTCCAAATTTATATACGGATCAGGGTGTCATAGTTTAATACTTTTAATTTTACAAATAAGAGACTTTTAGTTTAATATAATTAATTATAGTGTAGAGAGATTAAGCCTGTGTTTGGTATCACTTAATTTTAGATAATAAGTGCGTGTTTAGATTAGCGGCGGAGAAGGAGCTTTTTTTGCAGATAGACTTTTGGAAAAGTTAGATAGAAAAAAAGTTAGATTGTAGATGT
Source organism: Inga leiocalycina (assembly GCA_963242795.1). Lineage (NCBI taxonomy): Eukaryota > Viridiplantae > Streptophyta > Magnoliopsida > Fabales > Fabaceae > Inga > Inga leiocalycina. The sequence continues at coordinate 29,691,725 of OY725320.1, read as the reverse complement.
GATTTGTGTTTGGATTGGCGGTGGCAGAAGTGACTTTTTTTCTAACCTGAAACCTGTTTGGATTAGTGTTTAAAAAGCCCGTTTAAATGAGAAATGACTGAAAAATGTATGAATCTTATTAAATACTACACACACATATATATATATTAGTTGTATATATTGTGATACTTGAAGTAAAAAAAATACTAAAATTATTATTTAAAAAAAAGGAAAATAAAACTAAAATACTTAATTAAAACTGGATAAAGTTTTATTTAAATTAAAATGCATACATTAAGCGGATCATTATTGGATCACCTATTCCTAACAAGTTGGTCTCTGATTCTGTCACGAACATGTAATTATCTAATATGATTTTGGTACATATGACAATTTTCCCATTAAATATTAATAATGGAGATTAATTAAGCTTGGGATGTGCTCTCATATTTAAATTTTATTATTAATTTTTTACAGTGTTTTTACTAATCTCAATTTACAATAGTTTTATCTTTTTTTTATATATAAAAGCAAGTGGCAGTGTGGCACTACGGGTATCCTCCCTCTTTTTTTTTCGATGTGCCTGTTCTCTCTCTACTTTATTGCCGTGACTTCTACTCAGAAGCAACAAAAAATGACTTCGCTGGAATCGTGGCTTCACACCTAGAAGTCATATAGGATTAACGCTTTGCCAAACAGATAGAAGAAGTCAAAAGTGGCTTTTTTTCTCCAGATGAGCTTTTGAGGCTATGAAACGCGATCCCAAACAGAGCCTAAATCCTTATTACGCAAGTCGAGATAAAATTCTTCTCACATACTTACTTCGTATACTGTGAATCAAAATTTATAAATATTTATTATTTAAAAATAAACTATTCCAAATAAATACTAACACGCAGAGAAAAGGGCTCTTACCTTCAAAAGAGAGCGTGCAATTCACCTCCCTTCCTAACTCTTCCCAACGCACCTATAAAAGCGCACTTCCCTCCCTCTTGTTCCCGCATCCTTCCCATCTTTCGGCGCTAACTTGCCTAAATCAAATCCAAATTTCTACACTTCGACGCCATTTCCGAATTATAATGGGTGTATTTGTTTTGGTGATTGAATAAATAACTTATTTTCACTTAAATTTATGAAATCTTAAGATGGGAAAAAATTTATATTAGATAAAATAATTAGTATTTGGATTAGCGATTGGATAAATAATTTAAAGTAATTTATGTAAAAGTGAATGATGCTTGATTTGACTTTTATATAAGTAGCTTTTGTATTAATTAAGAGAAAAAATTATAAAAATTAAGAAAAATGAAAAAAATGAAGGGATAATTGTGAAAAAAGTCCTCATTGGCAACTTAATTGCTAATGGAACCTGGGAAGATATTTATACATGGAGGGATTTTTTCACAATTTTCTCAAAAATTAATTTTGAAAATTTGGTAATGGTATAATTATAATAAAATTATATCAAACTCTAATTTAAATTGGTACACTCCAAAAGTCTTTTCTATTGTGTATCTCAAACTTAAATCTTTAAAATTATATCAAACTCTAATTTATATATTAAATCCTAACTCATATTTTCACATAGCTCAAAATCTAACAAAATAAACCGATTAAAACCTCAATAATACCTCCAATAATCCAAATAAATTATTTAAACTAAATTTAATGGGTAAAAACACTATATAGAAACTAATTTATGACATGTTTATAAACAAATTGATTATAAAATCGTAAAACAACTAAATAATAAATCTAAACTGATTAAATTAATTATTAATTATTTTCTACATTTCTACCGTTATATGTTAATAAAATTCAAAACTTGCCTAAACTCTTATCCTAAATTATTCTCTAATTAGTAGAAGATTACTATCTAAAGAAAGAGAAAATTATTTAGAACATTTTTCATAAAAGAAGTTTTGTGATTAGAAGTGATTTTGAGTACCTCATTGATCCCCAAAAATATAAAAATACTCCTATTAATATCATTTTACACACACACATACACATAAGCTCTAATAAATTCCATTTTAAGGTTTATGACTTTTTCTAATTTATAACTTTTTTTACCTTAAATTCAATCGTGGAAATAAACACTCTGGGCCCGTTTGATACGTTAGAATTGGAGGAGGTGGAAATGGAATTATGTCTCAATTCCATTAAGGGGTTTGTTTGGTATGATGGAATTGGCTCTCAATTCCAATTCCACATGGAAGCCAAATTAGCCAATTCCACCCAAATGAATTCCATCCTAGAAGCTAAGATTTGTAATTCCACCTCCACATTTCCCTCAATTAGCCTCCTCACCAGGGTTCCTGGACTCGGACCGGACCGGCCCGAAACTCGCCGAACCGATCAGTAGATCGGTCCGGGTCCCAATTTTAAAAAAAAAATTTAACCTTTTTCCTTTATAATTTCATACTATAAGCCTAAAATCTTCAATTACTCATCGGTTTGGTCCCGGTTTAGCTCCGATTTGGCATCGGTTTGACCCACTGACCCTTAACCCAGTATACCGACCGGTTCAATACCCGGTCCGGGTTTTAATACCTTGCTCCTTACTTCATCGACAGGGTATATTAGTAATTTCATATTTTAAATATAAATATTAAATAAAAATAATATCTGAATTCCATATACATACCAAACACACTTTTAAACTCAATTTCCATATCCATATCTATCAAAATCAATTCCAGTGTACAAACGGCCCTCATTGTAACTTTTTTATTGTTGAAATCCGTTTGTGACACTGTATAAATCCGATTTCACGTTAAAACGCCGAAACAAACAATCACAATGTCTACCTTGTCTTCCTCACAGGCGCTTCGTGCTTCATCGCCTAGAAATCCATCACTTTCTCTCTCTTCCAAAATCCCTCTATCCTCCGCCTTCTCCGTCTCCTTCCGGCCTCCCCGCCGCCATGGCGCCCGCCCTCTTTTGGTGGTGGTTGCGGCGGTTCTTGATGCGAAACCTACCGTGCTTGTGGCGGAGAAGCTCGGTGAAGTTGGGCTTAAGCTGCTAAAGGACTATGCAAATGTCGATTGCTCATATAATTTGAGCCCTGAGGAGCTCCGCGCCAAGATCTCGCTCTGCGATGCGTTGATTGTGCGCAGTGGAACCAAGGTTACGCGTGAGGTTTTCGAATCATCCCGTGGAAGGCTTAAGGTGGTTGGGAGAGCTGGTGTTGGGATCGATAATGTGGATCTGGCAGCGGCTACCGAGCATGGGTGCTTGGTGGTAAACGCACCGACGGCCAATACAGTTGCGGCTGCCGAACATGGGATCGCACTCTTGGCTGCTATGGCTAGGAACGTTGCTCAAGCCGATGCTTCCGTTAAAGCTGGTCAGTGACTGAAACGCTTATAGGTGTGAGTTTGATGTTGATTTTGGGGTATGTGATCCTTTCGAGCATTTTATGGTTAGTATAGCAGCTATATTTGTCTAACTACTGCACTTTTTAACGTGGTTTTACGATCCTATTTATAAATTATTTATTAAGCATCGATTTTGATTTGGCACTTTTATAAAGTGCAATTTTATGTTTTTAGCGTCTCTCTGTTTGCTCTCGCTGACATTTATGTGAAATACTGAGCAGAGTACAAATTGTTCCTTCGGGGACATCCGAAAAAATTGGAATGAACGAAGTACAAACTTTTCGAAACCGGAACTGTTTCCCCCCATTTGATCTCCAATATACTATTAAAGGTGTCTGTATGAAACGCATTTTTATACTTTTTGCTTGGTTTTACTGTGATTCCGATGTGATATATAGAAGAGAAAGGATATTTTATTTACTGTGGCGATGTTTTTCACATTAAGCGTTGGTTTTATTGGGAGTTAGCTATACATGTACTGCATTTCCCTCTCGTTTTACTTGTACTCAATGAAATGAATGCTGCTTGATGCATCAGGTAAATGGCAACGAAATAAGTATGTGGGGGTTTCCCTTGTCGGCAAAACACTTGCTGTCATGGGATTCGGTAAGGTTGGTTCTGAAGTTGCTCGTCGTGCCAAGGGGCTTGGTATGCATGTCGTTGCACATGACCCATACGCTCCAGCTGATCGCGCTCGTGCGATTGGTGTTGAACTTTTGAGCTTTGATGAAGCCATTGCCACCGCAGATTTCATCTCCTTGCACATGCCTCTTACCCCTGCTACATCTAAGATTCTTAATGATGAGACTTTTGCTAAGATGAAAAGGGGAGTTAGAATAGTTAATGTTGCTCGTGGAGGAGTCATTGATGAGGAAGCCCTTGTTCGGGCTCTGGATGCTGGAATTGTAGCTCAGGTTCTTGCTATTCTTATAATTGAAAGCGCTGATGATACAGTGCACGGTTGAGTAAATGGCTGTCCTTTGTTTCAGGCGGCACTTGATGTTTTCACAGAGGAACCACCTCCAAAAGACAGCAAATTGGTTCTGCATGAGAACGTTACTGCAACACCCCATCTTGGTGCTAGTACCATGGAAGCTCAGGTTTGTTTAGCAAATACCATATGCTCAAGTCTACTGCTTTCTTCCCTCATACCTATATTGATTTATAACCTTCAAAACTGATGAGCAGGAAGGCGTGGCTATTGAAATAGCTGAAGCCGTTGTTGGGGCATTGAAAGGAGAACTTGCTTCGACTGCTGTCAATGCACCAATGGTTCCAGCAGAGGTACCCAAAGAAGTTCATCTTTATTCTTTCCTTTTTTAAGATAGAAAATCTTTAATTAATTATTGCAATTGTCCCTTTCCTATATACTTTTCATTAAATAACATGTAACGTTAAGATAAAACTCTATTTGAAGTTTGCATGTTATTGGAGTTTGAAACAAGTCCTTTCTTTCTTTATTTTCTTTCAAAGGTGCAAGTTCTATTGTTTCCTGCTTAAATGGTTTGAATTTATTGCATCCCATATCTTGGGCTTGAGAACCTTGATTATAGCAAGTGATTACATGTGAAATCATTCATTCAGATCGTTACTTGACTTGGTGTTATCTTATTTGAAACTCTGGAGTTGATAAAATGATCTATTTGAACCCCAATATTCACTCAAGTTTGTGGTAAAGCTAAATCCAGAATGGATTAACTTCTATTTTGTCTTCCTCAATGCAGGTGTTAACAGAGCTGAAACCATTTGTTGATCTTTGTGAGAGACTGGGGAGACTCGCTGTCCAGTTAGTAGCTGGAGGAAGTGGTGTAAAAAGTGTGAAGGTGACTTATGAGTCTGCCAGAGCTCCTGATGATGTTGATACCCGTCTTCTCCGTGCCATGATAACCAAGGGTCTCATCGAGCCCATATCCAGTGTTTTTGTGAATCTGGTCAATGCTGATTTCACTGCTAGGCAAAGAGGGATCAGGATAACTGAGGAAAGGGTTATTCTAGATGGCTCACCTGAGAATCCATTTGAATCCATCCAGGTTCAGATTGCCAATGTGGAATCGAAATTCGCCAGTGCCATATCAGACTCCGGTGAAATTAAGGTCGAGGGTTGTGTGAAGGATGGGATCCCACATCTGACAAAGGTGGGATCTTTTGAGGTTGATGTGAGCTTGGAAGGTAGCATTATACTTTGCAGGCAGGTGGATCAGCCAGGCATAATTGGAAAGGTCGGAAGCATTCTAGGACAGGAGAATGTGAACGTTAGTTTCATGAGTGTTGGAAGGATTGCTCCTCACAAGCAAGCTGTAATGGCAATTGGTGTGGATGATGAACCTACCAAAGAGACTTTGAAGAAGATTGGCGGGATTCCTGCCATTGAAGAGTTTGTTTTCCTTAAGTTGTAACATGAGGTACTTGTTTTTGGTTAAATTATGTATTTGGTTCTAATATTGTTTGGCAAACTATATGATTTGCTCAGTTTTGATGAGGCACAAAATGCGAGTTGTGATGAGTTGGAGTAGGGGTGGGGAAAAGAATAATACAGTCAACTTCTGTTGTATCTTCAAAGAAACAAGAAACTCTTGGAGTTTTCCTCCAAGCTCTTTCATCATAAGGTGAAACTGATGTGAAAATGGGATGCTGATGGGAAGGGACAATTTAGCCCCTTATGACTAATCTCTCCTAGTGATTGCCATTCTTGTAGAATTGATGAAGAGTATAACTACTCAGGACTTAAAAGATATATAAAATTACATATAGAATGATTAGTAAAAGAAAAAGTAATTGTTTGAAAAAGATGTATCTAATTATCATTGCAAGAATATAAATGTTTCCCATCTCATGCATTCTACATGTAAGATCCTGCTAACCCTTGAGTCTTGAACATAGTGATCTCATCTCATTGTTTCTCTTATCTACGTGCGAAAATTTTAAAGAACAACTCCAGGATATAAATTGAGATTCCAAAAAAGAAAGGCAAGAAAGAAGGCAGCAAACTTGTATCTGTTGTATATTCCATGTTGGGTCAACCCAAATCATCATTACTCTAAAACTCATGGAGTTGTATTTGGCAGACACCGCATTGGGACCAAGTCGCCATTTATGAACCCAAAAGGAAAGGAACATCAGCAAGAGTTGTGGGTAGAGAAATGTGGAGGTTATTAAGTGCTAAATAAGCAGCAATACCAGCTGCATAACCTGCAAAAGCAAAGCCACTAATCTGCACAAAAAGATATCAAGTGCTTCTGTTACTGAAAGATTTCATACATTGAACAAAAAGAATTTTGATCCCTCATATAAAAGGGGCACGTATATACCTTCCGTAAGTACCAAAAGAAGTCCACCTTTTCCATCCCCATGAATGCAACTCCAGCAGCTGAGCCAATGACAAGCATGGATCCGCCAGTACCGGCGCAAAATGCGACCATCTGCCAAAACTGTGAGTCCTGAGGAAAGGAGGAGAGATCATACATTCCCATTGTTGCTGCAACTAATGGAACATTGTCTATTACTGCTGATATGATACCAATCGCGCTTGCAATCAACTCAACATTAGGAACATGAGCATCAAGGTAATTTGCTATTTCTCGAAGAATCCCTGCTGCCTCCAGGCTAAAGAACAAAAACAATTAGTCCAGAAGTAGAAGGACTAGTAAAGGAAAACACTCCAAGAATAGCACACTCAAGGTCAAGGGGTTACAATTTGGTCATATTAAATTAAAGAAGAAAGCTTCTTTTAGATGTCATTAACATAAAAGCAAGAGTACATCATTCCTTTTCAATGGGGCTTCAATGTGACACTTCATGATGTTTCTAACATATTCAAGTTGATTAACACAAGGGTACCATATAAAGTTTAAGCTAAGATGGAAGTATAGTTTGCTCACTCACCTGCTAACAGATAATAAAATTCCGAGAAAAAACAGTGCTCCTTGAGTATCTATTCTAGATAAGGCTTGTGGTACTTTTAGCTTCTGCCTTTCAGATTCCCCATAATGAATGGCATCAGTAAGAATCCAAAGCACACCAAGTCCAAGCAACATCCCCATGTAAGGAGGTAAACCTGTTAGGGCCTTGAAAATTGGCACAAACACCAAAGCTCCTATACCCACAGAGAAAACAAGCCGTCCTCGAGGAGGCATCTGTTCAGATGTCAAGACGTTGGGAGAATCACTTCCCTTCCCATTAACTTCACTGAACAGAAGAAAAGAATTGTTTAAGTTGTTATTCTTAAGCTAAATCTAATTATTGAAATCAAATTTCTTGGAGTACTTTCACTTTAAAAGTACCTAGTCAATGACAAAAGAGCCAGAGGAAGAACTAGAGAAATGGCAGAAGGTACAAACAAACCCTGCAAACAAGGAAATGCAATTGTGGATGCTTTGATTATTCTATATAACATAATTTACATGATTGCTGATCTTTCCTCAAAATCAATACTTTATATGGGGAAAATAACACCTGCACTTAACTGAACCAACATGTTCACACAATCAAAGAGCAGAAACAAGAGTATAACAAAAAACATGTAGACTTCAGTCAACAAATAATAAGCTTTTGTAACCTCTACTTCAGCCAAATCCAACTCATTCTACCAGTATGATTATCAGGTCAAACTATGCCAAAAAACAAGCTAACTTATCATAATGGAACAATTTTCTGGGAGTTAACCCTCATTGTTGGCAATGTAGATATGTGACCATGTATCCACAGCATGGTAGTGGTAACATCACCAATAGGAGTCCAAGCACCACCAGCATTTGCGGCTATAACAACAACAGCTCCAAGAATCCTGTCAACAGAATTCCAGTCAGTAATTTTTCTGGATGACTCAAAATAAAGCAGAGACTTGAAGAAGAATGTAATTAGCATAAAATTCATTGAAATGTATCTCTTAGTATAAGCATGCTCTGACCATGATAGTTTACACATAAGTGTGAATCTCAGAAGCATGTTGTGACAAGAAAAATTAAACAATAGAAATGAATTAAGCTAAATTCTGGGGACACCGAACCCTATTTTGTGATCAGGAGGCATCAGGCAACAATGTGGGGGGGTTGTTGTAGCATTACTATCATTGTAAACAAGTTTTCATTATAACTTCTTACTAGGCATTTGGAGAAAATCCTGTATTTGTTCACCAACCTATCTATAATAATTTGGCTATTATTTTCTTAAAATCCTGATTGGCATAAAAAGACAGGTTATAACCGGAGCACATCAATCATTAAATCCGTGAAACTGAAGAATAATATAAAATGAAAGCTCAAAAAACAATTCAATCTCCAAATGTATAAAATAAAAATTTCGAGGAACCACATTGTTGATGCAGAATTCAGATTAAATTTGTGGTAGCTTACCTCATTTATAACATCTTATGAATAGAAAACACTCACAGAAACAACTAACTACAAATTTTTAATGGAGGTTGTGTGACCACTAATACTTTTTATCTGAATGAATAAACTAAGGCTTGGTGCTAAAAATTTGCTGAAGGCGTGCAGTGGTATTTCAAGCTTTAGAGCTTTAATGACCAAAACTCACGTTGATATACAAAGCCACAAATATCTTCATTCATCCATTCATGTTGTGGCATTTTAGTCAAGCTAAAAGCACATTTAATACACAAATAAATGGAAAAGAATAAAACTGAAAGTAATTTAAAAGAATAAGAGCACATACTTTCGATACTCTGATGGAGGCACTAGTTTCCGCAACAAAGAAACCATGACTATAGTAGATGTCAGGTTGTCTAGGACTGAGCTGAGGAAAAATGTCACAAATCCAATCTGCACGCTCAAAACATACACCAAATTTTATTTTTTGAGACAGAGTACCTGAGGTGTTGAGTTATAAAAATTGGTGACGCACTAAACAATGCAGAATAGATCACTCACCACCCAAAGAAGAAGGTGTGGCTTTCGAGTTGTTATGTTGTCAATAACCAGTTTAAATCCTTGATGAGCATCAACTATCTCAACAATGGTCATGGCACCAAGCAAGAAAAACACTATCTCACTGACTTCTGCAGATGCATGTGTCAACTCTGAAACAGCTATATCAGTTGAAGGAGCCTACAGACAACCCAATGGGCGAAAGCAGTACAAAAATCTAATCAACAAAGGAAAATATGGACTGAATTATAGACATACTGGCTGGGAAAATCAAAGATATGGTAAATTTCAATGTGAGATAAGAAAGAGAGAAGAGAACACTAGCACTAATCAGTATTTGTGACTTGCAGATCATTTGGTGAACTATCATCTTTTTGAAGGAGGTTAAATAAGTATATATCTTGCCCTCCATATTTCATGTAAAGGAAACATAGGATTCTTGTCATACTGGTATTAATGAGAAAATGGGGGTCCCTTTGCAACATTTAAGCTTATTATGAACAGTCTATATAGCATTATGTTAATCATATTTTTAATATTGAGATATTGTTTCTAATGACAAATCAATTTTTTACCAACAACAATTCCAGAAATAAAATACGTAAGCTTGATGTGGTTGAACCGACCTAATAAAATCCCCTTTGGTGAACAAATTCCATCCAAATATATGATTTTACCAAAGGGTTCTGCATATTATTCCGTCACCAGGTTTATTGATGCATACCCATTACAAACAGTAGTTTCTGTATACACCTAAAAAGGGCCTTATTACAACATGTTAATGATAAAAAAAGTACAACTGAACAATAAAACTCATGCTCATTCAGTCATTCATTAAAACAAGTAACACAAAAACCAGTCACTTCTCTTTGCAGCTTATGCTGCTTAAGGCGAGAGAAAGCATTTAAGGTTGAAAGCGTATCAATGACCACTTGAGTTTGGTAGACTAGAGATCTAAAGTAAGAATTTGAGAAACAGGAGATCTCTATAATCATACTATAGGATTGCACAAAAAAACTGTGATTCAACTCATACAGGTCAGTCAAAAGGTCCTTGCAATCACTTCTAATCCTTGTCAAGGCTTCATTATCCTTGTGCAATATGACTAAGAAAACATACCTCTGAGAAAACCAGGAGTATTGTGACAGTTGTATCCTTATTTCAGGTATATGGTGTCCATTACTTGAGCATCCTTTCTATACAGAGATTTCCACATAATCATACGGAAATAGATGCTCAAGTGCATGCCCCTTTGGGATGTGTGCTGTGCATTATCAAAAGAAAAGTTCTAAGTGCAATCTAAATCTCAAAACCAGGACTGTAGATTGTATGAAACTTATGACTAATCAAGAACTGACTGGTAATCTTGATACAAAAATTATGGACCTTACCCCAATACTACGTATCACCCATAGACATACAGCCATCAACAGTCCTACTCCACTTTTATTAAAGGCTAGAGATTCTTCAAATATGATGCCTGCATACCCTATACCAAACAGCAATACCATAGCAAGATCCTGCAATTTGAGGTCATGTAGAGTTAATACAGTTCGAATAGAGAAAGTTCAAAAACATTTTCCAGCAATGCATGTAATTTATTTTGAAACACACGGGAGTAGATTCAAGTAAGAGGGCAGTCATGGACCTGATTATCTGCTACCCAAGATTGGTTAATTGCCACCACTCCAGTTGCAGCTACCGCAAATATTGCAAGAACTTTAAGCAAGTCAGTCTTGGACTGGTTTGTGCCTTCAAAATCTTGCGATTTAGTTTCGTCAAGTGAGCACAAGGGATCATGAGTGCTGCGTTCTGGCGTCAGGTCCTGATGAGCGAAAACATTCTCAAAGTAATATTTTGAGCAGCATTGAGCATTAGCATACAAGAGACAAACGCTGGAAACTTCAATACTGATTCTATCTTTTTTCCTCCATCATGCCAGCAAAAAAAGAGAACGAAGAGGGGAAAGTAACCCTTCAAGAAATCAATTAGAATCCTCCTCATTCTCGAAAGAGAATGCCTATAATACATTTGGGAAAAGATAGAGTAAATTGATGATGAATATAAACTATAAAGATATGATGTGTGTCCTACTCACACATGTTGACCCCACATCTAGTTGCTTTCTTTTGTATTCCTCTTAATGTAGATGATTCAATTTGCTAAAGTCCAGGAAGCTTTTACAGCGCCATGTAATGGGATCTTTAGAAAATTTTTCTTTTATGTTATATATGCTTTCATTGAAGAAGTTGATGGTAAATACCTAAACAACTATATGCATGGGCAAGTTTTGTGTTTCAACACCCCACCCTCGCCACCTAAATTAAATAAAAGTTTTCAATGTTGCCAACAAACATGGTATAATCCAGATTCAAAAACTATAAATTCAGCTGAATGAGTATCTGATAACTTGTCATATAATAGTAGAAGAAGAACCTCAAATTGTGAGTCGGAAATTTGAGGAGCTTGAGGCGGCTGAGAGGACGAAGTAGGACCTCTAGCCTTGTTTTCAGCACGTGCCAATACATTACCCCCCAACAACCTAGGAACTCTGGTCCTACAACAAGAGGGGCCAAAAAGGAGTCGACTTGATAGTGAATAATCGACAGTACGAATGCCATGAGCTGAAGGGTGAACTGTGAGATTCCGCAGATGTTGGGATGGAGACAAGTAAGTCCCCACTGAAAACGATGACATCTGTGAAAGTGAATTAAAGGTAGCAAAGATTAGGTTGAAGAAACGGTATACTACTAATGAAAATTGATTAGGAGTTTATTAAAGAACAGTAGTGGAATTATGGAAGTGAAATCCTATGAATTCATCTGTGAAATCAATGTCGTTTTAAGTTAATCGAAGGACTGCTTGGCGTCGTGGCGGGGTGCGTTTTCATATTATACAGAGTCCTAGTCTATTGGATTTTCTGAAGAAAAGGATAAGACTTCGTATCAAAACTTAGGTTTGGTTACCTAACACTTAATTTTTTTTTTAAATTTAGATTTTAGGAAAAATTATTTTTTCTTCTTGTGTGGGCCCCACCATCTCTTTCTCATTGATTTTTTATGTGGGCCCCAACCTCTCTCTCATTGGTCATTTCTTACTATGTGGGCTCCACAGTATAAAAAAAAATTATTCTGACCATAATACCTAAACATGCTTATTTTATCAAAATCACTTTTTTCTTATAATCTATTCTCCAAAAACTATTCTCTACTTTTTCTTCAGAAGTTATTCTCCAAAAACTAATCTGAAAACACTCAAAATAGTATTTCATTTAAACCAACCAACTAAAAATACAAGCCCAAATAACCTAACCCTAGAATAAATGAGAGGGAGCTGCTGCTATAGCAAAAACCCCTATCGCCTTCATAATTTCTTTACTGGAATTTGTGGGTAGAAAAACACCATCCTGGCAACAAAGCTATTATTAAAAGTGGTTGTTTGAAGAATTATCCTAAAGAATTCACCGCTTTTATCAGTAATAAAGCAACCAGATATGTTGTTAAAGAAACTCCATGAGAAGATCTCATAAAAGGAAAAGCACCCACAAACACCAATAAAAAAATGAAGACAGAGAAGCCATCAAATGCACAGCGAACAGCAAGGCCATGAAATACGTTTCGGATTCGTTGTTGCTAATAACCCATGATAGTCTTTTGAAAGATAAAACCATTAATATATAAGACTATAGTTAAAAAATCCCAACCCTAAAACCGCGAAATGTAGCCACCATGTGAGATTTGCAGCTATTGAAACTCCCAACTGAATTTATTACCGCAAAGAAAACAACCACTACCATAAAAAACCCAAATAAACATAAAAATAAATGGAGATCAATACAAAATACAAACATCTCCACTCCCGGCTGAAACCGGGGAAGAAGACGCCGTGAAAAAGCTCTCCCAACGACGAAAGAAGAGCTCCCACCACCTAAGAAATCGAGAAGAGGGGAAAAGAAAAAGAGAGACCCCAAAATGGAGCTTAGTTTTTAAGATGAAAAGCAAGTCCTTTTAAAGATTTAATTTTGATCAATGACCTTGGAGTGCCATGCAACTTTAGGCTCAATTATAATCAATACATCAATATTAACAAAATTTATGGCAATGAGCATTCCGTTATAAGTAGAACAATTTAATCATTGATTTTGACATTGGACAGACAAAGGAAAACTGAACAAAATGATGAACAGACATGTAATTTTCAGGGAAAATCATGTTTTGAGCCTACAAAAGAAGGACAATAGTAATATTTGAGGACTCAAAATTTTACAATATTAATTAAAAACCTTAGTCATTTATTGTTATTTAAAGCAAAAAAAAATCCAATTGACCAAGATGATTCCAATTTGTACAAATTGGAAATCCTGAAAACTAAGTTGAGAATCCCAATAGAATTGTTTTCAGTTAAGTAATTTTTTTTTAAAATAAAACCTGTCACTAAATATTATTTAAGAAAGAAAGCAATGGTCTGGTTTGGAGTTTAGGCCTTCAAATAACAAGACTCTCCTCTATTGTATCCGTCTGAAGTCTCTTAATGTTCTTGAAGAAGATACTGCTCTGTATCCTAAAAGAGAAGATACTGCTCTTCTGGATTTCTCATGCGGCTTTGCACAATTTCAATGTTGAGTGTAACATCCCAGATTTTGATTAAGGACTAATGATAATTATTAAGAATATTTTGTGAATTAAAGTTTGAATTATTATGGGTTATGTGGTAATTTAAGTTAATATGCCATAATTAGTGAGAAATTGAAAGGATGGTCATAAATTAGTGGTTAATGGAAGAGATTAATTACTAACAAAGCGGAAAATGAGATGTGTAATTAAATAGTTAATAGAATTTATTAGTGTAACTAAGTGGAGGATTAATTATGAGGAGAATGTATGTGAGAGTGACACATGGCAAGCCTACATGATGGTGGAATGTTTGAAGAAATCAACATGTTAAGTTATCATTTCTTTCTCTCTCCCTTTTTCCTTCAAATCGGCTGAACATGTATGGAGGGATGGGAGTAGTTGTTTCTTCATCATTTCACCTTCTTCTTCAAGCTTCCCTCTCTCTCTTTTCTCTCTATTTCGTCCTCCATTTTTGCAGAAAAAAAGAGGAAACTCCAAGGTAAGTTCTTGCCATTTTGATCCTTTTAATGACCTCTAATGGAAAAACTCTCTTCTACAATGTTGTTCTTTGTGTTGAGAGCTTCAATTTCATGATTTTAGATTTGTCATTTGGTGGTGTTTGAGCTCTCAAGGAATTTTGGAGTTTGGTGAATCAATGAACTCCTTTGGAAAAGTTGTAGAGGTGAGTAAGACAAACCTTTCTATATAGGTTTTGTAGCCATTGGTTGAGTTTGGATTTTTTTGAAAATTTTGCCTAATTTTTGAAAATTAGGATCTTGTGGTGTTTGAGTTGTTGTTGTCATGGATATGGTGTTTTGAGATGTATCTTGGATAGATAGAAGTTAATTGGAAACTTAGGTTGAAAAGTTGCAAGTTTGGTCAGTGAAAAATTCTGTGCTGGCAGTGGTCTTGCATGGAAGTTTTAAAATAGCAAATGGTGTTGAAAAATTCTGAAACTTTTCAATCTTAAATTTCACATGCCAAGCTTCAAAATGGAAATATAATTTATATAATTTTGACTTGTGAGCTAGAAGTTATGATTGTCCAAAGTTTGATGTTAAATCTGGGATCAATTCTGGAGCAGTGTGTACATTTCTTGAATTTTGTATTTTTGTGGTTATGGAAAGCCTTGATTCATATTTTTCCTATGTAGAGGACTTAAATATCTTTCAATAGGCTTTGGGATCACCTCATTTCGATTTTTCTAGAATTAGTTATAATTTCTAGAAGCTAAAACACAAAAGTCTAATTTTTTCAATTTTTGCCTAAACTTTCGGCCAGCACTGTTCTAAGGGGTAGGTGTAACCCCCTCACCGTAATTACATCCGGATTACGAAATTTAAGTGAAATAGAGACCAATAAGATGGAATAGCAATTTATAGTCCCACATCCCAGAGATGGGGTATTTTGAAAATCAGTTCTAAAGCAGACTTATTGCTGGTCTCACATTCACGGACGGATATAATTACTTGAGAAATCAGAGTACATAATAAATATCAAAGTGCGGAAACCAAAATCCCGGCAAACCCCGGGTTACTTCATATATATAATGGGTTTACAAGTTCCCAAAATGGGGATTACATAACCGAAATAATCATTTACATTCTTATGTACACTTGATAACCCCAACTCCAAAACTATGATAACCAACTACCACTTAGAACTCGGAGTAAGCCTAACTACTCCTGGTTGTCCGCTTCCCTTTCGAGCCACTCGCCCTGTCTGAAAAGGTTAGTCATATGGAAGGGGTGAGATTCTAAAGAATCCCAGTAGTAACAACAATTTCATACCACATGCAATCACAGAATATGCACACCAATCATCTCATACAGCAACACAAGTCACTCCACCCTCATCCCCTTTTACCGCCGGGAAGGCATACGACCTTCACCCGAACCGTTGTTAGCGACTCAGGGACTATTGGCGTGGCAGTGCATACAAATAGCCACACGGCTCAAATATAGCCTTTCGGCTTTCACAAATGGCTCGTCGGCCTTCACAAATAGCCTGTCGGCTCACAATTAGCCTTTCGGCCCACATGTACACATATCACACCCTAACCTCATCCCCTTTTACCACCGGGAAGGCATACGACCTTCACCGGAACCGTTGTTAGCGACTCAGGGACTATTGGCGTGGCAGTGCATACAAATAGCCACACGGCTCAAATATAGCCTTTCGGCTTTCACAAATGGCTCGTCGGCCTTCACAAATAGCCTGTCGGCTCACAATTAGCCTTTCGGCCCACATGTACACATATCACACCCTAACCTCATCCCCTTTTACCACCGGGAAGGCATACGACCTTCACCCGAACCGTTGTTAGCGACTCAGGGACTATTGGCATAGTGGTGCTTCCACAATTTCACATAGGCACATACATGACACCCTAACCTCATCCCCTTTTACCGCCGGGAAGGCATACGACCTTCACCCGAACCGTTATTAGCGACTCAGGGACTATTGGTATAGCGGTGCTTCCACAGTTTTCACAAAACTTGCAGCATATGATATTCATTTCAAAACAATGACATAATATACATACAATGTATCACACAAGGTATAAAGAAAGAGTCACTACCTGTATCCTTCCTGACTGGCTCTGGCACCTTAGCCTCACGAGGACGACAGATGTCAAATCCTATATCAATTAGGGACAACCAATCAATCTCTTATCCATATGTATATTTCAATAATACTCTAAGTTGGTTATCATTTAGGACTCTTTAGGTGACTATTAGAGGCCTAAACATATGCCTAAAGGGTTGGAAGACACTCCCCAAAAGACCCCTTACTCGAAGGCAAAACACTGATTTTTGACTGTTTCACTCGAGCACAGATGCTCTCACTCGAGTACAGTACGGACATCACTCGAGCACAAGAGAGAGTGAGACTGCGAGTGAGCACCCGAGAGCACAAAGAAACTTTCAGGAACTGGCCCACTCGAGCACGCTGAACTTCACTCGAGCACAAGGCCAAATGCCTCACTCGAGCACCTGCGAGTGAAGTTCAGGAAGTGAGGACCCGAGAGCACACAAAGCTCTCCAAGACCCAGATCACTCGAGCACAACCACATGCACTCAAGCACACACCTCTCACCCGTGAGTGAGAAAACACACTTGAGCACCTTACTCGCGAGTGAGAACCCGAAAGCACAACTCTCACCTGAAGCACAATCTCACTCGAGCATGATCCCCAGTGCTCGGGTGAGAAGGCTATGCTCGCGAGTGTCAGAGCACACTCGTGGCATCCATCAGCAAGTGAAGACCCGAAAGAAACCCTTCACTCTGAACTCACACCATCACTCGAGCAGACCATGCTCACTCGAGCATGTTCTTCGCTCACTCGAGCACAAAGTGATGTGCTCGAGCATTGCCCATAAAACCCAGGCGCACTCGAAGCAGAACAGGGAAAAACTCACGCATCACTCGAGCACGTTCTTCCCCTGCTCGAGTGAGGTGTATCAGAGACCCAAAAATGCAGAAAAACCAGAAAACGCCAGATGGTCAAAATCATGCCTAATGGTTCCCAAACTCTTCCCAATGCTCATACACTCTAAGCACTAACTAGGGAACACAATGGCAACTCCAAAAACACCCCAAAAACCACTTTGACCACAATCAAACACTAAGGTCTCTAAGATACACATTCTCCAAATTTCCCTCAACACATTTCCAACATTCCAGATTATTTCCAATAATCAAATAACTCAACAATAAGCCATTTCCAACATCCAACACAATGAAACTCCTAAAATCCACATTTGGCACAACTAGGGCAAATTTTCCAGATTTTACCAAACTTAGCCAAAAATCACAAACAACATATCAAAATACTATAAATGCCTACCTCTTCTCTTTGCCCACTTCAGAACCTTGATTCCTCAACTTTCAATTTCGAATCAATGTCTCAATCAACACCATTCAAGGCTCTACAATCATCACAATGTAGCTCTCAATGAGACACATATCTTTAGAGAAGAGGATTGGAACAAAGGAGGAGTATTTCTTACCAAAGATCAAGCTTTTCTTCCCCTCTTTCTTGCTTGTCCAGCGAAACAATGGAGGAAGTAGAGAGAGAAAATGAGAAAGATGGAGCAATGATGATGAAGAAGCTTCTCCCCTTGCCTACACACACACTCCACCGAATTGGAGAGAGAAGGGAGGAAAAAGTGATTTTTGTCCTCTAGTACTTCATCCAATGGTCCACCTTAAGCCACATGTCCAAATCTACACACTCTCTCAAAGAGCTCACACAACCGCAAAGCACAGGATTCCGACCCATGGTCAAGGAATCTCAACTATTGATCTTAAATACCACATGTATTTATTCCAAAATTCACATTACATTAATTCCAAAAGGGTTTAATCAAGATAATTACAATAATTATCAGAGTCATTAGCCCTAATCACAAATCGGGATATTACAGTAGGAGCTGGATTTTCATGAAATAGATAGTTCCATTGGATTCAGTGGGCAAAAATAGGTGGGGTTACAGTTAGTCATTTTTTCGGTAGAGGTCGAAAAAACATAATTACAAAAACGCCACTGAAATCCCTAAATAGGGGCTGTCAAGGGTATTTTCGTAATTTTCTAGTGAATTTGGTGATTTTGAGCCCGGAAATGGATTCCTTGGGCAAAAATACGTCAAAATAGCCTTGGTCAAAATTTTGGGAAAACGTGCCACTAGGGTGGGTACGGCGGGGCTAGGACGGGGTTCCGGGGGCATTTTGGTAATTCACCATAGGCTAATATAACCACAAGAAACACTATGGAAGAGTCTAAAATGATACTTCAATAGGTTATGACCTATTTCTTGTACATTTAATATTTTAGGACCGAGTCGGAAGTCGGGAACGGCACGTTTTACGACGTTTTACGAGGCACACTAAAAAGGTGGTCTTTGAGATTGTACTTCCCAACACTTTAGACATTTGTTTGGGCTTCTAGTATCCACCTAAGGGACTTTAATTATAATCAAAACTAAATGTTTTGAAGTCATTTGAGTATTGGATTAAGTGATAACGCATCGTCCTTAATTATGACTATAGGATTCGATATTTGCCCGAAACGTAGAAGGCCTACACCTGAACAAGGACGGAAAGGACAAGGTAGTGACACTTTATCCTATATCATGTATAATGCATTGCTTGTTTGTATTAATCATTGAATGAGTGAGGGGACGTGGTGGAAGCCCGACCTTGAATAGAGGACGTGGCGTGAGCCCTGCCTTGAATATTATTTAGGGGACGTGGCGGTTAGCCCGCCTTGAATATTGTTATGCTACATTGTGATATATGCTTACTTGCTTTGTTTAATTATACATCATATACGTAAATTGTTGCTACTGAGATTCTTCTGAATCTCACTCTTTCCAAATAACATTTTTAGCCAGGGCAAGTGGATCTCGAGACAAGCAAGTGAACAAGGATGACTAGGATTGCCAGTGGTAGTCTTAGTTTCTTTTTGGTTTTTGGTTTTCATTTGAACAACTGTATGTATATATTGGATTGACCATATGTTCATAGTTATTGTGTAATTCCCAGTATGGGAAATTGAGATGGATGATGATGCCCTATAAAACTCTTGGATTAATGATATTATCTCGGGTGAATGTCGGAAATTTTGTTAATACTCTGATATTGTATATGTGACAAACCGAATAGGCCAATTGTTTTTATTTAAAAATGAATGGAGATCATATTGTATCAGAATTTCAAAAAGTTTTTAATTATCCCGAATCTCTTATTCAATTATAAAACGTAGTTATACACTGATCATGGCCTTGATGACGGCGGGGGTTACATTGAGAAATATTTTGAGGTCTTTTGTGCAAGTGGTTATGGCATATTCATTCCATGGTCATAAGTGTATGTGTAATGCCCCAAATTTTGATTAAGGGCTAATGATGATTAATGACAATAATTTGTGAATTTAAATTGGAATTATTATGGGTTTTGTGGCAATATTAATTAATATGTCATGATTAGTGGAAAATAGAAAGAATGGAAATTATTGGTCAATTAGTTAGTGATTAATGGAGAAATTAATTACTAACTAAGGAGAAATGAGATGTATAACTAAATGGCTAATGGAATGGTTAGAGTAACTAATTAGTTACTTGCTTTATGAGAGCCAATGAGGTGGAGACATGTGGCAAAAGGTGAGGATGAAGAGAGAGGAGTAGAAAAGTCAAATGCTACATTTTTAAATGATTTTCTCTTCTCTCTTTCCTTTATGCGGCTGACATGTATGGGAGGGATGAGAGTGGTTTATTTTATCATCATTTCACCCCTTCTTCAAGCTCTCATATCTCATTTTCTCTCTCTCTTGTTCGACCTCCATGGCAGCCTAGAGGAAGAAAGAAAAGCTTTGATAAAAGGTAGGTTTTTGACCCTCCTAATGGCCTCTAATGGAAAAACTCTCTTCTATAAAGTTGTTCCTTGTGTTGAGAGCTTCAATTTCATGGTTTTAGTTTGTCCATTTGGTGGTGTTTGAGCTCTCACGAAATTGTGGACTTGGGTGAATCAAGGAACTCCTTTGGGAAAAGTTGTAGAGGTGAGTAAGATAACCCTTTCTATATAGGTTTTATAGCCATTGGTTGAGTTTTGATTTTCTGAAAATTTGGGCTTGAATTTCGAAATTGAGGGTCAATGTGTTTATAGTATGTTGTTGTTATGGAAATGGTGCCTTGTTTAGTGTTTGGAATTGATAGAATTGCATTGAAACTTAAATGTGAAGTTTGGCAACTTTGTGTTGGTTTTGTGTATTAGGAAAAAAAAGGGCATGTAAATGGGTTGTGATTTTGGTCATTTTGAGGTTACCATTGTGTTCCTTATGAAAATTTATGTGGGAAAAGGCTTGATTGTTGATTTTGGAATCATTGGACACTTTGGTAAAAATTTGGAAAATGTTGTCAATGTGAACTCTGTTCTAGGCAGTCAGTTTGCACGAAAGTTTTGAATGACCAAATGGTGTTGAAAAATCTTGAAACTTTCTAGTCTTAAAATTCACATCCCAAGTTTTAAAATGGATATATAATTTGTGTTATTTCATTTTGTGAACTGAGAGTTATTCTTTGCCAAAGTTTGGGATCAAAACTGAACTCTGTTTTGGGGCAGTATTGAGTTTTGTGTAATTCTGGAATTTTGTGGTGATTTCTAGTAATGGTTCATATTTTTCATATAAAGAGGACTTAAATAGCTTTCATTTGGCTTTGGAATCACCTCATTTCAATTTTTCTAGAATTATTTATGATTTTTGGAAGTTTAGCCAAGAAACAGAATTTTCTTGGCCGTGGCCAGAGGTTATGTACCACAGCCCAAGACCTTCTATGCATCCATTGGCCTCAGCCCATGGGTAGGCTGGCCGCGGCCAACCCCCAAAAATCATCATTTTGGACTTTTAAAAGGTGACCTTTGGTCAAGTGTTTCCCAAGCCTTTAGGCATATGTTTAGGCTTTGATTAACCACCTAAAGGTCATGAATGGTAACCAACTTTAAGTGTTATGAAAATGAGAATTTGGAAAAGAGAATGATCCTATGTCCTTGATTTGGTTATAGGGTTGGGTATTCGCCCTGATCATGGTTTGATATCCTCTTGGATCGTGAGTAGCTGATGCTGGAGCATACGTGGAAAGAATAAGTGTGGGGAACTTACCTCTTCTGCATGTATTGATATTTGTGTTTGTGTATTGATGTATGTTATTGTTTTGCTTGATTATGTGAAATATATATGAATGATTGAAGCTCTGTTTCTATTTATGCTATGCCATGAGTATGTTGTTGAAACATTGAGCATGCGGATATGTCATTATGTGAGTACGAGTTATTGTGATGCAAGCATGTCATGCATTAAACATTTATCTTGCATGCATATTGGTATTTGTTTCCTACTGGGATTCTCTAGAATCTCACCCTCCCCTACCAACATTTTAGACAGGACAAGTGGCTCAAGGAAGGAGCAACCAACTAGGGGCGACGAGAATCCCTTATGGGCATTTGGATTTGGTAGTTGGTTATCGTTATATGCTGGGATAATTATATATGTTTGGACGTATATGTTCGGATGATAGATTGGAATATGTATTTGGAATAAGAATTGTGTAATCCTTATTTAAGAAATTATAAAGGGCGTATGTGCCCTATGAATCTTTAGTGAAGGTATGAACTCGGAATTGCCGGGATTATTGTTGTGCACTCTGATATTTATATGAATATAGTTTATCTTCACGAAGTAATTGTATTTGAAATATGAATGTGAGACCAGGTTAAAGTGTTTGTTAAAGAAATTTGTGAAAATTCTATCTTAAGGATGGGAATGTAAATGAATTTTGATTATTATTGGTCTCTATTTCATTTTAATAGTGTATTTCGGATATAATTACGGAGGGGGTTACAGTATGTATCAATGTGTTATTCTCAAATTTCAATTTTTCACTCTTGTAAGTTTTTTTTTTGTTTTTTTGTTTAGGATGCAGTTAATGTAAAGTCTGATCCCACTCAATATAACAGGTTAATAATCCTAAAGCTGGAGTCACTCGGGCACGCAGACCAAATCCTAGTTGATGGTCACCAATATTGCATCATCTTTATACATTTTTGTTGAGGCCTCTTAATTCAACTGAGACCAAATACCTTTTTTGGTGCTAAGGTGTAAATTTATCAATAAAGTTTTATTCTCCAGGAGTGATACAAATAAGTTTTGTAAGGGCCAAAAATACATATAAAAAATTTAAAATGGAGTAAATTTAATGACAAAGTTTTGTTTTCTAGGAGCGTCTAATACAAATAAGTTTTGTAAGAGGCAAAAATACACAAACAATTTAAAATGGATCAAATTTAACAACCCTGTTGACTTTTTTCAAACATTTGCTATGTTCTATTTGGAATTGCCTAGCTGGATAATTTAGAGTCATCTTTAAGGGCTTGTTTGGTGTGAGGGGAGGGGAGGGCAAGTGGGCGGAGGGAAAATTTTTTTTTTGAGTTGGATTTTAAAAATAAGAAAAGTGGGGTTAAAAGTTTTAAATTTGTTTTTTTTACTCTTGTATCTTACATATTCTCTATATTAAAATTTTATAACCCTATTTTTCCAATTTTCTTAAATCTAACTCATAAAAATTTTCCCTCCCCTCCCTTTCCTTCCAAACCCCTCATACCAAACAGACCCTAAGGGTTTCAAGTGTTCATTCTCTTTCTCATAAATTGGACCAATAGGGTTCTAGTGTTCATTCTCATTAATTTTGAGAGAAAAAGACAAAGACAAGACGGAATGAAGAGTTTCAAGTGTTCATTCTCTTCCTCAGAAATTAGACCAATACGATTCTAGTGTCACTATTACAGAATTGGGATATAACCACCCCCAAGGACATCCCAAATTTAAAATTGGGTGGTTAAAAAGGGAGGCGGTGGCATTTTCGTAATTATATGTATGCAGGGGAACTTTTAGGCGTAAGTGCTTCTAGGCGCGAAATATAAATTTTGTAAATTTTTTTTAGCGCCAGGACCTGGGATTAGACGTCCCAAAATTATTTTGGGACACCTAAACCCATACTTTAGGCGTCCCAAATGGCATTTGGGACGCCTAAAGTCGGGATTTTAGGCGTCCCAAATGCCATTTGGGACCCTAAAGGCGTCCCCTGGGTGCATGTCAGACACTTGTCTGACATGCGTCTTCTCAATGGAAAGAACCCCTCCTCACATGTCCCATTCCCTCCTCCCTCCTTTTTTGACCCAACTTTACTCTTCTTCCTCCTCCCCCACCCGACTGTCGGCTCTTTTTTTATGTTTTGGCTTGCATTACTCTTCAACTCCTCCCTTCTTCCTCTTTGTTTCTTCAACTCCTCCCTCCTCCACCTTCCATTGAAGGACGCACGCAACCAGTCGACCCTTCTGCAACTTCACCTCCTCCATAGTGTAGATTTTTGCTCTCCTCCACCTCCTTCCTTCCATTGTTGTCCACACCACCGTGGTTCTTTGCTTTCTCCACCCTCCGGTGTACCTCTCCACCGTGCATACACCTCTGATCTCCAACGTCTTCTCTACCTCTCCAGCATACTAGTGGATGCCCCTTGATCAGGTTAGTTTATTTTCTTCTTGTTTTTTTGTAATAGAATGGTATATTTTCTTTTTGAAATATAAATTTACTTGAAATGGTTGAGATTGTGCTTATATATTGCTTATATTGAGATGGTTGAGATTAGCCTGGTGTGTTTAGTGTGCTTATATTGCTTAAATTGCATGTATTCGGGAACTCCAGTGCAATGGTTTATTTTCTTGTTTAAATATAAATTTACTTGTGTATATTACCATTAATTAGTATATATAATAAAATAAAATATGATTTGTTTAAATTAAAGAAATTCTTGTATTCCAAACGAATTATGAAGAATAATTCAAGCTAAACTAAAAAGAAAACCATAACCCCAATATTCATTAAATGATTTTTATCTAAATATTTTCAATAAAAAAATTTTATTTTTGGAAGAACTCAACTTAAAATTGTTTTGTTAATATGAAACTCGTTTTTTTTTTAAAATTCCATTAATGAAAAGCTTTGATATATATAATATCACAGGATTCAGACTTATTGTAATCAACAAAGTTTAATTTTCTTCTCATAAAAAAAATTCAGGTAGAAATTAAAATTTTGTATTGTTAATATTCAACTAAAAATCATCTAATTGTAATTGGGGTTTTGCTTTCTTTATTTTTTTTTCTTTTGGCTTGCATTATTCTAGAGTATCCTTCCAAACCTTAAAAAAATTCTTTAATTTAATCTTATTATATTTATTTTATTATACATTAATGTTTATATACATATACTTATTAAAAAAATAAGTTACATAGCACTAAAACCCTTTTAAGAGGAGAGAGGAGACTAGGAGGGGGCAATAAAGTTATTAAGCCCATATTTTAAAATCCTAAATTGGGTTGATAACTTAATTAGGCAATCCCATCATATGTCGTTGACAATTGTACTAAACGTGTGAATGTTATTGGGAATGCCTTAGGTGATAACAAAATGGATCACAGTTGGATGAATGCTTTGAGAACTAGTGAAGAATATGAGAAAGGGGTGGAAGAATTTATTGAATTCGCTAAAAAGAATGCTCCTGCAAAAAATGGGAAGTATTTTTGTCCTTGTGTCAATTGTTTGAATGAGAGTCGACGGGATGTTGATGTCATAAAGGATCACCTACTTTGTGATGGAATAAATCTGTGATACACAAGGTGGATATGGCATGGTGAGGAAGTAACGGATTGTCCGTCGCACAAGAAGGAAGATGTAGATATCATAGGTGAAGATAGAGTGGAGAAAATGATTACCAATGTTGAGGCAGAATCCTTTACGTAGTCGCAAGAGTATGACAGCCTGTGGAGTGATACAGAGACACCATGTACCGTGGGAGTAAGTACACGCGGCTGACGGGAACATTACATTTGGTTAACTAAAGGCAACTTGTGGGTGGACCGATAGTAGTTTCACATTGCTGCTTGAACTATTGTGTGATATGTTTCCAGAGGATAATGTACTTCCAAATCGTATGTATGAGGCCAAGAAAATCCTGTCTACGATGGGTATGGAGTATAAAAAGATACATGCTTGCCCTAATGACTGCGTACTATACAGAAATGAGTATGGAGGTCTTAGTGAGTGTCCTAAGTGTAAAACTGCACGATACAAAGTGAAAAAAGATGGTGGTTGTGGTGATGTGACAAGTAAAAGGCAACCTTTAAAGGTTATGTGGTATCTTCCAATAATACCACGTTTTAAACGTTTGTTTGCGACTGCAACAAAAGCGAAGAAGTTGAGATGGCACTCTGATGAGAGAATATCTGATGGGAAATATCTTCGGCACCCAGCTGACTCTCCACAATAGCAAAAAATAGATGAAATGTTCCCTCAATTTGGCAGCGAGCTGAGAAACCTTCGGCTTGGGCTTTGTACAGACGGCATCAATCCGTATGGAACTCTTACTAGCACACATAGTGCGTGGCCGGTTCTCCTTGTAATATACAACTTGCCTCCCTGGTTATGTATGAAACATAAGTATATGATGCTATCTATGATGATTTCTGGACCAAAACAGCCAGGGAAAGATATTGATGTCTATTTGGCGCCTTTGATTGAGGACTTGAAGAAGTTGTGGGAGGAAGGCGTAAATGTGTTTGATGCTTATAAGAAGGAGTCTTTCAAGCTACGTGTAATGATTTTCACAACGATAAATGACTTCCCTGCGTACGGAAACTTGTCAGGGTACAGCGTGAAAGGTCATAAAGCATGCCCAATATGTGAAGCAGACACACACTTCCAACAACTAAAGCATGGAAGAAAAACTATCTACCTTGGCCACAGGAGGTTTCTTTATCGGTTCCACTCGTATCGTAGGCTAAGAAAGCGTTTTAACGGCTTACCGAAGCATGGAATGGCTCCAAAGTCATTAACCAGAGAGGAAGTCTACAGTCGAGTGGAACGTATCAATGTCACTTTTGGTAAGAATCAGAGGGTTGCGGGTGAGAAGAACATATGGAAAAAGAGATCCATTTTCTTTGATCTTCCATATTAGCGTTCGCTTGACGTGAGACACAGTATTGATGTGATGCATGTGGAGAATAATGTTTGTGATAGCCTTATCAGTACATTTTTTCACATACCAGGGAAGACTAAGGATGGGATTAATGCGAGAATAGACCTTGTCGATATGGGAATAAGAGAACGGTTACATCCACAACTAAGAGATGATGGTAGGAGGGCATACATGGAGCCAGCAGTGCATACACTATCAAAAACAGAGAAAAGAAGTTTGTGTGGGTGTTTGCATGAAATTAAGGTGCCGCAAGGGTATTCCTCAAATGTGAGAAGATGTGTCTTAATGGACGATTTGAAGTTAGTGGGAATGAAGTCCCATAATTATCATGTGTTGATGCAACAACTGTTATCGGTAGCTATTAGAGGCATAATGAAAGATGAAGTACGAACCACCGTGACAAGATTGTGCGTTTTCTTCAATACTATCTGTAACAAAGTCATTGACACTGAAAAGTTGGATGAACTGGAAAATGAGGGTTACATTATTTTGTCACAACTAGAGATGTATTTTCCTCCTTCAGTTTTTGATATAATGGTGCATTTGGTAGTTCATTTGGTAAGGGAGGTAAGGCTCTGTGGTCCAGTTTACCTGAGGTGGATGTACCCTTTCGAGCGATACATGAAGATCTTAAAAGGGTATTCTAAAAATCCTTATCGACTAGAAGCCTCAATAGTAGAAAGATATGTAGTTGAGGAGGCTATGGAGTTTTGCAAATATTATATGTCAGGGAAGAAGGAACAATCTCAGCATGAAGAGGGGAGAAGCAAGGGAACACGAGGACTGAAAGTGAAGAATGTTCCTCGTGAAGAGGTGTTGCAAGCCCACTTGTATATCCTGAATAATATGGAAGAAGTTCAACCTTACATAGATGAACATAGAAAGACTTTGAAGAACAAGAATCCAAGGAAGAATGACATGCAGATTGCTATTGAGAAAAACAAGATATTCATGCAGTGGTTCGAGGAAAAGGTTTTGCATGAGACGGTGTGTCTGAGACAATCGAGTGGCTAGCTTGGGGGCCTTCGTTTCAGGTAATTACTTGGACCGGTTATGATATAAATGGCTATTCTTTCTATACGAAAGAGCAAGATGACAGAAGTACCATGCAAAATAGTGGGGTCATGGTAGAAGCTGAATCTATACACTTTTCCATGTGCACAGTATACATATTTGTCTCCAGAGGACTGGAGGTTGTTTGCGGCATCACGAGCAGATCCTGAGTTTTTGGTAAGATTTCTGTCATCATGATATAGAACTTTTAATTTTCATATACTTTATATCGTTGATTTATTTTTTGTTGTTTTTCATTCATAGAAATTAAGTGCAGCAAATGCACAGAGGCAATCAGAAAATAAATATCAACATTACATGTCTCGTGGTGGATATCGGAAGCTTGAGTGGCAAATGATGCAAGAAGAGTTAGAGAAAATGAAGGAAGCAGCGGAATCTGATCCTAGCATTGTTATCCAGCCACCGGCACCTCCTCCACGTCACAAAAAATGGAAAGTAGGGAGGATTAAGGCTGGGAAGTACATAAATTCGACTGTTACTGAGGTTGCTGCGAGGATTGTAAGTAGTTATACCATAAGTACCTAATTTTTTACATATCGCGAGTGGTTTCGATACATTTACGATAAACTGTATGCTACAGGATGAACTGGACAAGCAGAGTAGCCAAGATTCATTCAATCCAAGTAGACGGATGGACATCTTGTCAACGGCTATTGGGAAGGCAGATGACCTTGGTCGTGTTCGAGGAGAGACACAGGGAGTTAGTGCCGCGAGGTATTTTGGACGAGACCCACGTTATTCGTCACAAGCTGGACCTAGTAAGGATGTTGTGGCCAAGATTCGAGAGGAACTCGAATGAGAGATCGAGGCCAACCTTCGCGACAAGCTCCGACAAGAGCTGTTGCCAAAGCTTCAACTTGAAATGGCAAAGATGTTCGAAGCGTAAAGGGCAAGGGACGAGCATAGAACTCAGGAATTCCCGGCCTTCAATAGCACCAGAGGAAGTTACAACCCTCTGGAGGAACCACTTGGCGACCCTTCTCCCACTCCAGTGTCGGGAGACCCTTGCACCCTCTATTTGGATGATTC
Source organism: Inga leiocalycina (assembly GCA_963242795.1). Classification (NCBI taxonomy): domain Eukaryota; kingdom Viridiplantae; phylum Streptophyta; class Magnoliopsida; order Fabales; family Fabaceae; genus Inga; species Inga leiocalycina. The sequence goes on along the minus strand of OY725320.1, from coordinate 29,663,176 downwards.
ACTGTTGCGTGTTGTTGCTGATGCTCTCGTTCACACACGTGCTACCACCCACCATCATCAGCAAATTCCTGAGGATTTTCGTAGGGTGAATGTGACGAGTGTTAGAAAGGGGGAAGAAGTTACAGCCATCCCTGTTCCTGATCCAAAGGTTGGCACGTTAAGTCAAGCGATATGATCTTTCATCCTTTGGCCTCACAATCTTATTGGTTCAGACGCAACACCTCCAATGGTAGGAATTACCTTACTATTACTGAAAATCTGTTGGCATCCTAATAACAATTTGTTTTTTGATGTTCTAAAAGGATGACGAAGCTGCGAGGAAATGGCCCTACTTAGCACGGCTGCAACAGATCTACAAGGGCATTAAACAGATTGACTTGAAGATGCCTCTAGGGATTGTGGGCCAATTGGAGTATCCCTACACGATTGACAATACAGATCTCAAGCAGTTTATCAGGTTGGAGGAGATAGATGCAGGCTGGTGAAATTTGCAATCCGGTAAGTTTTTTTTTTCAATTTTCCTATAGAATTCATTTAGTGGTTTTTTGATTTCATACATTCAATAATTCATTCCTTATTTTAATTCTATTATAACACCTTCCACGGTCTCTGCACAAACATGGAAAGATGTGATTGGTATGGATTCTTATGTCCTGCGAATACGACAGGGGATACTTGTATTGTGGCGCATAGGACTCACTATGTCGGCTACGCAATGGGACAGACCAAACTTCGTTGTTATCTAGCACCCATTATTCAACGGTTTGTATTTACATTTTGTCAATTTAAGAAGTTTAATAAAAAATTGTCTTCTCATTTAACTTCATTTTAATGTGTACATGTTGTTAAAGTTACCACTGGAGTTTGTGTGTTATATGTCCCCTCCGCAACGTAGTCTATTGGTTTGATCCCTTGAGTAAAAAGCCAGACAAAGATACAAAATGTGTCTTCGACACGTAAGTTATTCTGTTCGTATTTCATTGACTCTTAAAAAAAATGAATAGTTCTAATTTCTGTTCATTTTGATTTTCATGATAGTGGTTGTCAAACATATAGAGTCCTAGGTGGGTCACGCAAGTGTACAGTTGTTAAAAAGCCAAAGTGGTTTTATCCGATAGTAAGTACATTCGATCCTAGCTAATTGTTTCATTGACGGACCTTTTAGACATACCTTTATTGATTTTAACAACCAATTGCATCCCTTTGATTTAAAGTGCCCTCGGCAACCTGGCAACACTGAATGCAGATATTATGTTATACTTTATATGTATAACATCACTCAAAATGGAATTACTAGCGATTTTGAAAAGGTAATCGCTTCTTCATTCTCAAATGATAATATTTTTGGTGTTCTAATCGAAATGCTAATTAATTCATTTGCTTGAGATTCATTTCATCAAAGCTTACTTTCTAATTTTTAGATTTTTGATAATGAAGATGCCTACCTACGTGAAGACCTTGATTTGATCAGAGATCTTTTGGCTAGACATCTTCTTCAACATATAGAGCAGTAAACTTTTTATTTTATATCAGTTTGTAGTTGTGTGATGACAGCATTTTGACACTTTTTGGTTGTTATTGTTGATATATATAGTAGTAGGTTGTATGAGTTGTTATTGTATGTATATATAGTAAAAATTGTAGTGCTGGATGTCCTTACCAGTTTGTAACGGACAGTGTGGTTTATGAATCCATCTTCTATTCTATTTCTGCAGTTTGAATTCGCTGGGTAATACAGAATATAAATTATGGTATAAAAAAAAACCTAACATTTAGACGTTCCAAATTAAGAATTGGGATGTCTAAAGTCCCCCCGGTGGGACTTTAGACGTCCCAAATGACAATTTGGGATGTCTAAAGTCTCACTTTAGACATCCCTTTTATTTGGGACGTCTTTTCTTACAACTTACTACGCCCCCAGCATATACGTCCCCCCGTTTTGAGACGTTAAAAGTGTCAAATTTGGAAGGTTATAGCCCCTTTTTGTAGTAGTGTGTACATTCTCTTCAATTTTGAGAAAAGAAGACAAAGACAAGTAACAGATGGAACGAGTCGTAAGAGGTAAAGGATGGGTTGACCTAGGAACCCAACTCTGTGGCGGTGTGAGAGAAAATGAGCAATGGATTATCTTGCACAGCCTTGAGCAATTCCCTATCCGAAATCCTTAAATCCGACTTTGGATTATCCAGGTGGACAATTTCAAGTAGCACATAACAGACGTTTCAAGAAAGTTAACGGGGTTGTTAAATTTTCTCTATTTTAAATTATTTATGTGTATTTTTGTCGCTTGCAAAACTTATTTATGGCATACGCTCCTAAAAAAACTTTATTAGTAAAATTATACCTCAACTCTGTTTTAGCGCAAGGTTTTGAATTCAAACTATGTATGAAGGGTATATTGGATGTATCATTATGCGTTATGGCAAAAAATCTTTATGCATCCTTATCTCATACATGTTTAAGTCCTTAAATGTAAAAGTTATTTAATTAAGGGTTAAGGGTAAAAAATGCCCATGAGTTTTTACCCAAAGTTCATCCAGCACCATATGCTTTTTTGAGATTCAAAAGTACCCATGAACTTCAAAAATAGGGTCAAATTTGTCATTTTCGTCAAAGTTGAAGATAGGGAGATGTGACAAGTAGGGGTAAAGTAAATGTCTGAATGTCCCCCATTGAACCTGACAACACCGATCTCCTCTGGAAGAAGTCAAAGAGTGAAGGGAAAGGAAGAAGTCAAAGAAAACCAGAACCATTGGTAAGGAAGAAGTCGAAGAGTGAAGGGAAAGGAAAAGGAAGGTGCATGGCGACGTCCTCAAGCTCGTAGACTGGGAGATCCAGAAGAAGGGTGGTGCTAATGAGGAATCCAAGTCATGAGGAGTTATACGAAGGTCCGGTGAGGTTTTTCCATCACTAGTTGTTGGCTCTTCGATAGACGTCTTGGACAGACGGCAATCTAGGTCGGCACTTTTATGGCTACCAAAACTACTACCAGGTAGGCATTTCAAGCTTCATTTATCTCACTTTTCACCTTTTATTTTTTTAAGATGGAAGATGATAGTTTGAGGGGAACTTTGATAGGATGGGGGTTGTGGATTTTTTTGTTGGCACAATGTACAGTTTGATGACAGGGCAAATGAAGTAATAAAGGAGTTACTTGATGACATAGACAAGCTGTATGATGAGAATGCTAAACTTCAAAGAAGGAAGCACAATGAGGGCTTCTATGAAGAGCTAGTTTCAATCTATGGTGAGTTGAAGCAGATGAAAGTGATAAATGAGAGAAAACAAAGGCAAGAAATAAAGGGGTAGAAAAAGTTGAGAATTGTGGTCGGATTACTAGTCTTAAGTTAGGCGTGGTTTTTTGTTTTGTATTTGCAAACTAAGGTATGGTGGAAGGAGATGAATGAAGGTTGTGTAATATGCTGTAAGTGTGAATCATTTGTAATAGAGATTTTAAAGATATTAAAATATGTTTTGTGGCAACTAATTCCATATTTCATCTGTAATTTTCGAGAAGCTACTAATTCCATTCATTGCTTGCTGAGATGCAATTGCATGGAAGAGGAACACATTAGAAAATACTCAGAGAAAGAATCGTATACACAGAGTTCGATATTTGAAGCCATCCAATATACTTGATACATTCGCAGGCCGGTTTTGTTATTTGAAGCAGATTGGCTTCTGGTGTACTTTCTTCAGCACTTGCTGAAAATATGCCAATTCCAATCATCTCTTTCATTGTATACATGAAGCATGGTTTTGTGAGAATAGATTGAAATTATGTCACTAAGTTGACCACAAGCAATGGATTCTAGTTTACATAATGATGTTCATGATCACACAATTCTAGTAAAAGGTCATTGATGATGGAAAATAACAGTAATCCCAAGCTAAGAAGAAAAAGGGAAATCATCACCATTTTGTGTAATCATATTGCTTTTTTTCACCCCTCGAATGTTCTGTAATAATTGAAGCCTTAACGAGGTTGCACCCAACATGACAGATTGACGATTTAACACATTGTAAATTGATTTACACCTTTGTAAATCTGTAAATCGATTTACACATTGTAAATCCATTTACACTTTACATAATGCACTGTCACACTTTACATCAGATCAAAAGTAGAGTAATAGGATTGAAGGAGCTTAATGTTGAACCAAATACATTAGACCAAAAGAAGCTGAAAAGGTTCAAAGTCCTTGATTGGGCAATGTTAATATTATACCAAAACCAGCTGAAAAGGTTCAATGACCTTGCATTACAAAAAGCGCCAAAATAATCCTATTACATGATTACAAAAAGTTTCAAAATAGAGACACAAGACTAAATAGAAGGCTTTGTTTTTTCTTTGGTTTTTGAAATCATGGACTATCTTTGTGCTAATAGCTAGGATGTTGTGATACATGGATTGTTGCTCCACTGCAAGCCTTGTGGTTGAACTGGTAGGGTAGCACGCTCTACCACATCGTATGGTTGACGGTTCAATTGAAGGACTCTTGAACCCTCAGGTGCGCTTGTACTTTGTCGCACATAACTCTCATCATCACTATCATCCTCTTTTGACCTATCTGCCTCACTGGATCCATTCTCATCCTCAGTACTAGTGAAATTCTCATTCTCTTCCTTTGTCACTTTTATTTTCCCTTTGTCTCTTTCTTTTGCAGTTTGACCATCACTACTCAAATCTAAACCTATCTCAATAAAGTCATCTAGCCCTTCTACCTCCTTAATTGTATCTTCCTCTTCTTCTATCCTTAAACTATCACTGATTGTACTACTACCAACCACAGTACCCTCACCACTCCCCAACCAAGCCTTGGTTGCTTCCCAAGTCTTTGTTGCTCGTTCAACCTCTTCAGTATATCGCTTGGCCACCCTCACTTTCCTCTCTTCTTCCGTCTCTTCCATATTTCCCTCTCTTTCCTTTAGCTTATGGCCTCGGTTTTGAAAGAGAAAGATAAAGGAAATGAACTTTTATAATAAGCTTATGTCATTTTACAATATGCTTATGTCATATTTTCTAATTTCCCAAAAATCCAAATTTTAACTTTTTCTCTTATGTATATGTAAATGATATGGATCCAATTAACATGTAACAATATTTCCCTCTTCTTGGCCCATGCTAAAGACGTCCTAGGATGCCTTCAATCAACCTAACATGATTTTTCCATTCATCTCATAATTTTAAAAATTGCCATAACATTTTAATTTAATTTCCGGATTTAATGGCAATTCTGACAGATTTTCTGCCCTAACTTTGAAAAATCATAACTCTTAGCTCATAAATTGAAATGACACAAATTACATGTCCATTTTGAAGCTTGACATGTAAACTTTAAGACTGAAAAGTTTCATAATTTTTAGATATCATTTGACCATTCAAAACATCCATACTAACTGACTACCCTGCATATAGTTTCAATGGACATAATTTCCAACTTTTGCACAATTGTTCCCAATGATTCCAATTTCACAACAAACACTCCCCCCACACAAAATTTCACAAGGAAGTAATTGGAATCACTAAAACAACCAAATTCTCATCATATCCACTTTTAAAGTCATTAACCCTTAATCAAAATTTGAGATATTACAAATACCCTCTGCAGAAGAGCTTGGCATTGAATTAGGGTTCGATTAAACATTGTTAGGTTTATCCGTAATTTTAGTTGGCTTACTGTTATGTGCCTTTTTGGTTTACTACTTATGCAAGTTGGATAATTGGCAAGACTGGACCATTCTTTAAAGTTAACCAACTTTGTCCACTGCTAGGAACGCACATGCTTTAGTGTTGTACTCATGGTTATTACAAGTTTAGATATTAAGGTTTTTGTATCATACGTAATAAATGGACCTCAAATGGGCTGAGGTTTTATAGTTTATTCAAACAATGTGCTTTTTCTTTAATTTTCCGTTGAACTTGATGGGCTTATTTATTTCCTTATGAAAAATGATTGGGAAGAATGTTGTCCCAATACTAAAAGGAAACAGTGGATAACATGACACGCATTAGATTTGTGGGCCCATGAATAAAAAAATGAATCAAATCTATTACCCAGAAAAGGAACAAATCACCAAGCAAAAAAGTCTCATGAAAAAAAAATGATACCACATTTATAAGCAAGTAGGAATGTGTACATGAGGACATTAAATTAATTTAAAAAATGGAACAACTCTATTTCCCAAAATAGAACCTACAATGAGTACATTAAGTGTGTGTTTGTATTTATTTTTAGAGAATAGCTTTCACAACTTACAGAAAAGGGCTTATGAAACTACGGATTTGGTGGTTTCTAAACACTTAAACTACTGTGTTAAAATCAGCCCCGCATACCATCCTAGTCTATTACCCAGAACTTGAGCATACATTGATTATTCCATCCAGCATTAAAAGAACAACATAGTAGCAATAACAAAAACATTAGCATATCATAAATAGAACAGTCTCCTGTTTGCATGAAGGTTTGGTCCCTTGCCTGCCCTACTTATGGTAAAACTAATCACTTCAGTGGTCCCTATGTGCATCCTCCACCTCTGGTCCATAAGAATGAATCCTGCAAAAAGGAAATGGAATAAATGCAAGTAATAGAATAAAATTTAAATCCACATACAAAGTACTAAATCAAATAAGGGACAAAAGACTAAGATTCCCTATACCTGTATGTAGACTGTAAATAGTGGACATCCCATACTTGGTATTGACCCATTGATTGGGTTTATATGGAAACAGACAAAACATGGCATTCACACATTTCATACTAATTAGGGCAAATATACAAGGAGAAAACACACATGATATGAATAGAAAATTATACTAAACATAAGAGCTTGCGATTATATTCGTTAAATTGTGACAAAGTTTCTGTGACACTAACTTATAAGCCACATAAAAACATAAAACTTAAATAAACGTCATAGCGGGGATTGGGATCACTGGACTCCAAATTTAACAACTTGTCCACAAAATATAGACCATAAAAAGAAAGGGAACAACATCTTCGACTAAATGAAAGTCAGCTAAAGGAGTTGGAGATAACTCATCCTAGTCCCTAATCATTTGCTGCTTCATCGTGAGAACCTCCGAAAATTCAAGCTCAACAAACATCCTGGTAGCTTCACTATAAGATCTGAGTGTCATCACACCGAATAGTAAGAAACCAACACACAAGTTAAAGCACAATATAAACACCTACAAATCGATGAAAAGAAGAAATGCTTAACATATAGACTACGAAGATTATGGACGTACCACACTGGGTTGGAAAGCCTGGAGTGACATTCTCAACTAAGACAAACATCATATGGGAGTCGCCGAGGTACTTCTGTTGATTGGCAATCTTCTCCACAATAGATTCAACCTTATCACCACGTATGATATAGATCACTTGGTCCCTGGCCCTGCAAACCGAGATTACTTGTGAAAACGTACATATCGTCATAAAGCTACCATTTTTAATGGGTGAAAATCTTTAACAATGACAGAAAAAGGGCCTGAAATATACCACTGTGTGTCCTACCTAGATGACTCCAGCGTCAAAACAATCTCTTTATAAAAGAGCCCATATATGAAGTGAAGTGAATCCCATCACGATGCCAAAGAAATCCACACACATATGAAGAAAAGACATAAAGCATGGGTAGAGAAAAATTAACTTGTAGTCAGATGATGAAAAAATATCGATTTATTGGGACTAACGGAAAATTACCAGCAAAACAGCCATCATCAACCATGGCCCAAGCAATGTCAAAGCAGGTCCTCGGGTGGAGACAGCGATCAATCATGGGCTCGTAACAGTTGTGAATGACAGAGTCTAGTGCAAACTCAAGGTCGAGACATTCGTGGAAACGTTCCCCACCTAAGACGACCTCTATAGCAGTCATGTTGAACACCTTCCCTTCTTTAAACTTCCAGAAAAAGCATTACATCACCTTATCTAAGTGGAAGCACACAAGCATCCTAGTGCCCTGAGACGAACAACAAAAAAGTCAAGCAGTATAAATACTTAGGGTTGATAAAATCAAGAAAAAAATGATATGAATATAACATACAGTAAAAGGTAAAATCATCTCTTCGTACAGCAGAAAATCGTAGCCAACAAACTCCTTCACATAACAGGATGTCCTCAGGTTGGAACGAAGCTCCCACCGCTTGATCGACCGGATGAGACATACCATAACACAGTGTTTGCTTAAAATCCTTAGCTGGAGGTCATCCAAGAACACCTTCAGAAGCTTCTCCATAACCGCAAACTCAACTGGATGATGGACGGAAAGGAGGGATGGGTGCCAGAGAAGAAAAAGATGCTTGTGGATGAGTGAGACATGGCCCGGGGGGGCACATCCTTAAATAGGAACGAACAGGTGCAATAGGGAAGATGGAGAAAGCTCTATGCAGTAATGCTCACACCTACTCAACTTCAGAAAAACGAAGAGTTAAGCCCCTCTAATTAATTTTCCCGAGTGAACCCAACAGAGAGGTCAACAAATAACTCACCTAGAAATTGAATAATCACAATGGCATTAACCATAAACCTGCTAATGAAAAAAAAAAGGATTGGCTTGAATGAACAATAATATTAGTCTAGAGCCATCCTGGAGCCGTGCAGAAGATCGGTTTGACTAAACAGTATCTATAAATTAGTTGATGCTTTTATTCGGGAAAAAAAAAAAAAGAAGAAGAAGCAATGATTTCAATAAGTTTCTGTACTCAAGATTTTTTTTGCTTCTTATTTTCTTAATCTCATTTCATTACAGTTTTTTTTGTTCATATCATTCCGTATCATTTGTATCTCCTGGGCAGCAAATGAGACAGTAAAACGTGTGAGATGGTATCTATTGATTTTTTTTCTCTATTTATTTTTTATTAAATATAATTATTGTTATATTAATTTTTAATGATTAAGATTTAATAATATTAAAAGATATTATTATAATGAAAATATATTATAATAAACCTCAAGTTATTGAAAATTAATTTAATAAAAAATATATTCAATAAAAAATAAATAGAAAAAAAAAATCCTCTCCCGTAAAACGTGGGGCGTCCTATAAAATTGGAGTGTAAAATGCAGTGATGGGCTGACTGACCGGTGAAGAAGCTCTGAGCCTGTGACGCCGCGAATCAGTTTCTCTTGTCATTCCCACCACCATGGATTCCCTACTTCCCCTTTCCTTTCTCTGTTTCTTGGCCCTGTCTATCTCCCTCCACTTCCGAGCTGCCTCAGCCAATACTGCTGCTTACCCCACCATCCCCGGCACCGATTCCGTTGACTGCTCCATCTCCGGCGGCGGCCGCGGCAACCCCGATCTAATTCCTCCTCGCCGAGAAGTCTACGATAATGGTCGAATATTCGATATCTCTCACAAATACGTTCCCGACATGCCAGTCTGGGACTCTAAAGATGGCCTTGGTAGACACTTTCTCTGGCTCGAGAAAAGCATGAAAAATGGTTCTCGGGCCAATAGCTCAGCTATGAAGCTTGGTGTTCACACTGGTACCCATGTTGATGCTCCAAGCCACTTCTACGACAACTACTTAGACGCCGGTTTTGACGTTGACTCGCTCGATATAGAAGTCCTTAATGGTAAAAGAATGGTTATGGTTTTGGTAGCCTTATACTTCACTTTAATTTTCCTCTGGGTGATGATTTATTGTAATCTAGCTGTATGTAGAAAGTACCATTTTTTCGGATGTCCCTCCGCGTTGACATTTATTATGTTAATCCCATGCGTTTTATGAAATCTTTCCGTGAAATTTTAGGATAGTTTTCAGCTCCCTCTCTTCTGGCTGTAGTGGATGGTTCATCCCACAATACTGTAATATTGTCTTCTTTAATCTTACCATTCTCAGCATTGTGCTTCGTTCACTTTCTTCACTCCATATTGCTGAACAAAGAATTTGTAATTTAGCGGGTGTGCATATTGAAGTCAATTATCGGTTTATCCATGCATAGTGTAAACAGCTATTTGCTCGCCAGTATTTGTGTCAAGCTTTGCAGAGTGAACAGTGGCAAAAGCATTACGCTACTAGCCTCTAGTAGCTCTATGGTTGTTTTGCATAATTCTTTCGAGATTCTGTCTGTTTGGTTGAGTGATTTATGAAAGAATATGCTCAATTTAGCTCAGCCCAATCTTAGACTATGAATATCAATTTTCACTCACTATTACATGTTCTAACTGAGGGTCAGTCATAGTGTAATGATAAGATTGCTGCCATGTGATCTGGAAATCATTGGTTTAAATCCAGAAAAAAGTTTCTCTGATTGTGGGGGTAAGGCTATACATACATTTATCCCTCCCCAGACCCTACCTGTGGAAGCCTTGTGCATTAGGCCGTCCCTTTTTTTTATTGCATGTTTAAACCCACACTGAAGGAATTTAGAGCTTGCATCGTGAATAAGAAAATTGATTCAAACTATTCTATGGTATCTAAAATTTGTCAATTAACCGGCACAAGAGCAGGTGAATCATCCTGCTGGCCTTCTCAATGTTACTCCTTACTGTATTATTTTCCTTTTTGTTTTATGCTCTTTCTCTTTGCAAAAATCATGTATTCCTTGCATACTTATATTCTGTGTGATAACTTCTTCCTCATGAACTCCCTGCCAGTAGTCAGATGCTTTATCCATTTACTTTTTGGATTTTCTGGAACTGTATTGGATTTAAATTTTTCTTAGCTGTATTGGAAGATTAAATTTATTCCTTTCTCCTTTTTATTAATAATTGATTTTAGGAATACTGTGGTTTATCATATTGGCATAGATGCTAACAGAGGACCTATTTTTATCTTTAGGCTATGCGCTACTGGTCGATGTTCCAAGGGATACAAACATAACTGGTATGTATAACTTATGAGTTTGCTTTGAAAGACAACTTATTTGTTTGCTATGTTGGATTTTGCACATGCTAATCTGGTTAACTTTAGTAAAATTCAACGTTTTTCTGATGAATGAGAATTATTGTGTAATCAAGAACCTATAAATTGCACATTTTTCTGATGAACGCAACATTCTTATTAATTGCTCTGATCATTCATGTGTAATCAAGAACCTATAAATTAATAAATTTTGAGATGTGAATGTTAATTTGTCCAGCATACCAAGCTTTATGGTTAATAATAAAGATAAAAGTGACAAAACGAAGATGCTCTCAAGGGAGGGTGCTTTCTCATATACAGCATCTTCTTCGCATTTGCTATTTTTGGTTTCTATAGTTAAAAATGCTTTTCATGGAATTTTACCTTCCTCAATAATTGTATATTAGATCACAGCTTGCTTTTTTTTACAGCTGAAGTTATGAAGTCCCTGAGTATTCCTCGCGGTGTACGTCGTGTGCTCTTCAGAACGTTAAATACTGACAGGTTACTCGTATAAATTACTTGCATTTTAACCGTTGTAAGATTATTTTGCTGTTGTTGTTGGTCTTGCATAAAAAGTTAAATTGAATATATTTCTTAATTGATATGTTTATTCAATTCTAGACATTTTGACCTTGAACTTGAAGACCCAAAATAAAATCTCATGTTACGATTATTTAGCTTAGTGATATGTATTATCTCATTAGAAGCCACATGTGAACTTAAACTTGTTAAAATGTTAGGCGGCTTATGTTTAAGAAGGAATTCGACACGAGCTATGTAGGGTTCAAGGAGGATGGAGCAAAATGGCTGGTCGAGAATACTGATATTAAACTTGTAGGTGAGATATGTATCAGTGACATGTATTATCTCTCACAAGTTTTTGGCTGCCTAATTCTCAAGGGCATATTCTTTGACCTTTTTCCTGAGTCAAATGACCGGATTCATGTTTAATTTTTGCACTTGTAGTCAGTGCATGTGTAACTTCATCTATGCATCCATTTTACAATACGTAGGTTTGTGTCATATCCATAACTCTATGCCATGGTACCACACTAGCTCCAGTATCTCTATATCATGGAAGCAAGATATATCATCAACAACAAATTTATCACCATTAGTTTTTTTGTCTTTCAAGCAAATACTAAAAATTAAGTCCGTACTCTTTTGTGTTTGTGCGCGCGCGTCTGTTCAGTCTTTTGAAACTCTGTGAATGAAGAAATAATAATAGGTAGGGCTTATTAATAGTATTTCCTAGTTACAAGATGACATTTATTCTCTTTTGCATCTTTCCTCTCTCTACCTATTGAATTTTATGTCTTATGCTATGAGAAAATTTAGTAAAATTACCTCTGCTGTTCCATTTGATTGTTGCTAAGTTATTGTTTCCTTCTGTCACAAAAGTTACTATCATGCCTATTCACATTCCTACAATGCACTGTAGGAGTTGATTACTTGTCCGCTGCTGCTTATGAGCACTCGGTTCAATCACATCTTGTATTTCTGGAAAGAAGGGTAAGAAAATGTTTGTCTCATTATACTAATTCATTCATGTCTGGTTCATACTATTCATCAGCTAATTGTTAATCCCTTGATTTATTTTTAACGAGAAGAAAACATCAGATCCTATGAGTCAAAGCACAATAGTTATGCCATCCACATTTGGTTTTATATTAAATTTTTAACTCCTACAATTTCCAGACTTGTGGTACTGGTAATGCTGGGTTGTATACTAATTGTTGATTTTGGTTATCATTATGATCCCTGCACTCATGAATATTACATTCTGTTTTCACCCTAGATAGTTGGGAAATATCTACAAATTCTCTTTTTTCTGTACATCTTGTTTTTTGGCCACTCCTTTTACTGTACATCTACTTAACTTATTTTTGGACGATTTAGTTCTGGTGGCTGTCCTCTTGATAATTGGTAGAAGTTGCAAGTCCTAAAAATTATTATTGGCATTTTATTTAGTAGATGTTAGTAGCTAACCCATCTAGATTACGTTTTCTTATGAAACACGCTTACTGTCAAAACAAGTTCAATGTACTCTCTGGATCAGTTCATAATGATCAGCTGCAGGCCTGACGAACTAATCGCAGTTTTGCACCAAATTTTCTTTTCTGCTTTTTTGAGGAAGTTGTCACCTCTTGGTGCAATATTTTTTTTAATCTTGAAATATAACTTCAGTTTAATAATAGATAAGGTTTGAGAGGACTTGCTAGCATGTTTTCTCAGATTTTACTTGTACAGACAACAACTTAAAAAAAGGAGCTTTTTTCTTGCTTGGACTATGCCTAGTATCAATAAGCAATGAGCTAATAAAGCCAAGAACTTCTCAGGAAATCATTCTTGTGGAAGGCTTGAAGCTGGATGATATCCCAGAAGGAATATATACACTGAACTGCTTGCCCCTTAGGTTGGTTGGTTCCGAGGCATCACCAATACGATGCATTCTGATCCGATAATACATCCATGTGAGAGTTTGAGGTGGCCAAAACCTGGGGTAAGTTCATATTCGTGCTTTTGGTTCTCAATATTGTTGTCCTCTTTTTGGATGGGATGTGACCTGCTTTTGGACACAGTTTCCCTACTCTGCCCTTATTGACAATTCAAATGCTGCTGCAGAAGGGTGAGATTGATGATCAGAAAACAATGGCGAGAAGTCTGAGTTATGTGGCGATCACTAGTGTCGATGTGAAACAGGATGAGTTGCCAAACTGTCATATTTATGTTGAACTAAACATGTTTCTCTTGTAAAAAGGCTAGGAATGAGTTGCATTGGCCTATAAAGAGTTTGAAGTTTGTTTGTGTTTATGTGTTGTATGAGGGCCAAATAAAAAAGGTGTTTGTGTTGTATGAGGGCCAGATAAAAAAGGAGGATGTGCTATTTTATTTGAATAGGTTTAAATTCGGAAACTACTTATATGGCTCTTTTCCTAAGGTCCACTTCCCCTCCGTGGCCTTAATCCACCTATTCAATAAATCTACTAAAAAAGAGTGACCAATGCATGAGGCTTCTATCAAGTGGGGTTTAAGGGGAGATAAATAGATATACACAACTTTATCCCAACAAGTGGAGAGGTTGTTTCTAACATTCGAACCTATGACCTTCAAATCATATAGCAATAACCCTAGCATTGGGTCAATGCTCACCCTCTAATGAATGTCATTAATGGTGTGGATTGAGGCCCCAAAAGGGAAGTTGACCTTAAGGTAGAGGAGATAATCCTCTTCCCTTTTCCACATGTGTAAAAGCTTTTCAACATATTTCTTTCCAATAGATCAAGAAGTTGCTATCTGCCCAAAAACAAAAATTATGAGGTTGGTCAAACTGCAATTAAGTTCTAAATGTTTTTGCAAATTCCCTCTTAGGGTAAGCGAATGGTACTCCCTTTGGTCCTTCATATAAGATATATTTATTTAATTTACATAGATTAAGGAAGTTAGTTTATTAAATTAGTTAATATAACATATTTTCTAACACATCCTAGTCATATTTCTTAATTCCATTCTTTCCTCTCCTGTTTAATTATTATTGGAAGAGCATCAATAACGATAAATTAAGAAAATACTAACAAATATGAAAATCATGTCTTATATTTATGATTAAGATAAACTCCTCCAATATGTCTTATATTAAAAACTAGAGGGAGGATTATAAAAAAAATGATTTTGATTATATAATATCTATGTATCTATCTAATATATTATGAATTGAATAGTCAGTAGAGATTGTTTTAGATGATCTGGCTCATGTAAAGGACGAATGAGGACTACACACAAATGGGGTTGGAGGGGTGGATGACTATCAATGTCGATGGAGTTTACTCTCATAAGGATGGCATGGTGGGATGTGGAGGTATTATCAAAGATTATAAAGGTAATCCAATTGAGGTCTTCTTGCTTCATATATTGAATGGAGATCCTTTGATGGCAGAACTATGGGAATGTCTTATGTGTCTTTAAAGGGTTTGGGATGGGAACAATAAATGTGTCTGTCTAAGAAATGATTCTTCAGATGCCATTAAACCATTAAGCTCATCAAGGATGAAAATAATTACCTTCATAGCAATTGGAATTTAATCTAAGAATGTTATAATATGATTCAATGTGTTTAGCTGGTCAATCTTCAACACGTTGGAAGAGAGAAGAACTCTGAAGCTGATATGCTAACCAAGCGTGCTTTAAAGATGCCCGAAGTTTTCATTTGATTCCTTCAGATAATTTTAGTTTGTTTCTCTTTTTGTAATGAATATTGGTTTTTACTGCTTTCTTGCTTTAAAAAAAAATGATATGGCTCATGTTCTATAGGGACCATTAACAGCTCAATGCTTTAAACAATTAGCAGTATGAGTATCAGAAGATACAATGCACCGGAAGCAAATGGCCAATTTGTTGAATTAGGTTCACATATACGAGGAGGATGGCCTACATTATAAACAGGACTTGTCGATATTGGCTTGTTAATGCTTTGCTCAAATCTGGGAATATTTTGAAGTTATCAAATGATTTTGTACTGTTATTATTTGATCTTGTGATTATATTTTGGCTTTTTTATTATTATTATGGCTATTTCGATTAATATCAATTTTTTAAGGACCATCAATAGGCATTGGGCCTGGTAATGGATTAAAGTTTCTAGTCCAAGCCCAAGATTTCAGGACTGGATCCAGATAGTCCAACAGGTCATTTGCTAATTACGCACGGATCACTGTCAGTAGTAGACCCAGCATATCATAATCATATATACTACCTCCACTCATTAATATAAGTTTGATGCACTACAAACTAAATCTTATATTAATAACCAGATGCATTATATATACACTAATAGGAGTTGGATCTAATGGAAGGAATTAATCCCTTATAACATGGCGAATTAAGGTTTGAATCCCACTAAGATAAATGTCCACATTTAGTGTTTGACGGTGTCTCGAACAGGATTGTTTCCAATACGAAGATACCCGTGCCTATCAAAACACACACACCAATAGGGAGCTGGGTCTAACGAAAGGGGGTAATCCCGTCTAACATGATAAAACAAAGTTCAAATCTTCATTAGAAGAGGTACTCATATTTACTACCCAATGCCTCGAATAGAATGGTCTTCAATAGGAGGATATATATGCCTAGCAAATATTTATATATGTGTATATATGGAGTGAGAGAGAGATAAGGGGGTAATTAAGAAGCTTGGATAGAAACAAAGGGTTTGTTGAGGTGATGAAGCATGTGTTTCTGCGTTTGTGGCAGGAACTCTACTGCAACGTGGTGTGGGTTTATGAGTTTGGTTGTAGATTTTGTACAAGTGTTTGTTACTGCATTCATGCTTGAATAGTAAGTTACTGCCCACACCAACGAGGTGAAGGGCTCAAATCTATTGTTTGGATATCAGTTGCAGAAATTGACATTAAGAAGAAAACTCAATTCAGAAAATCTACTAATTTCTTTCACTCAATTCAGTAAAATCAGTCAAACTAGCATTTATTAAAAATTTGAGTTTGCAACATTAATATTTGAGCCTCCAAACAAGGAGTAATATCCAAAACACATCTCAGCTTTGAATTTCAGCTTTTAACACCAATGCATTCAGTGGCCCACCAGGAAGCTTTAACAGCTCAAAGAGTTGTACTATTGAAACCATTCACGGGTTCGTTCTTCTCTCTGTGAATGTTGGTCGACCCCCATTATTGATACAACCTAATGTGGAGACCAACTCATAAAAGAAATTCGCCTAATTTATTCATACCAATATCAAATTTTAACAGCTCAATTTCTTCTCTTTAACTAGTAATAACTTTGTCAGAAAATGAAGTTTACCTTCTATAGAATATCTCCAATCTAAACCCAATATATTGGGATTTGGGGCCTCTAGCTGCCCTTTCCCTGATGTGCCCTCTGCTGTGCCCCTATTTTGGGGTCTTTTCAAATGTATTTTTTATGACTCTTTGGATCATTAGATTCTACACAAAATGTGTGACATTTTGATATATTATAGGCAAAAAATGGACATGTTTTCAATTTTTTATAATTTTTCAAAGATATTTTAGAAAAAAATACTTAAAGTTAAAAAAAACACACAATTTTTCTGAAATATCTTTGAAAAATCATAAAAAATTGAAAATATGTCCATTTTTTGTCATAATATATCAAAATGTCACATATTTCGTATAGAATCTAATTATCCAAAAAGCCATGAAAAATACATTTGGGAAGGCCCCTAAAATGAAGGCGCAACATAGGGCAAGTTAGGGAAGGGGCAACAGAGGCCCCAAATCCAATATTTTGGGAGAATCATTGTGAAGTTGGAATGTAATAACCAAAAAATCTCACAATGAATGAGCAGTATGTAAAGATAATTTCTAATCTATGGAATGATAATAAATCCATACTACTCACTTATTATTGAGACTTTTTTGTTATTACATTTTTACCTTGAAACCTCATAGTGATTTTCCTATATTCTCTCCAATTCTTTTTATAAGCAACAACTACCTAAGTCATGCAAAATAAACTGATGATTAAAATTAGTTCAAAGCAATGAATGGGTAAGAGATATAATTTCTTCCTCCAAACATACCTTTATTTATGAAGATGATGAGTGAGAGAAAGGATGAGTAGGAAAAATATGAGAAAGACATACAATTAATTGATTGGAGATAAAAATGGAAAAAGTGCATTAATTTTTCATTTTTGCAAGCATGTGCATTAATTTTTAGACAAAGCAAAATCATTCGTTATATACAAGATCAAGCCTATGAAAAAGAAAACTGCTCATGAATAAAACGGGAGGAGTATAATTTAGCCAATACTAAAACCTCATCACACAAAAACAAGACTCTAGTTTTCACTATGGAACTGGTGGGATCCAGCCTGAAGATCTGAAGCAAATGTGTTGGATCAATGTCTGTACGCACAGTTACACAAGCAGATTAAATTATCAATGCTTGCCCATCTGTTTATGGGGCTTTCATTTATGATTAGTCTTCTTTTCTTTGTACATAAAGTTATCAGAGTGTTTTTTTTGTGGCAGAGAGACGATGCTTTTATTTTCTTTGATACATATATCCTGATTCTGAAATTTGTGAACTGAACTCATTTTAATTTGCAGAGTGATTTTTAAGTACTGGGTATGCTTCTATTTATTGCCTTTTATAATTCTCAACCACCCTATGTTTCCAAAATTTAAACTTTTCTGTTCATGCAAAAACAAAATTAGGACTCTGCTGGTACGTTAGGGGTCACTATAGTAGACTGTTCACAGATACCCAAAATCTTGGTCTGATATATATTATCACACACTTGTGAGAGAGGGACCTCCCATGGCTGGCCCAGTCAACAGCATTAAAAAAATGTTGTCCTCTTCTTATCAGTTTTGGAAGAGACCATCGAATTGACTTTAGTTTGGGAAGAATCAATATATAATGGGAACAAGTCATAGTGTTTGTGTCCAAAATAGTGAACAGTTTGTAGTTTTGAGCTCCATTCAATGTAAGGTTTCAGATTTATTAGTTGTTTCTAACGTTGTAAACTTTATAAAATTTAACTTCACAAAATTTTTTATAAGAAAAAATGTATTCATGTTTAAGAATCCAAGTAAGCAAGTTATTAATAAATTGGGCAACAAAAAAGTAAGTCATTGATAGATTCTAGTAGCTTGTAATCATAATTTTTAGAAAAATATTGTTAGGTTAGCTTCATAACTTAACGATTTTTAAAATATATTTTAATATATTTTAAAATTTTTTTGCTAAATTTGATATAAGTTTTGAATATTTTAAGTGGAGTTCTTCTTTATTTTACCTCTTAAGTATCAACCAATTGGCCCAAAAAGATAATGTTGAAGCATTAAAAAGGATGAACATTTACTAACAAGCTTTAGTTAAAATGGTAAGCGACTTTAACCTCATAGGAAATAAAATACAATTTTAAATTCTGAAAAACGCACTTACTATAAGAGGTTAAAAAAAGGGTGATATTTATAAATTTTTATATTTTAATCCTTACTCTTATTTATGTTAATATTCTTCTATCTTCAATCATAAATATAGAATTTAGTTTGTAGTACAATTCACACCACAAACTAAATCTTACATTTAAAATTATAAGAGTATGAAATTTTGTTAATATATATCTAATTGTGTGGGTGTGTGCGCGGGGGCTTTTTTTTCTTAATTATATCTAAATTTTGAGGTTACTTTGTTGAATTAGTCTTGCCTGTGCTTAAACCAAATGCGTTGAAAAGTGACCATATTATATGCAGATTACACAAGAGTCAGAATTTTTGTTCTCTGTTTTTTTAAATGAATTGTCAGAGTAACTATATACAGTTACAGAAGATTAGGCCAACATTTTTTCCTGGTTAATTTCAATCTGGGCAGGTGAATCATCAGTGTTGCTTTGGAAACTAGGCTCTTGAGTCTTTGAATTTAACAATTTAAATGCATCTAGATTTTCTGGCTCCATCTTAATTACTACATATGAAGTGACATTTTACCTTACCCACTCCAAAGATAATCTTCATTGTCTAACTTGAATCATTCATTAGCCAATAGTCTTATCACAATACAAAATATTCTTCTTCACACAATATTAGTGTGTGTTTGGGATAGTTTATTTTTAGACAATAAGTGCTTATAAATCATGATTTACGGTGTATGAGGTAAGTATATGAGATGAGTTTTATCTCGATTTACATAATAAGCGCTTATTAACTCTCAATAAACAATACCAAACACACACTTAATCATCTCAAAAAGAACCTTTTAATCTATAATATAAATTATTTAAAAAATAATTAAAAATTATTCATTAATTTTGTCTGCGTAATTAATATTTAAATGTGTCTTTTTAATTTTTTATTTTTTAAAACATATTTTAATATAGATAAATTTAAAAAAAAATTTCAACTTAAAATATATTTAATGAATTAATTATGTTACAAACAGGAGAGAGTACAATATAATATCATTGCCTTTAATAAAACAGGCACCTACAACACAATTTTTCTAGGAAAAAATTATAGAACATAAAATACAATCACTATTAAATTGCAGGTACCTATACTATGCTTCAATTTTAAATTGGTATTTAATTTGACACCTATGAGTTTTTCTCTCCTAATTAAATCTTTTAATCTCAGTTTGTTAACATCATTAACTCTTGTAATTTTATTTTGTTAACCAAATATATATATATATATATATATAATGTCTTATGTGACATTTGCTATCGTCTTCGTCGTTACCACTATTCTTGCTATCATCTCTGGCCTTCGCTGCTACCGGCTATGAATGGTAACATGGTCCTCCAAAAGGATGGGGGGTTTTTATATCATTTTGTCATAAGTTATTGGAGTTAACAATCTTTTAATTCCATAAATTTTGATGAAAATTTCAGATTCCCTTGTGGTATCATACATGTAATTAGTATGAATTTAATTCCAATTCGATTTTCATGGCCCCAGTTCCAGGGCATTGAGCAGTTTCCATGTGTCTGCGTCCAATATATGGTCTATTGAGATTGTCTTCTTCTGCTAAAGAAACATTGGCAAATGTGGGGCCCAGGAATAGATATTGTCCCCCTTTGTTGTTCTTGCTTTCGAACTTTACAGTTGTCCTGGGGTTAGGAATAGAGTCGGGGGCACGGGTCGGGTCGGCTTTTTACTATCTTGGGTCTAAATCGATCGGTCCGTTTAAGCCCGCTTCTTAAAAAATCCCCAATTTTTAAAGTAGGCAGTCCTACAAGGATGGTCTTTCATAGACTCGGGGCCTAAATAGGCTTGAACTCATTTTAATTAAAATTTTTTTTTTCCAATTTTATAATTTATTTATTATTTTACTTTAAATTGAGATACATTATTTTTAAAACTCATAAATTTTTAATTAAAATAATCATCTAAAATCCAAATTAGCCTCTTTTTTAAAGTTTAAATGAATAAACCATTGAAGAAAATAAAATAAATCAAACAATTTAATAAGTGTTTACTTGTTATTAATACTTTATTAGGTACTTAGATGTCTCTCATATAGATAATTTGATATAATGATATTATATATATTAATTTATGTTTAAAAAATATTAAACAGACATAAAAGGACCGGCCATACAGGGCTGCAGGGCTAGCCCTTCAGGGCCTGCGTTCCTACAGAGCCAGCCCTTTTAGGCTCGCTTCCTATTTTAGCCTCTAAATCATAAGCCCGGCCCTTGAAGGACTCGGGTCTAAATGAACTGGTCCGACGGGCTCGGCCCGAATTCCCAACTCTAGCTAGGGAGGTGAAGTACAAATTTAGGATAATTTTTAAGGCAAATAAGCAATTTTAACGGCAAACTTTTCTGATAAAGGCATACCATGTCCATACCATTAAATTTTTGTAGTGCTAAAATGTATATAAACTTTAAAAAGTGTGACAATTTTAACACAATCGTTAATTGTGAGTACCACACAATACATGTCATTTTTTCCCTCTATTTGACTGTCTGATTGAACAACTCAGCACTTTTTAGAGGAGGAGGAGGAAGATAAAAGGTGCTGAGTTGTTCAGTCAGACAGTCAAATGAAGGTGGGGAAAGACACATGTGTATTGTGTGGGACTCATATAGCATCTGTTTTTACTACTTAACAATTGTGTTAAAATTACCCCATTTTTTTTAAAGTTTATATATATTTTAGCATCCAAAAAATAATATTAATGGAGTCAAATATCTTTATTAAAAAAGTTTGTTGTTAAAATTGCACCTTGACCCTAATTTTTAATTCCAAATTTAAACTTGACAAGTTGGCATTATTATTTCTTACAATTAATGAATGGGTTAAGTCACAATTTTTCGTATATGCTGTTAGTATTCAATTTTTTTTTATCAATTTAGTTTCGTAAGTGGTAAAAAAGAAATAATGTCATCCCTTGCGATTTACGATTGACATTTTTGTTAACTGCTAGGAAAATTTGCTCTATTCTTAATACTACCGGGCAAAATAACAAAAGTGAGCATTAGCCTTGATGCATCGTACGTCTTCATACAGAAGCGCTGACACGTATTTGAATTATGGGTTTTTTTATGTTGTGTTTGTTTTATAAAAGTTTTATCTTGTGTTATTGCAGGACATGCTAGACTATAGAATATATCTTTTGCACGGAATTGAAGATGGGGAAAATTTCAAAAAAGGACCTCCAAAATTTTAAAATCTCAAATTAGGTTTGATTTCTACAATTAATAAGGCATTGACTACACTTTATAAGAAATTCACAAACTCATTTTAATGAAAAATCACTTATTTGAGATTTTAAAAATTTTGAATGTCTTTTTCTAAGATTTTCCTTTAAAAATAAGTCCTGTCATTCCACATTTAGAAATAACATGAATTTTTATAAATTTTATATATAAATATATAAATTTGGCTACTTAATTATGTTTTTATCACTTAAAATTTAGAGATTTTTTTAATAAATTTTGTATGTCCTGGTATATTAATTTTGAAAAATTTTGAAGTATGCATCTAAAGTTCAAGTTGGGTAAGGTTTTGGTAAATAGTGGAGAGTGCGCGTCTCTATAAGAGAATTGTGGATTGCATGAGTGAATAGAAAATTCAACTATCAATAATTATGTAAATATATGAAATACTATAAATCTATATAACCTAACATATCTATTATAACAAATTCGCCTCCTTCATGTTGGGTAACACATTTTGCACAATAAAGGCATGGTTCGAATTGTCACCAAGGGTAAATCAGCTATCAGCATGTTGGGTAACACATTGAAAATGTGATTTTAGGACACAAAATTACTCACATTATTTCTGTCAAAATAAACATTTTGATCAAATTCAATAGATTTCCAGACACATAATATGGCTTGAAAAAATATCCTACTTTTTTTTTATAATTCTTGATAAATTAGTATTTATAAATCATCTATAATTTGGTAAGAAACAATATACTCTGTATCTTGTATTTAGCTAATGAAAATGCTGGACATGTCTGTTTTTCTCCTAAATGTAAAAATATAATCCACTTGCTCTTCTAAATTTATAATATTTATTTTTCCTAAATTCTCATTATTGGTTACATATATATATTAAAGGGCGTTTTTCATAAAGTGGATAGCATCCAATACAAAAGATTAAAATGGATACTATAGAGACCAATAACCACTGTCGGCTTGAATTTAAATGGCTTAGAGGATCTAAGTTCGATTATTGATACTATCAAAATAGATATTTGAGAGAAACAACAATAACAAATCATATATCATTAGGTGGAGTTAAGTATGTGAATCATACGATGTCCTATCAACAACTAATTTTTCAGGAAAACTAACATAAAATTTTTTTTTTTAAATAATTAACTTAACTAATTTTCTTAATATCTTCATATTAATTATCTAACTTTTATATTTATGACTAAATAAAATATCATATTATTTATAGAATGATATCCGTCTCTTCTTTTAAAACTTCTCACCACTTTGACCTCTGATTTCCACGCCTATTTGGCAATTTCATTGGGCATCATGCATGAATCATTACTATTATTTTTCATGATAATGAGTTAAACAGATTTTATATAAGATGAAATCAATTGCTACTGTATTCTATCCTTAATATAAGATCTCATTCGTAGTATAAATAATTACTATAAACAAAATCTTAATTGAGGACTATGAAGGAAACGTTATATATAGTATACTAATATTTTTTTTTAATAAGAAACTGAATATTATTAATTCAATACGGAAGTAATACAAAGAAACAATAAAAACAACACAAGCCTAATTATCCTTAGTCATCGATCGTCTCCCCCGAAAGGAACTAAGATATTTTTTTAACATAATTTGTGGTAACATTATATATTGTTAATTCGTGGTTCTTAAAAAAATGTTCTGGGGATAACATAATTAGCTGGTAAAACATCACGTCACATAAAAAGGGGTTTGAAGATATTTTGATTTGGTGACGACCATCTGATGTATTGTTGACTACAAAATTATGTTAACCCTTGGGGGAATTGGGTGGGATTTTTTTTTTCCAAAAAAAAAAAAAAAGAAATACTTTTTTGCTTTATTAGTTTTGAGCAAATTTAAATGTGAAAACAAAAATGAAAAAAACATAAAGATTGATTTGGACCCTCCACCAAATGATCACAGGAGTCGAATTAAGAAAGGTCAAAAATTAATCATGGAATACTGTTTTTCCCCTCTTGTGGCCAATAATCTATTTAAAACTGCCTTATTCTCATACCCATTAGTGTGGGAAAATTATAGTAAAGTTTAGTTTGAAATTAAAACTCTACAGATTTTTTTCTTATCCTATGAATATCCATAATTATATATTTAAACAATTTTTTATTGTTAATTCTTTAAATTTGATTGCTGACTTTTATTTAGTGTTTGGAAGACTAATCACATTAGAGACCGGTGAATTTGAATCTCCAACAACTATTTTGAATTGAGATCAGAACAATTAATAATTAAAGCAACATATGCATGTAGCTTATTGAGAGAATTGGCATATGGAATATAGAATCAAGGTGAAAAAATTAATTATGGATTTTAAAGGTTTAATGCTAATTTCAATTTCTAAAAGTAAAAGAAGTAACAAAAAACAAAAAGGAAAAAGAAAAAGAAAAGAAAATGAGTAAGCAATTTGAGAAAGTAAATTTAAAAAAAAAAATTAGAGGAATGTTAGCCACATGGGTTATTCCAACTTTCTTATAGTACTTTTATAAAGATGGAGTGCTACATAATCATACTTAGTCTAATCCAACAATAAATTGTTGCAAGAAGTTAACATCTATATTGCATCGCACTACTTGGGATTGACTTTACAAGTGTTTAATCATATGTTTTCCAATGTTGTCTGATTGTTTCTTGGCTAATGATTGGTGCTCATATCGGAGTTATTCCAATTAGATTTAGTCTTTATAAAAAAAGAATTAGATTTAATCAATTAAAAAGATATCAAAATTATTGAACCAATACAAACACCATCGTGAAATTTTACCACAACATTCAAAAAGTTAACTGATTCATAACTCACTATTTTGGTCAAGAACCAATAAATAAATAAACAAACAAAGAAAAGCCATTTGGGTTATTTGTTCCACCGATTCAAATATTATTTAATCATTTTTAGTTTTTTGTTTGTTAATACAAAATAGTCATCTTTTTTTTGGACAAATTCTTTTTTCCTAGATTCTAAAATTATCTATGAATTATTCTTGTACATAATTATTCCTAGTATTTCCTTATATTTACTTAATGAGTTCTATGATGATAGACGGTCAATTTTGCTCTTTTGTTTTCAATATGTGATTGTGGATTAATATTAACTCATTTAGAGTTGAATAGTAAGTTATAAAATTTATTCGACATAGTTTTTTATATAATATTTTAATATAAAAAATGAAAATATTCTAACTCTTTTATGTGTATTTATTGGAAAAAAATTATTTACCCACTAATAAGCTGTTGATTGAAGTGATAATTGACTTTACCCCATAAAAATGAGAACTTAAGTTAGAGTGTGGGAAACACACTTGTTAAAGAGGCCAAAACATTTTATGCTCTAAGCATGGAAAGGGATTAGCCTCAAAAAGCACTACTAATAAGGTTAAAAAAGAATTACTAATATTCCCTTGATCAAATAAAAAAAATACACTTTCTCCTTGGTATCCCAAAAATAACTAATAATATACCCCTTGTGTTAATACACACACAATCGATCTTTAATATAAAAATTAAATAATTAATTTGGATATTTAAAGAATTAGTTAAATTATTTATTCACAATAAATAAGTACTAGTTATTACCATTAAATAGTTCAATCTGCGTTGAACTTTAAAAAGAAAGAAAAAACAACTTGTGTTGAACCAAAACTATTTTGAAATTGTGATTAGAACCCTTCAAAAATAATTTTTTAACAGTGACTTACAATATATAAAAAAATATATAAGAGAAGTTTTATCTGATTTAACGTTAACATAATTATGATAAGCAGTAAGCAGCTCCTAACCAGCATTAAGAAAACTTCACTTCATGTATTGATCAATAAATTTATATGCAACCATTCGGTCCAAGAATTAAATGCTCTAAGGAAGTGAAGATTAAAAAAATGCGGATAAGAATTAAAAAGATGAAATGATGGGCAGAAGAACCATCAAAAGGTGCATTGAGGATCACTCACATATCTCCCTGAAGCTCTCTCCAAACTGTATTCCCGTTTAGTTTTGTATCCACTATCCAACACACCTTCAATGCACCACTTTTTTATATAATAGATACTCCCTTATCCTTTATCCTAAATATAAGATAAAATTAATTTTTTAGAAAGATTAAGAAAATTAAATTAAATATATATGATATATCTTTAGATTATATATTAATTTATTAATCAAACTAATTAATTTTAAGAAAAAAATAAAAATATTCTAAAATAATTTAATTAATTTCCTTAATCTCTTAAAAAAAACTAATTTTATCTTATATTTAGGACCGAAAGGAGTACATTTTTTTTTTTTGCCAATTTTTCATTTAACAAGTACATTATACATATTAACGAGAAATTCAGTTGTGCTGAATTTGTCTTAGATTCTGATTATATCAAAAAGACGTGGGGTCCAATTTATCATCTTCTGAGAAGGGCAAGTCACTAATTACCACAATATGAAAAATTACAAGTTCTTCCTTCTCTCTCAAGGAGATGAGACGACAATTGCAACCCCAACCCGATTCAGTGGAGACATCTTCATATTATTACGTTGCTGTTGCTGCTGCTGCTGATGATGTCTGTTCCTCTTCAACAGAGACTCTGGGGGTGGTGAACAACAGAATGATGAAGATGACCCCACTTTCCACCAACCGTTGGATCCTTCATCACTCCCAAATCCACCCTCCATTACTCTCTCTCCATACTTTCTCTTCTTTTTATTCTTACCGTCAGACGCCTCGAGAATTGCCTTATAACACTCCTCTACTTTCTCCTGTTACATAACACAGATCTACATTAAAATTATGATCTTTCTTTCATTAGCACAAAACAACAGAACAAGAATTAAGGTCATACCTTGTTCATTTTAAGCACACCCAGGAGTTGTTTTTTGTATTCGGCTGCATCATTGTGCTGTATCTGCTCTATAACACGAAGCATTGTGGCTGTGGCCAACACAGAAGGAAGACAGCCCACGAATCTTGAATCTACAGACATTATTGTTTGGATGCTTATAAGGATCCTGTTTGGTGTGGTTTCGTTTGTTATCGTAAAGTTGAGCCTTTTTTTTTTTTAAATGTTTACCTGAGAGTGCTGATAGAAGAAGATGCTCACAACGCTTGAGAAATTGCCAGTGAAGATGGGTTTTCAATCCAAGCCTTCTAATGATGTGATCTAAGAACGATAATGGTGTCACCGGGTGCATCTTCCATTTCAGGGTCGACAGAACCAGAAGCTCCATTCTCCGAATCGTCTTGCCATCAAACACATACTTAGTAGTATTATCCTCCACCTTAAAACGAAGAAAAGAAACAGATCTGTGAATTAAACCTTGATAAAATGAAAGGACAGGATCAAAGGTTGAATTTTTCAACGACGTACTTGAAGGTCTAGAAGAGGAGGCAGATGTGTCTCTTCAACCTTAGCAGATAAAGAGAGACAAGTAACAGCAACCAGTTGGATCATCCATGGCTTCTCTATTTCAATATTGAAGCTTAAAATGAATCTATCCAAATAGTTAATGGCCAGAGTTGAAGTAAGAGCAGAGAAGCCATGGTGAGCATTCACCTTAAGAATCCACTCCACTGCTTCGCGACGAGCCAAGGAGATAGGAGAGTGTAAAAATTGCAGATTGAAGGAGGAAGAAGAAGCTTCATGAAGCTGTTGCTGTTCCTTGGTGAAAAGAGAGATGAGGTCATCGTCTTCCCAGAACAAATCTTGCTCCAAGGGAAGCAGAGGAAACAGAGAAGCATTATTGTTGTTGTTGTTGGTTAGATCAGTTTCATATGAAAACTCTGAAGGTTGGTCTTGTTCGTCCTCCAGTTTGGGCTCATGACAGTAGAGAGAATCGAGGAGAAAGGAAGAATCTTGAAAAGCCATGTTCTTGTTGTTGTTGTTGTTGTTGGATGGGGAAGAAGAGAGTGATGAGTTGTGTGATGTGAAGGAGCTAGCGATGTGGGGGTCATTGTAAAAAGAAGAGATTGAGACTAAAACCCATTTTTTCTCTTTTTCTCTTTGTTTACTGTGTCAAATGGAAAATATGGAAGGAAGAAGGGAGGGATTGCCAAGGCAAAGGGAAAAGCAGAGAAAGAGAGACAGAAAAAGGAAAGAGAGAGGGTTGATTTTACAGCCGACGGGCTTTCACGCTTGTCTTTTTATATATATTTGTTACGCTTTCAAATATGATTTCAATCCAATTTTAAAATGTAATGTTAATATAAAAACAGAAAAGTTATTATCCTCAGCAGTAACTGATGGTGGTAAAGCAATATAAAGTTGGATGTCCTCCTCCTACTTATAGTCTATAAATAATACTCCCTCTTATTTTATCTATAAGAGTTCAATAATCAAATTACATAATTTTAAAAAAAAATTAAAATTAGTTAAAAATAATAAGTATATATGAAATAAATTTTATTTTTCTAGTATGCATTTATTTATGAGGGAC
The DNA here is from genome assembly GCA_963242795.1 of Inga leiocalycina. Taxonomy (NCBI): domain Eukaryota; kingdom Viridiplantae; phylum Streptophyta; class Magnoliopsida; order Fabales; family Fabaceae; genus Inga; species Inga leiocalycina. The sequence goes on along the minus strand of OY725320.1, from coordinate 29,634,660 downwards.
AAATAAGAGAGAAATTAAAATAAATATAAGTATCATTAACCTTTTAATTAATGCAAAACATATAATTAATGAAGGGTAAAAATGGAAAAACTCATTGCTCAGACAACTCTTATCAAACTCTTATAAAAAGTACCAAGACAATTTAAATTTTGGGATCTTATAAAAAGGATCAGAGGGAGTATTATTTCTTAGCAAAATAAATAATATTCCTTTGGTTCAAAATATAAGAATCAAGTACCTATTTTACATTTATTAACAGTTAGTTAAAAGTAGTTAAAAACAATGAATATGCAAGATACTCTGTCCGGTCTTTTTTATAAGAAATTTTCTCTTTGTGTCTCAAAATTTAAATTGCTTTTGTCTTTTCTACTCTTATTAAACATATATCTTTATGTTAATTATCCCCCATTCACCACTAATTCTCTTTCATTTAACCATTTATTACACATTCTTTCTCATATTTTCTACTCATATTTGTTACTCATTCTCTCTCCTAAGCTCATTTCATAAATAGGGGCATATTTGGAAGAAATATTATATTTTTGACACATTTATTGTTTTTAATTAATCGTAACTACTAGTTTGGTTTGCAGAATAAGGATAGAAGTTGTTTATAAAAAAGACCAGAGTGAAATCACAAAACTGAGATTTCAGAAGCCCTTTTCTATAAGTTGAGACAAAACTCCTCTCATATACTTACCTCGTAAATTATAAAAACTATTTTCCAAAACCTAATCCAAATGTAGACTATTTTGATAACAAAAGGAAACCTAACATGATCTAACTCTTCTCCTTTGCAATAATCCGTGCAAGCTCCTCAGGTGCCTCAACAACAAAATGAACTCTAGGCATCAACGGTAACCCCTCTTTGGCAAGAAAATCCGCAGCAACATTAAACCACCAGTTGACATGAATAACACTTGCTTCCCATTGCCACTGGAGCAGGAGTAGCAACCCAATGGCCTCTTGAATCAGCAGAGAGACTGTATGTACCTCAACCCCTCTTTCATTTAGAATGAGCGAGGTTGCCTCAGTCGAATTAGATTCAAGAATGATCTTGCGAAAGCCCATGTCCCATGCAAATTCTTAACCCATGAATGCATCCCCATCACTTAGTAGAGAGTGCATCTCCCTCAGCACAACTAAATATGAATCCACGAATGAAGTTGCCATAAACCACTGGGAATTTCCGCTGAGTTGAACCGTCTCCACTTCAATTGAGGCACGATACCCCTCCATAAATTAAGTGTGTTTGGGCAGTCACGTAAGACATGAAGCATATCTTCAACAGCAAAGCAGCATAGTGGGCATTCATCATTGCCGCTCAACCCACATTTATGCCTAGAGGCATTTGTAAGTAACCATTTATGTGCTACAAGTCAGACAAATATTTGGCATCGTTCTAGGACTCAACTTCCAAATCTTACCTCATAGAGGTTCTGGATCATTTCCAGCTACACAAAGAAGGTCATGGGCTGAGTAATTAACCGTAAATGAGCCACACTTTGTCCATTTCCATCGAATATTGCCATTAGCATCAGTTTCTACATGTATTTTTAAATGCTGGGTTGAGTTGCATGTATTTTTACAATAACACTCAACCAGTATCTTAAATTTACTTCAGGACATGAAAGACAATTGGAAGGGTGCACAAAAAAAAAAGTAGTTTAAAAAATTGATTGCTCCTAAGAAAAGGGTTAAATGTAAATCTGTCCCAAAAGTATTTAATAAAACTCAATATTGCTCTAGAAGTTTCAAGACGTAACAATATTACCTTTAACCGCTAATGAAGTTAATTTTGACTATTAACTCTTTTATTTGACTGAAATAATATGCATGGGTACTTTTACTTGATACTCAGTACAACACTTGGTATAAAAGATGTATGAGATGATGTAATGACTAGTGAGTACCAAATAAGAATGTCATGTATATTATTTCCGTCAATCTAAAAAGTTAACGGTCAAAATTAACTTTGTTAAGAGTCAAGAGCAACGATATTATGTTTTTAAGCTTCCGAAACAACAATGAAACAAAAAAAACTTCCAGGCAACATTGAGATTTTTAGAATACTGAAACGGATTACAACCTAACCCCCTGAAAAATAATTTTAAGCGTTAAATGCAACTTCACCCGTAAATGTAATTTGGATTTTGGAGTTCTTATAAATTTTATATTTATGCGCCTGATTACAATCCATCGTAAATTGGATGTAAGACCTAAGAATTATATAAAAACGTATTTTAAAAAATTAACATTACAGTCACGTCCTGAATAACCAATACGATTATTAATCAAATAAAAAACTTTCAAAAGAAAGCAAATTCTCGGGCAATAGAAATCTAACGACCATCACAATCATCAAGAATAGGCACAACCAAATTTTAGAATGTCAATGGTGGAATAATTTCATGATCTTTTGTCAATCTATTGACGGTTTCTGAAGCTTTCCGGCGAATACAGAGCAAACGAAAGTTGGAAATTGACAATCTGGGAACGTCTACAGAAATGATAACAATTGAATTAAAAAAAACCTAGTTCTCCAATAACTGCTAAATCAAAAGACAAGTCTATACATGGTGCTTCCTAGCTGCACACTTGGCCAAGTACAAAGATCTCTAATACGGCGGCCGAGGATACGTTCCTGGATAATGACCTGACAAAAAAATGCCAAAAATATATATAATGATGTTATGAAAGAAAGAGAGCAGGCAAACAAAACACAATAATATTAACAAGAACGAAATAGGAATTCAAAAGACCAATTGACAAATTCATTTGTAATTTGTGAGGCCCAAGCCTAATAGCCTTTAACTCCAAAAGGAAAAAAAAGAAAGAAAGTTATTTTCCGAATTTTGGTAAACAACAGTCATCATTCCACGTCAATTATTGTATAGTCGTTTAGCCCCATCAAACAACAGATAAAATTCTGAACCGCGTAAAGTTAAACAAGTCTAACAATCTATGGGCCAAATTTAGGAGTTCAGCTTCTTTCCCACCATTTTTTACAAGAGAGACAAAAAAAAAAAAAACATTACCAGGAGGGTAGTATGCAGAGGCTTGTTGAGGTGGTGGATATGGATGTGGAGGATAAACCGCAGTTGGTGGTGGATATGGAGGAGGATAAGTGCTGGGAGGAGGAGGATAAGGCAGTGGTGGTCCTGGTGGTGGCAGATAGCCAGATGGGTATGACGGATAGGATGATGAAGAGGGGTAAGCTGTTGTGGGAGGAGGTGGGTAAGAAACTGCAGGCGGCGGCGGCATATAAGGTGCAGATGCAGGCTGAGGATAAGAAACAGGAGGATGTGAGGAATATTGGACGCTTGAATTCATGTATGGTGGTGCTGATGGAGCATAACTCGAAGTTGGTTTCTGCAAATAATGATTACAAACGCATGAAATCATTAATTACTCTACTTCAAGTAAATCTCAACCAATCATCTGAATAACACATAATGACAATGTAGCTTACTCTGGCGTTTGCATAGTGCAATATGACTTTTACCTCCCCTGCATATCTGCCAAAAGTTAAAAAAACGAGATAGTTACCAGTCTGAGACTTCAGTAAGTGGAAATTTTTTTTTTTTTTTATCTTTATCCCAGTAAACATTAGAAATTAAAAAAGCCAAGCATCAAAACTGTAGTCAAGTGTTATTTAACTTCAACAAACGCAGAGAGGGAGAATGAGTTTCTTTTACTCTAGGATGCTCAAAGGACATAAACAAGAATATGATATGAATCATGCAACACAGGATTGTTTGTTGGTTCATGCGACACAGTGGTTGACCAATGGTTTAGTATATATGAGATGCTCTACTAAGATATTTAGACATTCTTGTGTAGGCTCACCAGTTACAGTTTGGAGCACAAACTTTAGGAACACCACTCCACAACTTTTTTTTAATGTTTGATTCCCGCACATTTTGTAGTCTAAAAATGAAGTATTATAACAAGTCTACCCAAATAAAAACCTGATAGTATCTGCCTTAAATCGTTTAGTCAAGTCTTGTAACTTAAATACTCTGCATGGCATCTGCAAAACCAGGTCACTTGAAGGGCTAGCAGTTCGTATTTAAGAAGCCAGTCCAATGATCTGAAGCAAGATTGAGGCCTTATAATTTTAACATTCATTTTATGTGGTGATAGATGGGGACATTACTGATAGGACATAACAGTTTAAATGCGAGCCAAAAGTTAAAGCAAAAGGCCAACAATCAACAACTTAGAGACATTCTCCATTGGCTGGTGAAAAAAAGAGAGAGAGACATTCTCCATTTTGGTTTGGTTTGGTTTTTACCGGCCAGTTTTCGTCTGAAGAGGCCAAGCAGAGTCATCAAAACCTTCTGAAAGAACCTTTTGTAATTGAATCCTGAATATGCCAAATTCCAATCAAATCTTAGAGTGAGCCAAAAGGATACACAGAAACTTATGAGTGAAGAATGAAGCTACAGAATCTGAAATAATTACTTTCCACTGCCGATGAAGTCGTCAAAGGTAATTGTATTGCTATTCCAAACCACCACGTTAATTTCCCTAAGCCCTTCAATTAGCGAAAAGACGAACTTCTCTTGAAATGTGGGATTTTTGCCACCGTCTGCACAAGTCAACGTTCAAAACATCTCATCTCCGCTTTGAAGTAAAACCGAGTTAGCAATAAAATTTCAAACGAATAATTTTATGTTCTCTGCTATAATTATTATGATAATTTCGCTTTATCATGTAAATTTTCCAAGAAAAGACCTAATTCATACACAAGTCAAGTCAAAACCTGTGCAAGTTCTGGTGCGGAACTTGGTGTTAGCATATTCGACGCAAACATAGGGATCTTGCCTAGAAATCCATTCTGTATCCCTCAATTTAGAGCAACCTACAACTGCACCGACATTACAGACAATTTATCGTCATTAAAACTGGAGCAAAAGGTGGGAGGGAGAGGCAAAATGGCGAATCACATACCAGTAACCTCAAGAGTTTGACCCTGGATCCCAGTTACCGACATGGACGAACAAATAAACTTTATTTGGTTGAGAAGGGATTTGAAGTGTTTGAACTTTGAACCTCGCTTTACGATAGAAAGAAGTTGAATAATGATGATTCAGCAAAGTGTGTATGCGATTCATATATATATTATATAGGGAAAAAAAACACACGGGGGATTAATTACCTGTATTATTCTGAATCAATCACGAGTATGCAGTGATTCTTCTGATTTTCTGGGATACTCCCCGGGACTTTCGATGAACCTCCTACATATTCAATTCATTCAATTATATATACAGATAACCAGCCAAAAGTTAAAGATGAAGCGCGTGAGAAGGTCGAAGTAGAATAGAACTCCAAAGAGGCAAAAAATTTGGCAACCCAAAAAGCATTACTCAAGGGGGCTGAATTGACGTGATCAATTTATTTATGGTTTATCAAATCAATTTGTTTTTTAGGTCTCCGGTCATAAGTATTGTTCATCTAGTGTTAATTTTTGTTGCTTGACTCGCCCAATTAAGTTTAACCGCGTGAACTATAACCTGATCGGATCTCGAAAAGGCATATGTATTTCAAAATTTTTAATTCTTACCAACAAATTGGCTTTATTTTCACGAGGATTAAGGCATATCCAGCTACTAGCTTTATATTTTAGGGTTAAAGGTATTTTTGTTTCAGAAGTATTTACTGGGGTCAATTTTATCTCCGAAATTTTTTGAGGAGTAATTCTACCCTTAATGTTAGTTGACTAAATTTGGGGTAAATTTGCTCCTAACTGAAAATTTTTAGAACAAATTTGCATTTTAACAAAAATGACATGGACAATAAAATGCCTTAGAATTTTAACTTATGAGCAAATTTGCCCAAAAATTGGTCAACTAAGGGTGTGTTTGGTTTGAGGGGAAGGGAGGGGAGGGAAGGAATGATAGGGTAGGTAAATTACCTTTTTGGGTTGAAAGAATTTAAATTTTGGGCGGGAACCCAAAATTTAAAAAGAATGAGAAAGTAAATTTTGGGCGGGAAACCAAAATTTAAAAATATGAGAGGGTAAATTTTAAGTTTTTTTGTCCAAAATGGTAATTTCTCCACCCTCCCCTCCCTCCCTTACCCTCCCCTCAAACCAAACACACCCTAAAGGTAAGAGCAAAATTGCTCCGAATTTGATTATTCTGAGGCAAAATTGCTCTTCAAAAAACTTTCGGGGCAAAATTGGCTCCTAGTGAATACTTCCAAGGCAAAAATGTCCTTTAACCCTATATTTTATTAGAATTAAGGCGTGTCCAGCACTTTAGAGTATTTTTTTTAAACGCCTATGGATATTTTTCTTGAATAAAGAATAATTCTAAAAGTATTTTTTTCATGTAAGTCTAGTACCCTTAAATATTTTTTTCGCTTTGGTGCAAAATGCATTAAAAAATATTTTAGGGTACTTTATACATCAAAAAATGTATTTCAGAATGTTGGATGTACTAAATAATTTATGGTGTTAGGTACACCTAAAAAAATACTCCATGGCACTGAATATACCACAAAATACTTTTGGGCTAGAAGCCCCATAACCATTTATCTATAGGGAGCACGAGGATGATGAAGAAGTGCAACTAAAACGAAATATTCTGTATCAATAAATTGTTAGTTAAGATGGTAAACAGTATAACTTCTAAAAGGAGAAAAATATAAATTTAAATTTCGAAAAAAACCTTTAGTAGAAGAGGTGAAAACCCTTTATACTATAAATTTTGATAGAAGTTTAAAATCAAGACCCTCAATTTCAATGTTTTAACTATTAACTCTCTTGCCATTAAATTTTGCAGTTTATATCATCTCACCTTTTTTTTTTGAAATTGAGCGATATGGCATATCACTACAGCAAATGACACTTGGAATTGAGGTGGAATTTCATTTATTTTAACTATTTTATTTAGATTTAGTAAGTATTTATTGATATAACATAAATGTGAGTCTCAATTAAACGATAAGACGAGATTACGAGAATACAAATAAAGAGAAGCCTCCCTTTCAAAAGTAATTGTTTTGGCAATAAAAACATAACGACCATCACAATCATCAAGCATAGGTACAACCAAATTTTACAATGTGGACGGTAGAATACTTTCATGGTCTTTTGCCAATCTATTGACAGCTTCTGAAACTTTCCAACGAGCACAGAGCAAACGGACATTGGAAATTGACTAGGAAGATATACAGAAATGATAAAAACTGAATTAAAAACCTTTTTTTTTTTGCCAACTAAATTTAAAAAAAAAAAACTAATTCTCCAATAACTGCTGAATCAAACGTGAGAATCTTATTGATAGGTAATCTATAAATTTCTCCCTAAATCCTCTTTAAACCCATAAATATTTCATGACCTTAACGAGCTCTGAAACCCATTTCACCCAAACTTTTATTGTTAAAAAAACAGAGATAAGTCTATACATGGTGCTTCCTAGCTTCAGACACGGCTAGGTACAAAGAGATCTCTAACATGGCGGCGGAGGATACGTTCAAGGATAATGACCTGACAACAAAGGCCAAAAATATAGGGAAAATCATTCTGAGTCCCAAGTAAGAAAGATAATATCAGAAAGGTCCCTTAAGGTTGTAAAAACGCACTCATCAGATTGTGAATGCGCGCTTTGGGGTTGTACCAGGGAGCTTTCTGATATTATCTTCCTTGCTTGGGACCTCAGAGTGATTTTCCAAAAAATATATATAATGATGTTATCAAGGAAGGAGAGCAAGCAAACAGAACACAATAATATTAGTAAGAACGAAATAGGAATTCAATAAAAACCAATTGACAGTGACATATTCATTTGTAATTTGTTAGGCCTAATACTCCCTTCTGTTCTAATTATAAGATAAAGTTAACTTTTTTAGGGAAATTAAAAAAATCGATTAAATTACTTTAGAGTGTTTATATTTTTAGTTTCCTTAGATTATATATTAGTTTATTTGTCAAATTAATTAGTTTGGAGAAAAAAATAAAAATAAAAATGCTCTAAAGTAATTTAATTGGCTTCCTTAATTTCTCCAAAAAAGTCAATTTTATCTTATAATTAGGACCGAAGGGAGTAGCTTTTAACTCAAATCGATTTATTAGAAAGTTAATTTACGAAAACAAATGTCATCATTCCTCCTCAACTCGTCTATAATCAGCCAGCCTATAGATAAAAGGACTGTTGCCAACAAACAGACAGATTAAATTCTAAATAAAGTTAAATAAATCTAACAATCTATGGGGCCAAATATTGGAGTCCACCCTTCTTTTTTTCACCCTTTTCTGCAAAGAGAGACCAAAAAAAAAAAAACATTACCAGGAGGGAAGTTTGGAGAGGCTCATTGAGGTGGTGGATACGGAGGAGGATAAGGCAGTGGTGGTCCTGGTGGTAGCGGATAGCCAGACGGGTATGATGGATAGGATGATGAAGAGGGGTAAGCTGTTGTGGGAGGAGGTGGGTAAGAAACTGCGGGCGGCGGCGGCATATAAGGTGCAGATGCAGGCTGTGGATAAGAAGCAGGAAGAAGTGAGGAATATTGGACGCTTGAATTCATGTATGGTGGTGCTGATGGAGCATAACTCGAAGTTGGTTTCTGGAAATAATGGTTACAAACACATGAAATCATTAATTACTCTACTTCAAGTAAATCTCAACCAATAATCTGAATAACACATAATGACAATGTAGCTTACTTTGGCGTTTGCATAATGCATTATAACTTTTACCTCCCCTGCATGTCTGCCAAAAGGGGAAAAAAAGATGGTTACAAGTCTGAGACTTCAGTAAGTGGAAAAAGATATATATATATATATATATATATATATCCACAGTAAACACTAGCAATTCAAAAAGGCCAAGCGTCAAGACTGTAGACAAGTGTTATTTAACTTCAACAAGCACAGCCAGAGAGAATGAGTTTCTTTTACTCTAGGATGCTCAAAGGACGTAAATATGAATACGGTATGATTCATGCAATACAGGACACACAGCACTGTGATTTTTGTCGTCTAAAAATGATGTGTGTAACGAGTCCACGCAAATAAAAACTTGGTAACATCTGCCTTAAATGGTTTAATCAAGTCTTGCAACTTCAATACTCTGTATGGCTTCTGAAAAACCAGATCACTTGAAGGACTAGCAGTTCGTAATAAAGAAGCCCTTCCAATGATCTGATGCAAGACATGGGCCTTATAATTTTAACATTCATTTTTTATGGGCTGATAGAAAGGAACATTACTAATAGGACAGAACAGCTTAACTGTAAGTCTTAAGTTAAAGCAAAAAACGAAAAATCAACAACCCAGAGACATTCTCCATTTTGGTTTGGTGTTTACCGGCCAGTTTTCGTTTGAAGATACCAAGCAGAGTCATCATAACCTTCTGAAAGAACCTTTTGCAATTGAATCCTGAAATACACCACATTCAAATCGAATCTTATTGTGAGCCAAAAGGGTATTATGTACCTAGAAACTCATGAGTCAAGAATGAGGCTACATAATTTGAAATGATTACTTTCCACTCCCGATGAAGTCGTCAAAGGTAAATGTATTGCTGTTCCAAACCACCAGATTAATTTCCCTAAGCCCTTCAATTAGCGAAATGACAAACTTCTCTCGAAATGTGGGGCTTTTGCCACCTTCTGCACAAGTCAACGTTCGAAAGATCTCATCTCCGCTTTGAAGTAAAACTGAGTTAACAATGAAAAATTCAAACGGACAATGCTATGTTCTCTGCTACAATTATGATGAAAATTTCGCTCTAACTTGTAAATTCTCCCAGAAAAGACCTAATTCATAGACAAGCCAAATCCATACATGTGCAAGTTTTGGTGCGTAACTTGGTGCTAGCGTATTCAAGGCAGACATATGGATCTTGCCTTGAAACTCCTTCATGTTCAACCACATTCAGATCACTTTCCAAAATTTAAGATGAAGCGCGTGAGAACTGAGAAGGTAGAAGTAGAACTAGTAACTCCGGCTAGGTTAAAAAATTTGGCAACCTAAAAGGATTAATTACTCAAGGGGTTGAATTGAAGTGATCCATCTCTTTATTGTTTACCAAATCAATTTGATTTTGTCTCCGGTTATTGATCGGATCTCGAAAAGGCATACGTATTCATTATTTTTTATTACTATCTTCTGGGCTAAATATAAAACAAAGTTGACTTTTTTTTAGAGAAATTAAAGAAGCTAAATAACTTATTTAATCATATCATATGTTATGTATCCTTAGATTATATATCATTATATTAGTCAAACTAATTAGTTTGGAGAAAAAAATTAAATTATAAATACTCTAAAGAATTTAATTAGCTTTCTTAATTTCTTAAAAAAAATCAATTTTACCTTATAATTAGGACGGGAGGGAGTATCTATTATGAGCACGGGGATGATGAAGAAGTAAATTAAATTGAAATATTTCCAAGTCATGCTTTTATTGTATGTTGAATATTTCATAGTTTTTGGGTAAATCTGTGTTTGTGATTACTTAATTTTAGAGAATAAGTCCTTATTACGCAAGTTGAGATAAAACTCTTCTTACATACTTACCTCATATACCATAAATTATGATTTATAAACACTTATTATCTAAAAATAAGCTATTCTAAATTAGCACTAAGTCACAAAGACTTAGTGCTCGTTTTGAAGGGTCAACCAACAATTCCACACGCTGCCGAATGAAATCACAAAGACTGAGAGGGGTTACATTTCCCATTCGAGGAGTTCAGGTAGGGCCCATAGAGATTAATGGGAGTGATTTTCGGAATAATTCCTCCAGCCCATATACCAAATATCCCCTGTTGCTTTCATTGACTGGGTCAATGGATGGTTCCATGAAAACTACCAATAACTTAATCCCTATTGGCCGCTTTTAGAAGAAGAACGTGGCCCAAAATATGTAACTTGAGATATAATTAATGCTCATTTTTCAATTCCATTACCTAATGCTCACTTTCAATTTGTCCACTTGTTAAGTTTTCAAACACACTTTTTAATAAGGTAAAAAAAAAAACCGTCAAGTGATTAAGGCTTCCACTAGATGGAGTATGAGTGAGGAGGAATAGATGTACGCAACATCACTCCGCTAGTAGAAAGACTATTTCCAAGATTTGAACCAACAACCTCTTAATCACATGACAACAACCTTATTACTACGCTAAAGCTCACCCTCTTTTTTTTAACAAGGTAAAAATGAAAAAAAATTAATTTAAAATATATTTAATAAATTAATCATAACTTCTCATATTGAACATGTCACTTCTTATTTTGAACTTGTACAGCTTTTATGATTTTACGAAGTAAGTATGTAAGAGGAGTTTTATCTCGATTTGCACAAACCTAAATTTGAAACCTAGGTTTGGCAAATTGCCAACCACACATGGCTGAAATTGTCTATCCCCCTCCCATTTTGCAGTTTACTTTTTGAAACCCCATTATACTTTCAAGAATCCTTGTAGAGAAAGGTACGCACTACGCGGGGAGAAAGCAGTGAAGCTATTAATTTTATCCCATGCATTTCAAGGAAATCTCATTGCAACGTCTGCGTATCAAGCCAGGGAATTGTAGCCACATTGAACATTACAAGGTTGAACATAATAATTAAACGAAATGAACATCCTTTAATCACCATGTATCACGAAATATTATTTACAAATATTGGATTGGATGGATTGTATCGCGGCACTAACACTGTACTTCACTCACTTTCATAGTCTTCATCATCCCCAAACGTAAATACAGAAGCATCTGCAGCCATTGCCTTAAATTCACTTTCTGAGCTCGGAGCTTCCAGACTCGACACTGTTCTTGCGTCTTCACCTTTTGGCTTACTACCACTAGGAATTGGAGTTGCGCTCGTGGGTCCTAAGGAAATTTGTTCAGTGGCATGCGTTAAACTTTTCATCTCACTTGAAGTTTTAGACTCTGATCCAGTGGTAGAAATAGGATTTTTAGTAACTGCTTCAGAAGCTGCTTTTGCCTGCCTGCTTCTTGAAGTGGAATCCTCTGACTCACCATCTGAGAACACATCATCCTCTTTATTGCGATTCTCTGACCCCTTTTCAGTTTTTGGGGCTGTGGTGCTCGCATCAACTGGGGTCGGAACACTACTTGACCTCTCATCTCCTGTATTGGGAACAGTTTCAGGTTTGGATGTCGTGACATTGCCATCATAATCCACAAGCACAACCTCAACCAGGAATCCAGGTGAAGGTAATTTTCTCTGCCAAAAGCCGATAAGAAATGATGAGCTGAACATAGACGTAACTACAAAAGAATCGAAGGGACATTCTGCTAAACAGAAGCTAGACCACTGTTACTATTAATATTAGCAAAACTTGATTTAAAGGGGGAAAATTAATCAACAGAAATGCAAGGAAGTGTTGTTGTCAAGCTCTTGCTGTAGAAAACCCACAACTCCTTACCTTGTCAAAACCATCAAGATCACTGGTGTTCAATATTTTCCTGTTTTCAGTCATAGTTGTGTTCAACCAACTACAAGAGAAAGCATCATGAAGTTTCAGTTTAATGTAGCGTCGTCAGTAGGAGTGATTAACCACTTATGCTGAATATAAATCAAATACCAGTAAAAGTTTCCTTGCCGATCATGAAAATGAATTTTGAAGTCCCCAGCTACCTCTGTAAGACCAGGATCCCCAGGTAATGCAAAGACCATAACTCCTTTCTTTGGTGCACTGAACCAAAAATCATCTGGCTGAAGTGGCAAGTAGATAATGTTTTGTTAGGAATTAATGCCATAGAGAAGAGAAATCTAATAAGACAACTTAATATCAATATTCAATATGTTGACACCGAATTAAACAAACTCACATTAAGATCCTTGGTTCTTGGATGCTTTTTAGTTGAGAACAAGACACCTGCATGTTAGAAAAGGGTAAGAACAAACACATTGACAGGACTTAAAAAGAGAGTACTGCAGCCAATATATGTTTTTTCCTCTTTTGTTCTTTTATGGGCTGGTGACCAGTTCGGAGGTATTTCACGAAGGTGCTAAAGATCCTGTAGTTCTTTATACTTTTCTACTACTCAAATTTATCTTAGAAGACATGGAACTGTGTAGTTAAAAGGTGGATTTGTAGGAATTGCATAACAACCTAACAAACCCATGCCTTCAAAAAAAACGTGTAAATGTGGATCATAAAGCTTAACCCTATTTTAAACAGAGGCCATAAAACAATAGAATTACAAATTAATAATGTCGTGATACACCAAGTCATAAACAACGTAAATATTAGAAAACCAGAGCAGAATTCTATCACCCAATCATGCAATGCAATAAAAGTAAAATAACATTACATACTAGTATTATAGTCGAACAAATTTAGAAAACCAGCAGACCAAGAAAATTGAAAAGAAAATTGAAAGAAAATCAAAACACACCACTATGATCTGAGACAGTTATAGAAGGCCTGATCCAGTACGGGCACCTGTGAAGCCGGAATCCCCTGAGCATGCACCTGCTCAAAATAGAATGTCAGCATGTGGAAGTTACAGTGAAAATTATAGTCACATCCAACCTATAATATACCTGCGGGCCGGAGGATTTTCGCCATTGAAGTAAGTCAAGACACGTTCAAAATATTTGACATATCTCTAAAGAACAAGAAGAAGAGCACATGAGCACAAGAGAAGACTTGTAAAACTATTGTGGGTGTTTTTGTGTTTTTTTTTGGGGGGGGGGGGGTTGGTGTTAACATGTCCAGAGTCTGCAATTTTTGAAGAACTCACAATCTGACTTGGCAGAACAAGTCCTTTTCCATCAAAACACCTTTTCTGGTTGTAGTAATCAATGGACTCCTCAGCAGTTGGGAAGAACTGCAGCACATTTAAGTCACCAGCTCTAAATAAATTGAGTGACATATCGAAACAAATAAAGAAAATTTTAGTCATCCATTTTATTTTCAGGAAACAACTTAGAAAATATCACCTTCAAGAATAATAGAAGACTAGAAATCATCAACCCCGTCCTCGCCATTCCAGCTTTACAGTGGACAACCACAACATTCTCAATGTCTTGCTTCAACCATGCGTAAGCACTTTGACAAAATGATATAATCAGTTGCATTGGTGGGCAATTATGGTCATCAAATGGGAAACTAGCCACCTAAAGAAAGAATTTGATATATCATACATCAGATTAGAATAAATTTAGATCGAAATGTAAATATCACTTAAGAACCAAATATTAAATAGTTAAACAGAGATATAACACAAATAGTCTGGCATGATCAATAAAAGTCCAAATTTATGGAATGACTTGTTAATTGGATAATAGATAGAACGATGAAGGTTGATAAAATTGAAGAGAACAATTAGGAAAATATGGACAAAATTCATTTGCTCGCCTCAACCTAAATTAAAATAGAAATTCTTTAGGAGAACAAGCATTCATTGTCAGGCTCAAGCTTATGTAATGTACATGAAAATATCATTTTCGAAACACACCTTCCCCTCAAATAAGGATGCATCATACAGCCGCTCTGAACAAAGATTGTATACTTTGTATTTACCCTGAAAGTACATGTCAAATGAGAACGAATTAAGGCATAAGGAAAAAGATGTGTAACACAAGAAATGAATTTGAGAAAGACGGCTCTGATGCAGTATCAACTTGTAAGTAAAATAATATGTAAGAAAGGTTGCAAGATAACATGAGAACCATGTGGTTCACAGGCTACAACTAAGGGAAGACTTGCAATAGAAAAACAAAGATGATCATAAAGTAAGAAAATGGTTTGATGACATATTACCAATTAGAATCGCAACAAAACTAAATGTGTAAAGAGTATGGATTAGCACCTTATGATGGGTCTCAAAAAACTTAATCACTTCTTCCATATGATTTCTGTAAAGCCCCTGCAGTAAATGCCAAAGTAGCATGAAAAACAATACTTTAAATGAAAAATAAAAACAAAACAAACTGAATGGAAGATAAGACAGCTCACTTCTACATAACCAAAGAACCCAGAGCTCATGTCACCAGCAGGAAATCCCATTGCTATAATGTTTTCCGTGATATATGTCATATCTAGATCAAATCCTCCCTCCTGGAAGAAGAGTACGATAAGGACAATTGCAGATTGTAATTTAGAAGCCTTCTTCCTCAAGATAAAAAGAGAACAATACATAACCTATGCACTGGAATGATTATATTATAAAAATTTTCAAAAGATATTGATCACTGAAGTAAACAGGATTTCATGCCGAATACTAAATTAAAGGCATATTCAAACAAAGAGCAGGCAACAATCTGCAACCTTCATAGTTATACAAATCAAATGATGGGAATCAAACATCTTAACATACTGTCTAATCAAATTTCTCTTCTGCATAAATAATATTTATCATGACACGACAGGGATCTATGAATAGGGTCAATAGATAAGAACAATGCCCCTTGTTAAAGGAAGGAAGGCAAAGGGGGAAGTAGGAATTAAGAGTCACTCCACTAGGCCAAAAAATGTTGAGAATGGGTATGTGTTTATGATTTAGGAACCCATGCTGGAATAATCAGAAGGTAAATTGGAACACTCATGAACAGCACCTGGTACCGACGTTTATTCTGAGACACAGCATGTCGAGCCTTGACCTGCACAGCTTTCACAGCATTTCTAGAAGAGTCAACCAGACCCTTTGCGAAACTTTCAATCAAATTAGACTGAGCAGCGGCTTCATTGGAGCTGTCATTTGGCGAAGATGGTTTTGGAGACAACCGCATTGCTAAATTATTAGTGAAGCGTGAAAAAGTAGATTTCCCAGAATTTTCACTCGCTGAATCATCATGAGAGCCAGAAAATGGCTGGGGAATTTTCAAATTCCTAGCCCATGACGAAATGCCAGAGGAAGATTGCGTAGGTGATGTCACATGAGAAGAATTTTCTTGCCCAGAGACCACATGGGGAGAAGTTTGTCCTTCGTGATCTTTAACAGAAGGTGAAGTAGATGGATCTTTAGTAGGAGGCGACTTAGTTGCATCAGCAGGCTCTGAATCCATTTGAATGGAAATGTATTAACAGGGACTTAAGCAGGACTTGATCTGTAAATTAGATATCTCTACAGCATTTTTCTGACTAAATCTGCAAATACAAGCATCATTAGCATTGACAGAATCCAGGATAACTAAAATCAAATAGTTGTTATCGTTTTACATTATGTTCCTCCATAGAACTGTGCTCAAAACCTTACATACTATACCAAAGGTTAGTTTGTGGCTATCAATTAGATAGAAGAAAGAAAATATGCTATACAATGTAGCATGTTTATTGGTCATTGTGACTAGGTGGCATGATCAGGGTGAGAAAAGGGCTAATCAAGTTAGAAGTAGCTAACTTCATGTTAGGCGCCAGCAAATGCAGAATCATCCTATGTTTTGGATTACAAGGGAGGCTAACACAGCCTAAACGCCAACAGCACCAGAAAGGGGAACCCCAGATATGTCATTAAAATTAAAAATTCAAAAATTATTCCACAAATTAACAAATGGTAGTAAAATTGTGGCTTTAATAGGAGGAACTCTGTGCGTAAGGGAAAAAATGTTGCGGCTTTCTTTTACCTCCTTGCAGTTTTTGCCGGCAAAAACAATACTGTGGTTATAAACGTCTATCTCACTGCCCCATTCAAAAGTGACATAAAAAGAAAAACCATTTTCAGAGTTCATTTCAGTATCGCAATAAGAATTGGACTAAGCTTAGTGGCAGCATCCAACAGCCATATTAGGGATTTCATATAAATTACACTGCATCCTGCCCATCCCAATTCCCATCCGGCCTGGCCAATTATCGGACACAAACTACATTTATGTGTTAAAACATTCAAAGAAAATAGTTTAATCTAATAGAACTCCATAACAGTCTGACCTATCAAACCCCCGAAACAGGCATAAAGCCGAGCTATTGATCAGGGGAACGATCAGAGGCGTACTTAAAGTGGAGGAATGCCCTTTTCATGATTTAAACTCAACCAAAAAAGTAAAATGGAGATAGTCAAAATTGAATTTAGAAAACGGCTATTTCGACAATTTGAGATACTGAGCAAGGAGCTAATCTTACCCAAGTCAGAAATCTGGAGAATCATGAAATGAAGCAGACTCAAATCGACGTGGTAATCTATGCAGTGGATCTGAGAGAGCAAGCGACGAAGCTGGTTAGGGATCACTGGATTAGGGAATCGGCGAGAAATGGATTGGCAATTAATTAATGTTGGCGTCTCTTCACGGGGATCTTTTGGTCAACGACAGAAAAGCGTCGATTAACCTGAGAAATATGTGTGACGTCAGAAATTTGCAATCCAGCGGTGTCCAAATATTGGTCCAATAGATAAGAATACTTTTATTCTTAGGTTCTTCAGCACCCTGCAAATTATCTCCATTTAGAAATAATCATTGCTCACATCATCAGTCAATAAATAAAATAATAGACTTTATGCTTATAATGGCTAGGGAGATCTTAATTTTTTTTTTGTCTGAAATGGATGAAAACGACAAATTAAGTTGTAGTTTCACTCATCTCATTTTTTTCCGCCAACATTCATCTCACTTTTTGTAAATAGGATTTGTGGACAATCGTTTAATTTATTTTTCAAATGTATAAAATTGACAAGAGAAATTGCTAAAACTAACTTTAAGGAATCTCCATCTAAGTTAAGTTTATTTAAACTAATGTTCCGATATTGAAAGTCATTTGATTATAACATTGTGTTTTATACTTTTTTTTTTTTGAATTACAATGACCAGATAAACTCTGGATGCAAACAGCCAAACTTAGGCTACGTTACATGGGAATGAAACCCAATGTTCGCTCATATCAGCCAACATTTGGATCGAACAAAAAACTGGGGGGTAATACATAATGGTAAGGTCACTACTCGAGTCAAGGGCCATTTTAGCCATGTAGTCAGCACAACGAAGGGCTTCTCTATGGGAATGGTGTATCTCTAAGTCCCAGTCCTGATAGAGGAATTCCTTAGCTTCATCAATCACATCCTGTAGTGGGTGAAAATGACCAGCTGGTTGAAGAAGCAATTGAAGAGCCTCCGTTGAGTCCGAGAATAACTGAATGTTTGCAAAGTGTAGAGTTTTGCAAAGTTTTAGACCAATTTGGATAGCTTGGACCTCCGCAGCTGTTGAGCCGAATGAAATGCCAATATTTTGTTGGAACCCGCAGATCCAATGTCCGGAGCTGTCGCGAATCACTCCTCCTACTGCAGAATTTCTGTACTTGTCTACTGCCGCATCGACGTCGATCCGAATGAAACCATCAGGTGGGGCAATCCATCTTTCCGAGATTCTATCTGGAACTTTGAAAATCTTATGCCGTAGATGACCTTCCACTATTTCTTCATGAAGGAAATGGATGCCTTTGTGAAGAATTTGTTGTGGTCGGTCGCTAGATCCTTCAAAGGCTTTTTTACACCTATTTTTCCAGATTAGCCAGCAGAGAGAACCGAAGACTCTTAACCAGGACCACTTGGACACTGAACGACCACCAGGTGAATGCTTTATGTTCCATCTGAGCCATACCTGCAAATTACCAGAGAAAAAAGCAGAACAGTATAAAGGATTAATACAAGAGAGCCACACACTGCTTGCAAACTCACAGTCTCTCATGATATGAAGTGGTGTTTCCTCACAAGAGCACTCGAAAGGGCACAAGGAGTTTATTCTCACATCCCTCTTTGCTCGGATAGAGTTTGTCGGAATTCTCTCTTGAAGCAATTGCCACATGAAGTATTTGACTTTCTCTGGAAGAGGCCATCTCCAGATACTCTGCCAGATAGGATCCGGAGGATTCGAACTCGATGTATAAATCATAGAGTATGCAGATTTTACACTGAAATTCCCATCCGGTGATTTCCTCCACCAAACTGTGTCATTCCCTGAAAGTGACGGAGGATTCGTTTCCCGGATCTTTTGAATTACCCAACTGGGGAGAAACACACCCCACTTGTTTAAATCCCATGTACCATCAGGACCAACGAAGTGACTAACGCAAGCATCTGGGACAAGCGATTCATGATTCCGATCAACATAGTGCATAAGTGGATGATCAAGGGTGGTCCATAGATCCCACCAGGCATTTGTTGAATTTCCGCTACGAAGTCTGCTGCCAACAGCACTCCTGAAGGAATCCCAAACTGAGGTAATTGCACTCCACACCGATGATTGGTTCCTTTTCCTTTCAACGCTGGGAAAGATGCCATTTCCGCAGCCATACTTTGATCTAAGTACTTGCACCCATAAGGCATTGGGCCTGGTAATTAGATTCCAGCATAATTTCATAATGAGGGCTTGATTATGGCTAAATAGATCTCTAATGCCCAGACCACCCTCTTTCTTGTCCTTTTTGATTCTATCCCAAGCCACGAGGTGCATTTTCCTGCCTTCTCGACCCTGGTTCCAGAAGAAATTCCTATTGGTTTTGTCAAGTTCCTGAATCACCCCTTTGGGGAGCATGGTGGTTTGCATCTGGTAGGATGATAGGGTCGAGAGAACAGCATTAATCAGGACAGATCTCCCCGCCATACTCAGGTGATTCCCCTTCCAGCTAGAAAGTTTCTTCCGCACTCTAGAAAGGAGAGGCGCATAAGTATGCTTTGTAACCCTCTTGTGAAGCAGAGGAACACCTAAGTACTTGCCCAGATCGGCAGAAATACCAATACCTAAGGTTTGGCCCAACTCCACGGCTGTGTGGAAGTGGACATTACGCGAGACAAAGTATTTTGATTTCTGGAGGCTGATGCGATGACCCGACACACTACAGAAATAAGCCATCAAGTCTCTTATCAACTCCATCTGACTTGAGGACGCTTCGCTAAAAAGAAGAAGGTCATCAGCAAAGAAGAGGTGTGATAGTTTAGGGCCTGACTGGTTAAGTTTGAGCGGCTTCCATCTTCCTTCTTCCACTTCCTTATTTATCAATTGGCTAAGTCTCTCCATGCAGAGGATGAAAAAATAAGGACTCAGTGGATCACCTTGTCTGACTCCTCTGGTTGGATGAAACGAGTCCGATGTAGAGTCATTCCAGACAACTCTCATAGCGCTGGAGGAGACGCATGACATCAAGAGCAATACAAAATGGTTACTAAGGCCCAGAGAATGCAAGTTAAATTTCAGAAAATCCCAGTTCAGGCGATCAAACGCTTTTTCCATATCCACCTTGATCGCAACGAAGCCTTTTTTCCTTCTAATGGATCTCATGGAGTGAATGGCTTCCTGCGCCAAGATGATATTATCACTGCTTTGCCTGCCCCGTATGAAGCTACACTGGGTAGGGTGGATCAGTAAATCCATAACAGGGCGCAATCTATTGGCGAGCACCTTACTCAAGATTTTGTAACTCACATTACAAAGCGAGATAGGACGGAAGTCCTTGAGAGATGAAGGGTTCTCCACCTTTGGAATCAGTATGATGTGGGTTTGATTTATATCCTTGATTTTGTCTGGATCTCTAAAGATGGAAACAATGAGATCACAAATCTTCGGTCCCACAACCTCCCACTGAGATTGAAAGAAATGAGATTGTGTTTTATACTTGATACTGTTAATCCACTCTCAGATTTGATTTTTTTTTTTTGCCATCCACTCTCAGATTTGATGGCTGAGATAACAATTGTCATGTCCTTGTTGTTCTTGGATCTTAATTTCTTACTCCCTCTTAAAATATAAAAATGCATCTGATTTTGTGAAGACAACCTTCATACAATCTCTTGATTTTTCACCCTAAAAAGAAAATTGGACTGAACTAACGTCATATAATATTCATTTGAAAATCTAAGTTTTTTTTTTTCAAATTTTGATACAACAATAGAGTTTTAATTAGCAAAGCGATAAATATTGTCAAGAAATTAAGGTGATTAATTAAATTGGTGGGACATAATAAGGGCCAGACCAGGCCCACTTTTCTACCACAGTTTTCTTAGGCCCATAATAGCCATGTCCATGAAGCATGGGCTCGCCTCTCTGTTTTTTTCGACCAGAAGCTCGCCTCTCAGTTGTGAATCCCATTCACGTCCCAATAACAAAAAATGTCAGTCCCATTGAAATAATCAATTGACCGAGTAAATATTTCATTTGCCGTCTTTGGTCAAGTGTTGGACATAAGTTGATACTAGGGAACAGCTTATGTATAATTATTAAGGGTTTTTATGCAATGGCCAACTTTTTCTTATGCGTTAAGTTATAATTAGACAGAGAATTAGGAAAGGTTGATAGGTCTGTCCCTCTCAATATTTTGGGGTCTATATTGTATAAATAAGAGGCCCAGTCCAATAGTTTGTATCAACTCAATTATTAATTTCATAATAAAGCTTTTTTCTCTCCAAGTTCTGTGAGTTGGGTTCAGATATTGACACTAAACATGGCATCAAAGCCATGGTTTGGTCTACGATCCATGTGTCGCTGATCTAAGGAACCCACGTTTCAAGCAATAGAGCAAATCCGTTTGAAGTAATTCATCTCCTTTGTTCGTCCGGCGTCAATCTCACCGTTTTCTTGAATTGTCCCCTTCGTCTGTTCGAGGCGTGTTCGTCTCTTTCATTTCTCCGGCGTAAATATCACCGTCTTCCTGACTATTCATCTCCTTCCTATGTTCGGCATGTATCTTGCTGTTTCTTGGTTTGACCCTTTCGCTCAACGCAAATCGACGGTGGTTTTGATGCCTCATTCACGCCGTTGAAAAGCATATTTTGTGATTCCTCTTCAATCGCTCTGAAAGGCAAGCATAAACTGGGGTTCATAGACGTGTCTTTTAAAAAGAATGACCAAGAACCAAAATTAAAGGACCTGTGGGAAAGGTGTACTGTCGGGGTCCTTTCTTAGCTGTTAAATTCGATTTCGAAGGAGTTGGCTAACGGAATAGTGTTCTATGAGGAGGCGTGTCGAGTTTGGAGTGACCTGAAGGAGCTCCTCGACAACAAGACTAGGTTGAGAAATTTCGCGCTCCACAGGGAAATTAATCTCCTCAGGCAAGGTTCTTTATCTGTGTCCCATTATTTTTTGAAACTTAAAAAGCTGTGGGAGGAGCAATCTGTGCTTGTAAATATTCCTTTTTGTAAGTATGAAATTTCGCAAGCATATATGGAGTTAATGCAACAATAAAAACTTTTATAATTTTTGGTGGGATTAAATGAATCCTATAGTCAGGCTCATAGCCAAATTTTAATGATGATTCCCCTTCTTACTGTTAGCCAAGCATATGGAATGATCTTAGAAGATGAATCACAAAGATTAATTGCAACGCAAGAACGAATGTCATCCACACAAGGCAACGCCATGGCCGTGAGGGGGAGAGCACGTGGCAAAGGATATGGGCGTGGTGATCCCAATGTTGAGTGCTCAAACTATCACAAGAAGGGGCATGTAAAAGAAAACTGCTTCCAGTTAATTGGATACCCGGCGAATTTTAGAGGCAACAAAGGGAAATTGAGCGGAGAATCGATTGCTAATCATGTATTCAGGGACGTGAATCATGATGAGGAGGCACTAGTTTACACTACAAACACTACATCGCCTACTTTTACAAGAGAAAAATACGAGAAGCTGCTGAAACTCCTCAAGAATGACTCAGAGCGCATAATCCATGCCCTAGTGGGAATAGGTTTGGTTGTCCCTTATACTTATTCTAATTCATTTTCTTATTAGGGAATTGATTCAGGGGCAACAACCCATATGGTCAATGGTCAATAGTTTAAGCTTACGAGATAATTATAGAAAATACGATGGATTTATAAAATCAATTAAATTACCCAATATGTGTTTTTGTTGTTAAAACAATCAATTAAACTAGGATTAGAACTGGGAGAACGGGCCAGCCTGTGACGGGCTCGGACCTAAACAGGCCGACCCATTTAGACTCGACTCTAAAAAATTACAGAAATTTTGAGGCCTGGCCGTTTATGTAAAGCCCACGGGCTTTAGGCCGTTTAACTTTTTTCCTTTTTTTTCTTTATCCTCTTAAAAATTAAAATACCTAATTTAAAACATAAATATCATCAAAGCTAATTTAAAACATAAATATTATCCTAGTTTAATAAAATACAAACACTAAGACTTAAGTCCAAATCATAATTAATGTCTAAAACTAACCAAACAAGTCCATAGCCACAATCAAGCAAGTCTACAAGCTTCAAATGTCAATAATAATAGAACACTTGATTTGGATTTTAGCGTACATATACCAAAAGGAAAAAAGAAAATCAAAGAAGAGAAGCTTCAAATGAGGTATGAATAAGTGTTAGAGCGTTTCTGATCTAAGGGTTAGGTTAGGTTAACTCTGCCCTCTGACCACTGCTTGCTGCCCTATGCCCAGTTAAAAAAAAAAGTTAAACGGACCAGGGCCTACCCTTTTAGACTTTCCTTTTTTTTCACCATAAATCACAAACCCGGCCCTTAAAGGGCTCGGGCCTAAACGGGCCGGCCCGATAAACTCGACCTGATTTCCCGACTCTAACTAGGACCAACTAATCCAATATAGTTACAACCTTGGTCATTGTCCCAATCAACAATATGCAGATTTTTCTATGGGATTGAATTTAGTGATAACAAATGCAATGGAATGGGCCTAAACTAAAATGTAAGACTCTACTGCCTAAATGTAAAATACAAATGACTCTAAAACCTACATGAGAATGAATTAGCCTAAATGAATGCAAATACAATTTTTGGAAGGGTTTTTGTAAAGGGGGGAATTAAAATCCTAAGAAGAAGAAATCAACTAATAACTAAGAAAATTAAATAACAAAAGATAACGATGATTTACTTTAGGTACGATGAAAGAAACAACTTAAGATTTATATTGAGTTAGCTTTCTTAGTCTAAATTAATTAATTAGACTAAAGAAAGATTGATAAACGAGAGTAATTAATAAATTTAATTACCTAATTGTTGTTAGAACCGGCTGACATCCAAGAGGGGGTGAATTGGGTATAAGATAAAAACTTAAGAACTTTGAAAATATTTTTGCATCTTAGCGGAAGCAATAAATATGAAAGTAATGAATCAGAAATCAACAGTTAATATATGCTGGAAATATAAGAGTTTAAGGAAGAGAGTATGCAAATTGTGATTTATCCTGGTTCGATCCAATTTGTGATGGACTACATTCAATCCCCAGACTCCTCCTAAGATTTTCAAATCCACTATCTTCTTGTTTAATACGGGCAAAAGAACAGCCTTTACAACTCCACAAGTTTTAGTCGGGCACCTGTAAAGCCTTTTACAAATCTCTTATTTGTAAAGAGTATCTACTATTCTTAGACAATCTCTGAAATTACGAGCAGCAAATTCCAGATGGCATAGCTCTTATAATATAACTTCAAATATGTCAAATTACCTATCCATGGAAAGCTCTTTGAATCTACTTTCATATGGCACTGGTTTCATTGCAATATGATGTGTAGTTAGAGAGATATGCCCAAAATACTGAACCTCTATCTTATCACACGAAAACAGAGCACAATAAAAATGCAGATCAGTAGAGTGGTCACTCGAGTGATCATGTCCATCACTCGAGTAACCACTTGAGTGATGCCTTCCAAAACATGACAGAGAGTCAAAACTTAAAGGAATACCTTGGGGAAGTTCCATAACTTCTATATAAATTGTCTTGGCTTCGAATTAACCTATTCCAACCTTCATATGATCAAAGAAACCTCCGGCATCACTTCTAATAGCTTGGATCTTGATATTCTCATGTGATCTTGCAAGTTCTTTCTTCTTCAATCTCTTTCTTCTTATTTTTCCTCTTGGTGATCATTCTTTATAACCCAACTAGCTATCTTCTTGAATTGATGATCATTCTTCATAACCCAATTAGATATTTTCTTAAATATCTTCAATCTTCTTCTTTCTTTGCTTGACTAATCATGAATCTTGGTATTCTCATTAGATCTTACAATTTCTTCTTTCCTCAATCCCTTGCCTCTTGATTGTCTTCTTGATGATCATTCTTCATTTATGAGACATTATAAGCAAAATAACATCAACCCACTGTCTAGTTTATGACTAATCTACAAGATATACAACATTAAATATAGTAATTAGTCAATCTAGAAGATAAGTATGTTATACAAACTTTTTGCTCATATTTAACATCTATATTTGACTTCATCAAAATATTCATATATTTATGTCTAACAATTGAAACACGAGAAACCTTCAAACTCAATAACGCTTACTCTACTAGAAAACTCATAATAGAATAAGTGGTACCTAATTACACTCATTAAAAACCAATCTCTATTAATTTCAAAATAATTTTAGAAATCTTGTTTACAATTATCCAATTAAACAACTAGACAATTAACCAACCCAATCAAACAATCAAGAGAATAAACCAAATTGACAATTAAATTAATAATGAAAACTCAATTAGCAATTCAATTAACAATCTAAACGTTTGCAAACAAAAATTCCCGCAATTGTCTTAATACAAATCAATCCAAAATATCAATCCAATTTAAAAGAAGTATGTCTATAATTTAAAACTAGATTGTTTTTAAGCAATACAACTCAAAATCATCTAAAATTAAATAATCTTAAGTCTTGAAACAAATCGATAAAAGAATAGACACTCCTTTTGTGGTCTTCAAGTGCAAGCTCCTAGACTCTAGTTTCTTCTATGCTCCTCCCAAGTTACCTCCCAAAATAGCTTAAGCCTCCATGGTGAAGAACTCTTCATGCCCCTTATATCTCACGGTCATGATCTTCAATGAATGAGCAATGCTCTCTATGAGAGTATGAATAATCCTGTGTGGCTAGGTATTTTTTTATAAGAGAATGAGAAAGCTTAGGGTATAAGATTCGAACCTATTAGAATTGATTTAGCGCATTCAAACTTAGCCATTAGATTCTCTTTAAACCTACAAAAATAATTCTAAACCATAGAATTTCCTAATATGCTTTTTCTTGACCTGCAAGAATCAAATGAGATCGTGATATATCATATATTTGAAAATATTAATCCGACACAAAATAGGCAATTTAAAATATTAACAGTTTGATCCCAATACTATCACAATTAATTCCTATTTAGATTATTTCCTAAAATTGGATAATGATTCAAATATTATCTAATAAATTTAAATTAACCTAAAATCATCCCCATATAAATGAATAAGATGGGATAAAATATAGAAAAATCATGGTTTATCATCAATTCCTTGCATTTTTCTCAGTTTTCCTCATAGTCAACAGGGATATTTGCTTCTTGATCTAAAGAGCAAAACATTTCTTATTAGCAGGCAGGTTAGTTTCCTAGAGCATAAATTTCTATTTTAAAGACGTTGATTTTAATTGTTCAAATGAGATTTGCATGGATATGAAATACTCCCTTCGATCCTAATTATAAGATAAAGTTGACTTTTTTGGAGAAATTAAGGAAGCCAATTAAATTACTTTAGAGTATTTTTATTTTTTTTCTCCAAACTAATTAATTTGACTGATAAACTAATATATAATATAAGGATACTAAAAATATAAACACTCTATAGAAATTTAATTGGCTTCCTTAATTTCTACAAAAAAAGTCAACTTTGTCTTATAATTAGGACCAGAAGGAGTAGATGTTTTGGTTTGATGAGGAGGGTCAGCATCCTGTGGGCTCAAAGACATAAGAATCGGATATCCAAACTAGCTTATGGCCAAATCCTACACCAATTTTGCTTGATAGCCCTAAAGAAGCCTCAACCGAGATCACTAAGAGGGTGACTAGGGAGAAGCAGCCACTGATTTGAGCTAAAGATTACGCGTGTTCCCTAATTAGATCAAAATTGGAAAGCAAATGCCTCTATAGCAAACACAAATATTTGTCATACAGTAATATCTCCCTACTCATATGTGTTTCTTAACTTCTATTAACTTGATACATAAACCTGAGAGTTATGATGATATCGTAAAGGATCAGAGGTAAATTGAGGCAATGAATAGTAAAATTAAAGCTTTAGAACTTAATCATACACTGAGTATGGTGCCATTGCCTAAGGGTAAAAAGGCAATATGTTATAAGGGGTGTATAAGGTTAAGTATAATTCTGATAGAAACGTGGATAAATTTAAGGCTAGACTAGTTGCAAAAAGATATAATCAAAGGGAAGGGATCAATTGCCATAAGACCTTTTTCCAAGTTATTAAAATGCTAACTGTGAGACTTGTCTTGAAAATGGTAGCAATGTTTAATTGGGATTTGCGTCAAATGGATGTATGTTATGCTTTTTTGCAAAGAGATTTAAATGAAGAAGTTTATATGAAGGTTCCCTAAAAGTTTGAGACTCAGGGGGACACATGGTATGTAAATTGAATAAATTCCTATATGGACTAAAGCAAGCCTCAAACAATGGAATCACAAATTGTTTGAGGCACTAGTTCAAGGAGGATTTAAGAAAAGTAAGTATTATTATTTGCTATTTATTAAACACTATAATGATGGTGTTGTGTTGTTGCTTGTCTATGTTGATGATCTTCTTATAACTAGTAGTAGTAGTGAGGGGATTAATCAAACAAAATCTTTTCTTCACAAAAATTTTAAAATCAAAGACCTAGGATTCATGAAACATTTATTGGGAATAGAAATTGCTAAATCTAACAGAGGTATTGTACTATGTCAAAGAAAATTAGACATCTTGGTAGAAACAAGATTAAGTGGTTGTCGCACACTCGAAGTGCTCTTGGTACAGCATGTCAACACCTATTTCCATTTTGATATGCGTAGGGCAATAACGAATTAGTTCCATAGACAAACAGAACAGTACAGTGTTAATGATAATGGCATTCGTTTACAGACAGACATCAATAGTGCAAAATGCAATAATAATTACATTTTTGTACATAATACCTAAAAATATTCCACATATAGACTATATATAACCACTGCCTCTATTTTGGGAAACATAACCATCAATTCCCCTTATCTGTGTCCTTGTTTTTCGATCTGCTGGCACTTGCTGAGACATTTTTATTTAGAAAAAGGCGGTGAGATTCCAGAGAATCTCAGTAGCTATATAATATCAAACATATAAAATACGAAAATTAAATATGCAATGCACCATATATTGTAAAATGAAAATTCATAGCTTACTGTGTACACAATGCTCAGGGCCAAACAACAACTTGGAACCCCTACAAATACCTCAGTTGGGTACCTAACCACAGCTAGGCAATATTTGTGTGCCTCAGCTGGGCACCTAACCACAACCAGGCAATATACCCCAGGCGTACCTCAACTGGGTACCTAACCACACTAGATAACATACCTTAGGCACCGAATTCATATCACATAATATAGGACATACA
The DNA here is from genome assembly GCA_963242795.1 of Inga leiocalycina. NCBI lineage: Eukaryota > Viridiplantae > Streptophyta > Magnoliopsida > Fabales > Fabaceae > Inga > Inga leiocalycina. The sequence continues at coordinate 29,606,375 of OY725320.1, read as the reverse complement.
ACATATTAATCATCACTTAGTGTACGAGAGATAATAATTACTACATGAACCCTTCTCAGCCTTGTTTTGCTTGCCTCGTAACGCGTACAAAAGCTAAATTCCCAATTCGGTCCTAAAATATAAAATGTACAAGAACTAGGTTAAAACATACCCAAGTATCATTTTAGACACTTCCATAGTGTTTATTATGGTTATATTAGCCTATGATGAAAATTTACCAAAATGCCCCCAGGACCCTAACCCAGCCCTGCAGTACCTGACCCGGCTATACTTTTCCCAAAAATTTGATATGGGCTATTCTAACATATTTCCCCCAAGGAATCCATTTTCGGACTTGGAGTTATCAAATTCAATGTCAAATTATAAAATTGCCATTGGTAGTCCCTATTTCAGAGTTTCAGAGGCGTTTTCGTAATTATGCTTTTTCGGGCTTTTCCGAAAAAGTGACCAACTGTAGCCCTATTACTTTTTCCCCCTAAACTCAATAAAATCATCAAATTATTGAAAATCCAACTCTAAGATCCTCTAACAGCCCTGACCAAAACTGACAAGAACTCTAGGGAAAATTGGGGTTTTTCGGTTTCGGCTCCGGCTCTGTAGATGTGTTTCTTTCTACTTCTAACCACTTTATTAACTACTTAATAAGGTTACAACTACCATTTGAACCAAAATTGGACAACATAACCCTTAGGCAACACAAATTCCAAAATTTCAAATCAAAGACAATCCGGCGAATTTTCACTGATTAAATTGCCTACAACAGTCAGAATAGTCAATATACAAAGATTTAGAAGTTACCTCAAGCTCCTTTTAGATTTTTCTCAAGGTGGCTGAACCCTAACTCACTTCAACAGAAGAAATTGAGCTTCCAAACTTTAAATTACATAGAAGAACAGCTTAAGAATGAAGTTATACGTGCTATGAGCCAATTTACCGAAGAAATCAACTTACCGTGCAAGACCTCTTCCTCCTTCTCTCTCTAAGAAAATCTACACTTCCTCTCTACTTTTAGAGCTGTGGACGTCATTTTATGGGAGCAAAAGGAAGGAGATGAAGCTTTATTCTATTATCTTATGTCATAATTCATTTATTTAATAATTTTCAAAAATTACCAAAATCCATTTTTATGTTCAATAACTCTATGTACATGTAATCATGCCATTAAGCCAAACTAATATTTCTTTCTTCATGCCATATGTAGGAGACACCTAAGGGTTTCTCAGTTAGGTCCAAATTGGCTTCACAACTTGTTCCAATTATGTATACACGTAAAGTCCCAATTTTAGTCAAAATTGCATTTTTGCTCAAATTTTTCATAAATTCATATTTAATTGACCAAAATATTATAAATATATTTTTTCCCTTTATGTTTCTTAATTAATTGAAATTAACTTCAATGAATAAAAAAATAATTAATTTTGTGCTAATTTGGCAAAATTACGACTTTGCCATTACCTTTTTAATCTAATTTCTTTTCTTATTTTTATTTGGCTAGCTTCCATCTATTTTTGGACCAAATATTTTCTCTAATATTTCTCCATTTTTGGACTTTAATATTGGGCTTTTTAAATTACCTAAATTAATTCCATAATTATTTTGGCCCAATTTTTCACGGAAATAAACATTTATAAAATCCATAAATTCCAAGTTCATGAATATTCACCATTTTATTAAATTTCTAATATAATTATAATATATTTGGTGAATATAATTTTGGGGTGTTACACAGCACCAAAAATTGACTGCATATGAAGAAGGCAGGAATAAAAGAGATGAGCTATTTCAAAATCTAGAATGCTATCAAACATTAATATGTAAGTTGATTAGCTATGACCTGTCCTAACATATTCTTTTATGTGCATACTCTTAGCCAATTTATGCAAATGCCAACTAAGGAGCATATGGTAGTTGCACTAAATGTTGTGAGGTACCTAAAAGGAAGCTCGGGTCAAGGAGTGTTGCTGATTTTAGAGGGAGGCCTAGAGCTTGAGTGTTATTGCAACTCCGACTGAGCAACTTGTGCTACTACAAGAAGGTCTGTGACTGGGTACCTATTAAAGTTTGGCGGATCACTTGTTATGTGAAAGACAAAAAAACAAGGAACCATCTCAAAGAGTTTAGCTAAAGCAGAGTACCAAGTGTTGAGTATGGCTATTTCGGAGGTAGTGTGGACACTTGGAATGATTATAGATCTTAACATTAGCCATGAAAATCCAGTTAAGGGATACTGTGATAATGTTGTTGTAATTCACATAAAGAGCAATTTGGCATTTCATGAGCGGACAAAACATATTGAAATTGATTGTCACTTTGTCCGGAAAAAACTCAAGAAGAAAATAATTGACTTAAAGCATGTGAAGTCAAAGGACCAAGATGCAAATTTATTAACTGAAATAAAGAAGAAACAGAGTATGACACAAGGAGTGACGTGAGACATAAACGACAGTGAACGACGGCTGGGGGGTTGGTGATTGAGGGAGTTGTTAAGTATACCAACATTGAAATAGAGCATTTCCTTTCCTTATTTTAATAAGAAATGTATTAGTATAAATAGGTGTTATTTTTCATTGTAAAAAACACATCTGAGTATTGAATAAACTTTTTGAGATTGGTTCCTGTACTATTTTGAAATATATTAGTATAAATAGGTGCCATTTTTCATTGTACAAAATAGGGGTGAGCAAAATTAAACCGAAACCGAAGACCGAACCGAACCGAACTCAATTCGGTTTTCGGTTTATTTTTAAGGAATTTTCGGTTATCAGTTCGATTTGTTTAAAAAAATGTTGGTTATAACCGAAAAACCGAAATTTCATTATGTACGAGCCTCACATAATCATTGCTTATGTTATTGTTTTTTGGCATGTCTTTTTTTCACTACCAGCCCAAGCCCAAGCCCAACAAAAAAAGATCCCTAACTAAACCTAAAGAGCAGGGAGAATGTGATAGCCGACAATTATCTCCACCGACACTCATCATCAGTTTCTTCTATCATCAATTCATCACCACCGACCCTCTCATCAATTATCTCCTCTTCCTCTTCTTTTCTTCTTCTTTACTGCGTTCAGTCCTTCCCTTCTTCACCTTCACTAATCACGGCCATGGATCTGCAATTTTCATCATCAGTTTCAAATATCTATCAGATTTATAACGCCCCTGTCGTGTCGTAACCCAAGCATCACGGTTTGCATCTGCCGTCGCCAAGTTTCATATTTTTGTTCAAGATTTGAGCTTTAGATCTATGTTATTGTGTTCTAGTTTTAGATCTATGTTGTTGTATGTGAAAATTGCTGGCTTTGGTTCTTCTTTTTCTTCTTCGATTATTCTGCTTTTTTATGTTTTATGTAGTTAGCCATCCTTCAGTCCTCCCTTTCTCTTCTTTTTGGTTAATTTCGGTTCTAACCGAACCGAATTGAAATATTTCGGTTTTGTTATATTTCGGTTAATGATATAATTTCAGTTCGGTTTGGTGTTGTAAAATACATGATTTCGGTGTTTCGGTTTTTTCGGTTTTAAGCCCTAACCGAACCGAAACACCGATTGCTCACCCCTAGTACAAAACACATCTGAGTATTGAATAAACATTTTTGAGATTGGTTCCTGTACCATTTTGGTATCAGAGCTGAGTTCCAGAGTGCCAGAGAGTAAAAGGGTGAGGAATAAAAAATGTGAGAAAAAGGAGGTGTCGAATTTTCACTCTCAGAGTGTTTTTTTGAAGAAACCAACCTCACCATCGTATTCAGAAGGCTAAAAAACCTAGGAATAGCCTTGGTCACCACCATGAAACAGTTCCACGTGCCTCTACGGACGTCGCTGGAAAGTCACCGGAATTTCACACAGTCATCGGAGTTTATAGGTTGATTATGATGACATCGTTAACCATGTCATCCTGATCTGCTGCGTCAGCCACCCATTGACTGCCACGTGTCACAACCACCATGTCAACAATCTCAGGCAACCCAACTTTCTGAAATTGCATTTTGGCCCCTAAATTTGGTCAAAATTACAATTTTCCTCAAATCTTTCTGAAATTATATTTTGACCCCAGATTTTTGCCAAAATTACATTTCATCCCAAAAAATTTCTAAAATTATATTTTGACCCCAGATTTCTGCCAAAATTACATTTCAACCCCTGAAAGTTATGACATTTTATTTTAACCCCTATTTGTCCATAAAATTTCCAATTTACCCTTTTCTTTTCCATAAACACTCACCCTAACCCTAATTGTCCAAAATTTCTAAGTTTAACCTATTACTTTTCCATAAAATACCGATCCTATCCTTATACTCTTCCACCCTATACCTAATAACTGTGTTCTTTAAGTCCTAGCCTCACAAGAACAATTCCAAAATGCCTCCAAGATGTAGAAACACACACGAGATTGAGATGGATGAGAGAGACGCCGGATACAAGAACTGGAAACCACTGTACAAACGCAGCAAACCCTGCTAGAATCTCGCAGTGAATATCCAGAGGATGATTCAGATAACAATAGTTCGTCATCCACTGACTACTGCCGCCGTCCTCAACAATAGCCATTCCACCTTAATGACATTAAGGTAGACATACCTGAATTTGAGGGAATACTTTAACCAGATGTATTCGTCGATTGTCTTCAAACTGTCGAGCGAGTTTTTGAATACAAAGAGATTCCCGATAAGCAAAAAGTCAAAATTTTTGACATCAAACTAAAGAAACATGCTTCCATATGGTGGGAGAATCTCAAGAAAAGGTATGAAAGAGAAGGAAAAAGCAAGATCCAAATGTGAGATAAGATGCGACGTAAGCTCTCACGTAAGTTTCCTCCGAAAAATTATTATCAAGATAATTTCCTTCAATTACATAATCTCCGCCAAAAAACTATGTCTGTCGAAGAATATACGAGGGAATTTTAAAAACTTATGATGAAGTGTGATATCCAAGAAAGGGAGGAGCAAACAATAGCCCGTTATATCGGAGGGTTAAATACCAACATTGCCCATCCAGTACAGCTCCAACAATACTGAACTTTGGACGACGTCATTCGTCTAGCTATTCGTATTGAGAAACAGTTGCCCAAAAGGTTTTCGCTTCAATCATCTCCACCGAAATTCCTTTTGATGAACATAAAGCACACATGCATCAGCCTACACAAATGCATCAGCATAACTCTTCAAGCAAGCCTACACGAGTATATCAGTCTAACTCTTTAAGCAAGCCTCCACCAAAGGCTACCAAGGAATTTAGCTCCAAAGGACCTAAGTGCTTTAAATGCCAAGGATTTGGTCATATTGCTTCAAAATGTCCTACCCGCAGAGATGTTACTATTATAGAAGGGGAAACTTTGGCAGTATTTGAAGAAGAAAAGGAGCTTATGCCTGACAAAGAGCCATTCTTTGATAAAGAGCCAATTTTTGATGAAGAAGTCATTCCTCCTGATCACGGTGAAACACTTGTGATTAGACGAAGCTTGCATACAGCCACAGTAAAAGAAGAGCCTAGGCTACGTCACAACATTTTTCATACTCGCTGCATTACTCAAGGTAAAATTTGTGACCTCATTATTAATAATGGAAGCTATGAAAATGTAGTCTCTAACTGCATGGTAGAAAGGTTGCAACTACCAACTCACAATCATCCATACCCGTACAAGCTCCAATGGTTTAATGAAGGAAGCACGATAAAGGTGACAAAACGATGCCTTGTTACTTTTTCTATTGGTAAAAAGTATCATGATGAAGTTTGGTGTGATGTTCCTATGGATGCCTGTCATCTTCTTCTGGGAAGACCTTGGCAATATGATTGACGTGTTCTATACAACAGTCATACAAACACATATTCCTTCCAGAAGGATGACGTGAAGATTCAGCTCGAACCATTGCCACAAGATAAACACGTCAAAATCAAAATAAGTCCAAGTCATTTTTATTGAAGCATAAAGTTTCAAATCAATCTCTGTTCATTGATGATGTTGTTGTTTTTGACTCGAGAACGAGTCCTGTCCAACCTAGGAGAATGAAATAGAGAAGAAACAGAGTATGATGCAAGGAGTGATGTAAGATAGAAATGACAGTAAACGACAGCTGGGGGGTTGGTGACTGAGGGAGTTGTTGACCACACCAACATTGAAACAGAGCATTTCCTTTCCTTATTTTAATAAGAAATGCATTAGTGTAAATAATTGCCATTTTTCATTGTAAAAAACATATTTGAGTATTGAATAAATATTTTATAATGGTAATCATGATTGCATTACCAAGATTAGAGTGTTTGGTTGCTCTTTAGCATGGTAATAGGGTTTACCATAGTAATGATGAATCTCCATACCAAGGTTCTGATTACCAAGGTAATCTCCATTCATACTTCCCTCTATGAATATCCATTACCAAGGTTCTGAAACCCGGACCGGTTACTAGATCGGTCGGGGTACTGGGTCAGATCGGAGTCAAACCAGAGCTAAACCGGGACTAAACCGGTGAGAAATTGAATATTTTAGGCTTATTAATATGAAATTATAAGAAAAAATATTTAAAAAATCAATTTAAAAATAGATAAAAAATAAAAAAAAAGGTGAACCGAACCGGACCATTTTACGGTCCAGTTTACCTGTTCCGATCCAGTTCGGGTTCCAAAACAGTGTCCATTACCATCCAATTGTGTGGTTTAAAAAGTCCAATTTACCTTTGAATTTCTCGTGTCTTTGTTTCACTTATCTTATTTCACTTGCCACATCACATCACAACTGTCACCGTCATTAACTCTTCCTCCTCCACCGCCGCCGCCGCCACCGCCGCCGCCTCCTCCTCTTCCTCCGCCGCCGCCGCCGCCACTACCACCACCTCCTCCAACTCCGGTCCCGCCGCCACAGCTACCACCACCACCACCTCCTCCACCTGCGCCCCTGCCACCAGCCCACCTCCATCGCCCCCCGCCTCCGCAGCCACCACCACCACCTCCTTCTCCACCTCTGCCCCCGCCACCAGCCTGCCGCCACCGCCACCGCAGCCATTGTGGCCTGCCCACCAGCCTTCCTTTGCCGTTGCCACCAACACGTCCTCCTTTGCCACCACCGCCACCACCACCACCACCACCTCCTCTGCCGCCGCCGCTGCCACCTAATCCTCCTCCGTCGTCGCTCACCTGCCACCACCACCACCATCTCCTCCTCTGTCACCACCCCTATCGTTGCTGCCACCATTACCTCTTCCTCCTCCATCTTTGCCGCCATCGGCTCTTAACTGTTTTTTCTACAAAAATTATATTAAGGGTAAAATAGACTTTGTGTAATATATTAATTTTAAATAATTATTAAAATATTAACTCATTACACCTTGCTTAAAAATCAAACCAAACATTACCCATGTAATTGATATTGCATTACATTACGATTATATCGCATTGCATTGCATTGCACTATAGGGTGTAATGGGATCGAACCAAATGGGCCCTTAGTCTGTGGGAAAAGTTGTCCATAATTAGCCGCTGTGCAAGTTGGGAGTTATCAACATCTTCCACCCCCAATTTGAGGGGGAGTATGGAACACTTTATGCATAATTATTAAGGGTATTTATGTAATTGTCGAGTATTTCTTATGGGTTAAGTTGTAATTCGACAGAGAATCGGGAAAGGTTGATGGGTTTGTCCATCTCAATATTTCGGGCTCTATCTTGTATAAATAAGAGGCCCAGTCCAATAGTTTGTATTAACTCAAATTTTCAGATTTCATAATAAAGATTTCTCTCTGTCTCGAAGTTCTCTTAGTTAGGTTCAGATATTGACACTTAACAAATAGAGCCGGGAACTCGGGCCGAGCCCGTCTGGCTGAGTCTGTTTAGGCCCGAGCCCTTCAAGGGCCGGATTTATGATTTAGAGGCTAAAACAGGAAGCGAGCCTAAAAAAAAGCTAGTTTAATATTTTTTAAAAATAAATTAATATATATAATATCATTATATCAAATTATCAATATGAGAGACACCTAAGTAGCTAATAAAGTATTAATAACAGGTAAACACTTATTAAATGGTTTGATTTATTTTATTTTCTTCAATAGTTTATTCATTTAAACTTTAAAAAAGAGGCTAATTTGGACTTTAGATTATTATTTTAACTAAAAATTTATGTGTTTTAAAAATAATGTATCTCAATTTAAGGTAAAATAATAAATAAATTTTAAAACTTGAAAAATATTTTTTTAATTAAAATGAGTTTAAGTTCGTTTAGGCCCAAGCCCGTGAAGGGCCACGGGCTTTAAAAATTGGGAGTTTTTTAGGAAGCGGGTCTAAACGGGCCGGCCCTATAGGGCCAAGTCGGCCTGTATTCCCGGCTCTATTAACAAACTTAGAACTCTATAACTCATAATATTGATATTTTAAAGTTAAAATATATCTTGAAATCTATAAAACTAAATTACTAATGATATTTTTCATATTTATTACTTAAAATAATTAATTCCCTTTTTTAAATATCCTAAGAATGTTTTGGATTTAATTATTCCTACTTTTTAATGAACTTCTTGCCATATCATTAATTAGACAATATATAAATCTCTTGAATATATAAGTCATAAGTCATAACTTGAGGAACATTAATATTTATTTATTTTGTGTTATATTTAAAAGTGGGTTGGACTTTCGAAGAGTTAAAATGTCATCACATGGTGTCCTTTTTAATTTTGTCTCCAATGAAAAGCTTGATTCTTGGCAGCGATCATTTATCCACCGTGAGCAAAAAGATAAAAAACCATGGCTCTCTCATTATCGATGACAGAAGTGTTGACTTGATTTAATTTGTTATCTTTTGGTAGCAAAAAGAAAAGTCAGTGTTATATATTACTGTATTATATACAGAAAACTTATCATTTTAAAAAACATAAACAATAATCTTTGTAGAGACAAAAATAGTGCTGCATGGGATGGGCACGTGAATGTACAATACTAAAATGCTATAGGAACTTCAAGGTTTTGAGTTTTTGCTTGTGAGAACTTTAAAAAAAAAATTGTTTGTATTATGATTTACGGTATAAAATTCATCTCACACACATATCATACCGTATATAGTGTGTGTTTGGAATAACTTATTTATGGGAAATAAGTACTTATTACGTAAGTTGAGACAAAACTCATCTCACATACTTATCTTGTATATCGTGAATCACGATTTATAAATATTTATTGCCCAAAAATAAACTATCCCAAACAAGCACATTACCATTTAAAATAAATTAATCCAAACAAATAGTGAAAATGCCGGGATGAGTATCACATGGGTATCGGCATCAATTTGTCGGTGGCAATCCTATAATATGTAATTTAAGTAGTGGTCTACCATTGTCAGCAATTATATTTTCCTTTTTTTCCTAAAATAGTAATTTTGTTGAATAATGAAGAAGTTGTGAATGGATGGGAAACTATTTAATGTATGGGAAAAATTCATTTTCAAATTAAACAATAGTGAGAAACGTAGTATTTAAAAACAATTCAAACTTTACATTTTTTTTATATGTATCATCAGTATAGGAAGGGTGAATATTTTCTTATACACGTCAAGCTGAATTTATCTATAACGAAATATCTAAAGTTGGCATACAGCAAGAACTCTAATTTTTTTAATAAATCAAACCAAATTGGATAAAATATAATGATGAGGTCCCAGGTTCAATAATTGAGGTGTGCGTCCACATACGAAAGAAAGTGAAGGAGTATCACACACACACACACACACAAACAAATCCTGACAACTGCTATTTATCTTTTCGAATTCCAACCTCATTAGCCCTTTCAAAATTTGTCGGCAGTCCTTCAATTCGCACTTTCATTTTCATGTTAATCATTGTTAGTTTTGTAATTTTCTATTTTTGTATGAATGTCTTTAAAAAACGAGTTGCATAATTCATTATTTTTATTATAATTTTATATTATCCATAAATTAGTTTTTTTTTTTAGTTGGTGATATGATTCAATTATTTTCGTGTGTATATATATATATATATATTGTTACTGTTAGACAAAAAATAAGTTCCCTAAAGAATATTCCCTTGTTATGCTTCTATTATTGAACTATTGAAGTCTTGTTAAGAAGAAAAGGTAGGAGGCTAACTATGCCCTATGATATAATATAATATGTATAGTTGTAGCTAGGCTTGTGGCTAAGAACTATTTAATAATTATTCTTCAGTCAAGTTGGCAAAATATGTATATGTGTGTGTGTATATATATATATATATATATTCCTAAGTCAAGTTGGCAAAATATCTATATATGTGTGTGTGTATACTTAAGTCAAGCCATTGGCGACCATGCAAGACGATATATAAATTAAAGTAAAAATCACTCATTTTTCTTGAATGCTTTTCAGGAGTACTTCAATTCAATCATAATTTATTCTTTTCAATTAACAATTTTATTAAGCATATTCACATTGTTATTTTAATTACATACTGTCTCACAAGTTAAAAATGTGTACGTGTCAACACTATTAAATGACTAATATTCTTACCAACTTTTTTTTTTTGGTAAGAATTCTTACCAACTTTTATTACAAGATGTTTTCTAACGTTTTCACGCCTTTTTTAAGAAATGAGTGCCGCTTTCTTAAACTAGCTAGTCAAAAAAGAAAAAATTCAAAGATTCCAATCAAACCTTTCCATGGTGGGAAGTACCTAAATCATAATACTCAATCACCACTTAGAATAATGTCGGGGTTGTATTTATGATCAAACTACATTACTTAAGAATATGTGCTTTTTTTTTGGTCGAAAACTTAAGAATATGTGATTTGATGTTAATTTAAATGTTTGAACAAAAAAACATGTAAATTTAAATGAAAGGGGAAAAAAAATAAAGATGTTCCTTAAAATATATATTCATTTGGTGAATGTTCAATGATTTGGATTGTAGTTCTTCAAGAAGAAAATTTTAGGCAATCAATTTCGTGCAGTGAGTGGAAACAAGCTGGCATTAGAGGGCCAAAGAGTATTATTGAAGGGCATCATGCCCTCCAAGATAGATCACCTTCACCTTTCAACCGCCCTATCAAGTTGAGGAAGAGAAAGAAAAGGTTTGTTTGTGACAAAATAATAATAAAAATAATTATAACAAATTGATGATGAAAATACACCATTTTGATTCCAAATGAGATAACTAATTCACCGATATTTAAAAAAAATGGTTAAGTTAATTAGTTATTTGTAGAAATATAAGTTGTTTTTCTTAAAATAACTTATATAATTAATCATAGCATGTTAAACTTTGATGAAATTCTCATCACCGTGGGCAATTAATAAGAATAGTTTAAAAAAATTATAAATATAAGATATAAAATGAATTAATGCTTCATATTTAATATCAAAAAAAATTTCTTAACTAACTCATATATTTAGAATAAGAGGGAATAAGAAGTATCAAGATAAATTAAAATTAAAACTGTATTATTATTTTTTTTATCCCCTTTTTTGGGTGTTACTAAACATGTCACAATCCTAAGGTCATCTTTTTTTTGAGTCTCTTGGATGTGTTGGAATGGAGAGGCCTATAATTTAAAAGGTAAGGACCTACCAAAATGGCATTTCATACATATTTTATTCCGAGGACACCACTTAGAGACAACAACGTAGAGAAGAAGGCGTCCATGTTCGAAAATGAAAGCCCAACAACATCTCTAGCTAGCTCTCAAATTGTCCGCTCTTGACTTTAATTTCCTCATAACCTTATACTTTAATTTAGAAAAATTATTCAGCTTGCCTTGGTTTTGTTGTTGGTTATTGTTCAAAAATTTACAAAAATTACAAAAATACTTTCATATTTTTTGAAATCGATAAAGTAACCTAAAACAACTCAACAATTACGAAAAAAGCGTACTAAGTATGTTTTAGCATTTGGATTTAGTCTTTAAGCTGGACTAAGGTAAAAAAGAAAAGAAAAGAAAAGGTTAAGGTCATTACACAATTTTCTCTATTCAAATTTTAAGAATATTGTGTCAAAAGTAGACAACTTTTTTTTATATTAATAAGGGAATTAAAAATTTTTTAAATCTGCATAGCTGTAGAACTCATTTCACGTACTCTTTTGGTTGTCTTTTTGCTCCAACTTGTGTCCTCACTTTTGAAAAGTCAAATTGAACAAACATGTTTTAAAAAAACATATTAAAAATATATAATAAATGAAGGGAAAATTCCAAAAAACTATATTAAAAATTTTAAAAGGATAATTCAGTACATTAAAAGTGAGAAATGACATATTAGACAGGTGTCAGATGGGCAGAGGAATTTGAGATTTTTAAATCTCGGCCAAATGACGAAAATGCCCTTTAGCCCTCCATCCTCCCACTTCAGAATAACAACATGATCCTCGGAATTAACAACTCCGGATTTGACATTAACAACTTCAACTCTTCTTTTACAATTAATAAGTTTCAGGGCCAATAACAACACATATATCTTAATTAACAACTCCGGATTCGATATTAAAAACTTCAATTTCTTCTTTCACAATTATCAAGTTTCAGGGCCAATAACAACACATATAACTTAATTAACAACTCCGGATTTGACATTAATAACTCCAATTTCTTCTTTCACACTAAACAAGTTTTCGGGCTAATAACAACTCTTTTTTCTTTATTAACAATACCGTATTCTACATTAACAACTCCACTTTATTCCTTCACTTCGAAATAACAACATTTATCTCTTAATTAACAACTCAAATTTCTTCTTTTACACTTTATACGTTTCAGGGCCAATAACAACACCTATATCTTAATTAACAACTCTAGATTCGATACTAACGATTCCAATTTCTTCTTTCACACTTAACAAGTTTCAGGGCCAATAACAACACTCATCTCTTAATTAACAACTCTGGATTCGAAATTAACAACTCCAATTTCTTCTTTCACAATTAACAAGTTTCAGGGCCAATAACAACACCTATTTTGCTATTAACAACTCTGGATTCGCCATTAACAACTCCTATGTTGTTATTTCGATTGAGGGCTGAAGGGTATTTTCGTCATTTGGCTGAGATTTGAAAATCACAGATTCCTCTGCCCGTCTGACACCCGCTTGATCTGTCTTTTCCCATTTTCAATGTACTGAATTATCCTTTTATAATTTTCAATATAATTTTTTGAAATTTTCCCATAAATGAAAACACCTTTGTTATTTTTTAGCCACAATGATCTTTAAGGAAGCGAATTCTAAACTGTTTTTTCTCTCTTTGATACTTTTAGATTATATGAATGTAATTGCTTCAAAATTATGTTTGTTTCAGCTATATTTTTTTTTATCAATTTATGAATTCTTGAATTTCAAGCTTATGTGACATCTATGAGAATTCTTAAAAGTTGGTCAACCGACTGTCAACGAGCTATAAAGGTAAAATTGTCTCTTAAACAACTTTTAAAATAAAATTGGCCATAAGTAAATATTTTTAGGATAAAAATAGCCTTTAACTCTAACTTCAATTTATAAAAGCTAATTGGTATAATGAGTTAGTGTTTGGGAAACACCCAAACCGTAGTTTCATAAGTTATTTTTTGTAAATCAAGATAAAATTTTTTTCACATATTTATCTCATATATCATAAAAGATATTCTTAAAAACTAATTCAAACACACATTAAAAATTGGATTGCAGTAGTTAGTCGAAACAAGCCCTAATAATAATATCCTACTTTTCTTCAACGCAAAAACAAAAAAGCGCCATGGTTGTACTGTGTAGTGTGTTTCACTTTCATGGAGAACTTGAGGCTCGTGAACCAACTTGACTTGTCCTTCCTTATCTTCGAAAGTCATATTAAATTCTCGCTCCACAGTTCATTCAACTTAACACAATGGACTCCATCGCTTGCTGTATCCTTTCACTCTTACTATCTTCTTCCTTGCTTCACTCATCACTACCCTCAGCTTTCTCTACAGAAATCCCTCACTCTGAAAGAGAAGCATTAGAGATCATCATCGGCGTTGGCGGAGGAGGGACCCCTTCTCCTCCCGCCGACTGCCTGTCCCAACGGCTGGTGAATGCACGCCGTGTGCTTCTGAAATTCAAAGCCACAATAGAAGACAACAATTGCTTCACCAAAAGCTGGCAGGAAGGTGTCAGCCCTTGTACCTACAATGGTATTAAATGTGCCACTTACCCTGATTCGAAAAAAGAGCTTGCCGTTGCAGGATTAGATTTCAACCAAGCCGGCTTCTCTGGTCGTCAAGGTTCAAACTTGGGCCTCACCGGAATCCTAGATTCCATTCCAGAATTAACATTCTTCCATGTAAACTCCAACAATTTCTCTGGCCAAGTCCCCACAAAAATCTTTACTTTCCCATTTTTCTTCGAGCTCGACCTAAGCAACAACAAGCTCGAAGGTTGTTTCCCAATGGAAGTTCTTTCAAATAAAAACCTACTTTTCTTAGATCTGAGGTTCAACAACCTCAATGGACCAATCCCTCCAAAGCTCTTCACCATGGATCTAGACGTCATCTTCATCAACAACAACAAATTCAGCAGCAACCTCCCATGGAATTTCGGCAACACACCTGCGAGATACCTCACATTTGCCAACAACCAGTTCACTGGTCAAATCCCAAAAAGCATAGGAAATGCGTCAAACACGTTGACCGAAGTTCTGTTCTTGGGAAACCAGTTTTCTGGGTGTTTGCCTTACGAGATTGGGTTCCTGAAAAAGGCCACAGTCTTTGATGTGAGCAACAACTCGTTGACGGGTCCAATCCCAGAATCTTTCGCCTGTTTACAGAAGATTCGATTCTTGAATCTAGCCAAGAACAAATTCTACGGCTCTGTTCCAGAATCTGTGTGCGAGCTTCCTGGGATTCGAAACAATGGGAATCTTTCGTTGGCGGGTAATTATTTCACTTACGTTGGACCTGAATGTAAGAAGCTGATGGATTCGAAGGTGCTTGATGTGAGCCAGAATTGCATAAAGGGACTTCCTAATCAGAAATCGCCAGAAGAATGTCACAAGTTTCTATCTTGGGTGAAACCTTGTCCGAATGAATGGTCTCTTGAGATTGTTCCGTGTAAGAAAGGCTATTCTGAGTACGATGAAACGGCGTCGCCTCCTCCTGCGCCTGTGACGTATGAGTCTCTGAAGCCGACACGACATCGTTTAATGTGAGCCCCTCATGCATATTGCTAAGGCTTGATCGCATATATATTGTCCTCCCCCAGTTAGTAGTGTCTGCTGAATATGTATATTATATTATGGTGAACTTTCTTCTTTAGCATGTTTAATTAAGATGGCGATTCTAATGAATAAGCAGTACGTGTAACGAATTTGGCTTCCTCAAGTGTAATATGTGAACTCTGAAATTTATAAGAGGTATATTTGATTTGGCAATTTAATTATTATTTTGCTACTTCCGGGTTTATTTATAAGAAATACGTTATAACCTTTTTTTGTAACTTTTTTTTTTAATAAATAGGTCCGGAGATATTTTTAATTATAGTATTAATTTTGTGTAATTTATGTGCACGCCTATTTAGTTTTCTTTTAAATTTTAGGTATTTTTAGTTTGTTTTTGTTAATCATCAGATGATGAAAACATTGTTCAAAACGTTAAATAATATTGTAATATATAAAATATTGAAAGACTTGGGAACAATAAGTGTCGGTCTCGTTCAATTATTGTTTGTTTTTCTTCTAGTTTTGGCTTTTTCGCAGCAAATCAAAAGAAGCAAGATATATAAATGTTTTATCCTGCGACTCTACTACTTTTCTTTAGAAGAAAATTAAGCGCCCCATGACTTATCACAAATATCGATGAATAACAATACTTTTTGGGTGGTCCAATGTTTCAATAATGGTTTTTAATTCATTATTTGTTTTGATGTTTCTTCAATAATATGGGCACAAATGTTGGGTTCTTGAATTGTTTGAAGAAAGAGGTACATTGTTATTCTCTATTTTCAAAATATAATTGATTTATAACTATCTCACTAGAATTAATAAATTAGATATGTTGATTTAAATCCAACTTTATTCCTATTTAAATATGTCTTACCTCTCACATCTTTACATAACGAGAAAGAAACAAAGGATTTTATAAAAGAACACCGAATGAAATTCTGGATGCATCTCGTATGTGCTTCACAATTTCTCCCTGTTGTCACACATATATTCAATAGCAACCAACCAATTTTACATTTAAGCATGTTATGACTTTTCCCGGTTAAATTTCAATTATCTTGAATATCTCTTGATATTACCATCCTTCATAAGCTTAATTGCATTCTTAGAATCGTTTCTCAAGTGAATGTCTATGGTTCCCGTCCTATGCTCTTTATGCCCTTTTAAGTCGTATAAAGTACTGCCAAAGTTCAACCACTAAAGGATATCCATTATGGATATCAAGCATGAAAGATTCAATCACGCTTCCGCTCTAGTCTTGTCAAGGTCTTCGTTCTTCGTTGCAATATCTTGGATCTTGACTTTGACTTAGCTGTGGCTGCATTGCTGTCAAATTTACGAGTTAGATTTTTGAATTTACTGTTTTTACTTTTCTAGCTTATAAAATTGAGTTGAGTATTTGATAAACTCATGTCAGTTGTAAACACTAGTACAAAAAAGGTGATTTAGACCGGTTGTAGTGGATGAGGTCTAAAAGAAATGTGCGGTGGCATTTTTATAATTATAAAGAATTTGGGAGATAGGTTATTATAATAACTGGTCTAAAAAATATTATTTATACCGGTTCTACACTAATCGGTCTAAAAAGATTAAGTTTTAGACTGGTTACTGAATGAACTGGTCTAAAATATATTTATTTTAGATCAGTTAATAGGATAGACGGTCTAAAATGTAGCTTTTTAAGACCGGTTCTCTAACAACCGGTCTTAAAAGTCCACTTTTAAGACCGGTTGTTATAGAACCGGTCTTAAAAAGCTTTTAAGATTGGCTATCCTATTAAACCGGTCTTAAAAACTTTCCCCAATATTTTCGCGTCTCCGCTCCCTGCCCTCCTTCATTCTGAAATCTCTTCCATTCTGAATCAACCTAGCTTCTTTCATCCCAATCTTTTCTCTCCTCAGTGCTCAACTCCCCGTCCCTTACCTGATCTTTGAATTGGAACAATCGAATCCGGTCGGTCGAGCTGCTCGTGGGTCGCCATCTTCCTTTGCTTCAGGTGGTTAGCTTCGTCCGTTATTCACTGCGTCTCAGGGACGTCTTCGTCTTCATCCTCTTGTTTGAGGTATGCTTCCTCATCCTCTACATTTACCCCTCTACAATTACTATATAGAAGCTATTGCCTCCAGATTTGGAATTCCAGTTGGTGTATTTGGTGTTTAAAGCAGTCTAGAAAATCTTCTACTTTAAATCTATAGATGGTCACCAAATTTGAAAGTTGGGTACAGGATAGTGGAACTTATAGTTCCTTTTGCTTTGTTTCATATAGACACTAAATTTAGAGATGTAATCTTGCATTAAAACGTCTCTGAAATAATTGAATCTCTAGTTTGTGGCTTCCCTGCTATGGAATTTTACATATTAAAACCAGCATAAACTCCCCTCTCCTAGCCAACTTGCTAATGTCTGAATCTGTGTTCACGTGTTTGTTGAATTTGGAGATTGGAAAATAGACACCAAACAGTATAGTTTTTTTTAAAGAATGTTTTAAAGCTCATCCTGAATTCTTTAGCCATTTTATCAACAAATAAAATGGGAGCAATCTCATCAAAATTTTTAGTGAAGAAAGAAAAGAAAATGGTTAAATGAACTAATGCAGCTATTTATTCCATTCAAGCGATTTAAAATTTGAATGATATATTTCTTAGAGATTGTCCTTTTTAAGGCATGTGTTTTTTTCCCTAGCAAGATTCATGTGTGATTCGTTAAGAAATTAAGATGAATTCTTTATTAAACAAAGAAAAATAAGGAAAACTTGCCATCGACAAGAAAATGAAAAGCAAGATGAAAAATAAGAGCCTAGAAAGAAACATTGAAACCCAACTAGTTTTGCTTATCATAATTATCAACAACTGAGGTAGCACGCAAAAATTTACAAGAAAGAAGACCTTATAAATAGGGACAAAGGAATAATATAGCAAAATTATTATTTATTAAATTATTAGTAAAGAAAATTAGTAAGTTATAAAAATTTTGGAAATGAAATATAAGAGAATCATATAATTAAAACTCTTACCTTGCAAGTTGTTGCTAGCAAGATTTAGATATTGGAGGTTGGTCAAATTTCCAATGTCACTTGGTATATTTTCTCTGTGAAATCTATTATTGCTCAGTTGCAACTCTACTAATTCTTTGCATTAATGCCAAATGGAGGGAATTTCCCCAGCTATATCATTTCCATCCACATAAAATAATTCAAGTTTTGGTAGCTTAAAACAAATATTTGTTGGGAGACTACCAGATAAATGATTCATTCCCATATCAATTCGTTGGAGGGTTGAACTGTTAAATAATGTAGCTGGTATAGAACCAACAAGTTGATTCCCTCCAAGATACAATATCATTAGTTGTGAAAGATTGGCAATCTCATTTGGGATGCCTCCTTCAAATATTTGGGAGAAAGAGAAAGATGAAAGTAATGTCACTAATAATATTTTACGTGTCACAAGTTGTTATGCAGATGAGACAAATTTTTATTTCTTAAATACACATACTGTAAGACTTGCACTTTTTTTAGAAATAAAACAAATATACTCACTGGTTATCTAATCTATTTAGGATCATAATAAACATTAATGACATCATTAGATGATTTGACATGCTATTTGCCTTATTTTGATCTCAAGAATGTTTTTATCATTTGAGTCTTTTGGTAACTCTGCATGTTAATAGCATGGATATTTTTGCTTTAGTGCTATGGCAATTCTTGATTGTATTAAGTATGGATATCAGAAGAGTGAACACAAGGTTGCATTCCCTAAGGGCCAATAAGAGTACACATTGACGGTAATAAAAGCCAAAATACATTACAGATACAAAAATCTGTCTTAGTTCTGCCAATGATTGTATGAGCAGAAGTTTTGGGGAAAACTGAATAGTTGTTCAGGCATGATTCGGTTTAGTGTATTACAAACCACTGTGTAATTAGTGAATTTATTGAATGCCAATGTCAGTGCCTTACCATTATTCTACTCTGAGTTTAATATTACAAGAACTTTAGCTTTTGACGAGAAGATATGGACTTTATACCTGCACCAGTTTTGCCAACACCGACAGGTTTATTGATGAATATTTTGATAATAATTCAAATTATTGAAAGAACCACTCTACCTTGAAGCTTTATTTGTTTTCATGAAATAAACTTAAGAGCCCCTCTTTGTCAACTAAGCGTGATGAGTGGGTTAGGGCATACCCTACACCTACAATTGGAATATTTTGAAAGTTAGTTAGGTTAGTAAATTAGAAGACGGAATAACTATTAGTGATACTAGCCATTTAAGAGTGGCATCAGCCAAACATGCATGGCCTTAACCGTGTCTAATTGCTAATAGGTTTCTAATTACTGAACCCCTAATCCCTATGGTGCTATTCTATTTCCACTACTGTTCGTACTAGCAATATATATGGCTAGTCAACCCATTGTATTAGACAAATTTGCATTGTTAATGAGAATTGTACTATTCGAATTACTCTTCTTCTATCTCTATCTCTCAACTCTCTTCTACCTGTTCATTATGTAGTAGTTAAACTAGGTACTTGGGTGTAATGATTGCATACTCTCATCATACTCCTGCCTTTTCCAGGGGAAAAAGTAGAAAAAAAAGGTGTTGGAATATATGGATCGTAGTTAGATACAAGCTAAACGGACAAGTGTTGAATATGATGTTGGGGTGAGGGGCTTTTTAGACTTTGCAAAATGAAATGCTGATGATGATAGTGAGATATTTTATTGCCCTTGTGTAAAATGTTTGAATGAGAAGTGACTAAGTGCTGCAGATATATATACACATTTAATTTGTGAAGGGTTTTGTAAGACATATATAGTATGGGTATGGCATGGTGAACAATTAGAAATGCTAAGTGCATCTCAACAGGGGGGAGTGCTTTGTGATGATAATGACACGGATTTGGATGATCGGATAGAGAATATTATTAGTGATGTAGGAGAAGAGGCTTTTGAATAATCACATGCATATGGTAATATGTGCAGTGATGCTGAGAAGTTGCTGTACCCAGGGTGTAAAAATACCAATTGCTGAAAGCTGTATTGAAATTGGTAAGCTTGAAAGCACGACATGGATGGAGCAATAAGAAATTTTTAGAAACACTTGAGGCCTTTAAAGACATGCTTCCTGATGATAATGTGTTGCCTTGTCGATACTATGATGTTAAGAAAATACTGTGTCTACTAGGGATGAACTATAAAAAGATCCATGCATGCCCTAACGATTGCATATTGTATAGAAAAAAGCATGAAGAGAAGGAGCAATGTTCGATATGTGAAACTCCGAGGTATAAATCAAACAAGGCCCCTGCTTGTGGTATATTTCAATTGGTCTCTTAAAATTCTGAAACTTTCCAGTCTTGAAGTTCACACCTTAAGCTCTAAAATGGATATATAATTTGTGTCATTTTGTTTTGTGAACTAGGATTTATGTTTGCCCAAAGTTTGAGGTCGAAACTGGACGTAATTTTGGAGCAGTGTGGATATGTGTGTAATTCTGTATTCGTTTGGTGATTTCCAGTAATGATCCATATTTTTCCTATGAAGAGGAGTTAAATATCTTTCATTTGGCTTTGGGATCACCTTATTTTTATTTTTTTATAATTAATTATGAATTTTCAAAGTTTCCTTGGCTGCAGCAGAAAATCTTGGTTGTAGCGCAAAAGTTTCTGTGCGCGTTTTGGCCGTAACCAAAAATTCTTGGCTGCAGCCAAAAACCTTCTGTGCACATTTTGGCTACAGCTAGAGGATTCTTGGCTGCAGCCAACCCCCATTTTCAGCATTTTGAGATTTTGAAAAGTGTTTTCCAACCTAGTACTTCCCAATTCCTCTAGGTTTTCATTGAGCCTATTATAGTCACTTAAGGAACTTAGGTGGTAACCTATTTTAAGTGTTTGAAATTGAGAATTGGGCATAGAGAATTAATCCTCCATCTTGATTTTGGTGTTTAAGATTTTCCATTTGTTATCCTCGTGAGCTAACAGTGCCAAAGGATGTCAGGATAGAACAAGGTAGTGACTCTTTCTTTTATACCATCTGTGATGCATTGTATGTGTGAAATATCATTGATTTGTGATGGATTTGAATGCTACAATGATTGTGGATATGTGTAAGCACCGCCATACCAACAGTTCCTGAGTCGCTAATAACGGTTCGGGTAAGGGCTGCGTACCTTCTTGGCGGTAAAAGGGGATAAGGATGGGGTGTGACATTTGTGATTACGTGGGCCGAAAGGCTATATTGTGGGCTGTAAGGCTATTTGTATGCACTGCCACACCAATAGTCCCTGAGTCGCTAACAACGGTTCGGGTTAGGACGGTGTGCCTTCCTGGTGGTAAAAGGGGATGAGGGTGGAGTGTGATTTGTGCTGTTGCTGCTGTATGATGATTTGCTTACATGCTATGTGCTTATATGTGGTATGAATGATTTGTTACTACTGGGATTCTCTTGAATCTCATTCTTTCATTTGACTAACATTTTAGACAGAGCAAGTGTCTCTAAGGAAAAGCAAACGACCCGGAGCGGTTAGAACCCTATAGGGACTTTTGATTCGGCCGTGTTGGTTAACAAGATGGGTATATCTGAGTTTGAATTTAGAGATCCTTTCTCCAGGTTTCATCCAAAACAGATCATACTCTGTACTTAGAGTATTAACTCTATTTTCTTTGATTCCAAGTGTTTCTTCATGAGCGATTTCAAGTGCATCCCATATTTCTTTGGCTGTTGGTAGTGTGCAGATTCAAAAATACTCCTTCTGGTTGAGAGCACTCTGTATCATTAGAATAGCCTTATTATTTAATGTTACTAACCTCTTGTCATCGTCGTCAAATTCCTCTGGACTCTTTTTCACAACTCTATCTTTGATTTTCTTCTTTAGAACATAATCACCGTCTTGTATCATATTTCATATACTGTATTTGTTAGCCAACACAAACACTCTGAACTTAGCTTTCCATAATGAAAAATGTTCTCCTGTGAAACCAAGAGGTCTAATGATAGAAGCTCCATCTGGAAGAATTTTCTCACCTATTATTTCCATTTACTAGATAATTCTCAAGCTGTTAGGCTTTTTGGAGAAGACCTTACTCTAATACCAAATGAAAGAGGCAAGCTTCACCCAAGAAGGGGGTGAATTAGGTGCTGTGATAAACTTTTTGGTTGATACGGTGATATGAAAATAACTGTAGATGGAGTAGAGTTAAGAAGATTAGCACACAGAGAGTTATACTGGTTTGACCTAAAACTCAGGCCTACATCTAGTCCTTAGAGATCAAGACCTACTAAGATTTTCACTTTTATTCCAAGATTCAGTGGGCTCTTGGAATGCCACAAGACAACAATCGTCCTTGTATAGACTACGAGCAAAAATATTCTAATACCTAGAACTTTCTCTCCCCCTTACGACAAGTCTAATGTGCAGAAACAATCCTATGACCTTTCTCTCTTACTTATGTACGCAGTCTTACAAGTAGCAAAGTTCTCTCCTGCTTACACCCTTGTAAGTCTTACGAGTAACAATGTTCTCTCCTGCTTACACCCTTGTAAGTCTTACGAGCAGCAACGTTCTCTCCTGCTTGTACCTTGTAAGTCTTACGAGAAGAAAATCCTACTAGGAATTCTCTCAACTACTTCCCTCGTAAGGATATCTACCCTCTCAAGGTCCCTTTGCCTTGAGATTAAAATGAAAATATAGTTTTGAAGTGTATACAAACTCTTTCACAGAGTGAATATGATAAACACTGAAGTATAATATGAATACAGAGAAAATATGAATAGCAGAGACTCGTGTGAATTTGCTTGTGTATATTCTTATTCTGTGTTCTCTCTGGATGGTCTTTGAAGCTTTGTATTTATAGTCATTTGATTTTGTTTGCTGAGTGATAGCCATTATAGAGCAAAGCATTACATTGTGGAGCAGCATACATTCGTTTGAAATCTCTGGACAAGATATCGTGGTAGGTGAGTAACATGCATTCATAGCTGGTCGACTTTGGATGAAATTATTATGTTCACCATTTTTGAATTTTTATATGCATATCTGATCCAAACGCTCAATCTCCTGTTTCACACTTGAAGTATTTATTAAATGATGTTTGTTAATAATAACAAGTAAAAACATAATAAGTAAATAACATTGAAGCATGTTCGGATTGATTGCTGTGTTTCTGTTGCATTTTGGTTCTGTCAGAGTCTTACTCGAGTACACTGAAGTCTCACTCGAGTGCATCTTCATATTTCCACTTCTTTTTTAGCTTTTGAGTAGCACTTCCATGAGAATTAGCAAGAGTGAGATTTCTCACTTGCGAGTTTACTGACCTCTCACTTGAGTGTAGCATGTCTCACTCAAGTGCATGTGTATTTTGTACTATAGACTCACGCCTTTGGATAACACTTGCAGCATATTCTTTAAGAGTGTGATTTTGCACTTGCGAGTATTGAGGTGTTTACTCGAGTGTTGATGTCTCACCCTAGTGCATCATTATATTTTAGCTTCAAGCTACATCTTTTGTTCAGCACTTGCACCAATATTTGAGAGAGTGAGCTTTCTAACTCACGAGTGTTATGGTACTTCACTTGAGTACCGTTGGTCTTACTCAAGTAAACTTCATGCTTTTAGGCTGTAGTTACTCTCGAACAAACACTTACAAGGTCTCACTTTCTTTACTTGAGTGTAGATATGATCTTTACTCGAGTGTGCTGCTTAACACTTGAGTGTTGCTGAATTCCTTCAAATATTAGTAGCCTTTGGAACACACTTTCAGTGCAATACTTCCTGAACTTGAGTGCAAAGCAGGTTCTCACTCGAGTGTGACTACTTCACCCGAGTGCATTAATTAAAATCTCAGCACCTTTCTCTTAAATTTGTGAAATACATTTGATAACCATTTGAATCAATGTTATACTTTCAAAACATGAGGTTCTTATCAAAACATATAATCACCTTTTGTTATCATCAAAACATGGATTCTAACATATTTCTTATTAGTAGAGTCCAAGTTGCTATAAAAAATGTTTCAATAATTGTTAAAAAATAGGAATATCCTTGATGTGTTGGAGTCTGATATGGACCCCACACATTAAGATGCAATAATTCAAAATACCAAACACTTTTAATGCAACTTGAAGTAAATGGAAATTTGGTTTGTTTTGATTGAACACATATTTCATATTTGTTATTCAAATATCTTTGGCATTACTTTGGAAACCAAGGTATTTTATTACAATAAGGGGTGCATGCCTATGCCTATTGTGCCACATGCACATCTCATCTATATCAAGACTCCTAGTACTAGTTTGAACAGAATTTATCACATTACATATTCTGTTAGTATATTTTAGAATGTATAAGCCTTGAACCAGTTTACCTATCAACATCATCTTGCCATCCTGAAGGCCCTGCGAAACAAAAGTGAGGAAAAAATGCAACCATACATTGTTGTTCCTTTGTTAATATGGCAACAGATAGTAAGTTAAATTCCAAAGATAGAGTATATAAAATCCTATTTACCTTAAAGTTATCAGATATATGGGCACTACCTTCATTTATTACTTGTACTCTTATTCCATAAGGTAATTTTATTGATTTTATGGGACCCTTATATATCTCATATTTATCTAAAAGACTCAGATTCCCAACCATATAAGGTGTTGCTCCAGAATTAATAACCCAACAAGAATAAGATTTAGAATAAGTAGAGGGAACAACCAAACTTGTTCCCACTAGAGCATGAATGGTAGGCTCAAAATCCTTTCTAAGAAGCTCTAACAATTGCTGGTACTGCTCATAGGTAAAGTTTAGTGCTGTAATACTAGTTATGTGAATAAGTGCATCTTCATCATGGATTGGCTCACTAGATACTTGATTGACAGAAGAATCCTTCCCCTGTTTTGGTCTATTGCCTCAGAAATTGGGTAGGTAACCCACAATTTGAAAATAATAATATTTGATATGTCCCCTTTTTCCATAATGGGAGCATTCTAGGTTAGGATCACTATGGCCATATCCTCGACCTTGTCCTCTTCCCTTGACAGTCATAGCTATCCCTTCAGTGGGTGACATCTTCTCAAGAGTTGAAATGGAATGTTGTGCTTTATCCTCCAAAATCATTCCATAGGCTTGTCCGACAGATGGTAAGGGCATAATAAGCAAAATTTGACTACATGCTTGGCTATAGGATTTGTTTAATCCTATCAGGAACTGTAATAACTTTTGTTGCTGGATTAATTCAACATATGCCTTCAAAGTTGCACATTGACAAGAGGGAATATTAACAAGAATAGATTGCTCTTCCCAAAGCTCTTTTAATTTCAAAAAATAGCTAGATACAGAGGAAGAGCCTTGCCTGAGAAGGCTAATCTTGTGGTGTAGAGCAAATATGCGTAAGCCTCTTTGCTTATCAAAGAGTTCCTTCAAATCGCTCCATACACGGTGAGCCTCCTCGTGAAACATAAGGCTGTTGCTACATCCTTCAAAATAGAGTTCAAGAGCCAAGAAAGGACCACGACATTACACCTTTCCCATTAGTCCTTCAAGGTAGCTTCTTGGTCATCCTTCTTGCAAGAGCCGTCGATAAAACCCACCTTATACTTTCCCTTTAGTACAATCCTTATTGAGCGACTCCAAATCACGTAATTATCAAGGCTGGTCAAGACTTGAGGGATGATCATGGAGCCTTGGGTCTCCGATGGGTGCAAGAATAATCGGTGAGAAAATGGCAAGCTTACCGGATTTGTAACTTTCCCTTTTGCCATTGAAGTTTTGTGCTTCTTTCGTCGGTTAAAGAAGACGATGAAAGGAAAGTTAAAATTTCTCTCTCTCTTGATATCTGAGTTTCAAGGACAATGAGTGATCAAATTTTTGTAACAATTTCTCTTGAGTCGTGGAGTCCAATCTTGGGTGGCACGTGTAACTTGATTACAAACACAGCTCTGGTGCCATGTAAAGATTAATACCCCAAAATGTGATTACAAGATTTTGGGCTCCAACAGTGATGTGGTTATTGTTAAGCCAACACTTTTAGAGAATACGATGTGAAATGCGATTAGAATATGTTGTTATTGGTGCCTAAACCCTGTATTTAAGCTCAATTTTGGATTAACATCTAAATTAAACTAAAATAGAGGGGAGGGAGTATTATAGAAGAAATGGAATGAGAAGAATGTGTTTGGTGGTGATTTAAGAAGCATTGCTACAATTAGGGGCAAAATGGGAAAGTTACCAACTAGTTGGTAAGTTACTAAAGAGGAAACTCATTGGTAGCTTAAAGATCAATGATTGTGATTAATTGTCAAGAGATCAAGAGGGTGGAATCAAGTGCTTGTGTGTTCATATAAGCTCATGAAGGGAAGCACAAGATCATGACAAGTGGTAATTTGTGAGCCATGGGATGTGGGTCAAAGATTCAACTTATTCTTTTTCTTCTTTCTCACTTTGAAGTCAGCTAATGGGCTAGTATGAGGCAAAATTTTTGTTTCATCATTATCATCATCTCATTCTTTCCATCATTCTCCATTTTTGAGCAAGAAAAGGAGGAAAGAGAAAGGCAAAGGTGAAGTTTTAACATTGTTATGACCCTCAAATATTCTAATGCTCTTTTCTAATATTGTTCATATTGATGAGAGCTTTACCTTCATGGTTTTAGATTTTTGAAAGGAGGTGTTTGAGTGCTTGAGCAAGTTTGAGAGGTAGAGAATCAAGGAACTAACTTTGGCAAGTTGAAGAGGTAAATAATAACTTCCTTTTAGTATATTTGTTGTGGCCATTGAATGAGTTATGGAATTTATTGACTTTGCCCTAATTTAGTGTGAATTTCAAATGGAGGAGTTCTTAGTGTATTGTGGTAGAAATGGGGTTATGTTCTGTATTCATGTCAATGAAATTGATTTGAAACCTTGAAAGCAAAGTTGGGTATTTAGTGGTTTTGGGAGTGTAATGTGTTTGGAAGTATGGAATGTGTCTTTTGATGGGAATTTGGTTGTTTTGGTGTTTCCAATAGGTTCCTTATGAAAATTTATATGGGAAAAAGGTTGGTTGTTGAGTTTGGGAGCCCTTGGACACATTTGTTTAACTTTAGAAAATTCTGTCATCTGCTGCGTTTTACTTCTGATAGGGCCTCACTTGAGTAAGTGAGGGTCTCACTCTAGTACTGCAGCATGTTTCTTCCTTTTCCTTCAGTTTTCTGTTACACTTCCATGCCAAAAAGCAAGAGTCTATTTCCTCACTTGTGAGTGACAAGGGTCCTCACTCGAGCACACCATATCTCACTCAAGTGTATGAGTATTTTTGCTCTAGGAGCCGCGTCTCGGGGTAACACTCACGGCCAACTTGTCAAGAGTGTGTGTTAGCACTCGCAAGTGTTGAGCCATTACTCGAGTGTCGAAGGTCATTACTCAGGTACACCTCCCACTTTAGGGTTTCTTTACTCTTGAGTAGTCATTTTCTGTGCCTCACTTGGTAGGACTCGAGTGAGCATGAGGCTATCACTGGAGTGTTGAGGTTAGAACTTAAGTACAGTGACCATTTTTTGTCTCTTTCATTAATCTCGGCCCAGCACTTACGCGAGTAAGATTCCATGCCCGAGTGCTATCTCATTATCACTCGAGTGAGGCCTTCTTCACTCAAGTGCAACCATGAAAAATCAGTGTTTTGCTTTCAAAAAGGGATCTTTAGTATAGGTTCTTCCAAACCTTTAGGCAATTGTCTAGGCTTCTAAGGGCCATCTAAAGGTTTTAAATGACAACCAATCTTAAGTGTTTTGGAATTAAGAACTTGGATTTGGGATTAATCTGTCATCCTTGGTTTTGGTTTTAGGATTCAATATTTGCCCTACTAATGAGTAATCAGTGCTGGAGCACGCCTGGAAAGAATAAGGTAGTAACGCTTTCTCTTATACTATATGTGATACATTGTATGTTTGGTTTATCATTGCTTTGTGAATTTGTCACCTATGGCCCATCGGTGTTCCGGTGGGAGGACCTTGCCTTTGGGGCGGTAGAGACACGGGGGATGAGACTATGTGTTTGTGGATCTTATGACGCTAGTCACGCATCATGTGCGGAGCTTGTTGCTATGTGATACACAGCTAGGCTAATAGTCCCTGAGTCGCTAACAACAGTTTGGGTAAGGACTGCGTGCCTTCCCGACAATAAAAGGGGATGAGGGTGGTGTGTGATTGTGGATCTTGTGACGTTGGTCACACATCATGTGTCTAAAGTCATGAGTACTGTTGCTTGTGGCGGAAGCCACGCATTACTGTGACTATTGTTGTTGCTGTTATATGATTGTGGATCTTGTGACGTTAGTCACGCATCATCTGTATACAGCCGTGAGTGCTTCGCTTGTGGCTGAAGCCACGCATCACTGAGATTATTGCTGCTGTTGTGGTGTGATGATTTACTTGCATGCTATATGATTATATATTGTATGAAAGATTTTTTACTACCATGATTCTTTTGAATCTCATTCTTTCAATTGACTAACTTTTCAGACAGGGCAAGTAGCTCGAAGGAAAAGTAGGCGACCAAGGGAGGGTATTGCTCTATTATAGTCTGTGGTTGGTTGTTATATTTGGACTGGGATTACTGTACATTTGTAAATGTTATTATGGTTAAGGTTATGTAATCCTCTGAATGGGAAATTTTAAGGGGCAAGTATGCCGCATAAACCCTTTTAGTTATGATATGAAACCTGGGGTTGCCAGGAATTTTTGTTGTACACTCTGATATATATGATGTGACTTAATTGTATAGGTGAATTATATTTGAAAAGTGTGTATGAGACCAAATCGAACAGGTTTTAAATGAAGTTTTGAAAACCCATTTCAGTTCAGGGTGATTCCTGAATGTGAGGTTTGGGACTCAGTAAATTCTGAAATAACCATTGGTTTATAATTTAACTTAATTATGCATTTTCAAATTAAAATTATGGTTTATAAGGCTGGGGGTTACATAAAGTGCCAAAATATAGACCCTACACCTTGACTTCGAGAGGAAAAAATATCTTATTTCTAATGGACAAAATCTGATACACATTAATAAGGGTTTACCCCTTATTTATACACAATGATGAAAGGCCTTGTCACACACCTAGCTAACAATTGCAACTATATACTAATTACTAAAATATCCTTTTAATAATAGTTATTTTACAAAATCAAACCAAATTGGATAAAATATAATGATGAAGTTCAAGGTTCAATAATTGAGTGTGTGCCCACAGAAGAAAGAAAGTGTAGGAGTATCATATATACATACAAACAAATCTTGAGAACCGTTATTTATATTTTTGAATTCCAACCTTTTTAGCTCTTTTCAAATTTATCAGCGGTCCTTCAATTCGTACTTTTATTTTCTATTTTTGTACGATGTCTTAAAAAAGGAGTTGCATCATTTATAATTTTCAGGGAGAATTACACTATAGCCCCATGGAAGGGAAATATGAAGAAATGGTCTCAAGAAATGTCCAAATTACTATTAAGTCCCATTGGACCATTTTGTAATATATTGCAAATGGCAAAAGTTCAAAATACCCTGTTAGATAAAAAGAAAGAGTAAAGGAAATAATGTCTCAGTCAGAAGCAAGTATTTTCTCTCTCCCTTATATGATAGCACCAATTTCTCTATGGAGACTCGAGAACCACAGTTTACAGCCCAACTTCGGAAGTCTTATGGCCATCGCGTTTGGTAACTGTTTTTGGTCACTATCATGAGCGTGATTACCTGGAGATCTTGGTTCATCGATGATGGCTCATACATTGCAACACGCAGTGAACTATGGCTATGCCCTGCACACTACTTTAGCTCCTCTGTGCTGACCATTTTCAACAGGCGTATTGGTTGAGGTCAAATCGGGAGGGATCGAAATGGTTTCTGGAATTCCTAAAGATTACCTTTGTAGGAAGGTAATCAATTTATTCTAAGTTATCTTCATTTTATTGTATTATACTCTAGAGATTAGGAAATCCTGAAGAACACCTTTAATTTTTGTTGGTCTGTTGGTTTACTTAAGCTAAATTCCATACACCTTCTTGAGTTTTGTGATAGAGGGAAGAATTTGGATGGATAGTACATGACAAGTTTCCTTCACTTTTATAATGATTGTGAATTACTGGAAATATTCAACTATTAAAGTGTTGGATATTTTGTGTAATCTGCTGAAACATTCTTGGAATTGTGACTTTAGCTGAATTTACGGAAAAATATAACTTTTATGTAACTGAATCATCCTTGCTGCATGTTCTTGCTCGGTTAATTGTGCCTTTTATGCTATATCGCTATTCTTTACAGCAAAACAGATTTTTGGTAGATCAATTGGTTATGTATTGGTGCATGTACTTTCAATTTAGAGTAGTGTATATTTGTCACTAGCATCATTACTATATGTTAGTTGTTTTGTATTTGTCACCCTATTAAATGTAAACCTACATGACTTTTGTAGTGCTTATTCGTGTCACAAAACATTTTTTTTGGTTCTTTTCTAGTAAAGAGTTTGAATTGCTTGTGTGTGCCTGCCAATGTCTTCTTCTTTAGGCATGCTTTCACTATCATTTGAACCTTATTGTTTAAGCTTTATGTTAAGAATATTTCTCCTTTTTTTTTTACATTTATGTTTCTATCTGCCAACACCCGTTTCCATTTTGATAATCAAAGAGTAATAAAGATGGAATTCAATGGGCATACAGAAAAGTACAATTATATTGATAAAAATATTCCTTTACAATTCTAATATCGTTCGTCAACGAAAAACAGAAAAATACAGTGGAAGTTCTAACATATACAAGGTAACTCAAAATATCTAATGATAAACTAATGATAACCACGATCTTGTCCTTTCCTCAATACATGAGCCAATTACTTCTCGGCGTCTACGTCTTCTCCTTTCGATCCACTAGCACCCGCCGAGATGTTTGTTTAAAAATAGGGTGAGATTCCGAAGAATCCCCATAGAAACATGCTATCGTTCCTAGAAAATGTGAAAAGTAAATATGATATATGCCATGTACGCACCAATTAATGAACATTATAAACATATCATCTGCATGTATACATGACTAGGGCCCAGCCCCACTATTCTGTACTGGTTGGTTTTCACCAACTCCAGAGTAAGTGCCTCTGACACTTTTGGCCCCTTTTTGGGCAAATCGTGTTGATTAATAAAGTGCATTTACAAACATTGGCATTCACACAATTATATAACTATGGCATAGTGTATGAAGGATAATGTCCCTACTTCAATGCTTTATAATCCTCTTTTTAATGGTGTCTTATAAAGCATGCTGTTGCGGCGTCCGACTCAGTCCTAAAATATTAAATGTACCAGAAATAGGTCATAACCTATCCAAGTATCATTTTATACTCTTCCATAGTGTTTCTTGTGGTAATATTAGTCTATGGTGAAAATTTATTAAAATGCCCCCGGGACCCTGGTTCGGCCCGATTGTACCCGGCCCGATGGCACGTTTTCCCAAAATTTTGACTAAGGCTATTCTGACTTATTTTCACCCAAGGAATCCATTTCCAGGCTTGAAATCACCAAATTCACTATCAAATTACGAAAATACCCTTGACAGCCCCTATTTAGTGATTTCAGTGGCATTTTCGTAATTATGCTTTTTTGGCCTCTACCGAAAACGTGCCCAACTGTAACCCCACCTATTTTTGCCCACTGAGTCCAATGGAACCATTTATTTCATGAAAATCAAACTCCTACTACCAGTTCCGGTCCTGGCCGAAATATTAGGGGAAAATGGGAAAAATGAGATTTTGTGTTTTGGCTTCCAAAACTTGTAGTTTTCCACTTCTAATCCTTGATTAACTTATTTAAACACTTATTAACTATGATTTAAAGGATTTTGGGCAGCATAACCCCTTAGGGTCATGGCTTTTCTAATTTTACAACTCAACCCAAAAATCACATAACCAAACAACAATCACCAACAACAACTTCAATACACTAAGAAGTTGAGATTTTGGAGATTACCTCTTGATCCTTGGTGTTTCTCTCTCTAGGACGTCCTCTATCTCTTCTACTTGAGCTAAGAATGAGTTTTCAAGATCATAGATTCATGAAGAAACATGGTTTAGAGAAGGATCGAGGGGAAATGTTACAAGGAAAGCTTAAGAATCAACTCTTACCTTAAGATTTCTTCTTCCTCTTCCCTCTAACTCTTCAAAGTTTCTTCAAACATTCTCCCTCTCTATGTTGAATGAAAATGCATGAAGGGAAGGGAAGAGAGAGCCTTCATAAAAATGCTCCCTTGATTCCCAACCATTGATCTCATCTAAGGTTGTTATAGTGACACATGCCAACCACCATACTTTCCTCTGTGCTTGCACCATACTTCCCTTTTGTGTGCACTCAACCTTGCCATACTTCCCTTTTGTATACACTCAACCTTGATTATCATTTCCTTCTTCCTTGGTTGGCCAAAAACGTACTCCCTCTTATGCTCCAACTAAATCAAGTGTTCCTTCCATTTACTCAAGTCAATTGGTACAAGAGTTGGCTACCTAACCTTATGACATAAGTAAGGACTTATGACACAACAATTATTTCCATCATCTTTCATGTGGTGTTGACACTTGGTTTCATTGGATTTTGACACTTGTCTTCTCCTCCTTCATCCCTTAATTTCTAAAATAATTAAAAGAAAAAGGAAGATTACTTTATTTCTTAAATTTTTGGAATAATGCCAATTCTGGCAGATTTTCTGCTTTAACTTTGAAAAATCATAACTAATTTTGTAGACATCATTTTAATGCGATTCCAAAGCCTATGGAACCCTTATTGAGTCTAGTTTCAAAGAAAAATATGGAATTTTACTGAATGGGATCATATCATTCCCAGATTTTCAATCTTTGACCGTTGCTATAAAAATTAGTCAATTTTGTCGGGCAAATTTCAAAAATTCATAATTCTCAATACACAAGTCAAAATGGCTTATAATACCTATCAAATTAAAGCTTAGGATGTCTACTTTCACCCTATAAAATTTCATAATTTTTGGTCATCATATGGTCTCCCAAAACTATATGACAATCCCACTGCCTCGTAGGCGATTTCACTAAAACCACTATTCCACTTTCAATTTTCAATATTTAATTCCTTTGGCCTTAAATATTCACCATTTCATTGAATATATAAAATAATTATAATATATTCTTGTTGAATAAAATTTGGGGTGTTACACTATCTTTGTTACTAATTAATTTAATGGAGATAGATTAGTCGTTAAAATTCATGCTCTTTTATTGCTTGACTACAATAAAGGTTAGAGATAGATGTTTTTTGATTTAGTTATAAAGAATTACATGGTCTCTGATAATCCAAAGGACTTGTTATTCTTAAGAATAGCTATTTATTTCTAATTTTATAATGTACTTAATTTTTATTTATAGCAGAAAACCACTGGATATGTGAAAGAAGGTGTTTTGAGAGCTTGAGGAAACTTTAAGTTGGAGGAATCAAATAATAAGCTTGGGAAAGAAGAAGAGGTAAGTAAGAGTTTCCTTTTGACCTAAGTTTTATGACTTTTGGTTCAGTTTTATGAATTATGGAATTTGCCTGATTTTGGTCTAATTGTGAAATGGATGATTTGAATGGTGTATTGTGTTAAAAATGGTGTCATATTGTATTTTGGTGCCATTGGGATTGGTTTAGAACATTGGAAGCAAAAGTGGTGGAATTGGGTAAAGTATGTAATAAGTGTGACCAATAGGGGGAAATATGTCATTGTGATGTGATTTTGGGTGTTTTGAGGTTTCCAATGGGTTCTTTGTGTAAAATTGTATGGGAATAGGCTTGGATAATAATTTTGGGACCATTGGAAACATATTGGTTGAGTTGGGAAAATTCTGTTATCTGCTGCGTTTTGGCTTTTGATAGAGCCTCACTCGAGTGTGTGGAGGCCTCACTTGAGTGTAGCATCATATTTTCCCTTTAACCTCCAGTTTTGGTTGCACTTTCATGTGAAAAAGCAAGAGTGCAGTTCCTCACTTGCGAGTGATATGGGTTATGACTCGAGTGCAGTTGGTCTCACTCAAGTGAGCATGTGTTTTTGCACTATGAGCCTGCTTCTCGAGATAACAGTTACAGCCGGTTTGTTAAGAGTGTGATTTAGCACTTGTGAGTTTTGTGCGCTCACTCGAGTGCCAACGCTAGTGCTCGAGTGCACTTCTGACTTTGGATTTTCTGTTGTCTCAGGTGAGCACTTCTTGTGCCACACTTTCTAGGACTCAGGTAAGCAAGAGGCTATCACTCGAGTATTGATCTTGGTGCTCGAGTGCAACGATTATTTCTTGTTTCTATCGGTGCTTTTGGTCAAGCACTCGCATGAGTGAGGTTTCATGCTTGAGTGTAAGTCATCTCATTACTCGGGTACGTCATCCATCACTCAAGTGCT
Source organism: Inga leiocalycina (assembly GCA_963242795.1). Lineage (NCBI taxonomy): Eukaryota > Viridiplantae > Streptophyta > Magnoliopsida > Fabales > Fabaceae > Inga > Inga leiocalycina. The sequence continues at coordinate 29,571,852 of OY725320.1, read as the reverse complement.
GCAGTCAAAAATGGGATTTTGAGGTTTCAAAATATGGTAGTTGGTTAAGTTTCTCCTAACCCTTTAGGCATGTGTCTAGGCTTTGAGTAGCCACCTAAAGGTTGTGAATGATAACCAACTTAAGTGTTTGAAAGTTAAGGAATTGGAAAAAGGGAATAACCTTATATCCTTGATTTGATTCTCAGGATTCAGTATTCACCTTGATTGTGAGTAGCCGGTGCTGGAGCATACATGGAAAGAGCAAGGGTAGGGAACTTACCTCTCCTACATGTATATGATATTTGTTTTGGTGTATTGATGCATGTCTTTGCTTTGCTTGATTATGTGAAACATATATGAATGTTTGAAGTTCTGTTTCATTTTATGCTATGGCCATCAGTACATTGTTCGAAATGTTGAGCTTGCAGATTTGTCATTGTGTGAGTATGAGTTATGTAATGCAAGCATGTCATGCATTAAACATCTATCTTGCATGCATATTGATATTGTTTTCCTCCTAAGATTCTCTCAAATCTCACCCTCCCCTGCCAACCATTTTAGACAGGTAGGCGGATCAAGGATAGAGTAGGCAACCAAGGGCGACGAGGACTCCTTCAGGTTGTAGATTTAGTAGTTGGTTATCATTACAGTTAGGATAATTGTATACAATATGGATGTATATTTGAGTATGTATTAGGTTATTGGGATTTGTATATGCTCGGATAAGGATTTGATTATGTATATGAGATAGATTTGGTGATCCCCTGTATAAAAAATTGTAATGGGCGGATGTGCCATGTAAAGCTTGAGTTAATATATGAAACCTGGGATTGGCCGGGAATTATGTTGTGCATTTTGATATGTATATATTGAATGTGATTTATCTTCGTGTGGTAATTGTATTCGAAGTAGTGAATATGAGAATAGGTTATTTGGATTTCAAATTGTATTTATGAAAACCCCTTTTGGTAGTGGGTTTAAGAATGAGTTTTGATTATTATTGGTCTATATTTCATTTTAATCACGTATTTCGGATATAATTACGGAAGGGGGTTACATTTTGGTATCAGAGCTATAGTTCCTGACAAATAAAGGATTTGTTAAGATAGTGGCATTAGTTGTTGCCTTAAAGTCATAGATGATGACTTTGTTTGTTTGTGGTATACACATTTATATCCTTGATATTATAGATATATATAAGAATCATGGACTATGTGTATGCATTATTTGGTTATTCTGGAGTGGTGAATCATTATAGAATCGAAAGATATAATGACTCGCCCGAAAATCAGATGTGCAGACCCAGAGTTGGAGGTAATTTATGATAATCTCCCGTATAGGAGGATGATGGGTCTGATTAGAGAATGGAAGAAAATGATTTTCAGGGTATGTGATATTGAGGTTCTAGGTTCATCATGATACCAACCTAGATATTGGGTGGGAAACCTAGGTGGTATGATATTACATGCTAGTGATGTCATACTAGATTTGTGTGTTTAAGGCCTTAAGACCTATAGGACTGGTGTGCCTTAGGCTGTAGAGATATTTGAACTTGTGTTGGAGTTAATGATGCTTTGTGGAAATAAGGGAAGTGATTTCCCGGTTCAACTAAGGTTAAGACTTTGATAATTGAATTGTGATCCTAGGATCAGACTTGATAGTTGAGCTGATTCTTAGGAATTTGATTTGACCTGGATGGTCTGAGGTACTTGGAAGGAGTATTAGAATGAGTTGAAATGTGTATTAGGTATCCTGAGGTTGCTAGTTGTTAATCTAGCATAGAGAGAAAGTTATCTACAGAGGATTCGGATTGGAGAATGCTACCTATGGAGAGTCTTGATCGGAAAGGGCTACCTATGGTAATTTCTGATAAAAAAGGCTATTTATGAATTATTCACCCGCAGCCCATCGGTAGTTCTGGTGGGAGGACTGTACCTATAGGGTGGTGGAATACAGGGGATGTGTCTATATGAAAGTTGAAAGGCTATTTGTGTGTTTATCACCTACGGCCCATCGGTGGTTCCGGTGGGAGGACCATACCTTCAGGGTAGTGGAGATACAGGGGATGAGATTATGTGAAAGCCACCATGATGATAAACCCTAATGTGCAGCCGCCGTGACAACGAACCATAGAGTATAGTCACTGTGATGTTAAATCATACAGTAGAGATATGAAAACATTGGGAGTATGGGCTCTCAACGATGTGTTGGTTATGGCTTCAGGAAGTAGAACTTCAAGGCCATGTTATCATGTGAGAAAGGGGTCTTGAAGGATCCCAATTTGATTATGTGAAGTGGTGTAATGTGTTGTAAACAAGAAAGGGTTGGGTGTACCCTACCTAGCTTGAAGGTAGTGTGAATTGTGATATGAAAAGGCATTTGTACTGAATATACTTGGTTTCAGCTTGATGTGATCGTGTTTTGTGAGTCCATCTCTGAACCCTGGCCTTGGAGCGTTTGCCAAGTATTGGGCCTAGACTTGCCTTCGGGGTGGAGCTAGTAGACCGTGCCTTCGAGTCGGTGCCACAGGGATTGACAATTGTGAACAAGCTGGGATTGGGGTGTGGTTGTGACCGCAAAACAGAGATAGTTCAGTTGATGGCGAATTCGACTATATGATTGGGGGGTTCTCGTTTGTGAGGGCACTTACCCCGGCATGGTCAGCATGGCTAGCCACCAGGCTACTTGCACCGGTATTGACCCCACGCCGAAAGGCAGTGCGTAAAATTAGAGTCTGCGATATGGTTTGTTGTGAAGCTATGTGGATAGGCAGATGGCCGAGGTATTTGTGCAAGCGGCAAAAGTCGAGGTATTCTTGCAAATAGCGTAAGCTATTGTAGCGTGTATGCACTGCCACGCCAATAGTCCTTGAGTCGATAATAATGGTTTGGGTAAGGACTACGTGCCTTCCCGGAAGTAAAAGAGGATGTGGGTGGGGTGTAATTATGGATCTTGTGACGTTGGTCATGCATCATGTGTATACAGCCATGAGTGCTATTGTCTTGTGTCTTATGGGTCACGCATAATTATGGTAGCTGAATACTTCTTTGGAGCTGTCGTCTTGTGACTTGTGAGTCACGCATCAATGTGAAATCTATTGCGGATTATATGTAATGCCTAAAAGTCCCGGTTATCACTAGCGGAGTCACTGGTGGGTGTACGGGTGAGGGTAACATCGTGAAGTTTGATACGGCGATGTGATATTGTGTTGATGCCCAAAAGTCTCGGTTACCACTAGCGGAGTCACTGGTAGGTGTACGGGTGAGGGTAATGCTGTGAAAGTGAATACAACGAAAGCTGAAGTGCTTGTGTATACAGCAGAGGCTTTTGTTTGGTGTAATGAATTATGGTGTGTTAAGTTACTCTTGGAAGTATTGACTAGATTAAGTAGAGTGGTGGCATATGCTCCAACTGCTATGGTCTTATGTGATGCACTAGCCCACTCATGATCTGGGGAAGGGGCTTGCAACGATTGTGGTTATGTGATGTGGTAATGGTTTTGTGGCAATCGTACGTGGAGGCGATTGCATTTACTTGTCAATTATGTGATGATTGTGTTCGTATGGCAATCGTGTACTGGGCTGATTACGGCAATTATGTTGCATTCGTGCTTATGCCCAAGATATGGTGCTATTACCAGCAAGGGGTGATAGCAGAATTGTATGGTGATTATGAGAATCCTGAGTATTTGTGTGGGAAACCGAGTACGACACATTAGTTTGTGTAAGATTCTTACGAGAATCAGATCTGTGGTATACCAATTGTGTGGGTGGTCTAGAAGGGACCGTCCCCAATGAAAAGTACTTTATGAACCGGCAGCTGTTGTGAAGAGGCGTCTATAGTTTATTGGTTATGTGGTGCGACAAATTTTGAGGACGAAATTTATTTAAACGGGGGGGGGGGGGAGGAGAAATGTAATACCCCAAAATTTGATTGAGGGATTATGACTCCAAAAGGGTATGTGATTATTGGTAAATCAACACCTTTGGAGAATACGATATAAGTTGTGATTCGAATGTGATATGTGTAGTGTTGAGACCCTGTATTTAAGTTCAATTATGGATTAACATCTAAATTGACTTAAAATAGAGGGAGGACGCATGATTGGTGTAAAGCATGAGAAAATGTGTTTAATGGTGATTCAGTGAGAATTACCATAATCAGGGGCAAAATGGTAAAATTGCTGACCAATTGGTTAGTTATCGAAGAGGAAACTCATTGGTAACTTAAAGATCAATGGTTGTGATTGATTTGTGTAAGAGATTAAAGGGTGGAATCTCATGTGTGTGTGCTTAGGTGATCTCGTGGAAGATGTTCCATAATCTTGACACTTGGCATCTTGTGAGCCCTTGGATTGGTTAAAGTTTCAACACTCATCTTCTCTCTTCTCTCTCCCTCCAAGTCAGCTAGAGGCATTAGGAGGGCCCAAAAGTTTGCCATCTTCATTATCTTCACCTTCTCTCTCCATCCCCCATGTTCGTCCAAGTTCAAGGTAGAAAGAGAAAGTGAAAGGGGATGTTTTAGCCTTGTTCTTGTCCTTTAATGCTCAAATACCCTTCTATAATGTTGTTCATAGTGATGATAGCTTTATCTCTATGGTTTTAGATTTGTGAAAGAAGGTGTTTTGAGAGCTTGAGGAAACTTTAAGTTGGAGGAATCAAATAATAAGCTTGGGAAAGAAGAATAGGTAAGTAAGAGTTTTCTTTTGACCTAGGTTTTGTGACTTTTGGTTGAGTTTTGTGAATTATGAAATGTTCCCTAATTTTGGTATAATTGTGAAATGGATGATTTGAATGGTGTATTGTGTTAAAAATGGTGTCATATTGTATTTTGGTGCCATTGGGATTGGTTTAGAACATTGGAAGCAAAAGTGGTGGAATTGGGTAAAGTATGTAATAAGTGTGACCAATGGGGGGAAATATGTCATTGTGATGTGATTTTGGGTTTTTTAAGGTTTCCAATGGGTTCCTTATGTAAAATTGTGTAGGAATAGTCTTAGATAAGAATTTTGGGACCATTGGAAACATATTGGTTGGGATGGTAAAATTCTATCATCTGTTGCTTTTTAACTTCTGATAGAGCCTTACTTGAGTGCATAGAGGCCTCACTCGAGTGCAGCATCATATTTTCCCTTTCTCCTCCAATTTTGGTTGCACTTTCATGTGAAAAAGTAAGAGTGTAGTTCCTCACCTGCGAGTTGATGTGGGTTATCACTCGAGTGCAGTTGGTCTCACTTGAGTGAGCATGTGTTTTTACACTAAGAGCCCAGTTCTCGGGATAACACTCGCAGTCGGTTTGTCAAGAGTGTGATTTATCACTTGGGAGTTTTCTGCCCTCACTCGAGTGTCAGAGCTAGTGCTCGAGTGCACTTCTGACTTTGGATTTTCTGTGCTCTTGGGTGAGCACTTGTTGTGCCATACTTTGTAGGACTCGGGTGAGCATTAGGCTATCACTCGAATGTTGATCTTGGTACTTCAGTGCAAATAGCATTTATTGTTTCTGTCGGTGCTTTCGGTTAAACACTCGCAAGAGTGAGCTTTCATGCTCAAGTGCAAGTCATCTCATCACTCGAGTGTGTCATCTATCACTTGAATGCTGTAGTAAAAAATAGGATTTTAAGGTTTCGAAAGATGGTCCTTGGTCAAGTTTCTCCTCATGTGTCTAGACTTTAAGTAGCCACCTAAAGGTCGTGAATGATAACCAACTTAAGTGTTTGAAAGTTAAGGAATTGGAAAAGGGAATAACTCGATGCCTTGATTTGATTGTCAGGATTCAGTATTCACCCTGATTGTGAGTAGCCGGTGCTGGAGCATACATGGAAAGAGCAAGGGTAGGGAACTTACCTCTCCTACATGTATATGATATTTGTTTTTGTGTATTGATGCATGTCTTTGCTTTGCTTGATTATGTGAAACATATATGAATGTTTGAAGCTCTGCTTCAATTTATGTTATGGCCATCAGTATGTTGTTCGAAACGTTGAGCTTGCAGATTTGTCATTGTGTGAGCATGAGTTATGTAATGCAAGCATGTCATGCATTAAACATCTATCTTGCATGCATATTAATATTGTTTTCCTCCTGAGATTCTCTCAAATCTCACCCTCCCCTGCCAACCATTTTAGACAGGTAGGCGGATCAAGGATGAAGCAGGCAACCAAGGGCGACGAGGACTCCTTCGAGTTGTAGATTTGGTAGTTGGTTATCTTTGTAGTTGGGATAATTGTATACAATATGGATGTATATTTGAGTATGTATTTGGTTATTGGGATGTGTATATTCTCGGATGATGATTTGATTATGTATATGAGATAGGTTTGTATGATCCCCTGTATAAAAAATTGTAATGGGCAGATGTGCCCTGTAAAGCTTGAGTTAATATATGAAACCTGGGATTGACCGGGAATTATGTTGTACATTTTGATATGTATATATTGAATGTGATTTATCTTCATGTGGTAATTTTATTCGAAATGTGAATATGAGACTATGTTATTTGGATTTCAAAATGTATTTGTAAAAACCTCATCTGGTATATGGGTTTGAGAATGAGTTTTGATTATTATTGGTCTCTATTTCACTTTAATCACATATTTCGGATATAATTACGGAAGGGGATTACATTTTACATCAGAATACAAATTATCGTAAATGAGACTGTGATATAATACCCTATTGTATCTAATCTTCATTTACATCTGTAAATGCATCTACAATGTGCTAATTACAAATTCACAGACCGTCTATAAAAATCATATGAAGGCCTTATGACTTGTCAATGGAGGCTAGTAGACTTGTTAATGGAAGGCCATTGAGTTGAGAATGGAGGCCCCCGGAGTTGTCAGTGGAGGCCTATTGACTTATCAATCGATGCCTATTCAGTTGTCAATGGTAGCCCATGGAGTTGTTAGTAGAGGGCCAATGACTCTTCAATGGAGGCTCGTACACTAGTTAGTGGACGACCATTTAGTTGTCAATGGATGCCTTATGACTTCTTAACGGAGGCTCTTATACTTTTCAATGGATAGCCGTTGAGTTGTTAATGGAGGCCCATTGAGTTGTCAATCGAGGCCCTATAACTTGTTACCGGAGGCTCTTTTACTTGTTAATGAAAGTTCATTGAGTTGTCAATAGAGGCCTATAGAGTTGTTAGTCAGGGCCCTATGACTTGTTAACAGAGGCTCCTTGACTTGTCAATAAAAGGCTATTGAGTTGTCAATGGAGGCCCATGGAGTTGTCAGTCGAGGCACTATGACTTGTTAATAGAGGCTTCTTGACTTTTAATGAAAGGCCATTGTGTTGTCAATGGAGGCCCATGGAGTTGTTAGTTGAGGCCTTATGACTTGTTAATAAAGGCTCCTTTACTTGTTAAAGGAGGCTCCTTGACTTGTCAATGAAAGGCCATTGAGTTGTCAATAGAGGCCCATAGAGTTGTTAGTGGAGGGCCAATGACTTGTCAATGGAGGCTCATTAACTTGTCAATTGTGGCTTCTTTGCTTGTCAATATACACCCAATGACTTGTCACCTGAGACTCCTTAACTTGTCAATGGAGGCTTATCCGCTTGTCAATGCAATCACCTCTTATTCTCCCTGGACAATGTGCAAGGAAGAGCATCACATGTGCATTACATAACGTTAACTTATGAAAATGACTCTGTAATTCATAATTACAACAAACGTATCAAGTACAACTTGTTTGAAGTTGGTCATAACAAAAAGCATTAAATCTATACAATGTCACTGCATTTAATTATTAAAAAAAAGTTACTATATTTACAATGAGTGTGCACATGGTCATTATAATCCCTTAATATGCTGTCTATACACTTATTATGTCTATCCAAGTTATGGTGTACTACATCAACTTATTCCAGGCCTCCCTTACTTTTACATTAGCCTCTTTAAAATTTTGCAAGTGATTCCCTTTCCCCTTCTATTTCTCCTTCTTCTTTTCCTTCAGCTTCTCCTTCTTGTGGATGAAAAATTCTTCAGTGAATAAAGTGTACCCAGAAAAGCTTGGCGTCCTTAGTCGTGTTGGGCCTTTTCTTCCTTGTTTGTCTTTGACAGATTTTCCTTTGTCCATCTTACTTCCTTGGAAAAAAGAATTTTCACCACTTTAGCATTGCATCCCAATCTAAGTAAGCCAGACATTGTTCATGTATAGCAAAAAATGACCTCAGTGAATCAGAACCACTATCTCATTCATTCACAATAACATTGACAATATGGAACAAAATGTGCATGAGTCCAGAACATGTGCAAGTTCAGAGAAAAAGCATGTATTAAAGTTCAAGCATATTCTGCTATCATATTGATATGCAGTGAAATGTAAATGGTCAAAATACTAACTATGTTTTGTTTCACAAGAGTTATTATATATTAAAGTACATAGGAAGATGCATTAGCAAATGTAAGGAGGTAAAGAGGATCTCAAATTGAAGACAAACACTAACACAAGTCTCAGCAGTAATATTCTAATAAACCATAAAGGTAATTCTTGATCCAACAGGCCGGCCAATCATAGATTTAGGAACCTAATCAAAGCATTAAACAACATAGTTCTACATACACATTTCATACATGAAAAACCAAGCCCTACTCCAAACATGCTGTGAAAATTTGATAACATCTAATAAGTTCATTCACCTTCCGAGACCAATTTAACTTTTAACAAAAATGGAGGGTTCATGAAGAAATTAATCTCTAAAATTAAAAGAATTGAAGGTCCAAAATATGCTTAATTATGACATGTCTAAAAAAAGTATGAACTATGGATTCACAATATACACGAAAAAATTCAATTTTTTTTCTAGATATTTGACATTTCAAGGGTCACATTTGGCAGATTCTATTAGCTACAACCTCAATTTTTTTAGGACAAATTGCTACCTCCTATCTATTTTAGTTCCATGGGAAAAAACATAATTAAAAAATACTGCATTATGATTAATGAACTTTTCTTACCACTATCCTTATGGTTATGGAAATTGCATATATCTGCATTTGTACAAGCTATCAATTTAATATGATCATTACAGTAAATGAGTAGTATTAATTTAAGAACTTCTACATCAGCTATAAGTCATTCCATTTATAATCATTCTTGGCAGGAAGAAACTAGGTTTTTTAAGCTTCATGGTTTCTAGCTTGAGGTTATATTATATTTATGCAGAGACGAAAATTTCTACAAATAAGGAAAAAGGAAAATTTCAAACTCAACTATATAGTTTTTCATTCTTTGAAATATAGATCGGCTGTTAACACAGTATTGATAATGACACTTAAGCCTGGTTCAGTTAAGACTAGATCAGCAACACTTCTTACAAGTATGGACAAGACATGTAATAACTTACATATAAGAATTCATCAAAATTAATGTAATCGACAACACAACTAGTCTTCTTCCTATGTTTTGATCATATCACTTATTTGAATGTTCAACATGTTCACTTGTTTGTTCAACTTGTTTATGTCAATTGCTCACAGTTAAATACTAAGAGAATATCATATTGGCTAATAGTACACAAATGCCGAACTATTTAGGTTCTCTGACATGTTTTCTAGCACATTGAAGGTATCTTGCTAACAGCAACCTTTTAAGCTTGTGCAAGGAAATTTTTGGACAGTCAGAAAATATAGTTTATGCCTATGTTCCTTTTTATTGCTTCTACTCACCATCATTTAGTATTGCTATACAAAAAATTGCATCGTAAACCAAGCTGCAAAAACCACTCACCAATATCAAAGTAGTCACCTATAGTTATTTACAATACATGCCTAGATCAAACTATTTATCATTATAACTATCAATATCACCTAAACCATATAAAAAATTGCATTCTTTATAATTTATTTTGCCACGGGGAAATAATAATGAAAATGAAGTGGAGAAATCTTTGCTTGATCCCTTACTTGTGACCATAAATGATGGTAAAAAAAGGAGAAGAAGCTTCAATAATTTCGCCGTAGGAGAAAGGCAGTGCAAACGCACCAGTGATGACCTACTCTGAACCTACCGATGCTAAACAAACCTTGTCAGAGCATACCCAATAATAAGGGAAGATCAAAGTTGCTTTACTCGGCTCATTGCCCCTGAATCACACCTGAGAGATCCCACCAACACTGTCGCACACGATGATACCTTCCGTTTGTTGAATATGTCACCTTTCGAGATTCACATAACTGACCTAATCTCAGGTTATCAAATAAGGAAAGAAGTTCCAAATCTGTTTTCCTTTTTTCCCCATTCATAAGGGTTTTTCTGATATTTCTCAACTCGAATTTATTATAAAATGGTCCTATGGGACTTGACGGTAATATACCCTAATTTTTATTATAATTTTATATTAATCATAAATTCATTTATTTTGTTTTTAGTTGGTGATATAATTCAATTATTTTTGTGTATATGTATTGTTACTATTAGACAAAAAATAAGTTCCCTTGTTATGCTTCTATGATTGAAATCTTGTGAGAAGAAAAGGCAAGAGTCTAAATGCCCTAATAAGAATATGTTATAATATAATGTATAGTTGTGGGCTTGTGGCTAAGAACTATTCAATAATTATTCTTAAGTCAAGTTGGCAAAAAAAATCAATATATAATAAAATAATTTTCCCTTTCATAGAGATGAGATAATCCTGTTCATAAGCCAAAACCTTATCGGCTTCTCAGCTTAAGCCGAGGACCTCTACCTCTATGCTTTCCATCGTTGTAAACACGTGAAAAAACAATAAGCTCTATTGGCGGGGTTCTGAAATTTGAATTGAAAATATTTCTTAGTCTCTTGTATAATATATGATGTGTGTCCCAGTTTTCATATCCCATGAGGCAGGATATAAGTTGGAACATGAGATGCTGTGTTCACTTATTTGACAATGTCTTCCACCCTCAGCGCCAATCTATCTCTATAGCAAGCACAAATCAGCTGCAACGATGTCTTCAGGTTTCCGTTACTTGTGCACTAGTTTGAAATGGTAACATTTATGCCTTACTTCCTGCTGAAACCGTTTTTTTACTTTCCTTCTTGAGTTTTGCAGATCTAACAGGGGTAAGTTATTTGCTATTCTGACATAGGTTGAAGGAGTATGTGATTAACCATGTTTTATATTACAATGATGCTTCAACATCACCTTTATTGCCCTGATACAAGGTGAGTCAGTAAAAGGGTACTGCACATGTTTCTCCTAACTGAGCTTTTGTCAACCAGAGGAGAAATTCAACAGTTCATTGCCTTTGCACCTTATTTGTCTATCTTATTACTTTCACACATACACCACTTCTTGAATTTATGGTTTTAGAATAGAAAAGTTTAGTAAGGAAGAAGACATCAGATCACTCTAATATTCGGCAGTGTTCTTATATGTATTAGTGTGTTAACTCTGATGTGGAGTCATCTCATATGATAAGCTATATGTCAATCGTGATCTGATAATCTGAACTTCTTCATATAGTTTGATCTTATTTTTCCATTCATTCTCAAAACTGGTCCAAAGAATTATGGGAGTGTTGTTTGCTGATAGCCTGATCTTATTTTCCTCTTTTTCTTTTGGTTTTTAGTTTTCACAAATTTACAAATATAAATGTGCATTTATATTTTGTTTGACCCAATATACAATTAGAAAGCGAAATACAATATTTTCTCTTTTTACTTCTTTTTAGTTTCTCCTTTCTTTGTATTTGTCAAATCCCTGCTTCTTCTCTCACACAATCATAGAGCAAGTATCATTGAAGACAATAAACTTAATTGAAGAACCCAAATAAAACCTTCGCATCACACCATTTGGCTTATATGTATATTTTAATTTATCTTTTAGTTGTGAATTATCTTTCATTGTAATATTATATGTCTATAAATCCTTTTTTTCCCATCATATGTGTGTCCATCACCTCAATGTTATAGAGCTTACCAACTATTGTCATATCACATCACCTAATATGACAATAGTTACCAACACCAAATATATTACTTTATCTAAGTTTTTAATTTCATGTCAAGTACAATGTTGTGTAGGTCATCTTTTAAGCTTCTAATGAACCAAGTGGATGTATATGTGTGGTGAGTGTGATTAAGTCGATATAATTCTATGGTATCATTAGCTTACTATTGGAATATCCCATAAAAAACTACGTTCAAGTAATTTGCCATTTTTTGGCTATCACAAATGCATCAACTGCGTTCCAATAATCCATTCTGACTTTGTCCAGCCCCTTCTAAGGCAACGTCATGCATTAAGTTAAGTAATTAGTAAAGCGCAAATAATCGTATAATAAGACAATGTCATTAATTATGTTAGCTATAATATGGGAGTAAAAATGTTAATTGTCACTTGAACAATACAATAACCATCTGTTACACTAGAAGAAATTTTCCGTTATAGAGCTACATGTCGCAGCTACGTGCGGTTACAAAATCCACCTCCCACAGTTTGCATAGCTCCACCATTACCCAATTCAACTGCCCATATAACCCCCTCACCATAACTATATCCGGATTATGAAATTCAAGTGAAATAGAGACCAATAAGAAAAAACAACATTTACAATCCCTCATCTTCAAGATGGGGTGTCCAGAAAAACAATTCAAAAATATAATTAATCTGGTCTCACATTCACATTCGAATACAATTACCTGTGCAGTTAAATCACATTCATAAATATCAGAGTACACAACTAAGATCCCGGCAACCTTGAGATACACGTATATATAAAATGGGTGTATAGCTTCCCAAAATAGGGGATTACATATCCAAAAAAATATTCACAACCCCTATATATACAGTAATCCCAAACCAAAATAGATAACCAACAGTCCAAAAATTAAAACGTCCCTATTCGTCCTAGCCGCTCCTGGTTGCTCGCTTTTCCTTGGAGCCACTTGCCCTGTCTAATGGTTAGTCAAAGGAAAGAATAAGATTCAAAAGAATCCCAGTGGTAACAAATCACTCATATAGTATATAAACACATTGCATGTAAGATTATGTTCAGCAGCAACACAATGATTCATGGCTCATGCCATAAATGACAACACTCACTGCTATAATCACAATGCGACAGCTTTCACTGTAATTACTATGCCCACTTTTACGGTAATCACTATGCCCGCTTTTGCGATAAACACTATGCAGCAGCATCATAAAGCACAAAGCATTACAAAGCTTCACAAGGCGTCACAAGGCATCATAAAGCAGCAGTAGCAACACAACACATGATAGACATACATACAATGATTTACACACAGTATAAGAGAAAGAGTCACTACCTTGTTCTTTCTGGATGTTCCTCGGCATAGTGGGGTCATGAGTCTGGCAAATGCCAAATCCTATAAACCAAATTAGGGATAACCGATCAATCTCTTTTCCAAATACATATTTCCATAATACACTAGGTTGGTTATCATTCGAACTCTTTAGGTGGCTATTAGAGGCCAACACATATGCCAAAAGGGTTGGGAGAAACTACCCTGAAGACCCCTTTTCGGAAGCAGAACACTAATTTTGGGTTGACTCACTCGAGTGAAAATGACCTCACTCGAGTGATAAGAGACTTGTACTCGAGTGAGAATGGCTCTCACTCGCGAGTGTTTGACAGTGAGCAACAACCATGGCCAGAAAGTGCTCATAATACTTGAGCATGAGGTTTTGCACTTGAGTGATGACTTGAAATTCACTCGAGTCCCCAAAAGTGCAACACAGGAAGTAACAACCCGAGAGCACAGACAACTTCAGAGGAAAAAGCTCACTCGAGTACTACCATTATTACTCGAGTGAGAGCACCGCACCTACGAGTGCCAAACTACACTTTAGAAATTGGCCAGTGAGTGCATACCCGAGAGCAACCCTTAACATGAACTTAGACCTTTACTCGAGTGAACCCATGCTCACTCGAGTGATCACTAATATCACTCGCGGGTTAAGAAGTGCACTCTTGCTTTCTATTAGAAAACCAGGTGAAATGCAGAAGGAAAAGGGATATTATATTGCAGCACTCGAGTGAGATCCCCCTCACTCGAGTGATGCTTATCAGATTGCCAGATCGCAGCAACTAATAGAAATTCCCAGATTGGCCAAAACTGATCCCCATGGTTCCGAAACTCAACCCAAAGCTCATTCCCACTTAAAATTTCATAAGGAACCTATTGGTAACCTCAAATCACACAAAATCCCATTCTAACCATAATCTTACTCTTGGGTCTCTATAACTCACACAATACCTAATTTCATTCAACTCACTTCCAAAGTTCAAATAACTTCACAATAAACCAGTTTCAACATCATCCACAATGTAATTCATGCATTCAAAAATTTGCATAAAACCAAGGCAAATTCCAAAATTTACAAAACTTAACCAAAATCAAAATAAATATACCAAAATAATCCAAATGCTCACCTTTTCAATTTACTAAAGCCAAAACCTTGATTCTCAAACTTTCAAATTTGTTCCAATACCCAAATCACCACCTTTCAAAATTCTGAAACCACCAAGATGAAGCTCTTAACACTATGAACAAGTTAATGAAGAGTGTTTGAGTATATGAGAACCATTACTCACCAAAAAAACTAGCTTTCTCTTTCTCTTTCTTTTTTGGATCGCCGGAAATGGAGGTGAGGAGAGAAAGGCGATGAGGGATGATGATGATGATAAAGGCAAGCAAATTTTTCCCTTCCCAAAGCTCTCATCCGTTTTGAGGGAGAGAGGAGAGAGAAAGATGAGTTTGAAACATTGACCAAATCCCATGGTCCACATTAAGCCACTCGTCCACATCTTGCTCACACTTCTATGAGTTCACATAGGTGCATAACACACAATTTCGACCCATTGATAATGAATCTCAACTATTGATCTTTTATCACCAATTAGTTTCCTCTTTGGTAACTGACTAATTGGTAGGTAAATTTCCAAATTTACCATTTTGCCCCTGGTTTTCACTATGCTTACTAAATCATCACCACATACATTTATATTAAACTTACATGGCATTTCTCCAAAAAATGTTTAATTACACTAATTACAATTAGTTTCAAAGTCATTAGTCCTTAATCTCAAATTGGGTCATTATAGCCCACTCGATTAACCTTGCCGATTCAATTTTCAGTCTGCTATAAATCCTAAATCTTCACCTATTTCGGCTACCCCTGATAGGACTTCTTTATTTGAGTTTTCACTATTGCCGTATGTGTTTTGCTCCAATTGGTTTTCACCATTCTGTTCTGCTGTCAGTGCCGCTAATTGTCGCAGACGGTATACCCGAAAGTTCACCGCCTTTTTCTTTATGTAAGCACGTTTCCAGAGATCATGGATAATAGTCGGCTCAAAAGTTTCGTCTGGGTAAAGCACAGCTAACATGGATTGCGATGCCTCAATCATATCACGGTAGTGCTCGATAAAGCACGGATCATGCATTCTATCCCACAGTTGTTGCTAAATCCTTCTTCCTTAAGCATCCAATAGAAGCACGTAAATAAGTAGTAGCGGTACTCACTCCATCTTCGTGACCCCATCGGTATTGCCCTCCCTTCTGATGATTGAATGGTCGGCAGTATCCTGTACGATGTCAATGGAACAACTTGAAGAATGTTATCCTCGGTATATACAGCAACGTGTTCCACTACTGGTGTTACACTCATTCCATGTTCAAAGTATACAAGTCCACACTTGATACTTATTATATGCAATCCCAACTCACTCTATTGTCGGAGAAACAAGCGAAATTCCCTATCTACATAAGCGTATGCATTGTGCATTAGGGAAATGGGATACAAATGTTCCTTATTTCTTGGTCTCTCCATTGGAAGCCAATCTTGAGGTTTGTTTGCCAACTCTTCTGCATCATTCGGTTTTTATCGTCTTCATATTACTTTTCTCAATTGTCAATATCACAAAATTATGATAAAAAAGGGACTTGCCTTACTGACTGCCTATACCCATGCTTCATTTTTCCTATCCTTTCTCCTTTATATCTTGTAGTTGTAACAGTCTTCATTGCTGCTATGTTGTTGTCAAATCTGATTGCTGCATCACATTTTTCCTGTAAGAAAGTAGGAAAAGCCTAAATATAGTTACTAATCACTAATTGTCACAACATAACAACCATTATTTCAATTAGTGTTAGCAGAGGCCTATTAAGGATTTGACAGAAAAAAAACACATAACACAAGTGATATAAGTCTACAAATTACTCTTCGTGGCTGCCATTTTCAATGATATGGGAATATGCAACAATTTATGAATGCACAGTTCTTTTTTCCAATCACTGTGTTCTCCACACTTCCAACCTACCTTCCTAACTATATCCTGCCTCATCGCTTACATCAGTTAAGGTCTTTGACTTGCAACTTACTGACCGTTCATCTATGACTTGCAACCTATAGTGTTTCATTAGATGTTTATAGAACACTATAATTTACACTACTTAGATCAACTGGATCATGATTTCTATAGCTGAGTCTTCCATTTTGATAATATTGCATATGACTATTTCAATACCCAGTTAGTTGACTGCTTATTTCATTTACTAATCTCAATATTACCAATTTGTCTATATATTCACTGATGCACTGCCAAAACAATTATCAGATTAGGTGATTTGATCTGACAATAGTTGGTAAGCTTTATAACATTGAGGCGATGGACATACAAATGATGGGAAAAAAGGATTTATAGATATAATGTTACCAATATGTCTATACTTTCGCTGATGCACTGCCAAAACTGCATTCCTCTTGCATCCCGGTACAAAGATTAGAGTTGTGCCCATTTTGCAATAGGTAACTATAAGTGTCATGCAGCAGCCCATGTGCATCCCTTATGTATTCTATCTTCCTTCCTCTGATATGGTTTCATTATTAAATCTGGTACTACATTGGTTTCTTTGATCAACCATATCAAGGTCACTGGTACTTCTTGTATACAATGAGACCTGATATTGAGGCTAAACAAGGACCCCTTCTGACATGTTCTTTTCCCAAACTTGGTTCTAAAATCTTGAAGATTGATTTATTCACGTCTTACCATCTCCAACTTGCCCCTTATAACCAACAGTCCATGCTAAAACGGTGTACAGGTTTACATCTCAATCTTAAATCAACTTATAAGCATGACGGTTGAGCTAGCAACTTGACACAAACTTATCTTAGTCTTAAATAGAGATGATCAAAGCACATGATGTACTCAATGTTATTGGATGCTCTTTTACTGACTTATACATTCCTAGGCATAAAATACTATCATTGTACTCTTAAAGTTGACATGCATAACTTTATATAAATTTATATTACTAATAAGTAGCCACCCTTCCATTTCCTCTTCTCTACTACCCTTTTGCTAATAGTAGATTAGTAACAAATCAAGTATGCAAATGAACCACTTATCAGAAATTTGTCCTTTCTTTTGCGAAAATCCAAAGAGGAATAAACTATTTGGGAATTAAATAAATAGCAAAAGAGCCACATGATCTACTATATATAAATAATGGACGAGGAGCATATAAGCACTGATGCAACATTTCAATTTATTCATGTCTTTATTAATCTACTTAAGTTGTTCATCAATAGTATAGGAACACCATAAGCACTGATGCAATATGAAATATTTTGACTTTTACTTACCTTTTTCCATTAACCTACTTGGTTATCTATTAGTCAGAATTGTTACCATCATACTACAAACTGCTGTCATTAAAAAATATTGCATAGGCCACTAGCTAAGTCATTTATGGATTATCTGATCATTTCAATTTCTGATAGGAAATCTAAAAGGAAGTTCTTGAGAAAATCATAGATGAGCAAAAGCAATTTCAAAAACATAGTTACCAAATGGAGGACTACGGACGGAAGTTCTTAAGAAAATAAGATATGAGGCAAATTGATATAATATGATTTGCTAAGGATTATGATCTAGTACCGTGTATGTTTTTAATTAAGCTACCAGCTAATGTCAACTGCTGCTTATTCATTTATTTTATATGTTGAATCTTCTCTCCTTATGCATAATCCATGTTTGATATGGGCTCTCCAACTGCAAGGCCCATGGAACTTCCTCATTACTAGTACTTTAACATTTCCTTTCTTTAAAGTATGAAAGGTTACGATAAAGAACAAACATTTTATTCCATTTTCCTCTTCCCATCACATTAATTCCAAGTAACACATTTTTACCATTACTTTTCCTCCTCCCATTCCCTTAACAACACTTACATTGAACTTCATTAGCACAATCTAATTAATTTGCTGTCATCAAAATTTTAATGATTCCCAATACAAGCTAAACTTATCTTCATAATTTATTAACCACAAATTCACTAATTGCCAAATCTCTAGCATCTTGGTGATTCCTACAAGAAACTGAAAATCATCCCACTGTACTACATGTCATTCATTCCTTTATTAACAATTTGAAGTTAAATCATTATCTAGCTTTGCAATTACCTATGATCATTTTTGGCATGGATTATTCTCTGCTACAGTGTATGTTTCTAATTAAGCTACCATCTATTGGCAAGTTCTGCTTATTCATTTAGTTTATATGTGGAATCTTTTGTCCTTATGTTTATTCAATTGTTCTTACCCCATGGGGCCAACCTCCTGCCATTTTCTTTTCATCTCGAATTCATTGCTTTGTTTATTTATTGCACCTATATTGAATGAAGTGCATTTGATGTACACTTTTTCTTGACTTAGCAATTAATAGTTCAATTTGCTTATATTGTCCAATTTTGGGTCCATTATAATGTGTATGACCAAGTCACTTTTTTAAACATGTGAATCTATCCTACCATTATGTGTTTGCTTTTCAGATCATTTAATGTTTGATATACCGTGTGCAACTGCAAGAAACTTCCTGATTAAATACACTTTAACTTTTCCTTTTTTTATAAGTATGAAAGATAACGATAGCGAATATAAATTTTACCATCCATTTTTGTCTTCCCATCAGATTTATTCCAATCAACACATTTTCACCATTCCTTTCCCTCTTCCCATTCCCTTAAAAATGATAACATTGAACTTCATTAGCACCATCTAATTAGTTGGGTGTCATCAAACTTTTGTTGAGTCCTAGTACAAACTAAACAGATCTTCATAATTTATTAACCAAAACATCATAAATTGTCAAATATCTATCTTGTTCTTCCTACAAGAAAATGGATTTCATCCCTTTATTAACATTTTGAAGTTAAATAATTATTCAGCCTTGCAACTACCTGTCATCATTTTTGCATTCTTTAATAAAGTTGCTAGGCCTCTACCCACATTATACTAATTCAGCTTTGCAATTACCTGTCATCAATTTTGCATTCTTTAATAAAGTTGCTAGGCTTCCACCTACATTACACTAATTTAGCTTTGCAATTACCTGTCATCATTTTCCTTAACCAGATTATGCTATTACATTTTCTCATGTTCATATCATATTTTTACTACCTTGCCTTCTCTTTTTCAGTATCCTATGCCTACACATTAATGCAATAGGACTTAGTCCATATTGCATCTTGCCTAAATTTTCTTAGGGGAGTATCAAGTCCTTCAACTTTGATGCATTCCAACAATTTCTTCATTTCAACATTCATACACTTTATTGTCCTTCTTTTTAATCATA
Organism: Inga leiocalycina; assembly: GCA_963242795.1. NCBI lineage: Eukaryota > Viridiplantae > Streptophyta > Magnoliopsida > Fabales > Fabaceae > Inga > Inga leiocalycina. Next base: position 29,552,277 of record OY725320.1, on the reverse strand, counting down.
CTCTTTCCATTGGAAAAGATAACATGTCATGTTTACTTACTAATTCATCATGCTATACTCAAATCAAGACCTTTGCATTATTTATTAGGAGGTTGTTACACCTCTAAACACCCTACACTTCTTCAGTTTTGCCATTACCTGTCATACTTTTCCTTAACCATATTAGTGAAATTACATTTTGTCATGTTCATATCCTATTTTTACCATATTGACTTCTCTTTTTAAGTTTCCTATGTCTCTATATTAGTGAAATTACATTTTGTCATGTTCATATCCTATTTTTACCATATTGATTTCTCTTTTTCAGTTTTCTATGTCTTCACATTACTGAAATATGAGTTGATCTATATTGCTTCTTCCTTATTTCTTCGCATATTATATCATTAATCCGGTATGTTGGCATCCTTCGCATGTATATCACTACTTTTTATACATCTTGAAAATCTGATGCTACCTATATGAAGGTGTTTAGATTTTTCCTTCTTATACACCCCTACACTTATACTTTTTAATGCCTTGGGGTGGAGTTACTGACATTGGGGCATATGTATAAACTATATTAATGTTAGTCAATTTTCATTAAATGTCCATATCGAAGGTCCACAGTTCCTACACCCATCATCTTTTGTAATCAACCTTGAAACAGGTCTAACATCAATTACTTATGCCTGTAAATTCCATTGTTCTTACGGGTTCAATTTCCAACATATCCGATTTGTCCCCAATCATGAAACCTTTTCAATTTTACATTTTCTGTAGGTTACCTAGCTGTTATGAGTAGCAGCGAAAGATGATGACTAATGTATACTCCCTTATGTTTATATTAATAAATATAGACCATAGGTTCTATTGGGATCTCCAATTCCATTTCCATTTAAAGGTGACTAGCCAGTATGATGAAGAAAAAAATTAGGTCCAAACCTGCCTCTTCTATTCTCACACTTAGCCCATGCCTACGGGTGCAGCATTTTTAAAATCATTACATTGACACAACACAGCAAACTTGATATACCAGGTGTCCCACCATGCAATCCCCTTCCATTACATTTATTTCACATCTTTTTAATGCACATCTTCAATCTTACTTAACCTTCCAATCAAAACTTGTGTATATTTTCTCCCTCTTTTCTACTACCTTTCACATCCCAATCTGTCATATGCTGAAGCATAAAAAACCACATCATCATTCTCTTCCCGTTTTTCAAACCTTTTGTCCACTCTTAGTAATCATCATCACTTTTTATGCAACCATCCCTTTCTAAGTAGGTATTACTATCAACGTTCCTTTTTCCCTCCTTTTCATCTTTTAACTTGGATAGTATTTATATTGGACTTACTTGATGGCTTCTCAACTTCTACTATCTTTTTCCCTTCTAACTCCACATTGACACCTCATTCATTGCATAGTCCTATCAACATTAAATGAATTATTGTACACATTGGTTGACTAGCATTGTTTACAATGCTCAGCTGTCACTTTTCTAATATGACCATTAATACTATTTTTACACATCTTCTTGCATACCTATGCTTCTTCCTATACCCGCTGCTTATAATATACTTTTTCCATGTTATTACCTTACTGTTCCTTGATCTTCCCCGTCTATTCTGCATCTCCTTCTCTGTTGATACCCTACTTTCCTCATTATCACATTTACTTAGTCATTTCAACTCTTTTTCCATTACCTTATTTCAGTTGCCGACCTTTCCTACCCTTCACACCCGCCAACATCTATTTAAACATTACATTATCTTACCTTCACCTTATCTCTTTTCTAACTACATTCTACGTTACTTCATAATTTTCAAACATGTCTGAACACACTTTCCTATATGCAATTCATGATGCTTCTGACCTATGGACAATTGCTGTTAGAGTGTTACGAAAATGGAATGTCTACCAGAAAACAAATCCGCATGAACTCTTTTGTGTTGCTATGTTGTTGGTTGATGCTGAGGTATGTCACCTTCATCATTACACCTCATCTCCTTTTCCCCTCTTACCTGTTTGCTCCCACTATTTTAAATTTCCCTTCCTCCTTCTCTATCCTTTCATGTAGGGAACAACCATTCAAGCAAGTGCCATCATCAAGTCCATGCATACCACATTATGCGCTTCCATTAAAGAAGGGCAAACATATGAAATTGATAACTTCGTTGTCTTATCAAACACATCAAGTATAGACCGATAACACATCCTTTCAATTTGACTTTCACTACTCACATATCTATCTCCCAAATACAAGCTGTTCTCCCAACTTCATGTTACTTATTCAAATCCATTTCTGATCTCATTGGTCTCCCAGATGAAGATGATATTGATTACCTATTTGCTAACATAAACATTGTCAACATTTTAGTATTTTGCACGTCCTACTTCTTATTACTATAGCTTCTTTATTTGTCACGAAAAGGTTAACAAATCTATTTATACTCATTAATGAACAATAACCCTTCTTCTACAACCTCACCTGTAATATTTGCAGATGTTATTGCTTTTGTTAAATCAATTAGTTCTCTTGAGGAGCAATGTAAAGACAATCACACTAAGTACTGGCTCCGAATGATATTGTCTAACATTTAGTAATTACCCCAACACTAATTTTCCTCCTCTTAACTTCACTTTTATGTATGTTTATTCTTTATTGATTGTATATGCTTCTTTTCAGTGCAAACGAGATTGAATGCATCCTATTTGATCAATGTGCTTCATATGCCTATATGGATCAGCTTCAAAACACTTATACACCAGTTGTGGTCCTCTTAAATCTTGCAAGCTCAACTGGACGGAAGATAGTAATTATCTCATTAATTCCATACTTCTCCTTACATGTGTAATGTAATAAGCTATGTCTACATCATTTTCATTTGTATACCATTAATTGATTATATTATAATCTGTCTCTAGAAAAACTTCAGTTGTCAAGCTCCTTTACTGCCACTAGAGTTAACTTCAATCCTAAAATCAAAGAAGTTAGGTATCTAATTTAAAGGTTGTATTATTTCTACATCTTCTCATTTGCAAATTGCATATCACGCATGTATAGCGTTGTAAATGATGTTTACTAATTGGAAGTTTACATTATGTTTTAGTGCTAAAGATTAAGGTTCCCCACTACTAGAAGCCCTCAGTCAGTCTATGCCTACACAACTGAGTCATTCTTCAGCTAACTCTTCCCTACTCAACCAAACTAAGCTCAGTATATCAGACATTAAAGATTTATCCACTATTAGTAACATCATAATCATAACAATCCATTACTCACTCTGTACCCACTAAACTGATCTCATACACATAACATGGTAGTGCTTTCATCCCTGATTGTGAGAACCTCAAGTTTGAATCTAAACATGGATGGACGTATGATAGCTGCACCAAATGTTCTTCTAAGGCTAAACTAAAGGATGAGAATGATCCGCTGAGTCTACTGATTTTCCCCAGTTGTAAACGCACCAGTCATTCCAATGCTCCTCCATTATTTGAACCCAAGTACATTACATCACTTAACTGTTTGTTTCTAATCCTCTTATTATCTATCATTACAAACGCCTTTCACTAACTCATTATTCAATAATCACTAACCTTCTAACTCTAACTTCTCTTATAACAGGATAAAGCTACACTATATTGTCAAAGATGATAGTGGTACAACTTTTGTCATTTTTTGGGACAAGTTTGCAATACAATTGCTGGATAAGACAACATTCCAAATGAAAATGACCCTTGCTGAGGCAAATATCCCCTTCACTCATTGTTTCTATCTAAAAAAATCTCCTTCAACATCTTATCTTTTTTTACACTTTCTACCTTCAAGACAAACGTAAAGATGGTTTCCATAAAGGCCTTGAAAATCTTGTTGGAAGAAGTTGTTATTGAAGCTCAAACTTATTTAATTAATCATTTCTATTAGAGCATTCTAAACTTTGATGAAATTCTTATCAATATGGGCAATTAATAGGAATAGTTTAAAAAAGACACAAAATGAATTAAGGTTTTATATTTAGGATCAAGTAAACTTCTTCAATAACTCGTATACTTATGACCAGAGGGAGTAAGAAATATCAAAATAAATTAAATTAAAATTTTATTTCTCTTTTTATATTATTATTATTATTTAATTTTATCCCCCTTTTTTGGGTGTTACTGAACATGTCACAATCATAAGCTTATCTTTTTTTGAGTCTCTTGGATGTGTCGTAAAGGAAAACTAGGAGAGAGAGGAAACTTGCATATTGGGGCTAATCCATGTTTGGATCCAGGTCAATGCTTCAATGCTCCTAACTTGAATATAATAATGCTCATATGGATTCGGGTCGATGCTTCAATGCTCCTAACTTGAATATAATAATGCTTACACAACTATTAAACTACTAGAGCATAACTAGGATTCACACAATAGATCACTAGAAAAAGAAATATGGTAGAAGAAAAGAGAGATTGCCATATAACTCAATGGCAAGGGTGAGGTTCTGAGATAGGCACGTCCTATTTTTAGAGGTCTAGGGAGACACTAATTAGGAATTTATGTGCACTCCTACGTGCCCTCTAAATAATAATCAGCAAAATTAATTCTTGATTAGTTTCCTAATATACAATTACTTATTTCTCAATTAAAAAATCCATAATTAATGCTAATTTGTCTCTTATTTGGTAAGGCTTCTTGTTTCTTAATCAAATAATCCGGCCCATGATTGGACCATATTTTATATGATTTTTCATGATTAATTTTGGATTTTTAATGCATTTTCTGGGACATTATTGCATTATTAAGCACTAATTTGAGTTATAGATATTTGTATTGAATTAAGTGTAATCAGGGGAAAATGGTCATAATTTGTTAATTATTCATACAAATAATTTCTTGAACTTTCGATGCTACCATATACCTAATCTTGCATTATAGGTGTTTAAGAAGAAAATTGGAGATTTTAGAGGGTTAGAATTGATATTTTGAGGACTGGAAACTATTACATAAAAGGTCCCTATAATTTTTGAAAATTACAAGTGAATGAAGGGGGCCAGAGAAAATTACAAAAAAGTACCCAGAAGTTTTGGCAATTTCATTTTGCCCTACAATGTTTCAAAACTTTACACTTTAGTCCCTCATTGAGAACTTTTTTACATTTACATATAGGTCCTTGGTCAAAACCTATTTTGACCATGCTTCTTCTTCTTCTTCATGAGACAGACCTAGATAGACAGGAGAACGCACTACGAAAAGATTTTCTTTATATTAGAGAGTTTGAACAAAGCTTGTAAGGAGAGAGAAAGAGATAAAGAGCCACCACTATCGTCGAGGACTTCCTTCCTCTACCTTCACTCTCACCACACCTACCACTATCATTACTGTCGGTTGAAGTTTTATGGAAATCTATGATCTTTGACTTGAGACTGAAAAGGGAGAGCAAACGGAGATAACACCACCATTGACACCTCCTTATCAGCCTTCATCTTCTGTTATACCATTGTTGGGATTCTTTACCACCATCGTTGGCCTCTTCTATTCTCATCGGCGCTTCTCTGTTCATCACCTCCGATGACCTCTAACCTTTGTTTTTCACTACCACTTACGTCTCCTTCTCTCTACCATCACCTTCCATCACTGTCACCATCACTTCCATGCTACTCACCTAGGCTGGCATTTTCCACCTCATTCCTCTTCATCACCGAATCACTTAACCCCCTCCATAATTATATCCGAAATACATGATTAAAGTGAAATAGATATCAATAATAATCAAAACTCATTTTCAAATCCATATACCAGATGAGGTTTTCACAAATACATTTCAAAATACAATTACCCTAGTCTCATATTCATATTTCGAATACAATTACTTCTCAAAGATAAATCACATTTAATATACACATATAGAGTGCACAACATAATTCCCGACTACCCCAGGTTCCCTTTATTAATTCAAGCTTTACAAGGCACAAACGCCCTTTTACAACTTCCTAAATAAGGGATTACTCAATCTCATCTCAATTACATAATCAAATAGTCATCCACATATACACATCCAAATCATTTACAATTATCCCAACTATAATGATAACCAACTACCAAATCTACAACCCTAAGGAGTTCTCGCCGCCCTTGGTTACTTGCTCTATCCTCGATCCTTTACCCTGTTTAAAAGGTTAATAGGGGAGGGTGAAATTCGAGAGAATCTCAGTAGGAAAATAATACCAATATGCATGCAAGATATGTATTTAATGCATGACATGCTTGCATTACATAACTCATATTCACACAATGACAAATCTACAAGCTCAACGTTTCGAACAACATACTAATGGCTATAGTACAAATTGAAACAGAGCTTCAATCATTCATATATGTTTCACATAATCAAGTAAAGCAAAGACATGCATCAATACACCAACACAAATATCATATACATGCAGGAGAGGTAAGTTCCCTACCCTTGTTCTTTCCATGTATCTCCGTACCAGCTACTCTCGATCAGGGCAAACATCAAACCCTATAACCAAAAGCAAGGACATAAGGTTAATTACTTTTCAAATTCCTTAACTTCCAAATACTTAAAGTTGTTTAGGCTACTCAAAGCCTAAACACATGCCTAAAGGGTTAGGAGAAACTTGACCAAAGACCATCTTTTGAAACCTTAAAATCCCATTTTTGGCTGTAGTATTCGAGTGATAGATGACATACTTGAGTGATGAGATGACTTTCACCAGAGCATGAAAGCTCACTCGTGCTAGTGTTTGACCAAAAGCACAGACAGAGACCAGAAATACTCGTTGCACTCGAGTGATGCCCCTACACTCACGCGAGTCCCACCAAGTGAGGCATAAGAAGTGCTCACCTGAAAGCACAGAAAACCCAGAGCTAGAAGTGCACTCGAGCACTAGCTCTGGCACTAGAGTGAGGGTATAAAACTTGTGAGTACTAAATCACACTATTAACAAACTGATTGTAAGTGTTATCCCAAGAAGCAGGCTCATAGTGCAAAAACACATGTTCACTGGAGTGAGACCAACTGCACTCAAGTGATAACCCACATCACTCGCAGGTGAGAAACTGTACTCTTGCTTCTTTCACATGCAAATGCAACCAAAAATGAAGGGGAAAGGAAAAATATGAGGCTACACTAGAGTGAGGCCTCCACGCACTCGAGTGAGGCTCTATTAGAAAAGACTGGAGGTGGGGGACTTACCTTACTTGCATGTATTCGATATCTTTACTTGTGTAGTGATGTATGTGATTGCTTTACTTGATTGTGTATAGCATATTTGAATAAATGAAGCTCCGTTTCTGTTTTCGCTATGGCCATAGTCTTATTGTATGAAACATTGAGCATGCAGAAATATCATTATGGGGTATGCATCTAGATAAAGCTAACATGTCATACACCTAGCATCTATCATGCATGCATTATGGTATCTGTTTCCTACTGAGATTCTCTCGAATCTCACTCTCCCCTACCAACAATTTAGACAGGGCAAGTGGCTCGTGGAGGGAGCGGCTAGGACTCCTTCGAGATGAGATTGTGTAATCCCCATTTGAAGAACTGTAATGGGCAATTGGGCCCTGTGTATCTTTAGCGAAGGTATGTGCCCGGGATTGCCGGGATGATTATGTTGTGCACTCTGATATTTATATGAATGTGATTTATCTTCGCGTAGTAATTGTATTCAAAATGTGAATATGAGACCATGTTTATAAATGATTTCAAAAAGTATTCGTGAAAACCCTGTCATGTGATGGGTTAGTAAATGTTATTTGATTATTATTGGTCTCTATTTCATTTTAATTGCGTATTTCGGATATAATTACGGAGGGGGTTACATTTTCTGTATCAGAGTTGCAGTTCCTGGCAAACATGGGAATTTGCTAGGATAATGGCAATAGTTGCTGCCTTAAGTCATAGGAGATGACTTTGTTTGTTGTGGTATACACATTAAGGTCCTTGCTATTTATGGATATATGAGTTTAAGGGCCATGTGTATACATTAATTGTGTTGTGGATATGGTGAGTCAGTATGATTCACCCGAGGATTTGAGGTGTAGACCTAATGGTGGAGGTAATTAGACCCATCGTCTGATTAGAGAACTAAGGAAAATGATTTCGTAGATTGGTGATATTGAGGTTCTAGGTATCATAACTAGCCTAGATGTTGGGTAAGTATCCCAGGGTGGTATGATGTTACATGTAGTGATGTCATACTGAGCTTGTGTGTGTAAAGGCCTTAAGACCTAGGGGGCTGAGGTGCCTTAGGCTGGCAGAGATATTTGAATTTGAGTTTGAGTTGATGATGCTCCGTGAAACAAGGGAAGTGATTTCCCGGTTCAACTGCGGTTGGAAGTTTGAAAAATGAATTGGGATCCAAGGATCAGACTCAATAGCTGGGCTGATTCTTAGGAGTTTGACTTGACCTGGATGGTCCGTGGTACCAGGATGTGGTACTAGATTGGCATTGAAATGTGTATCAGGTATCCTGAGGTTGCTAGTGTTCATCTAGCACAGGGAAAAATGATTCTGCGGAGAATTTGAATTTGAAAGAGTTACCTACGAGGATTCGAAGTGGAGAAGGCAACCTACGGGGAGTTCTGATCGGAGAGGGCTACCTACGGCGACGTCTGATCGAAGCGGCTATTGTGTGTTTATTACCTGCGGCCTACTGGGGGTGTGTATGGCACACAGTGGGAGGACCGTGCCTTCGGGGCGGTGGAGATACGGGGAATATGTGAGTCCTGGGTGAAATGTGAGTAACCCAGCTGCCTGCCAGGCTCAGTGTAAGGGCCGGCCAGCGGAGCCTTGGTACGTAGTTGACCAGGGAGGTGGGCACCCTGAAGGGGTGTGACAATATTTATAAAAAAATTTGTGACAGCCGCCGTGACGACAAACCCTAGTGTGCAGCTGCCATGATGACGAACCTTAGTGTGCACTCGCCATGACGTTGAATCGTAGAATAGAGCTCTGGGAATGTTGGGAGTATGGGATCTCAACGAAGTGCTGGTTATGGCTCTGATTGATTTGAGTTGAATGGGGCCAAGATCTGGCATAAATTGTGAATGTTGTCAGTTGTAACAGGAGATTCCTATGGGATTCCTGTTAAATCAACTAGACATTGTTAAAGCACAAATGAGGAGATTGACCTCAGAGTGTGCAGCGGAAGCATGAGAATGAGATATGTTTGAGAATTGCGTTGAATAGAAGCTTGAGGTTACCGTGAGAATGATGTGTTAATCATGGCTTCGGGAGGTAAAACTTTAAAGTCTGGATTATTTTGTGAAAAAGGGGTCTTGAAGGATCCTAGTTTGGTGAAAAGAATTTGTGATGGGTGGAATTATCAAGGTATTAAAACCCGGACCGGGTATTGAACCGGTCGGGGTACTGGGTTAAGGGTCAGTGGGTCAAACCGGGACCAAACCGGAGCTAAACCGGGACCAAACCGGTGAGTAATTGAAAATTTTAGGCTTATAGTATGAAATTCTAAAGGAAAATGTTAAAAAAAATTTTTTTTTTTTAAATTGGGACCCGGACCGGACCGGGAACCGGACCGGTCTAGTGACCGGTTCGGCGGTTTCCGATCCGGACCGGCCGGTCCGGTCCGGGTCCGGGAACCATGGGAATTATTAAAATTCCTGGTTCCAGCTTGTTGCAATTATGCATTGTGAGTCTTTCACCTGCGGCCGCATAGGGTGATTCCTATAGTGGAGGACCGTTCCGCTGGGGCGGTAGATTACGGGGGATTGACTATTTGTGAGCCGTGAGGCTATGTATATGCACTGCCACGCCAATAGTCCCTGAGTCGCTAGCAACGGTTCGGGTAAAGACTGTGTGTCTTCCCGACGGTAAAAGGGGATGAGGGTGGAGTGTGATTGTGAATTTGTGATAGTTGTGAACAAGCTGGGATTGAGGTGTGCTGTAGCAGAGCAGAGTTAGTTTAGCTGATGGCGAATTCGACTACATGATCGGGGATTCTTGTTTGTGAGGGCAATTACCCCGGCATGGCCAGCCTGGCTAGCCACCACGTTGGTTGCACTGGTGTTGACCCAAGGCCGAAAGACAATGCGTAAAATTAGAGTCTGCAATGTACGTTTGATAAGGAAGTGGATTTTCTTGTGAGTCCTGGGTGATAGGTGAATAACCTAGCTGCCTACCAGTCCCGGTCAGGGGACGGCCATCGTAGCCCTGATACGTAGTTGACCAGGGGGTGGACACTCTGAAGGGGTGTGACAATAAAATTGTAAGTCCGGTAACCCACGGGCATCAATCGGATGGGTGTGATGTGGGAGCCAGCCACGCAGCGGAAGCGTGGGCACCCATTAAGGGGGGTGTGACAAAAAAAAGGCGCCTGGATAGAAGAAATTGAGATTCCGGAGTGACCAGATGATGTGACATTGTGTTGATACCCAAAAGTCCCGGTTACCACTAGCGGAGTCACTGGTGGGTGTACGGGTGAGGGCGACACCATGAAAGTTGATACAGAAGTAATATTGTGTTGATACCCAAAAGTCCCGGTTACCACTAGCGGAGTCACTGGTGGGTGTACGGGTGAGGGCGACACCATGAAAGTTGATACAGAAGTAATATTGTGTTGATACCCAAAAGTCCCGGTTACTACTAGCGGAGTCACTGGTGGGTGTACGAGTGAGGGCGACACCATGAAAGTTGATACAAAAGTAATATTGTGTTGATACCCAAAAGTCCTGGTTACCACTAGTGGAGTTACTGGTGGATGTACGGGTGAGGGTAAGGTTCTGAATGCGAATACAGCGGAAGAGTTTGTGTATACAGCTAAGGCTGTTGTTTGATGTATTGAGGTTGTGGTGTTTTGGGGTTACTCCCGGAAGGAATAACAAGATTGAGTTGAGCAGAATGGTGGCCTATGCTGCCCAACTGCCGAGATCTTATGATGTGGCTCATAAATTAGAGCCTTCGGATATTGAGATATGCTAGCCACTCATGAGTTAGAAGGGCTTGCGGCGATTGTGATTATGTGATAATGGTTTGTGGCAATCGTATGTGGAAGCAATTGTATCTGTTTGGCAAAATGTATGGTGATTGGGTTTGTGTGGCAATCGTGATGTGGGCCAATTGCAGTTTTATGGCAACGATGTTGCATTAGTGTTTGTGCCGAAGATATAGCGCTATTACTAGTAAGGGGTGATAGCAAGATTGTATGGTGATTATGAGAATCCCGAGTATTTGTATGAGCAATCGTGCATGACACATTAGTTTGTTTAAGTTTCTTCTGAGAATCAGATTTGTGGTGCACCGGTTGTCTGCGTGGTCTAGAAGGGACCATCCAATGTGAAATGAATTGTGAAACGGAAGCTGTCGTGAAGAAGCATCTGTAGTTTGTGGAATAAGTGGTGTGACAAATTTTGAGGACGAAATTTATTGAACGGGGGGAGAAATGTAATACCCCGAATTTTGAGACTCGAGGATAGAGAATAAGCCTAAGAATAGTGGATTGCTAAGCCCCGGTTTAGCAAGATCCCAAATTATGATTAGGGGTTAATGACTACAAAAGTGGACGTGGTTAGTGATTAATGTACCCTTTTAGAGAATATAAAGTGGATTGTAGTCACTTGTGTTATGAGCAACGCCAAAACCCTGTATTTGAGTTCAATTGTGGATTAACATCCAAATTGACTTAGAATAGAGGGAAGAATTGAATGGGGTATTGTGATGGAAATGGTGCCATGTTGTGGTATTTAATCATTGGAATTGATTTAAATTGGATTGGACACATTGGTTGCAAAATTGGAAATGTTGTCCAGTGTGAATTCTGTCTGGGTAGTCTTCTCGTGTGGAGGTTTTTACCTGGAAAATGATGTCAGAAAATTATGAAACTTTCCAGTCCTATAGTTCACACCTCAAGCTTCAAAATGGACATATCATTTGTGCCATTTCATTTTGTGAACTAGGAGATATGACTGTCCAAAGTTTGGGATGGAAACTGAACTCTGTTTTGGGGCAGTTATGAGTTTTATGTAATTCTGGAATTTTTTGGTGATTTTTAGTAATGGAAAATATTTTTCCTATGAAGAGGACTTAAATATCTTTCATTTGGCTTTGGAATCACCTCATTTTTATTTTTCTAGAATTAGTTATGATTTTTCAAAGATTGGGCAGAAAATCTGCCAGAAAATCCGAAAATGCTAATTTTGGGAATTATGACATCATCAAAAGGCAAGATGACATAAGCATGGAATTAAAACATCTTCTCATCATCTTCAGCTCTCATTTCCGACGTGCTGCACAGCTGAATATGGAGAGAGGAGTTGAGAGAAAAATAGAGAGAAGGAAGGAGAAATCTCGCAAGGTAAGCCGATTTCTCCGGCGATTTAGCTCCTAACGCGTATAACTCTACTCTTAAGCTTCTCTTCTATGTTCTTGAAGGTTGTTGAAGCTCAGATCTTGGTTAGGAAAGTTAGGGTTTTTCAGCCATATTGGGGAAAAGCCAGAAGGAGCTTGAGGTAACTTCCAAACTCTTGTATATTGACTATTCTAGCTACTGTGGCCAATTTAATCGGTGAAATTTCGCCGGATTGCCGTTGGTTTTAATTTATGGAAATGGGTTGTAGGGGTTGTTATGCTGCCCAAATTGATACTAAATGGTAGTTGTAACCTAATGGAATAGTCAATAAAGTGGTTAGGAGTGGAAAGAAACATGTTTACGGAGCCGAAACCGAAAAACCCCAATTTTCCCCTTAAAACCCATATATTTCGGCCAGCATTGTAAATGGGTCTTAGAGTTGGATTTTCAATGATTTGATGATTCCATTGGATTCAGTGGGCGAAAATAGGTGGGGTTACAGTTGGGTACTTTTTCGGAAAAGGCCGAGAAAGCATAATTACGGAAACGCCCCTAAAACCCTAAAAGTAGGGCTGCCAAGGGCAATTTCGTAATTTGACATTGAATTTGATAATTCCGAGTCCGGAAATGGATTCCTTGGGTGAAAATATGTCATAGTAGCCCATGTCAAAATTTCAGAAAAAGTACAGTCGGACCGGGTACGGTGTGGCCGGGCCGGGTCCCCGGGGGCATTTTAGTAAATTTTCAATATAGCCTCATATAACCCCCAGAAACACTATGGAAGTGTCTAAATGGTACATTTGACATTGTAGGATCGAATGTGAAGCCCCGAGTTGCTGGCACGCAAATCGAGGAGAAAAGACTGGAGGTGGGGGACTTACCTTACTTGCATGTATTCGATATCTTTGCTTGTGTAGTGATGTATGTGATTGCTTTACTTGATTGTGTATAGCATATTTGAATAAATGAAGCTCCGTTTCTGTTTTCGCTATGGCCATAGTCTTGTTGTATGAAACATTGAGCATGCAGAAATATCATTATGGGGTATGCATCTAGATAAAGCTAACATGTCATACACCTAGCATCTATCATGCATGCATTATAGTTTCTGTTTCCTACTGAAATTCTCTCGAATCTCACTCTCCCCTACCAACAATTTAGACAGGGCAAGTGGCTCGTGGAGGGAGCGGCTAGGACTCCTTCGAGATGAGATTGTGTAATCCCCATTTGAAGAACTGTAATGGGCAATTGGGCCCTGTGTATCTTTAGCGAAGGTATGTACCCGGGATTGCCGGGATGATTATGTTGTGCACTCTGATATTTATATGAATGTGATTTATCTTCGCGTAGTAATTGTATTCGAAATGTGAATATGAGACCATGTTTATAAATGATTTCAAAAAGTATTCGTGAAAACCCTGTCATGTGATGGGTTAGTAAATGTTATTTGATTATTATTGGTCTCTATTTCATTTTAATTGCGTATTTCGGATATAATTACGGAGGGGGTTACAGTGGTAAAATAGATCACCATTGGATAAATGCTTTGAGGACTAGTGAAGAATATGAGAATGGGGTGGAAGAGTTTATTGAATTTGCTAAAATGAATATGCCTAGTAAAAATGCAAAGCATTTTTGTCCATGTGTAAAAGTGCTTAAATGAGAGTCGACGAGATATTGGTGATATAAGAGATCACTTAATTTGTAATGGAATAAATCTTTGGTACATAAGGTGGATATGGCATGGTGAGGATGTAACCACTTTGCATCCCACTAGAAGGAAGTTTTGTATGTTGGAGATGAAGATAGAATGGAGAAAATTATTTATGATGTTGAGGTAGAATGTTTTGCACAATCGCCTGTATATAATAACATACGGAGTGATACAGAGACACCTTTGTACCCTGGGTGTACTAAGTATACAGCTTGTCAGGTATTTTGTACTGGGTCAACTTAAAGGTAACTTATGGGTGGACTGATAGTAGTTTCACATTGTTACTTGAATTGTTGTGTTATGTTTCCAAAGGATAATGTACTTCCAAATCGTACGTATGAGACCAAGAAAATCTTGTCTACGGGCGTATGGAGTATAAAAAGATACATGCTTGCCCAAATGACTATGTATTGTACAAAAGGAGTATGAAGGACTAAGTGAGTGTCCGAACTGTAAAACTTCCAAATACAAAGGGAAAAAAGGTGTTGGGTGTGGTGATAAGACAAGTAAAAGGTAACCTTTAAAGATTTTGTGGTGTCTTCCAATCATACTGTGGTTTAAATGAATGTTTGCTTATGCAAAAGAACTGAAGAAGTTGAGATGGGCATTGTGATAATAGAATATGTGATGGAAAATACTTTCAGCACCCAGCTGACTCTCAACAATGGAAGAAAATAGATGAAATATTTCTTGGATTTGGTAACGAGCTAAGAAACCTTCAGCTTGGGCTATGCACAAACAAAATCAATCCTTATAGTACTTTTAGTAGAACACATAGTGCATGGCCGATTCTGCTAATAATTTACAACTTATTTCTCTGGTTGTGTATGAAACACAAGTATATGATGCTTTCTATGATGATTTTGGGACTAAAACAGCTAGGGAACGATATCGATGTTTACTTGGCTCCTTTGATAGAGAACTTAAAGAAGTTGTAGGAGGGTAGCATAGATGTGTTTGATGCATATAAGCAATAGTCCTTTAAGCTACGTGCAATGATTTTTACCACGATTAACGAATTTTTTGCATACGTGAACTTGTCAGGGTATAGTGTGAAGGGTCATAAAGCATTTCTAATATGTAAAGCAGGCATACACTTCCATTAACTTAAGCACAGAAGAAAAATAGTCTACCTTGGTTATAGACGATTTCTTCCTTGGTTCCACCCATACCTAGGCTAAAAAAGACTTTTAATAGTTTGCTGGAGAATGGAATGGCTCCAAAAGCATTAACTAGAGACGAGGTTTATAGTCAGGTAGAAAAAATCAATGTCATTTTTTGTAAGAATCAAAGGACTACAGGTGAGAAAAACATATGGAAGAAGAGGTCAATTTTCTTTGATCTTCCATATTGGCATAGTCTTGATGTGAGACACAATTTTGATGTGATGCATGTAGAGAAAAATGTATGTAATAGCCTTGTTGGTACTCTTTTGCACATACTAAGGAAAACTAAAGATAGAATTAGTGCGAGGCTAGACTTGGTTGAAATGGGAATAAAAGAGCAACTATATCTACAACTAAGAGATGATGGTAAGAGGGTGTATATGGAGCCAGCAGCGCATACATTGTCAAAAGCCAAGAGAAGTTTGTGTGGGTGTTTGTGTGGCATTAAGGTGCTACAAGGGTATTCTTCTAATGTGAGCATGCTTGTCTCAATGAAAGATTTAAAGTTAGTAGTAATGAAGTCCCATGATTGCCATATCTTGATGCAACAACTATTACCAGTAACTATTAGAAGCATTATGAAAGATGATGTGTAGAACACAATAACAAGGTTGTGCAGTTTCTTTAACGTCGTTTGTAGAAAAGTTGTTGACATTGGAAAGTTGGATGAATTGGAAAATGAGGGTTATACTATTCTATCCCAACTAGAGATACATTTTGCTCCTGCATTCTTTGATATAAGTATGTATTTAATAGTTCATTTGGCAAGGGAGATAAGACTATGTGATCTAGTTTATCTAAGGTGGATGTACCCTTTTAAGTAATACATAACGAACTTAAAAGTGTATTCTAAAAATCCTTATCAACTTGAAGCCTCAATTCTTGAAAGATATGTCTTTGAAGAGGCTATAGACTTTTGCAAAGAATATCTATCAAGGTCGAAGGCCCAATCTCATCATGAAAAGTGTATAAGCAGGGGAACACGGGGTCTCAAAGTGAAGAGTATACGTCGTGAAGAGGTATTGTAAGCACACTTGTATATTTGGAATAATATGGAAGAAGCTTAGCCGTACTTAGACAAACACAAAAAAGTTTAAAGCAGATCTATCTAAGAAAAAATGACATGCAAATAGCTAATGAGCAAAATAAGATATTCATAAAGTGGTTTAAGGAAAAGGTTGTGCACGAAACCAGTGTGTTTCAGACATTCAAATGGTTAGCTTGGGGGCGTTCTTTTGAGGTCTTCACTTAGAGTGGTTTCGTTATAAATGGGTATTCTTTCTACACAAAAGCCTAGGATGATAGAAGTACCATGCAAAATAGTAGGGTAATGGCGGTAGCCGAAGTAATGCACTTTTCAAGTTCAAAAGACAAAAATCTCATATTGGGATCCATGACCTATTATGGAGTTACTTAAGACATATGGGAGATAAGCTACACAAAGTTTAGACTTCCTATATTTAAATGTAAGTGGGTTAATAAAAATGCTTTTAAAATAGATCAATTTGGATTTACCTCAATTGATCTTGAAAGAGTTGGTTATAAAGATGGACTATTCATTCTAGCAAGTCAGACAAAACAAGTGTTTTATGTCATTGATCCAGCAAATGAAAAATTGTCCATTGTACTCCAAAGTAAAAAATAGAAGGATGGTGATCCAAGTTTGAATCTTTTGATGACATATCACCTTTCACTACAAATCTACCTATACCAACTGAAGTAAAATTGGTAGATGACGATGAATATGCATCTAGAATTGATCATTTGAAGGAATTTTGGAAACCATGTAAAGTAAGATTTTTGAATTGTTTAAAGTATTTATTTAATTGCAATTTAATTATCATATCCCACCTTGATTTTTTTAGCAGAAACATGACAAGTTCATATTCCGGAGACTCAAGTGGCTCACCTATTAAGAAAAAGGTTAAAGGAAGCATGAAGCTACAATCGTTGGTTAAACATCATGAGGAAGAAAAAGAAAGGGTGCACGTGGAATTTGATACTGATATGAATCTAATCGGCGAACAGGAAGACACGTTCATTAGCTATATTGGCTATTTAAGTTGGAGCAAAGTTGGCATTCTACTTTTTACTTAAAAGGAAGTTCCAAAAGACAGGAAGGCTATGATTTGAGAACAACTTTTAGTATATAAAGTTGTATTTTCATTTCTATCTTTATTTCTATTGATTCATATATAACTATTATATATTTTGCTTTGTAGCAAACCTATAATGTCCCCAACAAGAGGAAAATGTACAAGTGTTGGATGGGGGAAGTTCTTGAGCGATGGAAAGATTTCAAGTCCATGTTCACAACCAAGTACATTAGAGGGTCAAAGAAAAATGAGGATCCTTGTAAAGAGTATTCATATCTTTCTCCAACTAATTAGAGGTTATTTGTGGCATCACACAGGATCCCAAATTTCTGGTATATTTATTTTGTTCATCATAGTGTGAAACATTTTATTAGAATTTATTCGACATCACTAACTTAGTTTTCTTTACTCTCTATTTATAAGAATTGAGTTGATCAAATAAGGAGAGGCGAGCCAAAAATAATTATCCACATTACATGTCTCATAGGGGTTGTCAGAAGCTAAAAAAGAAGATTATGCAAGTTGATGATTTGAAAAAAAATGGAGGAAGTAGCCAAATTAGATCCTAGCATTGTCGTGCAAGTGTTACCTCCTCCCCCACGTCACGAAAAATGGAAAGCAGGCAGGATAAAGGGAGAAATATATATAAATCCAGCCATTGCTGACATTGCTAAAAGGATTGTGAGTATTTAATAAAAAGTATTGTTAAGTGTTTTTCATTTTCCTTAGAAGATTGCATATAATTAATTTTTATTTATCAATTGTATGCTACAGGATGAGCTTGAAGAGTAGAGCAAAGAAGGTTCCTTTCCTCAAACTAGAAGGATAGACATCTTAGCAATGGTGCTTATAAAACTAGATCACCCTAGTCGTGTTAGGGGGAAGCCAAGAGGAATTGGTCTCTCAAGATACTTTGACCAAATTTACAACCTTATGGACAAAGTGAACCGAGTAGATAGTTTGTGGCTAGGGTTTGAGTGGAAGTTAGAGCAAAGCTAGAGGTGCAAATGCGTCAATCACTTCAAGAAGAGCCTAAAGAAGAGTTGTTGCGTGAGCTACGTGGTGAGATGAATTCGATAGTGTTGTCTCACATGCAAGTCGGGATATGTTATGAGGAGCATAGATCTTCGGTTTATAAATAATTTCATTTAATATAACATTGAGTTTTTCCTTAAGTTAGTTTAATTAATTCTTTTATTTCTCTTACCCAGGGATCCCCGACCTTTCCCAACACCAAAGGCAGTTACAATCCTCCAAAGATTGGACATGGTAACCCTGGTCTTTCACAAGTCACTGGAGAACCTTGCTCTCTTTTGTTGGGTATCCCTTTTCGACGTGTTATTGCCGATATTGTTATATACACGCATGCTAACACCTACCATCATATCCAAATTCGGGACGATTAATGTAAGGTCAATGTCATAACTGTTCAACTAGGGGATGAAGGTGTAGATATCCCCTTTTTGGATGATGAGGTTGCCAGTCTTGGTCAAACAATAGGATGTTTCATCCTTTGGCCTCAACATCTTATTCATATGGTGACAACACCGCTAATGGTAGGAAACACCTTACTATTACTTGCTTATTCCTTTATATCATATTTATAATCTTTACTTTGTGTGTTGCTAGGATCAAGAAGAAGCAACAAGATTTCCCTTAATGGCAAAACTGCAAAATATTCATAAAACAATTAACAAGGTCAACTTGTAGATGCATTGTGGGATTGTAGGTCATACAATCTCATATGATTTTGGAATTGATAACAAAGATATTAGAGAGTTCCTATCTTTACAAGAGATAGATATAGGATTGGTTACGTTTGCAATCATGTGAGTTTATTTTTTATTTTTAAGTTTAATTAATGTATTAATATTTAGGATTTTAGCTTTCCATATTCACTAAGTCATTTCTCATTTTAATGTTGTGCCAACTGCTTCCATAAAATGCGTGTTGAAAGGGAGCTTGACACTTTGTATGGATTCTTATGTCTTGGATACCTGGCAAGGCATAATAGTAATAAGTTGGAAGATAGGATGAGCTATGTGGGCTATACAATTGGACAGACTAAGCTTACTTGTTATCTAGCACGAATTATTGAAAGACAAGTAACTTAATTTTACCTATTTATACATATTCAGTTTGCTAAGAAGTATCGTGTTATGTAACCATATTTAATCTATATATGTTATCATAGTTACCATTAGAGTTTGTGTGTTGTTTGCCCCTTCATCAGTGTCATCTTTTGCTTTGATTCCTTAGGTCACAAGCCAGACAAAGGATAAAAACCATTTTCAACACGTAAGTTAATTTGTTCGTAAATCAGTAGTCTTTTACTTGACTAAATTGTTTTAATGTTTTCTATTTTTCATTTTAATTATAGTGCATTGAAGACATATTATATAATGGGTGGGAAGCGCGAAGGTAAAAATGGTTCGACGAAGTGGTTCTAGTTGAAAGTAAGTTGTTTAAATTACAGTTCTTTAATTGAAAATCACTTTATATATACCTTTATTCTTTTTAACCATTTGCTTTTCATTTATAGTGCCCTCGGCAATCAAAGAAATTAAGTACGGCAACTATGTTTTACTATATATGTATAACATCATTTTTAGTGGACTTACTACCAACTTTGAACAAGTGATCATTTCTAGTGTAATTGCATTGTTAGTTATTTCATTTAATTGATGGATTTATGTTAACTTATTCTCCAATTTGCACTTAGATTTTTGGTACTCAGGATGCCTACACAATCGAAGACATTATTTTGATCCAAGAACTTTTATCAAGACATCTTCTACAACACATAGAGGGTGATGATGAGTAGAGGTTTTTTTACATAGTGCAGTGGTTTTATACAATGCTATATTAGGTTTGCATACTCGCATACTTTTCCTCATGTTACTTTCATAGTTTCTTATTTATATGAGTACTTTGAATTTGTTAGAGGCATTATGATTTATAGAGAACACTTTGGAAAATGATGATGAAGCATAGAGATTTCATAGAAGCACACTACAAAAAAAATGGTATTTTGTAGCGGTGACATAGTAGCAGTTACAATTAACCGCTATAAATCTTAACATTTGTAGCTGTTAAAACCTCAACCGCTACAAATTTGTAGCGGCAAGCTACACGCCAAGTGGCACGACAGATTGGCAATGTTTTTTTGTAGCAGTTAAGTATAAAAAACCGCTACAAATATGGCACTTAACCGCTACAAATATGGCGCGTATTTCCCGCCAAAACTTGTAGTGGTAAAATTGTAGCGGTTACTAAATAATAACCACTACAAAGTTGCCACCACTTGGTGTGACCAAAACGCACCAATAGTGTAGCAGTTATTTGTAGTGGTTCAACCAATTAAACCGCTACAAAATGTGAAAGGTCACCTATTTGTAGCGGTTTTTTATACTTAACTGCTACAGAATTTGAGAGGTCTCAAAATTTATAGCGGTTTTGTACCATAACCGCTATAGAACTTCAAACGTTTTTGTAATTTGTAGCGGTTATTATAGAACCGCTATAAATTTTAGCTGCCCTAGCTTATTTGTAGCGGTTGGTGTAGCGGTTATTTCAAGAACCGCTACAAAGGCCACCCTTATTTAAACCCGCCCCCCCCTCACTTTTTCGTTTGGCCATTTTCTTTCATGAAGTTTCTTTGAGTGTTTTCTGTTAGATTTGAGCATTCAAACGCCTGTAGAAGAGTTTTTGCTGCAGTATTTCTCATTATTTATACTTGAGGTACAGAGACAATACGTATTTTATTTGTATTTTTGTATTATATTTTTGCATAATAATGTGACTAAAATGTTTTTTTTTGAATTTTTGTAGTTGATATGGCTTCAAGACAAGATAGGGGAAGGAGCCCGAGGTTCCCAGACCAATTTTATGGGGTGGCAGTAGTAGAGCAGGGGGCAGAGGGAGGGGGCAGCGCGGAGGGAGGGCGACTGCGATATTTCAGCCCATCTCCCCACATGAGTCGGCCCTACCACAGGCACCACAGATGATCCCACAGGAGATGACCGCACCAGAGATGCCTGATTTGGGGGAGGGAGATATCAGCATCGACGACTATGACACGAACGAGGACTTCGACATCTATATTGGCATCAGAAAGATGCAGCAGTTTCTCGATGAGGAGGAGGCGCTGGAGCAGAACAACCCACGAGGGTCATCTTCGCGGTTTACTGGGTTTCAGGTGCAGGTCCAAGATAAAAATTTTTTATTTAATAAATTATTTATTTGAATTTGAAATGTTAAATTTGAATTACAATTTATCTAACGTGGAGTAAATTGTGCAGATGAGTAAAGGAATGTGTCCACGAGGAGGCTGGACGTGGCCGGTCTGAACAGCATAGACCGGACACTATGAGTTGTAGTGTCGTGGAATGAGGGCACAAACCAGCCGATCGACAATGGGGGTCACCTGTTCAACCATTTCTTGAACAAGCAGGACTCGAATTGGATAGGGTTCCCCCTTCACTTCAGGACGCGGAGGCACATTCTAAAGGGGTCGAAGGACCTATCTTGGGAGGAGGTAGTTCAGGTAAGTAATAGTATTTAATTAATATTTTTAATAGGATTTTTGTAATTATTGATATTTAAATAATTTTTTTGCAGCTGCGGTTTGCCGTTCGGGCCAACTGGAAGAAGTACACCCTGGTAAAGATGGGTGACGGCTGGAGGAATAGGAGGAACCATCTATTCCATAGTGTGGATAAGGACGGGATAATGCCTCTGAAGCAGCTGATTGAGAGCGTCCCGGACGGCATCCCGCCGAACGACTGGGCGAGTTTTGTCCAGTTCAGGAGGAGCGCTGAGGGGCAGGTAATGTATTTATTAGATTATTTATATAATTTTGTAATTGTTAATTATTAAATTATAATTTAAATTTAATTAATTTTAATTTGAAATTTATTAATTTGAAATTTTTTATATTATTTAAATACATTTAATATTTTTTTTCTAAGCGCTTTCTCAGAGGAACACTAGGTGCCATGGGCAGCAGACGATTCACCACACAGCAGGATCGATGACCTTTGCTGTCACTTACAGCGAGCTGGTAACTTTTCATAATATCACTGACTTTTAACTGGTTATTTCATAATACTAATTGAATTTTGTAATTGTTTTAGGAGAGGAAAGCATAGCAGGATAATTGTCAGACAAACTATAGGGAGTTGTACGCTATCACACACAGACACCGTGACAGGGCTCTGACATCTCAATAGGCAGTGGTGGCCATTGTAAGTAATTTCATTATTATAATTTTTATAAAACCAACTTAATAATTAAAAATTCTAATAAGTAATTGTTTAATAAAATGGCAGGAACGGATACAGCAGTTGCAGGCTGAGTTGCGAGAGACCCAGGCCGAGGAGTCACAAGGGCCAGTGGATCTGACGGCTCCTTTGAAGGCGGGTCTGGGTCAGGCTAAGTACCCTGGATGAGTGCGGGGATGGGGATAGGCACCAGACCTAGCATGGTCTACGACAAGAGCGCCGCCTCTGAGGCTGGCAGCTCTAGAGTGGTTAGACGTCTGATGGACTAGTATGTTGAGCAGCTACGGTCAGATTTGGAGCGGACACAGGTTGCAGTGGCTCAGCAGCAATAGCAGATGCAGCAATAGCAGATGCAGCAACTGCATCTATAGCAGATGTAGTAGCAGACTAATTTGATCTACGCTCAGCAGACGCAGTGACGTGATATCACGAACAACATGCTAGAGCAGTCATGGAGTCGCCTGTTCCCAGACGAGCAGTATCCACAGGTTCCCCCTATTGCTCGGTTCGTCGTCCAGACTACTACTACTCCTCCTCCTCCTTCTACTGATGATGATGGTGCAGTTAACTCTGCCTAGCGCCCTGATCCAGCAGCACCTGAGGGAGCACCAGATGATCAACCCCCAGCTACTTAGTTTATGACATATTTTTTTCTTGTTGAAACATTTGTAAATAAATATATATAATTTTTTATTTCAGAACTTAGATTCTTATTGCATTTACCTTAGTAATATTTATATTCATAGACCGCGTTGTTGAATTTGTGAATTAATTACAACAGCTATATCTATATTCTTAGACCGTGTTTACTATAGTTATAGTTATATTTATATTTCTAAAAGTTAAAAAAATTATATATATATTTGTAGCAATATTATTAAACCGCTACAAATATAATAAAAATTATATTTGTAGCAGTTAATAAAAGAACCGCTACAAATTTAATTTTATTGTATTTGTAGCGGTTTTATGATATAACCACTACAAATATATATAATTTATTTTTTTTGAAGTTTTAGAAATATAGTTTCATATTTGAAGCGGTCAATGCTGAAACCACTACAAAAGTAAAGACATGTGTGCAGCAAAATTCAAAATTGAATTGTTGACTATTTGTAGCGGTTATATAAATAACCCTACAAATACTCAACTTTTTAAATTTAATTTCCCCCACTTTTTGCAAATTTGTAGTGGTTACTTATGTATAACCGCTACAAAGGTATATTAGTAACGATTTTTCTTATAACCGCTATAAGTTTAAAACTAATTCTTCAATTTGATTCCCAACGGCTTGAAAATTAGTAGCGGTTTTATACATATAACCACTACAAATGTTTAGCACCGTAACGGTTACTGTAGCGGTTCATAACCACTACAAAATATTAAATGTTGGAAATTCAGAATATAAGGTTCCAAGCACTCATCAATCTCTATTCACTCATCTTCTTCACTATACTTTCTTCTCTCTCACTAGTAGCTATGGATAAGTCATGGATCAGGTTGCCACGCATTTCTCCAGAATATTTGTATGGATTAAACAATTTTTTGGAGTTCACATTCACTCACGCCAGCTGTAACGGCAAGATCGTCTGTCCGTGTCAAAGATGCAAGTTCAAGAAGTGGCATACACGAAATGTTGTTAAGGAACATTTGCTCCTGAAGCCTTTCCCAGAGGACTATATGTTCTGGGCAGTTCATAGTGAGAAGGCCGGCATTAGATATGATGATGCTCTTCCTCGAAGTTCTCAAGTAGGCATTCAACTAGATAAAGATGATCCTGTGAATGATGTTGTGCGTGATGCATTTGGATTTCAAGGCGAAACCTTCAACGAAGAAGTACACAGTTTTGAGCCGGTGTTCATGAGGAATGAAGCAGCTCGGGATTTTTTCAGATTGATGGATGAAACAGATCATCCTTTATATCAAGGTTGTCGAAAATATTCTAAATTATCTTTCTTGATCAAATTGTATCATATCAAGTGCTTGTGTGGAATCACAGATAAGGGAATCTCGATGTTGCTCGAATTATTACAAGATGCATTCCCCGACGCTGAGATTCCCACAACATTCTACGAGGCCAAGAAGATTATCAACAAGTTGGGGTTGAACTATCAAAACATTGATGCATACTCCAATGATTGTATGTTGTATTGGGGAGACGATTCCAACAGGGAGACTTGTAAGAGATGCCACACATCGAGGACAAGACAATTCGGAAGGGGAAAAAGCAGAAGAAGAAACCTGTAAAGATTCTCAGGTACTTCCCTTTGAAACCTCACTTACAAAGATTATTTATGTCGTCTAAAACTACGGAGCACATGAGGTGGCATGCCGTTGATAAGAATGAAGATGGTAAATTAAGACACCCCCAAGATGCATATGCTTGGAAAACGTTTGACAAAGACTTTTCAGATTTCGCGACTGACCCCATAAATGTTTGGCTTGCGTTGGTGACTGACGGTTCCAATCCTTTCAGGAATCTTAGCACAAGTTATAGTATTTGGCCGGTAGTCTTAGTTCCCTACAACTTACCCCCTGGATGTGTATGAAACAAAGCTCTTTCATTATGTCGATAATCATTCCAGGAAAAAAGGCATTGGGCAATGACTTCGATGTCTATCTCCAACCGCTTATTGTGAAATTACTTGACCTGTGGAACATCGGCATGGAGACATACAACGCTTACGGGAAGACTTTGTTCAACTTGCGTGCAGCCTTGATGTCGACGATTAGTGACTTTCCTGGCCTTGGCACATTATTTGGTTGGAATATACAAACTGAGTCGGCGTTTCCAGCTTGCAATTTTGACTCTAACGCAATGCGCCTTCCCCACAGCTGAAAGTGGTGCTTTATGGGGCATCAGAGGTTTCTCGATGGAAGGCATAAGTTCAAATTGCAATGGAATCGCTTCAATGGGAAACCAGAAAAAAGAGGACCACCTTAGAATTTATCCAGTACAGATATCTTATAGCAGCTTGAGCATGTTGACTTCGAGTTTGGAAAAAGTGACGATTCAACACAAACTCGCCAAAAAACGCACAGGACTTCGACGGCTCAGCAGTGGAAGAAGATAAGTATTTTATTCACTCTTCTATATTGGAGATCTAATTTACTTTATCACATTCTTGATGTCATACACATTGAAAAGAATGTTTGCGATAATGTGCTATATACGCTGCTTAACAAACCCAGTAAGACAAAAGATCACCTTCAAGAGAGGAAATATTTACGCCCCATGGGAGTTTCTTGAAGACGCTTGGCCATATAAGCATGACAAATTTTAGCCGGCAAAGTTTACCCTCACAAAACCAAACAAGACAGACTTCCTCACGACGTTGAAGAAATTAAAAGTTCCTGATGGGTATTCAAGCAATATTTCTCGATGTGTTGACTTGTAGGCTCGAAAGGTTGCTGGCCTGAAGAGTCATGACTCACATGTTCTTATGCAACAATTACTCCCTCTGGCTATAAAGAATGTACTTCCTCCCAATGTTTCTATCATTTTGGTGGAACTTTGTTCTTTCTTTCGGAAGTTCTATTCTAAGGTTTTGATTGTTGAGGAGCTCGATCAGCTACAGTCCAAAATCATTCTTACGCTTTCTTATTTGGAGATGATCTTTCCTCTGTCCTTTTTTACTGTGATGGTTCACCTTCCAGTCCACCTCGTTCATGAAACAAAGCTCGCTGGCCTAATACAATATCAATGGATGTATCCAATTGAGAGGTACTCATTTTAAATATGTGCTTCATTGTTAGTTTTTATGTTTACTAGTCATCCTTTTCAACATTTAGTATCAATTTTCTCTTCTTTACTTCGTAGGTTCCTTGGGAAATTAAAATCTTACATAAGGAATAAGGCGTGGCCAGAAGGTTCTATAGCTGAAGGCTATATAGAGGATGAGGTGTTGTATTTGTGTTCAAGATACTTTGTTGACCATGAGACGGCTTTCAACCGCCCACCTCATGTTGAGATTGTCCTAAACCTACGCCAACATTAGGAGAATTTATCCCTCATGTTGGTAAACCAGTTGAAGGAACTGAGAACTTCAAACTAACGGCAATTGAGAAGTTGCAAGCACATAGACATGTCTTGATTAATTGCTCTAAAGTTGAACCTTTCATATAGTAAGAATTGTACACTTACATGTTATTATACATCTTTCGTAACTTTTTTCACTTTCATTTCACTATCGCCTTTCCATTATTAATTGCAAGGAATCCAAAAGTCATGTTAAGCGTCAACTCAAGATCCGCACACAAACATCCTCAGAAGTTGACAAAAAGGTCCACAAAGAATTCCCGACCTGGTTTGCGCACATAATACTAAATGACTACAACCCACACTCACCAGATTTCAAAGCTCTCGCAATCGGCCCTCTTGATCATGTAAAAAGGTTTACAGCATACAATGTCAATGGTTATAAGTTTTGCACGGTTTCACAAGATCAAGGATTGCAAACTCAAAATTCGGGTGTTTATGGCACATTTGGGACAAGGTGTTATGCGAGTAGCAGTGACGCCAACATGCAGTTCAGAGGTGTCCCTTACAATGGAAAGCTTCTTGATGTGGTCGAACTTAATTATCAAGGTCGTTTCACCATGACGCTGTTCAAGTGTTTGTAGGTAAATACCACTACTTCTTGAGGACTGACAACTGATGACTTAGGGATCACATCAGTCAATTTCTCACGGCTGATTCATATTGGTATTTCTCAAGATGATGAGTCGTATATTCTTGCTTTAGAGGCACATCAAGTTTATTATGTCGAGGATGAGAGGCACAGGGATTGGCACATGGTTGTTCATTTAAAGCCACGAGACCTTTACGACATGGGTGAAGGCGATAACATCGCCTACGAGAGTGAGCAATTTCAGCCAGCCGATTTTAAAAACTACTTCCCTGAAGGCGATGACAATTTACCTTTACTGCGGTGCGTTTTTTTAAGTCCATATCATTTAAATTAAATTTTTTAAATTTAATAATACATCACTAACAATAATTTTCCTACATAATTTTTGTAGGGATGGCGAGGATGAGTGATCAAATTCAAATTATATTTTTGTCTTTAAAAAAAACTGGAAAAAAAATATTTAAAAAAAATAAAATAATATTTGTAGCGGTTTTTGAACCGCTACAAAATGGATACATTAACTGCCACAAATACTATGTGGATTTCTATAAATACGTCTACCACATCTCATTTCAAACACTCCACCATTTCTTTTCACCTTACCCTTCTTTTATTTTCTCTCATTTACACATTTTTTTGTATGAGTTGAGGAGCTTAACAATACGATCAAATATGGTAACAAGTTTTTTAATTTTTTATTTCAATACTTCTTTCCTTCACATAAAAATTATTCTCACCATTTTTTTTCCAGATATTTCAAAGCTTTATCTCATTTTCATCTATTTTTCATACATAATTACATTATAGTAGACAACATAATAATTCCTTATTACCTACGTATCCGTAATAATATTATCAATACAATTTTTATACTTATCTAACTAAATTAAATTATTCCTTTTAATTTATAAATGAGCTAAACTATTGAATAATAAACTAATTAAATTAGCTAAACTACTAAAAAAATAAACTATTTAATTTAATATAAAAAAACAGAAACAAATGATTGTATTTTTTAAAAAATTATTTTAATTGTTGTAATAGTTATTAAACCGCTACTAATTAACACGCCTTTTTCAAACTGAAATTAATTTTTTAGCGCGAATTTTGAATTTTGATGAAATTAGTAGCGTTCTATAACCGCTACTAATTATGGGAATTTCCTATTAGAAGCGGCTTTTAAACCGCTACAAAAGAGCAAAAAATTTTATTTTTCTTTTACCACCTTCAAAATTTTATTTTTGATATTTGTAGCGGTTATATAAACACTACAAATATTCTAGAAAATGATTACAGCTTATGGTGATGTTGTAGCGGTAGGATTGAACCGCTACAAATAAAGTAGCGATTATTTTGCTTGAGTAGTGGTTTTGTATAACCGCTACAAATCCGCTTGCAACATACGATTTAGTAGTGGTTTTATAAATCGCTACTAATGTTTCTTGTAGCGGTTAAAACTGCTACTAATAACCATTTTTAATCGCTACTAAATCATGTTTTTTTTTGTAGTGGCGTGTAATCTCTTTAGGCATATGATTGTCATGATTTAGATTGAAAGTTGAAGTTTGAACATTAAAATGATATTATGATGATATATGCTTGAATTTAAGTTCTTTTGCGTGATATGTGATGATTGGACTTTCAAGATTTGAAATATAATTGTCTGGGATTGGTGGTTTTTCATCAATGGCTATGGGGAGAAACATCGAGTAATATATATATATATATATATAAGTTACAATGACTTTTAAAAAACAGTCGTTGTAAGTCTATTTCCACGATTGTTCTAGAACAGTTGTTTATTCTTGAACTTTCAACGACACTCACATACATGTCCCCCTGAAAATGATCGTCTAAAGGGCATAAAAACGGACGTTAAAAGTGTCTTCTATAATACTGTCATAAGAATGCATGTCAACGTGAGAGAAAGAAATAGAGGCAGCAAAAATATTGCAGCAAAAGATTAAAATATACCTCAAGAATATAATTTTCAAAATAGTGCAAAAACAATGATGGAGACATAAACATATTATATCACACACTTGTTCAAAAAGAATAAATCACAGCCACAGGATCATCCGAGTCTAATGCCAATAAAGGAAAAATAGGAGAGAGAAGAGATTTGTGTACCAAAGCGAATTCATGTTCGGATCTAGGTCAATGCTCCCAATTCAAACATAATAATGCTCATGCAATTATTAGACTACTAGAGCCTAACAAGGATTCGCACACCAGATCACGATAATAAAAAAGATGATAGGAAAGAAGAGAGATTGCCAAAGATAGCTCAATGGCAGGGGTGATGTTCAATTGAGAGAGGCATATCTTATTTATAAAGATCTAGGGAGACCACTAATTAGGGGTGGGCATGGGCAGGGCTGGGCAGGGCAAAACCCCTGCCCGATGCCCAGCCCGAAGGATGAATGAGCTGCATTTTTCAGCCCAATGCCCTGCCCACTAAAAGCCCTAACCATTTTGGCTGGGTAAGGGTGGGTTAGGCAGGGTGGGCTTCCATGCCCAAATGATAACACCTTGTCTTGTCTACATATGAAAAAAATAATTCCATATAAATTTCATGAATATTCCTATAGTTACTAATACCATATGTCTTAACTTCGCCGTAAGTAATATAAACTTCAAATACATTTGATGATTCCACATCTTGGGATATTTCAAAATAAGTCTATAATTTGAGTCTTAAAATTTAAAAACTACCATATGTCTTAACAAATATCCATACTTTAAAAATTAAACATCCATAATCCATTATAAATAAGAAAACAAAATGATTGTAATTAAAGCCGTGAAGTCAATGTAGTTTGCATCAATTCAATGTCCCAAAAGTTGATCAAATGATGAAGCATTTGGAAAGAAATAAAAGCAACTATAGTTTAATACATCACAAAATAAAGAAGGAAGGAAGAAATCTACTTGTAAATAGTGTTTAGTGACTAGGGCAAAAAAGAGATGACCAAAAGAGTATTATACAATAGACAATATATATTTTAAATAAAAATATATATATGAAATAATATTTAATTGATATGAAATTTTATATTTTAAATAAATGAATATAATTTTCAGGGCAGGGCATCACCCCTTGCCCAATACCCGGCCCTGCTCGGTTATTAGCCCGCCCAAAGCTGCCCAACAATTTTTCGGGCCAATTTTTTAGGGCTGAGTTGGGCAATTTTTTGCAGGGCCAGGGTGGTCGCACCGGGCCACTGGGCACTATGCTCACCCCTACCACTAATTAGGAAGTTATGTGCACTCCTACTTGACTTCTAAGTAATAATCAGAAAATTAATTTTTGATTAATTTCCTAATATACAATTTTTTATTTCTTAATTAAAAAATCCATAATTAATATTGATTTATTTCTTATTTGATAAAACAACTTATTTATTAATCAAATAATCTACCCCATCAAGTACAGACTTGGTGCCAAGTCCAACACGTCAGAATGGAGAGGCATATAATTTAGAAGGTGAGGAGTGAGGACCTACCAAAATGGCATTTCATACATATTTTCTTCCGAGGACACGACTTAGAGACAACAACGTAGAGAAGAAGGTGTCCATGTTCGAAAACGAAAGCCCAACAACATATCTAGCCAGCTCTCAAATTGTCCACTCATGACTTTAATTTCCTAATAACCTGCTACTTTCATTTAGAAAAATTACAAAAGTACTTTCATGTTTTTTGAAATCGATAAATCAACCTAAAATAACTCAACAATTACGAAAAAATAGTACTACGTATGTTTTATCATTTGCATTTAGTCTTTAAGGCTGGACTAAAGTGAAAGAAAAGAAAAGATTAAGGTCATTAAACAATTTCACTATTCAAATTTTTTTGTGTCAAAAGTAGACAATTTTTTTTTGTATATTAATAAGGGAATTAATTTTTTTAAAAAAAAATTTTCATAGCAGTAGCATTCATTTCATAATACTCTTTTTGTTGTATTTTTGCTCCAACTTGTGTCGTCACTTTTGAAATTTAAAATTGAACAAACATGTTTTTAAAAAATATATAATAAATAAAACAAGTTGGCACATTTTGTTTCACCTTTGTTATTTTTTAGCCACAATGATCTTTAAGGAAGCGAATTCTAAAGTGTTTTTATCTCTCTTTGATGATTTTAAATAATATGAATGTAATTGCTTTAAAATTATTATGTTTGTTTCAGCTATTTTTTTTTATCAATTTATGAATTCTTGAATTTCAAGCTCATGCGATATCTATGAGAATTTATGTCAACATTTTATGAGTGACTTGTAGCATTTTCTACACGCTTGAGTCTTAAGAAATTGACTTCTCAATATATCATCTTTTAAAAAAAAAACTCATGAAAAAATGACTTTTTATGCATTTATAAATGCATATTATCTAAACATAAATCGCACTCCTTTTGTCTTTAATATAAGATATATTTGGGACGTTGATCTTGGTCCTAAATATAAGACGTAATTTTTATATTTGTCAATTTTTTCCTAATTTATCCCTATTAATCATCTCTTAACAATAATCAAGGAGGGGAGGAAATGACGGAATTAAGGAAGAAAATTAAAGTGTTTTAGAAAAAAATATATCATATTAACTAACTTCTTTAATTTAATCAAATTTGATAAATATGTCCTATATTAATGATATGAGAGAATATTACACTAATTTACTTTTATTCCAACTTCAATTTACGAAAGCTAATCGGTACAAGAGTTAGTTTGCATCAGTTAGTCGAAACAAACCCGAATAATAATATCCTACTTTTCTTCAACACAAAAACAAAAAGCGCCATGGTTGTACAGTGTAGTGTGTTTCACTTTCATGGAGAACTTGAGGCTCGTGAATCACCTTGACTTATCCTTCCTTATCTTCGAAAGTCATATTAAATTCTCACTCCACAATTCATTCAACTTAACAGTTAACACAATGGACTCCATCTCTTACTGTATCCTTTCACTCTTACTATCTTCTTCCTTGCTTCACTCATCACTACCCTCAGCTTTCTCTACAGAAATCCCTCACTCTGAAAGAGAAGCATTAGAGATCATCATCGGCGGTGGCGGAGGAGAAGCCCCTTCTCCTTCGCCTTATGACGACTCTCCTCCTGCCGACAGCCCCCCTCCGCCGCCTCCGTCGCTGTCCCAACGGCTGGTGAACGCAAGCCGTGTGCTTCTGAAATTCAAAGCCTCAATAGAAGACAACAATTACTTCACCAACAACTGGCAGGACGGTGTCAGCCCTTGTACCTACAATGGTATTAAATGTGCCACTTACCCTGATTCGAAAAAAGAGCTTGCCGTTGCAGGATTAGATTTCAGCCAAGCTGGTTTTTCTGGTCGTAAAGGTTCAAACTTGAGTCTTTCAGGAATATTGGATTCCATTCCAGAATTAACATTCTTCCGTGTCAACTCCAACAATTTCTCTGGACAAATCCCCACACAAATCACTAGATACCCATATTTCTACGTGCTCGATTTAAGCAACAACAAGCTCCAAGGTGAATTCCCAAGAGATATTCTTTCTTCAAAGCAACTACTTTTCGTTGATCTCAGGTACAATAACCTCACTGGACCGGTCCCTCCAGAACTATTCAACATGGATCTAGACGTCATCTTCATCAACAACAACAAATTCAGCAGTAACCTCCCATGGAATTTCGGCAACACACCTGCGAGATACCTCACATTCGCCAACAACAAGTTCACTGGTCAAATCCCAAAAACCATAGGAAATGCGTCAAACACTTTGACCGAAGTTCTGTTCCTGGGAAACCAGTTTTCTGGGTGTTTGCCTTACGAGATTGGGTTCCTGAAAAAGGCCATAGTCTTCGATGTGAGCAACAACTCGTTGACGGGTCCAATCCCAGAATCTTTCGCCTGCTTACAGAAGATTCGATTCTTGAATCTAGCTATGAACAAACTCTACGGCTCTGTTCCAGAATCAGTGTGCGAGCTTCCTGGGATTCGAAACAATGGGAATCTTACGTTGGCGGGTAATTATTTCACTTGCGTTGGACCTGAATGTAAGAAGCTGATAGATTCGATGGTGCTTGATGTGAGCCAGAATTGCATAAAGGGACTTCCCAATCAGAAATCGCCAGAAGAATGTCACAAGTTTCTATCTTGGGTGAAACATTGTCCGAATGAACGGTCTCTTAAGATTGTTCCGTGTAAGAAAGGATATTCCGAGAACGATGAAATGGCGTCGCCTCCTCCTACGCCTGTGACGTATGAGTGTCTGAAGCGGACACGAAGTGTTGACATCGTTTAATGTGAGCCCCTCATGCATAGTGCTAGGCTTGCTTACATATATATTTTCCTCCCGCAGTTAGTAGTGTTTGCTGAACATGTTGTAAATATTGTATAGGAATGAATAGAAGAAAGAGTCTCTCCAATACTATAGAATATATTTAAATAAAGAGATGCGCTTTGAGAAGTCATGTTCTTATAAATTAAAAAATTTGTGTTGGTTCATAAAATTAACAGATAGTTATGACTTTTTAATTGAAGAGATATAGTCTTCAAAAGGCACCATTTTAAGGCATCGATTCATTATTTATAAATACCCAAATGTGACAACATTTATAGTAGTGAAATAGAAATCTCGGTAATCTCTTATTAAGTTACTTTATCTTCTATCAGTTTTGTTGCCCTGTATCCTTTCAGAAATGGTTCGTTTAATCCTAGGAGATGCTACTTCCTATTTATTGAGGGGGTTGTGAAATATCTCTTAAGGATAATATCCTTGGAATATGATGATTTGAAAGTTATGTCCAAAATACTAAACCTGTTTTGAAATATGATGGTGATTTGAATGTCATATTCCAAAATTCATATCTCCTTCATATGAGCTCCTTCTAACTTGATTGTCAAAATGACGCATTAGGAGTTTAGTTTCATATGGCAGTGGTTTTCACCTTAATCCGACTTGTGGTTTGAGAAATATGACCAAATTACGGAACCTCGCTCATGATGAACGAAACAGAGCTTGCTAATAATATTGCTTCTTATTCGAATACAACATGTATTATTCGAATAGAAATGCTCATATTCGAATAGAACTTCTTCTATTCGAATAAAACTTTTTTGAAAGATCTAGCCACTTTTAACTTTTGATTGAATTATTCTAACTTCCATTTGACTGTAGAAACCTCCAATATCATATCTAAAAGCTTGAAACTTAATATTCTCATTAGATCTTTGCATGTTCTTTCTTTCTTTAAGCTTTTATCTTCTTCTTATTGGTTATTTTCCAAATCCTTTTTATAGCTCCTTGCTTTCTTGACTAATGTCTTCAATTTCTTACTTCTTCTTCCTCTTAATCATTCTCATCAATACAACTTGATATAGTCTTCCTTTTCTTGACTAATCTACAATATATTTCACATTAAACATCGTAGTTAGTCAAAGTATAAAATAAATATATTATGTAAACTTTTTGTTCTTAATATTTAGCATTTATATTTGACATCATCAAAACTAATCATATCTAACACTCTCCCCCTTTTTTATGATGACAAATCCTTTAACAGAAATATGTGTGAATATGACAACAAATTGAATGCAACATATTTTTCTTGTCTTTCTCTCCCCCTATTTGACATCAGCAAAAAGTTTAAAGTATAAATAGTAAAAACTCTTAGAGAAGTAAATATAAAAATAAATTAGAAATGTCTTTATCTCCATTAATCAAAATAAATGTGTCCAAAAATTTTTTTCTCTCCCCTTATTTGAAGAAAATTTCATTTTTAACATGATGCAAATGAATCATTGTTTTAACTTTTCAAATCTAAAACAACTTGAAGATGATTTCAAGAAAACTTTCATAATCAAGGATATGAAAAGTATTCTCAAAATATAAAAAGAGTGGGTCTAGAAATGTTTATTTAGATTTGGCAAGCTGATGATTGATCCATAAAACCCATTGTCTTCTTTTCTTGTTGTGTTAGATCCATGATGTTGTATTCATCATACTTTTGATGCGAACTCTGATGGATCAGATTCATAGGAATGACTTATGACTGGCTTTGTAGTAGACTCTGAAGTGTGCTCAATATAAGGCTTAGGAATAGCCTCTGAGATGTGGAAAGGGACTGAAGTACTGGCTTCTCAAGTGGTGTCTCAACAAAATCATCCTAATTTGTGCCTTTTGTTGCTTTAAGTATTGCAGCCAGCATTGAATCATCTTTCCTCAAAGGTGATAGTTTCTTCTTGTATTACGTTCAAGAACGTTATTGCACAAAACAAATTCTCCTGTCACAAATTTAAATCTTTCTTGCAAAGAGAAGGTTAGTTCAATCAAGTAACAAAATGTTTCATTCCATAAAATATATGCAAATTAAGATAACGGAAAGAAGATATATGAGTAGCTCATCATCAAAACTAATCAATTGAGAGTGAATGCAAATGGGTATATTATAATGATTTTCTTCAAATATAAGAGATAAGCTTTTAAGATATAAAACACATATGAATGTTAAGCTCCCCCTTAATAAGTGCATTACTTTAACAAAAATATTATAAGGAATAGAGTTAAAAACTCTCATGGATTTGAAAAACCATTGGAAAAAATTTGCTGAGAAATTGAGTATAAAAGTCTGAAGGTTTAGTAAGAAATTGAGTTTTGAAAGTGATGATGCTATTTAGAGGTTTTAACAACTATACCCCAATATCACCCGAGTGGTTACTCGAGTGATTTTACTCTACCATCACTCGAGTGATGCAACTTAGAGAATTTTAATTAAGCAAGAATACAATACCTCACTCGAGTCATAGTCCTCTGTAGTCCATTAATTGTATCGTTGGTTGCTCATTGTTTTGGTGATGTGATCAATACTGAGGGATTCTGAAGTGTAATTTCTGTGGACACTTAAGGATACCAAGATGAGCTCAAAATAAGGTCTTATGTGCATATTACCTTAGTATGTTTCCCTTCAACTATTGTGCCTTCCTCATAGCATAATCAACAAGCTCCATGTCATAGTAGAGATGTCTAACTGTCTTTAGCAGTAGGGAAGATGGCTGGATAATGAAGGCTTATGGTATTAGAAGTATGAATCTGATAACTCTCCATATTTTGTACATTTAAAGAATATTTTGAAAAAAATTGGAGAGTTATCTATGCAATTTTGGAAGATTCAATGAGATTTTATTATGAAAAGATCAAATCAAAGTGGTGAATTATTTGTGGGATTTATATTGTAAATATTTAGGATAAAAATAATTAATTTTAATAGGATAAAGTTTCTAAATTTTTATTTTATTTTATCTTATTTTATGTTATGTGTTCTCATTTTTGCTTCATTTAATAAGATCATAAGGAGTATGTACATTTGGGCTTGGGCTTCTAATTCTAAGTTTCTAACTTAAGATATGAAGAGAAGCACCAATTCTGAATGTGGGCCGAGGAGCTATGGGATGGAGAGCTAGAAATTGGAAAAGAAAGGAGGACATGACAGTGTTTTTGGGAAATAGAGAATTGGAGGACCTAATTGAAAAGAGAGCTACAGGAGAGCTACGAGGGAGGCATCCACAATATCCATTACAGTTCATCTTCATCATCTATCGAGATACCGAGGAGGCATAGTAGAGGAAGAGAGGATTGTTTTGTTTTTGTTTAACTTCTGACATTTCTGATTCAAAGAGAGCTAAGAGGCACGACACTAATCATTCATCGAAAGAGAGCTAACAGTCGGTGACTTTTGAGAGAGCTGGGAGGCGACATTTTCCTGGGTTGTCCGGTCTCAACAAGAGATAAAGAAACTGCCAGGATCATCATTCCTTGTTTCCAACCAATGGGAGCTAAATCGAAGGAGGTGGCTAGTTGAGGACAGTGTTTAGTTCTCTTGGAGCTTCTTCACTGACGGTGGACCAGAGGAGTGAGACACGCTGATAGTAAGAGTGATTAAGGAGAAGTAATTGAATACCATCTTGATTCTTCTTTCCCGATGAGCTAGATCAGAGTCCACGGTTAAGAGAAGGGATCAGAGGACGTGTTGCCAATTCTTATTGTATTGCTTTAATTTCATTTTCCTCTCTCTGTTTTGTTGAATTCCAGTATGTTTCTGAGTTTAGAGGTTCTTGTTGCTACTATGATGACTCTGTTTAAGCCATGTGTGGCTAGTTGTTTTTGAACCTAGAGTAGTTATGAACTAATTTGAGGATTTGAGCATGTATGAACTAATTAGTTGTGTTTAGTGCTATTTTTGTTTACTTGATCTTTTTTATTTTGTCTAGTTAGTGCTTGATCACTAAATATAAATTTGGGTAATTTAGATTATCTTTGGGAAAGGGATCTTAATTAGACCATAAGATTAAGTAATGTGGGATTAGAATTTATTCTAATTTTCCAATAGGATAGGAATATACCTATTGGACCCATATAATCATATTAGAGTGAATTTGGACATTTATTGCCTCTTGAGTAAATTAGTTAGGAATAACAATTTTAACTTGAGAGAGGAGTATAAGTGATTGGAAGATACTTATATTCATTTAAACTCTAGATTAATAATTTAATATTAAGTACTTTTAATTGGGTAAATGCATGCTCTAAAACTTAAAGAAGGGATTAACCACTCTAGGTTGTTTTTATCAATTGAAATATTTAAATCATTAGATTTGTTCCTTTTGCATTTGCTTAGATTGTCTTTCAATCTGCTTCTTTGATTTGCTCAACTTAAATGAAAATGGGAATTTTAATGCATAATTATCTATTACCTTGAATCTCTGTGGGACGACCTTGATTTGCTATTATACTATTCCAACAGCCCGTACACTTGTGGTTCTTATTTAAAAATTTAGTAGCATCAAGTTTTTAGCACTGTTGTTAAGGATTCAAGGCAATTGGTGATTAGAATTAGAAATCCTTTAGTAGTTTTAGCTTGAACAATTTTATTTTATTTTTGTTCATTCTTTGTGTTAGTGTGATACTCCTGAGATTTGTTTTACTTTTTAGGTACTTCAGTATATGCCACACAGATCCAAAGCAACTAAGACACCATAGAAAACAAGGAGCATCCAAGAACTTTTGGAAGCTACAAAACCTCATACTCAACCAAGGAAAGGTGTACACACTGAGACTACAGTAATGGCTGAGGATGAAAATGATCGTTTGGGTGTCAATGATTTCTTGGGAAGACAATCTCATGGGTATCAATAGGAATCAAAGTGCCTGAATTTCAAGCAAACAACTTTGAGAATAAGCAAATTATGCTGAAGATGCTTGAACTATATGGTTAGTATGCCGGAAATGATTTAGAAGATCCAAATCAGCACTTGATTCAATTTCTTGATGTTTGCAACTCATTTAAGCAAAACAGAGTTCCTAATTATGTGATTCACCTTAGGCTTTTTCCTTATTCCCTACAAGGAAAAGCCAAAGAGTGGCTCAACAATTTAGAAGAAGGCAGTGTCACTTCTTGGGCTGAATTAGAGGAAAAGTTCATATCAAGATTCTTTCCTCATAATAAGATGGTCGATGCTAGAGCTGCTCTAACTAATTTTTGCCAACAGTTTGGGGAACACCAATATAAAGCTTGGGAGAGGTTCAAGTTGCTTGTTAGGCAGAGTCCTGGCCATAATTTTGAGAAATGGTTCTTGCTTCAAATCTTTTGTTCCCGGTTGACTCCCGAATCTAGATCAAAATTGAATGTTGTGACTAATAGAGGAATTACAAAACAACATGCGAATTATGTTTGGGGATGCTTAAATGACTTATCAGCTGACTTTATTCAGAACAACAATGATAAAAGATCCGTGAAGTCTATTGAAAGAGTTAATGAGGACACTTCATCACAATTGGTGGGAATGTTAAGTGCTCTCAACAAGAGGTTTGATAATCTTGAAGCTCAAGTACATTGATCCAATAGTAGACACATGGGAGTTAATGCTATTTATGCTCCTTGTGAGTATTGTGGAGATGGACATACTACTGGACAATGCTTTATATCTCAACAGATAAAACCAATTAATTATGCTAGAAACTACCGTGGCAATAATCAGAGTAATCCATACTCTAATACTTACAATTCTAGGTGGCGTAAAAATCCTAATCTCTCTTGAAAATATGGTACAACTCTTAATGAAGCATCCACTTCTAATACAAAGCCAGTGCACCTCATGGTTTTTATCACTTGGAAAAGGAAGTTAAACCTATTCAAGAGCCCAAACCTGATCTTGAGGTAATGATGTCTTAACTTATTAGTTTTCAGTTAAAAAAAGTTCTCAAGATCAAGCTGCTACTAATGCAACATTTGGTTCATCCATCAAGAATCTTGAGGTTCAAGTGGGACAACTTGCAACTACTGTGAATACATTACAACAAAGAGAATTGCCAAGTAATACTGTGACTAATCCTCGTAAAGATGGAAAAGAGAAATGTAAAGCTCTAATATTAAGAAGTGGTAAAGAGTTACCTAAGATTCCACATCCCCTGAATAAAACTTCAGCTTCTAATGGCAATACAACTCTTAAAGTTATTATAGAGAATGTTGAAGAACCTACTCATAAAGTACATGGAAAATTCAATAAAGCAAAAGTTGATAATGAGTCTAAGAAAAGTGAAGTGAAGAAGAAGGCTACTAATAAAAATCTTAAATGGGTACCACATTTGCCATTTCCTCAGAGATTCCAGAAGAAAGCTTTAGATGAGCAATACAAGAAGTTCTTGGGAAATTTTAAGCAACTCCACATCAATCTCCCTTTCCTTGAAGCTTTAGAGTATATGCCTCAATATGTTAAGTTTATAAAGGAAATGTCAAGTAAGAAGAGGAGGTTTGGTGACTATGAAACAATACCTCTCACTAAAGAATATAGTGCTATTATTCTCAACAAATTGCCACATAAACAGAAAGATCTTGTTAGTTTTTCTATACCTTGCATAATTGGAGAAAAGTTTCAAGGTGGAGCATTATGTGATCTAGGCTCAAGTATCAACTTGATGCCACTATCTGTGTTTCAAAAATTGCAACTTGATGAAGCTATCCAACCTCTGTGACACTTCAATTAGCTGATGGAAGTTTAGCTTATCTAAAAGGTATCATTGAAGATGTTTTAGTTAAAGTTGATAAGTTTATCTTCCCAGCTAATTTCAGTATATTAGATTGTGATGAGGATAGTACTCTCCCACTCATTGTAGGAAGACCCTTCCTAGTTACAGCTCAAACTTTGATTGATGTTGAAAAAAGGGAGATCAAGTTAGGAGTGAATAATGAAGAGGTTATTTTTAACATGAATAAGGCATTGAAGCATATTAGGGACACTACTGATTGCTTCAAAGTTGATACATTAGATGAGGTTGTTCATGAGACTTTAGATTCCTATACTTTAAAAGAACCTCTAGAAGCTGTGTTACTTGGGCTTGATGATGTTGAAGAAGGGTATCTAGTTGAATGCAAAAGGTTACTTGAAGCTTCTTTTCCTTACAATAATCAATCAAGGTAGTTTGAGTTGTTGGAGATGGAATCAAGGCAAACTTCTTTAAAACCTTCTATGGAACAAGCACCAATTCTGGAGCTTAAGCCTTTGCCTTCACATCTTGGATATGCATACTTTGGTGAATCTGAGACACTTCTTATTATCATATCTTCTTTATCTGAAGATCAAAGAAAAAGGTTGCTGAAAGTCCTTGGGGTCATAAAAGTTCTTTGGGTAGGACAATAGCCGACTTCAAAGGTATAAGTCCTTCAATTGTAATGAATAAGATACTTTTGGAAGATGATCATAAGAAGTCTATTCATAATCAAAGAAGATTGAATCCTATGATGAAGGACTTGGTCAAGAAGGAGGTGATTAAGTGATGAGAGCTTTATTGCTATGATTTTACATTTTTGAAAGAAGGTGTTTGAGAGCTTGAAGGAATTTGAAAGTTGAAAAATCAAGAAACCAACCTTGGGAAGAGGAAGAGGTAAGAAAGAGCTCTCTATTAGCATATTCATTGTGACCATTGATTAAGTTCTGGAATTTATGAATTTTTCCCTGATTTTGGTATAATTTTGAAATGCATGAATTGGATAGTGTATGGTGTTTGATTTGGTGGCATAATGTGTCTTTGTTTTATTGGAGTTAGTTAGAACCTTGGAAGGAAAAGTTGGTATAAGTGGGAAATATGTGAAAATGTGGTGTCTAAACCCAAAACTTCTTGTTAAAATGGGAATTTGATTGTTTTGGGGTTTCTATTGGGTTCCTTAGACAAAATAATGTGGGAGTAGTATTGGATAAGTATTTTGGGATCCTTGGAAACATATTGGTAAAATTTGGAACACTCTATTAGCTGTTGCATTTTGGTTTATGATAAGCCTCACTCGAGTGATCTGGGGTCTCATGCAAGTACAACATCATGTTTTCTCTTTTCCTTCAAGTTTCAGCTGCACTTCTATGCTAGAAAGCAAAGGTGCACTTTCTCACTTGTGAGTGATATAGGTCATCACTCGAGTGAACCTTGTCTTACTCGAGTAAAAGATTATTATATATTATGGACTTGCGTCTCAGGTCGTCACTCACAGTCCATCTTCCACAAGTATGTCTTAGCACTCAAGTGCCAGAGCCAATGCTCGAGTGCACTTCCAATTTTAAGGTCCTCGTTGCTCTCGGGGAGTCACTTTTTGTGCCTCACTTTCCAAGACTCGGGTGAGTATGAGGCTACCACTCAAGTATTGTGTTCCAAACTCAAGTGCTGTGATTAGTTTCTATCTCAATTATTGATCTCGGCCAAGCACTCACACGAGTGAGCTTTCATGCTCAAATACAAGTCTCAATATCACTCGAGTGAGGCCTTCTTCACTCGAGTGCATGAGTCAAAAATCAGTGTTTTTACTTCTGAGAGAGGGGTTTTGGTCAAGTTTTTCCCAACCCTTTAGGCATGTGTCTAGGCTTCTAGTAGCCACCTAAAGAGTTCAAATGAAAGCCAATATTAAGAGTTATGAAAGAAAGAACTTAGAATAGAGATTAATCCATCGTCCTTGATTATGGTTTATAGGGTTTGATATTTACCCTGCTCGTGAACCATCTATGCCGGAGCACGCTCGGAAAGAATAAGGTAGTGACACTTTCACTTATACTATGTGTAAATGCATTGTATGTATGTGTTATCATTGTTGTGTGATAAATTCTGAATGTTGCATGCCAGAGAGGCAATGAAAAGGCCAGAGTGCTTATCTGATTGCCAAAGAGACAATGTGAAAGCCAGAGAGGCTATGTGAATGCCAAAGAGGCAATGTGTTATATGTATGCCAGTGAGGCAACATGTATTTATGACAGCTGATATGCTGTGTTTTGTGATGTTTGATGATTTACTTACCTACTATGTAATTGTGTGGTATAAGTGATTTGCTACTACTGGGATTCTTTTGAATCTTATTCTTTCCATTGACTAACCTTTAGACAGGGGAAGTGGCTCCAAGGGGAAAGAGACGACCAAGGGTGGCTAGGGCTTACATGTCAATTGTTGGTTATCAATTTTGAATTGGGATTAGTGTATATATTTGGGATGAAATTTTAGGATACGGTTGTGTAATCCCCTAAATGGGAACTTATGAACCCTTTGTGTGTGTGTGTGTGTGTGTATGAAACCCGAGGGTTATCAGGATTTTGTTGTACACTCTGACATGTATGAATGTAATTTAACTATACAGGTAATTATATTCGGAATATGAAATTAAGACCAAGGTAAGGAAAGAAATTTTGAAAGAATTTGTGAAAAACCTACCAGAAGGAAGGGATTTAAAATGAATGTTAATTATATGTTGGTCTCTAATTCATTTTAATTACGTATTTTCGAATTATAATTACTGTTTTATAAGGTAGGGGTTTACACCGTACAGGTGCTTATTTAAAAATTTAGTAGCATCAAAATCCAACTTATGAGTATCCTTCA
Source organism: Inga leiocalycina (assembly GCA_963242795.1). Classification (NCBI taxonomy): domain Eukaryota; kingdom Viridiplantae; phylum Streptophyta; class Magnoliopsida; order Fabales; family Fabaceae; genus Inga; species Inga leiocalycina. The sequence continues at coordinate 29,509,208 of OY725320.1, read as the reverse complement.
ATGTTTTCAAGTCAAGATAAATAGCTGGACAAAAAAATCTCTTGATATAATTACTATCACTCTAGCCTTGCTCTCGGCTTGAGCTTCTTTGAATTGAATTCTGTGATGGCCACTAAGATACTTTCCTACTCTTTCTCCTTTTCTGATTACCTTACTAGCTAGTCACTTACTAGTGATAGGATGTCCTTGAGTGATACCACAGATTCTGCTATTACCCACAGTGCAATTCTGTCAGTCATTCTTACTCTATTAGCTTTTGTTCTTTGTACCCAAAAGCAGAGCATCTTGGTCTACTCCTTCAAAAGTATAAATGTATGATCTTTGGTACCCAATTTCTCTTGGGTCCGTACAATATTAGACATAATTACTTTTATGCTCTTATGCAATTAAATCATATGATATTTGAGTAAAGAGTATGATAAACCAACAAAGAAAAAAAATAATATTTTACCCAATTAAATAAATTCAAGTCATTGAATCATAAATGGTAGCTAGCAAAAGATACCAAGAATGATGATTTTTAAGGTTCAATGACAATTTGTAAATATACTTTGTATATAAAATATGTCATTGAAAATTTTTCATGTAATCCATATAAGTTGGATCAAAAGAAAGTGATAGATATATCCATAAAATTTTTCTCAACTTTTGTGAAATGATAAATCATTATTGAAATCAAGTTTTCCAATTATGAAATATGCACATTGTTTCATAATCTCAAATGTTCTTTCGAATCATCAATATGAATTATGGCATTAAGATTTTGAATGCATGAAAACTCATTTATGAAGTTTGTTAAATATCAATGTTCATGCTAAATACTAGAAATCAATATATGTTTACATATATCAAAAAGCTTCAATTTTGGAGAACATGTTAAATATTTGAAGTTAATATGTTGGAGTATTTTCTAAAGAGCAAAAGTCATAAAAATAAAGCATTAGCCAAACAAACTTAGCATGAGTGATTAAGGATAATGACTTTGTTATTGACCAAGAGACAGTCTTGACTTTGAAGAGTAAGACTACCACCAAATCAAGAATTTGAATACTTTAATTGCTCGAAGATAGGTAATGTCAATTGTTAAGGCATTCAAACAATAAGAGCAAGTATGTAGCTTTATAAACTATGAAGTTCAGGCATATTGGTCCAGATGACTAGAGTTCCAAAGTAATGTCTTATAAAGTTATTCCACTGTAATGGTTAATGCATTTAATACATCAATGAACATTTGTAACTCTTGGAATAACTTAGCCAAATAAGACTCTAGACATTAGTCACAAGGCATTCACATATTGAATTCTTTTATGAGAAATGCACTTGAACCTCATATAGATAGTTAACTCGTTAGACATAAGAACTAACATGTTAGAGGGAATACTCTGGTGGATGAATTTGAAGAATTTCTGATTTTCATTATACAAAAATATTAACTTCTAATTTTGAAACCGATTTGAGTCCAGACAAAATATGAATAATTTTCAAATCATGTGTATGCACTTTTATAAACAAGATGAATTTGAATGTAAGAAAATTTTTGAAACATACATTTCAAAACTCAAATATATAGAAAGATTATGCATAATTTCACTTACGATCCATTTAGCAATCCAAAAAATATTTTGAAACACATAAATGATTAATGGCTAATGGAATGCAATAATGGACAAATATTCATTACCCAAAATAAATAATTCATATAAGCACATTATAGAATAAGAATTAGATATCACTGTAATTCTTCTTGTCTTTGTGATAGCTTGCTTTGGTTTTGGTGAAATAATATTGATTTTCCTCCTTTGCATACTCAGCACCCAAATCAAAACTCCAAAGTTCAACATCATCAAGCTATGAATTTGTTTTCATGTGGCCATAGTCTTAAAAAGCTTTTCTTTATCCTACAGAACTATATAAATTTCCTTTTTTTTTATGGTATCCAACATTACTTGGATCCATTTCTTGTTAGCTTGTAGAATCAAAATAAAATTCACATGCTCTAAAAATTAATTAGAGGCAATAGAGCATAATGAATTAAATGTCTTTATGCATAAAAGAAATATTTTATTTTCAAATGATTATATATGCATAAAGAATTAATTTGTTGAGCATTCCAATCCCTTTATAAATAAATCTATTAAATGGCTTTTTGAGGAATGCGAAAACATAATTTTGAAATAGTTTGCAATACTCATTCCTAAGATTCTAAAATATAAAACCTCAATAAATATTATAGACAATAGCATAAGAGGTTTTATCATTGTGTTCCTTTGCCTTAGATACTTAGAGGATTGCTTTTGCTTATCCACTGCTTCTTTCTATGATGTTGATGCTTTGAATCTCTTTCTTTGGGTACTAGCAACCTTCTATCAAAATATATAGGCTCTAAGAGTCTCTTACTTGAAGCTTGAAAGATCCTCCTTTTCGTATTTTCCTCAAGATAATTGAATGGTATTATTCTATGGTAGTCCATTCTTGAGGTGCAATGTACTCCTTTTCTCCATTGCCTTTCCTTGTGGTTAGACTTTGTTGTTCCAATATTGGATGATTCAAGAGTTCTCCTAATTGATATAAATCTCTTTCAGGTGCATTAGGAACTCTTAGAATTTTTTTCATTTTCTCTGTGCCCTTATGTCCATTTTTCCTAGAATCAATCTGCATATATGAAACACCATATGGACATTTTGCTACCCACTTTCCTTTGGGTGAAAACGACAAGCTTCACCTAAGAGGGGGGTGAATTGGGTGATATGATAAATTTTTTGGTTGATGCGATGATATAGCAATAGCTGTAGAGAAGGTAGAGTTGAGAAGATAAGCACACAGAGAATTATACTGGTTTGGCCCATAACCCAGGCCTACATCCAATCCTCAGAGATCAAGACCAACTGAGATTTTCACTATTCTTCTAAGATTCAGTAGGCTCTCGGAACGCCGCAAAACAACAACCATCCTTGAAAGGACTACGAGTAGAACTACTAGCAATTTCTCTCCCCCTTACGACAAGTCTTACGTGCAGAAAAACAAACCTATGACCTATCTCTTGCTTACGTATACAAGTCTTATGAGTAGCAACGTTCTCTCCTGCTTACACCACTCTAAGTCTTACGAGTAGCAACATTCTCTACTGCTTGTATCTTGTAAGTCTTATGAGCATAAAGTCCTACTAGGAATTCTCTCACTGCTTCTCTCATAAGGAAATCTCCCCTCTCAAGGTCCCAGTACCTTGAGATCAAATGAAAATATATTTTGAAGTGTATAAAGACTCTCTTACAGAGCAAATATGATAATCACTGAAGAAAGATATTAATACAAAGAAAATATGAATAATAGAGACTCGTGAATTTGCTTGTGTGAATTCTTGCACTTCGTTGTTTTTTATGGTCTTTGGAGCTCTGTATTTATAGACAGTTGTTTTTGCTCGTTTGAATAATAATCATTGTGGAGTGAAGCATTTTACTGTGGAACGGCATGCGTACGTTTGAAATATTTGAACGCGGTAGTACGTGCTTGGATGGTCGTAATGATGCTATCTGCCGTTGTTTGACTTCCTCTGTGCTTTTCTAATTCAAACGTACAAACTCTTGTATCACACTCGTAATATATGTTAAATGATGTTATATAATAATAAGTAGAAATAGAATGAATAAATAACATTAAATCATAGTCGGATTGAACGCTGTAAGACTGGTGCGTTTTGGCTTCTGGCAGAGTATTACTCGAGTGCTGTGATGTCTCACTCGAGTGTAATACCATATTTTCTCCTTTTGCTTCAATTTTACACTTACACTTCCACGTGATTTTGAGAGAGTGCATTTTCACACTTGTGAGTGATGTGGGACCCCACTCGAGCACAGGTTTCCTCACTCGAGTGCTTCTTTATTTTACACTATGAGCTATATTTCTGGACAGCACTCACATCCCATTTTATCAAGAGTGTGATTTTGCACTTGCAAGTGATATGGGCCCTCACTCGAGCATACTTACCCTCACTCGAGTAAGCAGAATATTCTTTTATAATATACTCTTTATCTTCAGCACTTGCATCAGAATGGAGAGAGTTAGGTTTCTCACTCGCGGGTGCTGAGGTATCTCTCGGGTTCATGTACTATCACTCAGGCATGCTTATTCTTCTCTGCTCTGCATGACTCTCGGGCAAACACTCGCAGTCCCTCACTCGCTAGGACTCAGGTCCACATAAGGCCATCATTCAAGTACAGAGACTGTGCTCGAGTGAAGTATTGATATCTTGTTTCTGACTTTGCTTTATGTCAAACACTTTCTGTCCAACACTTTCATGTGCCCGAGTTCAAAAAAGCTTGATGCTCGAGTGTTAGATCTATTGCTCGAGTGCATTAGTAAAACTGACAGCAATTGCTCTCTGTCAAACACGTTCTATCCAACACTTGCATGTGCTCGAGTGCAAAAGAGCTTGATGCTCGAGTGTTAACTCTATTGCTCGAGTGTTAACTCTATTGCTCTAGTGCATCAATAAAACTGACAGCAATTGCTCTCTGTCAAACACGTTCTATCCAACACTTGCATGTGCTCAAGTGTAAAAGAGCTTGATGCTCGAGTGTTAACTCTATTGCTCGAGTGTTAACTCTATTGCTCGAGTGCATCAATAAAACTGACAGCAATTGCTCTCTATCAAACACTTTCTGTCCAACACTTGCATTTGCTCGAGTGCAAAAGAGCTTGATGCTTGAGTGTTAACTCTATTGCTCGAGTGCATCAATAAAACTGACAGCAAACACTTCTAAACTTTGTGAAATAAATTTGGTAATCTTTTTAACCATTGTAAAGTATGAATTTCTTACCATAACACACAATGATCTTTTGTTATCATCAAAACTTGGAATCTAACATTCTCCCCCTTTTTAATGATGACAAAACCTTTGTGATGGGTTTTAAAACAACTTGATTTTTAAAACATTTTAAAATGCATATTTCACCAAAGTTTATATTTTTGCACTTAATCTCATTTGTTTCCTACCATACTTCCAATAAACACTTAAAAACCAAGACAAATCATAGTATCACAGAAACCATTAAATCTGAACAGAAAACTTAACAAACCTGGAAATGATCATTAGTAGACTTGTAAATTACAATATTAAGCTTGAATTAACATTTACCCTTAAAACCCCATATAAAACCATGTCAGCAAAAATAAACCAAAAAATAATAATAATCCTACCCCAATACAGAAAAGCTACCCAAAACTAAACTCCAACTCCCCATATCATACCATAATAGCTTAGACACCATCACAGATCCTTCACCACCATCAAAAGGGAGCTGAGGAAAAGTGAGATTGGATGGTGGGGCAAAGAGTGCCATGGCAGTGGAAGGAACAGAGGCTGCAAGTGGTGGTGAAGGCGACCGATCATAAGTGATATCAATATTGGAATCCATATCTGTGAAGAGAACATGAGTTTGTGTTTGAGGAGGTGAAGTCGTGGCAGGAGTAAACTCAGGTGGCACCTTAAAAGAAGTAGTCAGAAAATGAGTGTGCAAGAATATTTCCATATCAGTGATTCTTCTCGACATATTATCTTGAGTCTTGAACATCAAGTTAAAGTTGGTATTTGCCTTGTCCACCAACTTTAAGACTTGTAACTCCATCGTGTTCACCAATTTCTCATACTCATTCATCAATTCCTTTTTCAGACTAGTCACAGCTTGATTGATCACTTCATCCAGATGGGTTGAAAGTGATGCATTCAAGAAAGATGGAGATCAAATAGAACCTTGAGCAGAAGATTAAGCCTCATCACCTCTCGATAGAGTGGCTTCTCTCTAAGATATAGCCCTGGTTTGACTCACTGGAAGATTGATACTCATATGTGTCAATTGAGTCTTGCCAAACCTCGGAATGGTTACCTTCTCAGTTCCCTCCAAATACCACACTTTGTTTTTCTTGAGAATGAGAAACACAATTTGTGGATATGGTATGGTGGTGGATCTTGATGAAGAAAATCAAAATCTTCTCATCTCACTAAAAATAAGTTCCCCCACATTTCTTCGTTGACTGGCTAGGAAGGAAGCCAATAAATAGTAATCTCTCTTAGCAAACTGGGTATAGTTTTTGGATTTGTTAACAATGCTATGAGAGTATATATAGTAAATGGCATGAATAGAATCAGGCATGTCAATAGGCTTAAAGTTAAGAGGGCCTATTGGGTTATTTAGTCTTAAAAGCCGAAAGGCTTCATTGGCTGAAAGAGTGGGTGGATCAGAAGGTGGTGCAACATAGCCAAGAATGTTATTAATGATAGTAGCAGATATCATAATAAATTGATCTCTAACAGTGATAGATACTGCTTCCTCTATCAACTCTCCTATCCTAGAGTTTATGTTATAGGTTTTCATGTTGTAATAGAAAGTTTTCACAACAGAGGGTGAATAAGGAATATGAACACTCAGCCAGGGATCATAAAATTCAAGAAAAGGATGGAAATCCAAACCACAGCTTTTCATCAAATAATCTAAGTCCACATAAACTATGGGACATAATTGTCTATGTGCAAACTAAGAATCATATACCTTCTGTTTCAGTTCCTTCAATTCCTTAACATTGAAGTCTTCAGGAGGCGTTGTGACTTATTCTTCTTCTGGAACCTGTGAAGTAGAAGGAACTCCTGAAGCAGCTGCACTGGATTGGCCAACATGATGTGAACTTGAGGCATTGACTTGTAAGGCAATTTTACCAACTAATGCGTCAAGCCTTGACTTCTCCATTGCTTCCCGGAGTTGCATATTGAACGTGTCATTGGAGGAAGAAGATTGATGTGGTTGCTATGTGTCCTTCTTCTTTCCTCTTCTTTTAACCTCTTTGGATTGAGACTAAGTGACAATCGGTTCTTTAAAAACCACTCCCTTTGGTTTCTTTTACGAAGGTTGATCCTTCTTAGCCATTTGAGGCTTAGGGTGAGGTTTCTTCGCTAGAGTTTTCTTTTTGGTTTTAGGTTTAGGAGGAGGTGTTGGAGTAGAAGACCGAGAAGGTGTAGGATATGAGGATGTGGCCACCGGAGTCTTTAAAGCACTAGCGGCTGAATAAGTGGGTGAAGGTGAATGGGATCTTTGGGAAACAACAGGAATCTTAGTTCTAGCCATTTAGAAACGAAATGGGAATCACAGATTTGCTAAGGACTTAGAGAAAGATTTTCAGAGATTTTCTTTGGTTAGGGCACGAAATGAGAAGCTTGAAGGATAAATCTCACCTTATGAAGATTATTGAGGAGTTGTAACGGTGATTTGAAGCAATCTAAGGCATTTAATCGATGGGTAACTGTCAGAGGTGAAGAGATACGCCTTTCGAGTGACACGACGCTTCGAGTGAAAGAAGGAAGTACGACAGTCTGAGCTATTGCGTAACTGATATAAGTGCCAACACTCGAGTGAGAACCCTAGTGCTTGAGTGTTGTTCACACAGTGCTCGAGTGAGACCATATTTTGCTCGAGTGATATTCAAACAAATATGATAAAGCATGTAAAAGCATACCTGATTTAAATATATCTTGTTATATTTTTCATCTTTGTACTCAAATCCTCCAAGATCATTTGAGTAACCATGCTTTAAATAAGTATTTGTATAAATTTCTTCCTTCTGCTTGAGTTCTCTTGCTTCACTTCAAGTAAATTCATACCATGCTCGAGTGAAGTTCTCCCCTCACTCGAGTGAGACCTATCTTTTTGGTATGCTTGAGTGAGTTTCAAGAGTTCTTACATACTCTATTAATCCCTGTTTTATATAGCCTGAAGCAGAGTATATGCTATAGTTCTAGACTCAAGCATTGTTGACTGACTCGAGTGAGAATGAACTTGGCACTCAAGTGACACTTCCAGTGCTCGAGTGACAGACCTGTAAAAACAATTTCTACATACTCTGATACCTAAGTCAATATGGTTATCATCAAAAACTCATTAAACATAATAATTAACAAGAAAAACTTACAAATCATTGGGATTAACCATTGCCAATTCTCTTCAAATATATAAGAATTGATCTTTAGCTATTGGCTTTGTAAATATGTCAATGAGTTGAAGATGTGTTGGTATGAATTCTACTTTGACATCTTTTGCACGTGATCTTGAATAAAATGATGTCAGATATCTATGTGTTTGGTCCTTGAATGTTGCACAGGATTCTTGGCCAAGCTAATAGTGCTAGTGTTGTCACAATAAATCGGAATCTCCTTTAAGTATATCCCTAAATCCTAAAGTTGTTGTTTCAACCATAGTACTTGAGAACAACAACTTGCTGCAGCTATATGTTTAGCTTCAGTAGAAGATAATGACATTGTGTTCTGCTTCTTGCTGAACCATGATACCAGAGAGCCTTCAAGGAATTGACATTGACCACTACTACTTTTCCTGTCAATTTTATATCCTCCATGATCTAAATCTAAATAGGCCATCAAATATTCGTTTCCTCTTTTTGGATACCATAGGCCAAGTTCTACAGTGTCTCCTAGGTATTTGAAGATTCTTTTCACAGTCTCTGCATGTGATACCTTAGGAGCAGATTGACACCTTGCGCACATTCCAATACTGAACTGTATATCCGGCCTGCTTAATGTAAGATAGAGTAATGAACCAATCATTCCTCTATATTTAGTGATGCTGTAATTAGGACCTTTTACATCAGCATCCAACAATGTTGTAAAACTCATTGGGGTATCAGCTCCATTAGCATTGTCCAATCCGTACTTCTTCAACAACTCCTTCAAATATTTTGTTTAGATACAAATATCTCATTCTTCTTTTGCTTAATTTGAAGTCCAAGAAAGAAATTTAATTCTCCCATCATGGATATCTCAAACTCTCCCTGCATAATCTTTGAAAATTCTTGACACATAGATTTATTAGTAGCACTGAAATAATATCATCAACATAAATTTGAACAATTAGAATATTATCTTTGTTATGTTTGATGAAAAGAGTTTTATCCACTTTTCCTCTGACAAAGTTTTGATCAATAAAAAACTTGCTTAGTCTTTCATACCAAGCTATAGATGCTTGTTTCAAACCATATAAAGCTTTCTTAAGTTTGAAAACATGATCAGGCTTTGTTTTATCTTCAAAACCTGGAGGTTATTCTACATATACTCCTCCATAATATAACCATTTAGAAAAGCACTTTTCACATCCATTTGATAAAGTTTAAAACCTTTAATGCAAGCAAAAGCTAAGAGTACTCGTATTGCTTTCAATCTTGCCACTGGAGCATATGTTTCCTAATAATCAATGCCTTCTTCTTGATTATAGCCTTTGGCTACCAATCTTGCTTTGTTTCTCACAATGATTGATGATTCATCAAGTTTGTTTTTGAAAACCCATTTGGTTCCTATAACCGAATGATCTTTAGGTCAAGGAACCAAATCCCAAACTTGATTTCTTCAGAATTGATTTAATTCTTCTTGCTTAGCAATCACCTAATCATTGTCAAATAAAGCTTCTTCCATATTAGAAGGTTCAATCTCAGAAATAAAAGCAGAAAAAGTTACCTTATTGAGAATTCCATTTCTGGTTTTGACAACTTCGTGAATATCTCCAATTACTTGATCAATTGGATGATCTTTAATATGTCTTCATGCTTTTGGTTGAGCATGATCATTAACATCTTCTATATTTTGAAAATCATTTATTTCAAGATCATTTTGTGTTGAAATAGTTTTGTTTTTCTTTATCAAATCCATTTCTTCTTTATCAAAATGCCTTATCTGAGAGTCAAGTTCATCAAACACAACATGAATGGATTCTTCAACTGTACATGTTCTTTTATTAAAAACTCTATATGCTTTACTTCTATTAGAATATCCTAGAAATAAACCTTCATCAGACTTTGAATCAAATTTACCCAAGTTTTCTTTACCGTTGTTGTGAATGAAGCACTTGCATCCAAAGATGTGTAAATGAGCAAGATTTGGCTTTCTTCCTTTGTAGAGTTCAAACAGTGTCTTTCCAAGTGACTTGCGAATATATGCTCAATTTGAAATGTAGCATGCGGTACTCATTGCATCTGCCCAGAATACTTGTGACATTTCTTTTTCATTAAGTATTGCTCTTGCCATTTCTGTGAGGACTCTGTTCTTCCTTTCTACTACTCCATTTTGCTGGGGTGTTCTAGGTGCAAAGAAGTTGTGATCTATTCCCTCGTTGTTGCAGTAGTCTTCAAAGAATTGATTATTAAATTCTCCTAAATGGTCTGTCCTAATAGAAATGATAGAAATACCTTTCTCATTTTGGACCTTCTTAGTAAACATAATAAATTTGACAAATATTTCATCTTTTGAAGCAATAAATATAGTCAATGTAAATCTTGTAAAATTATCGACAATTACTAAAGTATATAGATTTCCTCCAAAACCTTTTACTCTTGATGGACCTACCAAATCCATATGAAGTAATTGTAAAGGTTTGGAAGTAGAAATCTCATATTTTGTTTTGAATGAAGATTTAGTTTATTTACCTTTTTGACAAGCTTCACAAATCATGTTATCTTTGAATTTTAGTTTAGGAAGACCAACAACTAAATTTTTTCTAATCAGTTTGTCAAGTTGGTTCATATTAACATGAGCCAGACGCTTATGCCATAACCAACTTTCATCTGATCTGCTAAGAAAACAATTTTCAGAAGAATTTGAATCTAAATCAATAGTATAACAGTTACCGTCCCTTTGAGCTCGGATCTTTGCCTTGATGGATTCTTTATTAAGCGGCAGATCTTTCTTGTTTACTATCAAGCATTCTTTTGAATCAAAGATCACCCAATTATCTATGTCAGTGCTTTGACTTACACTCAAGAGGTTGTGGCATAATCCTTCAACATAATATACATCATTGATTTGAACACCATTGGATTTTCTCACTTCACCAATTCTAGGAATACGTCCAGATTTGTTACCTCCAAAAGTTACCTTTCCTCCTTCTCTGGTTTCTAGCATGGTGAACTTATTTTTGTCACTAGTCATGTGTCTCGAGCATCCACTATCAATGTACCACTTATTTGCTCGTGATGCTTTGAGACATACCTAGAGTAAGGTGGTCAAGTTTTAGGTACCCATACTTTCTTGGGTCCTTTGCGATTAGTATGCAATACTTTTGGTATATATGTCCCTTTCGAAACCCATTTATACGTGCCAATGACTTGTCCTTTTCTAAAATAACATGATGAAGTATAATGTCCTTTCCTATTATAATAGGTATATGATGCAAATGGATTTGATGTATGCACAAAATTCTTGAAATATTTGAGATAAGTTTTACTGCTATTTTTCTTATTTCCTCTATTTTTATCATGATCAGACTTATATCCAATTCTATATTTATCAAAGGAAACTCTCTGAGAATTTAGAATAACTTTAAGAGTTTTACTTCCTGTAGTAAATTTTTCCACAGTTTTTGTTAAATCTCTTATTTTCTTATCTTTTTCTTCACATACTTCACATGATGATATGACCATATTTTCTAATTCTTTTACTTTCTTCTTGTAACTAACCATTTCTTTAGCTACCTTGATCAATTCAGTATACAATGCATTATATTCAGATAATAACTCATCATAAGTAGGTTCAGAGTCACTTACCTCAGAATCCGATTCTTCTTCTTTGGCTACCAAGCATAGATTTGCCACTTCATCGTCGTCGCTTTCTTCACCCGACAAGCTATCACCCTAGATAGATGATATATATGCTTTATTCTTCTGCTTCTTCTTATCTTTGTTTCTGAAGCATTTGGATTTGATGTGTCCAGGCTTCCCACATTCATAGCATACTATCTGTTGTTCCTTGTTTTCTTTCTTGCTTGGTCCACCTTGATAATTTTTGAAGTTCTTTTGGCCTCTTCTATAGAACTTCTTGAATTTTCTCATGATCATTCCCATATCATCATCATCAAAAACATCTTCGTTTTTGGAAGATTTTTCTTCCTTGATAGCTTTAAGTGCAACACCTCTTTTCTTTTTATCATTGAATTCTTCTAGTTCCTTCTTGAATCTCAACTTCCCTTTATACTCAGAAAGGCTACCAAAGAGAGCAGCTACGGATCTCATTAACTCTCCTTTAGCTTCTTCAATAGCTGTCACCTTCGCTTCCCATTCTTTTGTAAGAATATTAAGAATCTTTATTACCTGGGAATTTTGGTCAAACGATTTCCCAAGTACAGATAGTTGATTAACAAGATGAGTGTATCTGAGTTCGAATTCTAATATTCCTTCTCCAGGTTTCATGTGAAATATATCATACTCTGTAATTAGAGTATTGACTCTATTTTCTTTGATTCCGGATGTGCCTTCGTGAGCAATTTCAAGAGCATCCCACATATCTTTGGTTGTTGGTAGAGTGCAAATTTAGAAATATTCCTTTTGACTGAGAGCACTCTGTATCATTAAAATAGCTTTACTATTTAATGTTACTAACCCCTGTCATCTTTGTCCTCTGGGCTCTTTTTAATGACTCTATCTTCGATTTTCTTTATTAGAACATAGTCACCGTCTTGTATCACATTCCATAGACCATATTTGTTAGCCATCACAAACACTTTGAATTTAGCTTTCCAAAATGAAAAATGTTCTCCAGCAAAACCAGGAGGTCTAGTGATTGAAGCTCCGTCTAGAAGGATGTTCTCACCCATTGTTGCCATTTACCGGATCCTTTCAAGCTGTTAAGCTCTTCAGAGAAGACCTCGCTCTGATACTAAACAAAAGTGGCAAGCTTCACCCAAGAGGGGGTGAATTGGGTGATGTGATAAATTTTTCGGTTGATGCAGTGATATAGCAATAGATATAGATAGGGTAAAGTTGAGAAGATAAGCACACAGAGAATTATACTGGTTCAACCCAAAACCCAGGCCTACGTCCAGTCCTCAGAGATCAAGACCTACTGAGATTTTTACTATTCTTCCAAGATTCAGTAGGCTCTCGGAACGCTACAAAACAACAACTATCCTTGAAAGGACTACGAGTAGAAATATTAGAAATTTCTCTCCCCCTTACGACAAGTCCTATGTGCAGAAAAACAAACCTATGACCTTTCTCTCTTGCTTACGTTTACAAGTCTTATGAGCAGCAACGTTCTCTACTGCTTGTATCTTGTAAGTCTTATGAGCAAAAAGTCCTACTAGAAATTCTCTCACTGCTTCTCTCGTAAGGAAATCTCCCCTCTCAAGGTCCCAGTACCTTGAGATCAAATGAAAATAGATTTTGAAGTGTATACAGACTCTCTTACAGAGCAATTATGATAATCACTGAAGAACGATATGAATACAGAGAAAATATGAATAACAAAGACTCGTGAATTTGCTTGCGTGAATTCTTACACTTCGTTGTTTTTTATGGTCTCTAGAGCTCTGTATTTATAGCCAGTTGTTTTTTCTCATTTGAATAATAATCATTGTGGAGCGTAGCATTTTATTGTGGAACGGCATGCGTACGTTTGAAATCTTTGAATGAGGTAGGTACGTGGTTGGATGGTCGTAATGATGCTATCTACCATTGTTTGACTTCCTCTGTGCTTTTCTAATTCAAACGTTCAAACTCCTGTATCACACTCGTAATATATGTTAAATGATATTATATAATAATAATAAGTAAAAATAGAATGAATAAATAACATTAAACCATAGTTGGATTGAACGCTGTAAGACTGGTGCGTTTTGGCTTCGGCAGAGTATCACTCGAGTGTTGTGATGTCTCTCACTCGAGTGCAATACCATATTTTTTCCTTTTGCTTCAATTTTACACTTGCACTTCCACGTGATTTTGAGAGAGTGCATTTTCATACTTGTAAGTGATGTGGGACCTCACTCGAGCACAGGTCTCCTCACTCAAGTGCTTCTTTATTTTACACTATAAGCCATATTTCTGGACAACACTCACATCCCATTTTATCAAGAGTGTGATTTTGCACTTGCAAGTGATATGGGCCCTCACTCGAGCATACTTACCCTCACTCGAGTAAGCAGAATATTCTTTTATAATATACTCTTTGTCTTCAACACTTGTATCAGAATGGAGAGAGTTCGATTTCTCACTTGCGGGTGCTGAGGTATTGCTCGGGTTCATGTACTCTCACTCGGGCATGCTTATTCTTCTCTGCCCTGCATGACTCTTGGGCAAACACTTGCAGTCCCTCACTCGCTAGGACTCGGGTCCACATAAGGCCATCATTCGAGTACAGAGACTGTGCTCGAGTGAAGTGTTGATATCTTGTTTCTGACTTTGCTCTCTGTCAAACACTTTCTGTCCAACACTTTCATGTGCCCGAGTTCAAAAAAGCTTGATGCTCGAGTGATAGATCTATTGCTCGAGTGCATCAGTAAAACTGACAGCAATTGCTCTCTGTCAAACACTTTCTGTCCAACACTTGCATGTGCTCGAGTGCAAAAGAGCTTGATGCTCGAGTTTTAACTCTATTGCTCGAGTACATTAGTAAAACTGACGGCAATTACTCTCTGTCAAACAATTTTTGTCCAACATTTGCATTTGCTCGAGTGCAAAAGAGCGTGATGCTTAAGTGTTAACTCTATTGCTCGAGTGCATCAATAAAACTAACAGCAAACACTTCTAAACTTTGTGAAATAAATTTCGTAATCTTTTTAACCATTCTAAAGTATAAATTTCTTACCACAACACACAATGATCTTTTGTTATCATCAAAATTTGGAATCTAACATTGGGTCCTTAAACGTTAAATTTTGAACCTATTTGCCTTTTAAGAACCCAAACAAATTTATTCCTCACATTTGAATTTCTTCTAATATTGCATGTGTGATAAATGTGACCCTATTTACCACAATAATTGCAAACTATATAATGATATGCATTATGAGATTTTATGTGAATATTGTGTCGGTCATATGAATTAAAACTCAAGTAATTTTCATTTGAACATACTTTTTTCCCCATATATTCTCCAGTATGATCAAAAATATTTTTTCTTTTTAAAATAAAATCAATAATTGGTTGAAAAACAATTTTACGCAAACTTTAAAAATATGTTTTCAAAATAACTCTAAAAGAATTGGAATTGTTTACCATATGTGGATCTTGAGATCCAGAGGATGATCCATCAAATTCATCCATAATAGCTCTTCTTGGGAATCATCTTCCTCTTGTTCCTTTATGTTGACAAGATCATAGAAGTGTTATATGATTTCTCCTTCTGTATTGTCAACTTTCACTTGTTTATGAACCGTTGATATGCAACTTATAGTTTCACATGAGCTGTCAACACTTTCAACTTCAACACAATTGTTAGAAATATAAATAGAATCAAGAGTATCCTAAATATCTCTACCAGTATAGCAAAATCTAATTTTTTTTTCAAAATCATTTTCGATTAAAATACTATACAGTATTTTCATTGCTCTAATGTTCAATGAAAACTTTTTCTTTTCTCTTTCTGTCCAATCCTTTCTCAGATTGAAATCAAAGGCATTTGTGAAAGCATCCCACATATCATAATCAAAGCATTTTATAAAAGATGTCATTCTAGCTTTCCAAAACCAAAAATCAATATCTTTTAAAAGATGTAGAACTACATAATCAAAACCTTCTGAAAGCATATAACACCCAAAATCCATTGATAACTATTGAGATGTTTAAGTCCTTTAAACAAGAGTCAAGCTTTGATACCAAATGTTAAGACCGGCTGATGCCTAAGAGAGAGTTGAATTGAGTGTAAGATAAAAACTTAAGTACTTTGAAAATCTTTTCGTATCTTAGTGAAAGTATAACTATGAAAGTAATGAATCATAAGATTAAATAATATATGCTAGAAATATAAGAGCTTAGTAAAGAGAATATGCAAATTGTGATTTATCCTGGTTTGGTCCAATTCACGATAACCTACGTCCAGTCCCCAGGCCCTCCTGAGATTTTTAATCCACTATCATCTTGTTTAATCCAGGTACAAGAGAAGCCTCTATAATCCCACAAGTTTAGTCGGGCACTTATATAGCCTTTTACAGATCTCTCACCAAGATACTCCCATTAGGCAAGTCTTACAAGAAGAGCAGTTCCGAAGACCTTTCTCTCCCGCTTACTAGTGCAAATCTTACAAGTAGCAATGTTCTCTCCTACTTACACCCCGAACAGCAATGTTTCTCTACTGTTTGTACCTTTTAAGTCTTACGAGTAGAAAGTCTTACCAGTAATTCTCTCACAGCTTACCCTATAAGGAAATCAACTCTCAAGGTCCCTGTAACCCCCTGCCTTATGAACCATAATTATGATTCGAAAGTGCGAAATAAGATGAATTAGGGAACAACGGATAATAAGAAAATTCATTTTTCATTCCATCATTGAGATAGGGTTTTCATAAATTTTTTTTGTTCAAAACCCAATTAACCTGGTCTTAGCTTCACATTCCAAATATAATTACCCTATGTAGTTAAATCACATTCATACATATCAGAGAGTACAATAAAAATCATGGTAACCCTTGGGTTTCATATATTAACTAAAGGGTTTCTAGGGCGCATTCGACCATTTACATATCCTTATACAAAGGATTACACAATATCATTCCAAAATTTACATCCCATGTATATATATATAGTAATCCCAATTAAAATTTGATAACTAACAACCAAGATTATATCCTTACGAAAGTCCTAGCCGTCCTTGGTTGTCTGCTTCCCTTTGGAGTCACTTGCCCTATCTAAAGGTTAGTCAATGGAAAGAATGAGATTCAAAAGAATCCCAGTAGTAACAAATCACTCATACCACACATAATTACATCGCATGCAAGTAAATCATCAAGCATTATAGTAGCACAAATACAACATACACAAGCTATCACATATACACATTGCCGTCCCAGTATTGACATTTGCAACTTACACATTGCCTTCCCGGCATTCACATTTACAATGGTATATCAACGGCCGGGGTAGAGATGACTAGTGTCCCTCCCTACAACGGCTTATGCTGACATGCGCACGTTGTAATTCACATAGCCTCACGGCTCACAAATAGTCTTTTGGCCTTCACATAGCCTTACGGCTTTCACATACGCCATGAATTCATTTCCACACCCCACCCTCATCCTCTTTCACCTTCAGGGATGCATATTGCGGTCACCCGAACCGTTATTAGCTACCAGAGGACTATTAGCATAGGAATGCAAATCCACACAACATACACAATTCAAAGACCTCACAAACATACAATGCATTATATATGGTATAAGAGGTGTAACCCCCTTCCGTAATCATATCCGAAATACAACATTAGAGTGAAATAGAGACCAATAATAATCAAAATTCATTTACATTCCCCATCCTTAAGATAGGGTTTTCACAAATACATTTCACAACACTTTAACCTGGTCTCACATTCACATTTCGAATACAATTACATTGCAAAGATAATTAACATTCATAATATATCAGAGTGCACAATAACAATCCCGGCAATTCCGGGTTCATATCTTCACTAAAGGTTCATGGGCACATACGCCCTTTACAATTTCTCAAATGGGGATTACACAAATTTCATTCCAAATACATATCCAAAGACACCTCCACAACATATACAACCATATATCCATCCTAACATATACAACTCTAAATACATCCAAATCTACTACCATTATCCCAAATAGTAATGATAACCAACAACCAAATACAAATGCCCATAAGGGATTCTCGCCACCCCTAGTCGCTTGCTCCTTCCTCGAGCCACTTGTCCTGTCTAAAATGTTGGTAGGGGAGGGTGAGATTCTAGAAAATCCCAGTAGGAAACAGATACCAATATGCATGCAAGATAAGTGTTTAATGCATGACATGCTTGCATCACAATAACTCGTGTTCACATAATGATATATCCGCATGCTCAATGTTTCAACAACATACTCATGGCCATAGCATAAATAGAAACAGAGCTTCAATCATTCATATATGTTTCACATAATCAAGCAAAGCAATAACATGCATCAA
Source organism: Inga leiocalycina (assembly GCA_963242795.1). Taxonomy (NCBI): domain Eukaryota; kingdom Viridiplantae; phylum Streptophyta; class Magnoliopsida; order Fabales; family Fabaceae; genus Inga; species Inga leiocalycina. The sequence continues at coordinate 29,491,265 of OY725320.1, read as the reverse complement.
TACATAAACACAAATATCAATACATGCAGGAGAGGTAAGTTCCCTACTCTTATTCTTTCCACGTATGCTCCAGCATCGGCTACTCGCGATCCGAGCGGATATCAAACCATAATCAGGGTGAATACCCAACCCTATAACCAAATCAAGGATATAGGATCATTCGCTTTTCCAAATTCTCATTTGCATAACACTTAAATTTGGTTATCATAAGTAACCCTTAAGAGGCCACAAATGCCTCTAATAAAAGCCCTAAAAAATCGGGAAACAATAGGATAGAGATCTCCTTTCAAAAACTCAAAGTGCTGGAACACAAGAGTTGGCCGCGGCCAGCCCTTCCTTGTGCTGCGGCCAAAATATGGTCAGTAGGTCACTAGCCGCGGCCAGCCACCCATGGGCCGCTGCCAGAATCAGGCCAGAAAGGTTTGGGCCGCGGCCAAGAAATTCCTAGATTCTTGGCTGAACTTCCAAAATTCATAACTAATCTTAGAAAAATCGAAACGAGGTGATTCCAAAGCCAAATGAAAGGTACTTAAGTCCTCTTTATAGGAAAAATATGTACCATTACTGAAATCATCACAAAATTCCAGAATTACACAAAACTCCACATTGCCCCAAAACAGAGTTCTGTTTCAATCCCAAACTTTGGACAACCATATCTCACAGAATACTAAACGAGATGACACAAAATATATGTCCATTCTGAAGCTTGGGATGTGAACTTTAAGACTGGAAAGTTTCACAATTTTCTGAGATCATTTGGTCATTCAAAATGTCTACACAAATAAACTGCCCAGAACAGAGTTCCAAGGGACAGATTTTCCAATTTTCTGCCAAAGTGTCCCATGGCTCCAAAATTAACAATCAAGCCTATTCCCACATAAATTTTCACAAGGAACACAATGATAACCTCAAAATGACCAAAATCACAACCTATCCACATGCCCTATTTTGACCAAAGCACAAAACCAACACAAAAGATGCCAAACTTCACATGTAAGCTTCAATGCAATTCTATCAATTCAAAACACTAAACAAGGCACCATTTCCATAACAATAACATACTATACTCCCAAAGACCCTAAATCACGAAAATTAGGGCTGAAATTCCAGAAATTCAAGGCCTAACCAATGGCCACCAAACTTATATGAAAATGAAGCTTTTACTCACCTCAACAACTTTCCCAAAGAAGTTCTTCGATTCTCCAACTTCTAGATTTCCTTGTGTGCTCAAAACACCACCAATGGAAAATCTAAAACCATAGGATGAAAGCTCTTAACAAGAGGAACAACTTTATAGAAGAGCATTTTTCCATTAGAATCCATTTAGAGGGTCAAATACTCACCTTTTACTCAAAGTTCTTCCTCTCCCTTGGGCTGCCATGGCTGAACGAAAGAGAGAGAAGGAAGAGAGATGAAGATGATGATGAAGCATGATGGGATCAAATTTTTGTCTCCCAAGCCTATGCCCAAACGCACAAAGAGAAAGGGGGGGAGAGAGAAATGGATTTAAAATGATTTCTTGACTTTTTCCAACCATTCTCTCACCATACCCACTTGCCAAGTGTCCCAATATCATTGGTTCTCATAAAGCAAGTAACCAAACTAGTTACTCTAACCACACCATTAGCCATTTAGTTACATATCTCATTTTTCTCTTAGTTAGTAATTAATTTCTTCCATTAATTACTAATTTATGGCTATGCTTTCAATTTCACAATAATTATGGCATATTAATTAATATAGCCACCAAACCCATAATTATTCCACTTTAATTTGATAATTATCCTCAATAATTACCATTAGCCTTTAAGCGAAAATTGGGGTGTTACAAGAGGAGGAGTCACTACCTTATTCTTTTAGGGTGTGCTCTGGCACAGGTTGCTTGCAAATAGGGCAAATATCAAACCCTATCAAATAAAATGAAGGACGACGAATTAATCTTTATTCCAAATTCTCACTTTTATAACACTTAAAGTTGGTTATCATTTAAGTCCCTTAAGTGGCTATAATAAGCTCAACGAAAGCCTAAAAGGATTGGGAAGGATTAGGTTGGAAACCACTTTTCAAAATCATAAAATGTTGAAAACAGGGGTTGGCTACAGCAAAGAAATCTCTGTCTACAGCCAAAAATAGCACAGAAAGTTTTTGGCTACAGCAAATATTTTTTGGTTATGGCCAAAAACTGCACAGAAACTTTTTGGCAGCAGCCAAAAACTGCACAGAAAGTTTTAGGCTGCAGCCATAGAAACTTCAAAAATTCATAACTAATTCTAGAAAAATGGAAATAAGTTGATCCCAAAGTATATTGAAAGATATTTAAGTCCTCTAGACAAGAAAAATATGAATCAAGGCTATCCATAACCACAAAAATACAGAATTGCACAAAATCCAGCACTGCTCCAAAACAGATTCCGGTTTTAATCCCAAACTTTGGAAAATCATAACTCCCAGCTCACAAAACGAAATGACATGAATTATGTGTCCATTTTGAAGCTTGGAAAGTGAACTTTAAGACTGGAAAGTTTCAAAATTTTTAGACACCATTTTCATATTCAAAATGTTCATACAAACCGACTGCCTTGTACAGAGTTTCCATAGACAGAATTTCCAACTTTTGCACAATTGTTCACAATGGTTCCAATTTCACAACAAACACTCTCCCCACACAAATTTTCACAAGGAATCCATTGTAAACATCAAATCAACCTAATTCACATCACATTGATATGTTTCCCTAATGACCACAACATGTCACATAATATCACAACACAAAACTCACATTGCAATTCATTTCCATTCAAAGTTTCAAACCAATCCCAATAACACCAAGACACAATATGACACCATTTTCCACGCATTACACTATCCAATTTATTCATTTCAAAATCTTATGAAAATTAGGGCAAAATCCACTAATTCCAAAACTTAATCAATGACCACAATATTTATGTCAAAATATAACAATTTCATACCTCTTCCTCTTTCCAAAGCCAATTCCTTGATTTCACAACTTCCAAATTTCTTCAAACACCCAAACACCTTCTTTCAAATATCTAAAACCATAGAGATAAATCTCTCATCACTATGAACAAGATTATAGAAGATGATTTAAGCATTCAAGCCCAAATAAAGCACTAACCTTAATCTTTCTTCTTTCTCTTTCCTCTTGAACCTTAGATGAAAATGGAGGTTAGAAGTGAGAGATGAGGTGATGAAGATGATCCATTTTTAGGCATGAAATGGCCTCTTTGGATGACCTAGGGAGAGAGGAGAGAGGGAAAGAGTGTTTGACAATTTGACCTTGATCCATGGTGTGAGTGGTGACACTTGTCATGATCTTGCTTTCTCTTACATAGACACACATAAACACTTGTGCATATGATTCCACTCTCTTGATCTCTTGACAAGTAATCACAACCATTAATCTTTAAGTTACTAATGGGTTTCCCTTTCAATAACTGACTAATTAGACGGTAACTTTCCTTTTTCCTATTTTGCCCCTGATTATGGCAATTCCTACCAAATTACCACCAAACACATTTTATTATTCCATTGCACCATACCATGCGCCCTCCCTCTATTTTAACTCAATTTAGATGTTAATCCATAATTAAACTTAACTATAGGGTTGAGGCACTGATCGTAACACATGCATATCAAAATTTAAATCATATTCTCCAAAAATATTTGTTTAACAGTAATTACATCCACTTTTGAAGTCATTAGCTTTTAATCACATTTTAGGACATTACAGTCCCTCTATCTTGAGATCAATTCAGAATTACAAGTGTTTACAAACTCTCTCATAGAGTGAATAAAATGCTCATTAAAGGACAATATAAATAATCTCTCTCTCTCAGGTAAATGATATCGAAAATAGAAGAACAGAGAATTTTCGGGTAGAGGATGATTCATGATTCTAGCATGTTGTTCAGTTGTTGTTGTCTACTTGAATATCCTGTATTTATCGCTGAGTAGGATATGACCATTATGAGTATTTCAACCTATCTGTTGAGTCCTATTGCTAGTCTTGACCGTTATGGTGTTTGAAAAACTAGCCGTTATGTCAAACGCTCCTTACGCTCTGTGAAGTCACATTTTTCAAGTTGTGTGTTAATCCTTGTTTGATCACTAATATCATGAAGTGTTAGAGTGATTAGAAGCAAGAAGAACAAGTTACATAGAATTTCAATGATTTTCAGAAGTTTCAAGGTAATGCTCTATTTTCTGGAAACTTGGCTATTCAAATAATATCCTTTGTATTCGAATAGTTTCCTTTGTAAAACAATGATTTTTATTCTAAAATAAAAACTTGTATTCAAATAGGCTTCTTCATAAAATGATGTTATTTGAACAGAATAATCTATATTCGAATAGGCTTCTTTGAATACATCAGCCTCTATTCGAATAAACATTCAAAACTTGAATTGTATTTGAATAGTCAGTCCCTTATTCGAATAGGCTTTTTCAGAAGATAGGTGATGTTATTCGAATAGTTGGTCCCTTATTTGAATAGCCTCTCATGTAAAATAGGTGACTCTATTTGAATATAATAACTTGTATTCGGATATGGTTTCTCTGACAATGAATGTGTTTATTCAAATACTTCAGCCTCTATTCGAATAAACTTCTAATTCTAACAGACATAACTCTTTGATATAACTTCTAATTTAGCAAATAATCTATCCCCAAAAAGATCTTTAAGTCAACTTTGCATAACAACTGGAATCAATCACAAATAATTTGTATTCCAAAAGTTATGATCCAATTTGTAACATCTGGTCTGGACAGTGTTTGAAATTTGACCGTCCACTTCCAGAAGGCATATCTCTTTGAATATAACTTCAAATATAACCCATAACCTATCCGTAGAAAGCTCTTTAAGTCTAGTTTCAGCTGCCACTGGTTTCATCTCAATCAAAGTTGTGGTTTGAAAGTTATGTCCAAAATACTAAACCTGTTTTAAAATATGACGATGATTTGAATGTCATATTCCAAAATTCATCTCTTTCATCTGAGCTCCTTCTAACTTGATTGTCCAAATGACACATTGGGAGTCTAGTTTTATATGGCACTGGTTTTTAGCTCAATTCAACTTGTGGTTTAGGAGATATGACCAAATTACGGAACCTCACTCATGCTGAACAAAACAGAGCTTGCTGATAATATTCCTTTTTATTCGAATACAACATGTATTATTCAAATAGAAGTGCTCATATTCGAATAGAACTTCTTCTATTCAAATAAAACTCTTTTGAAAAATCTAGCCACTTTTAACTTTTGATTGAATCATTCCAACTTCCATTTGACTGTAGAAACCTCTAATATCATATCTAATAGCTTGAATCTTAATATTCTCATTAGATCTTTCATGTTCTTCTTTCTTTAATCTCTTCTCTTTTTCGTATTAGTTATTTTCCAAAATCCTTTTGATAGCTCCTTGCTTTCTTGACTGATGTCTTCAATTTCTTTCTTCTTCTTCCTCTTAATCATTCTCATCAATACAACTTGATATATTCTTCTTTTTCTTGACTAATCTACAATATATTTCACTTTAAACATAGTAATTAATCAAATTATAAAATAAATACATTATGTAAACTTTTTGCTCTTAATATTTAGCATCTATTTTTGACATAATCAAAACTAATCATATCTAACAGAAACCAAAAACAATGAATTCCAGTTTCGGATCCAATCCAGAACAAAAATCGCGACACCAATAACAGATAGCATACAATTTTACTTAGTTAAAACTGAAAACAGATTTCAAGATCGCATACAATATGCAACAGATCATATACAATTCAATTTAATTAAGATTGAAAATAGATTTCAAGATCACATACAATATGCCGCAGATTTCTTTAACCATATTAGATACATATGCGATCGTCTTCTTATGAACATATATATATATTCCATATATATCACATGTATAAGAACATAAACTCAATTTAAACACACAATTGACTTGGATCTGATGCCACTTTTGGTACTGGTAGGCACAGCGGAATAATTTTAAAAACTTCACTAAACCCCATCAAGGATCTATCAAAGGCATTTAAAACGAGTTGGAAAGAATCGTACCTTTCTTTTTGTTCTGAGTTTTTGATCTTTAGGAGCCAACACGTCGATCAACTTCCTCTACCAGTATCCACACGAATGCTACTCTAACATGAACTGCATGCTAGCGCCTTCAATGTCTCCTAGGGTTTTCTGCTCTATCATTTTATACCTATGAGGGTTATATTAGAATTTTGAAATTAATCTTGATTAATTTCAAAATTAATTAACCATTAATTATCTTGATGAGCTAATTAGATAAATTCAATTTAATTAAATCTGTGCAACAGTTTTAATTTAACCTATTTATTTAATCTGAATAAAGAGCCAACAGAATTAATTTATCTTCATAAATTAAATCTGAGATACTATATCTCTATCATGTTAGTTATTAAATTTAATTTATCTTAATAAAACTAAATTTAATACTAATATAATAATATTATCATATATATATGTATATACATATATATATATATATATATGTATGTATGTATGTATGTATGTATGTATGTATGTATGTATGTATGTATGTATGTATGTATGTATTTCGAAAATACATATATATAATATTATTAATTTTATTTTCACAAATTTTATGTTATATATATAAATATAAAATACGTCCCTCTAGATTAAACATTGTCTCGTGTTGGGCCATTTTTGTGTGTGACCCTGTAGACCCATACAAAGTTGGCAGTGGGCCAATAACTATACTAACCCACAAGTCGCAAGTGGCATCTAGCAAGACATTATGACTGCACAATTCATATGAGGATTGTAAACATGATGCAACCTGTAATACAACCATGTCATGTCCCTTTTATCACATGATATTTTGATCAAGGATGAAACAAGGATAATGTCATCTTCCTATTCCTGACCATTACTTTCCTAATTCCTGAGTAGTCTGACAATAGAAATGGAAACTCATTTCCATCGTAATATGGTCATACATTTCTCATACTCACTCATCGAGGGGCCTAGTAATATCTCTATAATAATGTGAGGAACAAATTCTATCTTGACCATTCATATTCCTTTACATGGAAAACTACCAAGCATGATCGTAGCCTTTATCATCACCTGAACAAAGGTGACTTTTAACTAGTTCCAAGCTTAGCAGCTCTCATGTAGGAATCCATGATGACCTCAGTCGAAGGGCATTGTGACATGGTTATACATGAGATAAGCTTATGACTTGATCCATGCAACTTTCTTAAAGCAGGTCAGTCCAACACCTTGTACTCTTACAAGTGCATAAGACTTTGATTCGTATCTCCATATCTTATCAAAGTCATACTGGTCTTATTTTATCTCTGCTCCCATATAGATTACCGATCAGGGACATTTAGGACAATCTTTATGATTTATCCAAGGATATAGTCATCATAGTGAACATGCGAATAGTATGATAACATAATGGAGAAAATTCATTAAATTAATAATATTCAAAGTACAATGATTGGCCCCTATGGCACAATTTCCAACAGGAAGCGCCATCTGTTAGTATTCCTTCACCTATACTTGCTGTAACCCCCTGCCTTATAAACTGTAATTATGATTCAAAAATGCATAATTAAGTTAAATTAGAGACCAATGGTTATTTCAAAATCTACTGAGTCCCAAACCTCACATCCAAGAATCGCCCTGAACTGAAGTGGGTTTTCAAAACTTCTTTCAAAACCTGTTCGATTTGGTCTCATATACACTTTTTGAATATAATTCGCCCATACAGTTAAGTCACATTCATATATATCAGAATGTACAACAAAAATTCCTGGCAACCCCGGGTTTCATATCATTACTAAAAGGGTTTATAGGCTATACTTGCCCCTTAAAATTTCACATTAAGGGGATTACAGGACCTTAACCAAAATAACATTTACAAATGTGCAATAATCCCAGTCCAAATATAACAACCAACCACAGACTATAATAGTGCATTACCCGCCCTTGGTCGCCTACTTTTCCTTCGAGCCACTTGCCCTGTCTAAAATGTTAGTCAATGGAAAGAATGAGATTCAAAAGAATCCCAGTAGCAACAAATCACTCATACAATATATAATCACATAGCATGCAAGTAAATCATCACACCGCAGCAGCAACAATAATCACAGTGATGCGTGGCTTCGGCCACAAGCGATAGCACTCACGCCTGTATACACATGATGCGTGACTAATGTAACCCCCTGCATCAATAATTGTAATGAAGTTTCAAAATGCATAATTAGAATGGATTAGAGACCAACGGATAATTTAAAACTTATTTCATATCCCTACCTTACAGTAGGGTTTTCAAAAATGCTTTCAAAACTTTTCCTTACCCTGGTCTCAATTTTAAATTTCAAATATAATTACCTACGCAGTTAATTCACATTTATATATATCAGAGTGTACAACAAAAATCCCGTCAACCCCCGGGTTTCATTCATTCCCTAAAAGTTTACAATCTCCCATATAAGGGATTACACAACTATATCCAAAACAATATTTACATCCCAAATACAAAATGGATAACCAACAATCAAAATCCAATATCTCCAAAGAGTCTTAACCCCTCTTGGTTGTCCGCTTCCCTGTGGAACCACCTGCCCTGTCTGTAGGTTTAACAATGGAAAGAATGAGATTCAAAAGAATCCTAGTAGCAACAGATTACTCATACAATATATAAATACATAGCATGTAAGCAACCATTAACAACAGCATCAACAGTATCACAATGATACAAGACTTTCACCATAACGACAGCACTCACGGCTGTATACATAATCATGACAGCTTTCGTTGTATAACGCCAGCTTGCGCTAGATAATGACAGCTTTAGCTGTATAACGCTAGCTTGCACTGGATAACGACAGCTTTCACTGTACAGGCAGCAGTATTCGATATCATCACAGAACAATGATACACATACATACCATACATTTACACAAAGCATAAGAGAAGAGTCATTACCTTGTTCTTTCCTGACGCGCTCCGGCACCGATGGCTCACGACCAGGGAAAATGTCAAATCCTAAAACCAAGATCAAGGATGGCGAATCAATCTCTTTTCCAAGTTCTTAATTACATAACACTTAAAGTTGGTTATCATTTAAACTCTTTAGATGGCTACTAGAAGCCTAGACACATGCCTAAAGGGTTGGAAGAAACTTAACTAAAATCCTCTCAAGGAACCCAAAAAGACTGATTTCCACTAGTCACTCGAGTGATGAAAGGTGCACTCAAGTGAGGAAGGGACAGACACTTTGAGTGATAAGCTTAGCACTTGAGTGATAGCCTCATATTTACTCAAGTCCTATCGAGTGAGACACAGGAAGTAACTACCTAGAGCAAATGTCCACCCCAAGATGACAAGTACACTCGAGCACGAACATCAACACTCGAACAATAGCCAAAGGCTCACTCGAGTTCCCAAGAGTATGGCACCGAAAGTGTCTACCTGAGAGCAACTGAGGAATCCCTAAAGTGCAGAATACTCATGCATTCTAGTGACACCCTGAGTACTCAAGTGATACCCCATATCACTCGCGAGAAAGAAAGTGCGCTCTTGATTTCTACATGAAAACTCAACTGAAAAAAAAAAGAAAATATCACACTGCACTCGAATGAGACCCTACCTCACTCGAGTGAGGCTTATCAGAAGCCCAACCGCAGCAGCTAATATAATTTTCCAGAATTGCCCAATTTGCTTCCAATGGTTCCAAAACTTATACCAAAGTTCATTCCTACATAAAATTTCATAAGGACCCTATTGGTAACCTCAAAACAACCCAATTCCCATTCAATCAACACATTTGGTCTTAGGACACCACATTACACTCAAATCACCCAATGATCAAAACTTTCACTTCCCATTCCCAAACCAATTCTAATAGCTCAAAGATACACTATGCCGCCAATTCTACCATAATACCCCAACCAATTCTCCAATTTTAAATTCACATGAAAATCTGGTCATAATTCCACAAATATCAAAACTTAACCAAAAATCACAACTTATATATCAAAATGTCACAAATGCTCACTTCTTCCTCTTTCCAAGACAAATTCTTTAATTCTCCAACTTTCAACTTTTCACAAGTTCTCAAATACCACCTTTCAAAATTCTGAACCATAGGAATAAAGCTCTCAACCCCTTGAACAATATTAATGAAAGGTGTTTGAGGATACAAGATCATTTAGGGTGCTAACCTGAAGTCTTCTTCTTTCTCTTTCCTCTTGCTCACATGAAAATGGAGGTCAATGAGAGAGAAAATGAGATGTTGATGATGAAGCAGATTTTTGGCCTTCCCCATACTCTTGGCCGACTATAGAGGTGAGAGGGAAGAGAAAAATTGTTTGAAAAGTTGACTTTGATCCATGGCTCGCATTTTACCAAGTGTCAACATCTTGCCTCTTCTTTCATGAATTCACATGCACACTTATGCATAAGATTCCACCCTTTTAATCTCTTGACAATCTCAACCATTGATCTTTAGTCACCAACGAGTTTCCTCTTCGGTAACTGACCAATTGGTCTGCAAATTTCCCATTTTGCCACTGATTATCACAGCATCTACTAAACTATCATCAAGCACATTTATATCAATCATTTAAATCAAACATGCACCCTACCCTATATTAGAGTTCAATTTAAGCTTTGTCACACATTTAAATTTAAATACAGGGTTTGAACACTAATCAGAACACATTCAGATCAAAATTCACATCATTTGCTTTGGAAGTATTTAATTAACATTAATTACATCACTCTTGAAGTGATTAGCCCTTAATCATAATTTAGGATATTACAACCAACATCACAAGATCCATAATCATACCACAGCAGCAACAATAATCACAATGATGTATGGATTCCACTACAATCGACAGCACTCACAGCTGTATACACATGATGTGTGACCAACATCATAAGATCCACAATTGCACAGTTTCATCCCCCGTATCTCCACCGCCCCGAAGTTATGGTCCTCCTACCAGAACATTGATGTACCACAGGTGAAGGGTTCACAAATAGTCTTTCGGCTTTCACATAGCTAGTCCCCCGTATCTCCACCACCACGAAGGTACGTTCCTCCCACCGAAACATCGATGGGCCACAGGGGATGTATTCACAAAGCAACGATAAACCAAACATACAATGTATTACACATAGTATAAAGGAAAGCATCACTACCTTATTCTTTCTGGGCGTGCTCGAGTACCGATTACTTACGAGCACGACAAATATCGAATCTTAAAACCAAAACTAAGGACGACAGATTAATCCCAAATCCAAGTTCTTAATTCCAAATCACTTAAGATTGGTTATCATTTGAAACCTTTAGATAGCCCTTAGAAGCCTAGTCAAATGCCTAAAGGGTTGGAAGAACTTATACTAAAGATCCCTTTTTGGAAGCAAAACATTAATTTTTCATGGTTGCAATCGAGTGAAGATGGCCTCACTCGAGTGATGATGAGATGGCACTGGAGCATGGAAGTTCACGCATACAAGTGCTTGACAAAGAGCAATATCAGAGATAGAAAGTTATCACTGCACTTGAGTCCTGGACTCCTCACCCGAGTGATAGCCTCATACTTACTCGAGTCCTACAAAGTGAGGAACAGAAAGTGACTACCCGAGAGTAAAGGAAACCCTAAAGTGGGAGGTGCACTCGAGCCCTGGCTCTAGCACTTGAGTGATGGAACAACACTTGCTGGTGCTAGCTCACACTCTTGACAAATTTGCTACAAGTAACAACCCGAGACGCGGCTCCTAGGGTAAAAACGCACATAACTCGAGTGAGACAAGTTGTGCTCGAGTGAGGACCCCTGTCACTCGCAAGTGAGGAAATGCACTCTTGCTTTTTGGAATGAAAGTGTGACAAAAAACTGAAGGAAAAGAGGAAACATGCTGCAACACTCAAGTAAGGCTTATCAGAAGCCAAAACGCAGCAACTGACAGAATTTTCCAAACTTCCCACCAAAGTGTCCAATGGCTCCCAAAATTCATCAACAGCCCATTCCCACTCAAATTCTCATAAAGAACCCATTGGAAACACCAAAAAAACCAAATTCTCATTCTAACAACAAGTTTTGTCTTAAGTCAACACATTACACATATTACTCAATTTCTCCAACTTTACTTTCAACGTTCCAAACCGAATCCAATATCCAAATAACACAACATAGTACCAATTTCACCATAACTCACCATGCAACTCATGCATTCCAAAAACACACTAAATCAGGGAAAAATCAATAAATTCCATAACTCATTCAATAGACATAACAAATATACCAAAAAGCAGTTATTACTCACCTCTTCATCTTGCCAAAATTAGTTCCTTAATTATCTACCTCTCAAACTTGCTCAAGCTCTAAAACACCATCTTTCAAAAATCTAAAACCACAAAAAGAAAGTTTTCATCACCATGAACAAGATTAATAAAGAGGTTTAGAGCATTAGAGGATATCATCCAAGTCAAAATCTCACCTTAAGCTCTCTCTTTCCTTTCCTTTCTCAACGAAAATGGAGGATGGAGAGAGAAGATGATGATGCAGAAATTTTGGCCTCCTATGCATGATGACCTACCTAAATAAGATAGGGAAGAGAAAAGCAAGCTGGAAACTTTGACTTTAATCCATGGTCCACATGTTGACATGTGTCAAAATCTTGTGCTTCCCTCCATAAACTCACATGAACACTCCCACATGTAATTCCACCCTCTTGATCTCTTAACAATTAATCACAACCATTGATCTTTAAGCTACCAATGAGTTTCCTCTTCAGTAACTGACTAACTGATTGGTAATTTTCCCATTTTTCCCCTTATTGTGCCAATTCTTCTTGAATCACCACCAAACACATTCTTCTCATTCAATTTCTTCCATGATGTACCCTCCCCTCTATTTTAATTCAATTTAGATGTTAATCCATTATTGAGCTTAAATATAGGGTTTAGGCACCGATCACAACACATTCTAATCACAGTTCATATCGTATTTCTAAAAGTATTGGCTTAACAATAACCAAATAAAAATTCCATAATCACATTTTGGAGGTTTACACTTGCCATATGATCCTTTATAGGATGTTAAGCCTGAAAAAATAAGACAAAGCTCTGATACCAAATGTTAGTGTTAACGGTTTCACCAAAGAGGGGGTGAATTGGGTGATATTAAGAAATTTAAATTTTTGCAATAAAAACAATTAATTAAAAGATAAGAGTTGGAGAAATATCACTGAAGTATATACCAGTGTTTATACTAGTTTGGTTTGAACCTCTTGACCTACGTCTAATCCTCAAAGTGCCTATGAGATTATCACTATACTTCCAAGATTTGACCAGTTCTTGGCACTACAATACAAGTAAGTTCCTCAACAGGTCACTCACTTCCCCTTACATTTTGTAAGCTAATACCAACTCAAGGTCCCACTACCTTGAGATTCTCTTTATATGAGTAATGAATAAAGGTAGTAAAATCTCTCTCAAAGAGCTAAAAAATAAATACTGAAGAACAAAAGGAATCTCAGAGAATATCAAATAGAATAAAAGAGCACTTAATGAGCAGAATTGACTTTGTTATTGGTTATGTCTACTATACATTTAATGCCTTTAACAGAATTTTTCTTTTAGAGATTTTTGAGGTTAATCTGCTGATTAAGCACCTGAAACTTATACATAAGTATAGTAGTAATATTTAGAAGTAGTATAAGAATTCAAGAAGTAAATCATGATGAAAATTATGTGTATTAGAATTATGGAGATGGTGTTCAAAAGTTTCTGAAGAACATACTCAAGTGAAACTGATAATCAATTCAAGTGATTTCCAATCACTCGAGTGTTAGTCTCTACCACTTAAGTATTCATGTTGATCTTGCATTGTTAATCACCTCAAGGGACTTGGTAGTGACAATTTTAAAAAATGAACATCACTTGAGTGCCTAAATCATCACTCGAGTTATTGTACAGAACTTTGAAATCATCGCTAGATCACTATCGAGTACCTTATAAATAAATGATATCACTTGAGTGCTCAAGTAGATCACTCAAGTGGTCTCCTTTCAAGTGCATCAGCACTTCTAGGTCAATTGCAAGATCCTTGCAAGTGACCATGGATTACTCGAGTGATTTGTTCAATCACTCGAGTGACCTTCAAGGTTACTTGCGAGAGACTCTTAGGTGATTGTTATCACTTCGAGTGAATTCCATTTCACCTTATTGATTTAGCCTGATCACAGTAATTTAACATCTTCACTCGAGTAACCCAATTTATCACTTGAGTGCTTTGCTTCTTCATATCATTAACTCTCAAGCCTTTTAAGATTCACCAGCAAAGTAATTTCCTATCATTCGAGTACTTAGCCAATCACTCAAGTGATTTCACCTTTGAGAACGTTCACACACTTTGATCGCCATCAAGTGACTTGGTAAAGATCTAGAAGTAAAGGCTAATCACTCGAGTACACAAGCCATCACTCGAGTTATCCTCTTTAGTAATATTTCACTCTTATTTGACCATCACTCGAGTACATAAACCTTGATAATTTCTTACTAAGTTACTTTATCTTCCCCCAGTTTTATCGCCCTGTATCCTTACAGGAAGGGTTCATTTAATCCTGGGGAGATGCTACTTCCTATTTACTGGCTGCGGAATATCTCTTAAGGACAATATCTTCGGATAAGACTCGAACCAAATATTTTCTTGTTTCTTTGTATATTTTGCCAGCATATGTATATTATATTATGATGAATTTTCTTCTGTAGCATGTCTAATTAAGATGGCAATTATAATGAATAAGCAGTATGTGTAACGAATTTGGCTTCCTCAAGTGTAATATGTTAACGCTCTGAAATTTCATAAGAGCTAGAATTGATTTCACAATTTTTGTTGCTTCTGGGTTTATTTATAAGAAATACATTATAACATTTTGTAAGAATATTAGACTTACATGGACTGTAACCATTAATCTTTAATACCTATACTAATCAAATCATAGTTGTAGAACTGATTATGACGCATAGGAAATACACCATCGACAGGAAGAAGAAGAGAGAGAAATATAGTAAAGGGAATAAGAAATTAGTATGTCAGAATATCTGTATTCAAATACTTCAAAGCTGAACCCCTTACACCTATTTATAATGTTCTACACACCCCTTCCTCTCTGCTAACATATCCTTTCATCAGAAAGACAATATATCCTTTTGATTAAGAGACATATTGTTTTAGTGATACCACATGTAGAGTCATATTCTATCGCTCAAATAATATAACTCATAATCATTAGAAAGTATAACATATATCTACCCAAGTTTTTATATTATTTATACTTTGGCCCCATCCTAATAGGCTTAAGCCTGATCCACTAAGGGTTGACTAAGCTATTTTCCAATATCTCCCACTCACACTTGATGGATTAGATATGTCGCTTTTTCTTCCTTTTTTCATACTTAGGGCTTTGTTGTGACAGTGTAGGCATGACGTCTGCATATAGGTATATGTACTGGAAATCTCCTTTACAGAGACCAACATACGACAACCTTCTTCATGTAGCTTGATTTAAATATTGTGCCTCAAATATCCTAGATTCAATTATATACACTTTCACATGGCTAATCTAATCCCTTTTGGGTTAGTATAAAACTCAAATTGCCTGTCTATTATGCATAGTGTTCACACTTATGAAATTATAAAAAATAATATCATACGAGACGTGTTTTAGACACCAGCATATTTGTGTATATTCTAAGTAATCTTCCTTTTGCCCAGATATCACTTCAATATATATCAGTAGCTTTCCTAACATAATACCATATATCGCATCTATCATGACTGTAGGACATATGCTAAAGTAGCAGTAGCTGAAGCATAAATATGTGATATTGTCGAAGTCAAAGGATATCAATGGAAGAATTAGAAACTTCCTAGGACTCACACAACAATTAAGCAAGGATCTTCTTACTTGCTTCCTGTTTGCGGTTCTCTAGCACATGCAGTATGAATTGCACGCTACAGTGTTACTCTTACACCATAAGAGCGTACGTGATACGAGTGCAGATGATCAATTAAATAGTGCAAGTGTACACTGTTGTAATCAAGTAATATAGAAGTAAGTAAAGTATCGTTCCCACAAGGATTGATCACTAAGTACCAAAATGAGTAATTTTAACTCTATTCAAAGTCCTAGGGGTCAGATTTCACTTAACAAATTCCGGATTGAATCACTTATCTATTCTAGCCCGATTTATTCCACATGATTAATAGTCGAGTTTCCCTAATTTAATTACTAGCCTCTTCCAAGGTCAAGCAATTCTATAATTAATTGCTAATCCAATATATTCCTAAATGAATTTAAGTAATTAATTATGCATTAAGATTTATAGAACTCAGTAAGACTACACAACTCATATGAATATATTCCTATTTCATATGCAAGTCATGGTTTTAATTATAGGGTCTACATACATGTATCTCCTTCTGGTCTCAACATACATATTGGAATCATTCAAAAGATGGCCAGTCAAATGAAAGCATTAAGAATAATAATTAAAACTCAATCATGAAGGATAAATTAAAACTAGATTTAATAAGTTAAGATTCAATCCATCATTAGTAAGCTATGTCATCACCCTAGGAAAATGAAAGTTTAGCACATGATGAAATTAAAAACAAAAACAAAATAAATTAATAATGCATAAAAATTGAATATTAAATTCTCAAATATAAATATACAACCAAGAGATGCATGAAAAATGGAGAAATCTAGCCATCCATTTAGGAGGTAAAACCTTCCATGTAGGCAGCATGCAAAATGTAATATAATCCTAAGCCTTCCAAAATGGAGGCATGCAATGCATGAAATTAAATCTAAAAATTAATACAATGAACTCAAAAATGTTAGAGAAAGATCTCTCTCGGTCAGAGAAGGACTTCTCGCTGTCGGAGAAGGAAACCTCTGCTTCTCTCCTCTCCTCCCCTTGAGCTTCGCCTTGATCTCTATTTATAGGGGAAAAACCGCGTGCTACAGTACTGCTACAATGATCTAGCGACTACTATAGTGACTGCCGGCAAACAGCTATAGTATTCGGCGGCTGCTACAGTGAATGTCGGCAACAACTACAGTATCCTACGGCTGCTACAGTGCTAACATTGCTACAGTAACTTCCATTTTTATTTTTAAATACTATTTATTCCAAAAACATTATTTATTTATTAATTACATCCAAATTTATTATATTAAGCTCAAATATCATCCATAAAATCATCATATAAGGGAAAATAAATATGCAAATATTTTACTTATCAGTACGTCATTTTGCATTTAGTTATTAACACTGTACAGACTTAAGCCTAAACACTCTCAGTATCTAAACCTAAATTCTTCCACTTTACTCAAACATCAATGTTGACGAATTTGTTGTATGGCTACAAGCATCATGGAAGTATATGTCCATGATTCGATATATACTTATTTTCGTGTTTATGGATCTCATCTTGACATGCTACACGATTATCAAGGCGACATAGTTTTTGTTTCTTCTCTACCATATTAGCATTCTATCCACTTTACTACATAATTGTCTCATCTTTGCACACCTTCCTGTGTGTCAAAGGCTATTACTCATATGAGAGAGCTAACCTCACAAGCCTGTATGACATACTAGATATTGTATACTTTCACACAAACATATAAACCAATAATGATAAGTACTTCAATTAATCACATATGTAATACATAAAGTCTACAATTTTACATTTTACGTACACCAAGTGACCTTATATGTTTTTCAATGTCTCCTTAGCAATTGGTTTAGTCAGGGGATCAACAACCATACTCTTGGTCAAAATGTGTTGTACAACAATAACTTCTGTGTTATATAATCTCTTACAAAATTTTACTTAATGTGTATATGCTTGGTCTTACTATGATAATTGGGATCTTTAGTATAAGCTATGACTGCAATGTTATCATAGTGCACTAATACTGGATTGGTACTCTCATTACCAAATCCAAGATGTCTAATAAATCTCTTCAACCATAAAGCCTCTTGTACTGCTACAATGTATGCTATGAACTTGGCTTCCATAGAATGTAAAGTAATACATTTCTGCTTCTTATTCCTCCAACATGTGGCACTATTGTTCAGCAAGAAAGTATAACCTGAAGTCGATCTTCGCTATTCCTCATCTCCACCTAAATCAACATCGAAGTATCCAACTAGGCATAGATCCCTTCCATCATAGTATAGTGCATAGTCAGATGTGCCTTTTAAGTATCTCAAGATCCTCTTTATTGCTTTCCAATGATGCTCACCTGGGTTAGACTGGAACCTACTTACTAATCCTACGTCAAAGCAGATATCTAGCCTTATACACATCATTACGTACATTAGTCTACCAACAGCACTAGCATAGGGAACTTTCCTTATTTTCCTTGATCTAACTATGTTTGGGGACACGTATCATGGCTTAAGGTTACACCAGAAGCCACTAGGGTATCTATGGAATTGTAGTTGTTCATATTGAATCGTTCGAGAATATTTTTAATGTAATTTTCTTATAAAAGAGATAGGATTCTTTTTTAATCATCTCTTTGGATCTTAACACCAATTATATGCTCTACTTCACCCATGTCTTTCATTTCAAAATTTGATGAAAGCTATTCTTTAATAGCTATAACCAAACTCAGATTATTTCCAGCTAATAGTATATCATCTACATATAAGGATAATATAACAAAATTACCCTAAAACTGCTTGATGTAAACACAGTGGTCCTCTTCACTTATTTAGAAATCATAGGAGGTTATTGCTTTATGAAACCTCAAATGCCACCATCCAGATGATTGCTTTAGTCCATAAATAGACCTTTTGAGTTCACAAACTTTATTCTCTTTTCCTTTTTCAATGAAACCCAGTGGTTGTTCCATATAGATTTCTTCATCTATATCACCATTTAGAAATGTGATTTTAACATCCATCTGATATAATTCCAAGTCTAAACCGTTTACCAATGCTAGAATAATTCTTATAGAATTAAATTGTACCACGAGTGAGAAGGTATCTTCATAATCTATACCTTCATGTTGTGTGTACCCCTTTGTAATTATTCTTCCCTTATACTTATCAATTGATTGATCTACTTTTCTTTTAAATTTGAGAACCTACTTGTTCCCAATGACTTTTCACCCTTTTGGTAGGTCAACTAATTCCTAAACTTGATTCTTTCTCATTGAGTTCATTTCTTCTTCCACTGCCTTTTTCCATTCATGCTTGGCAGGACTTAATAAGGCTTCTTACACCAAGCATGGTTCATCATCCCTATTAAGAGTAACAACAAGTGCTTCACATTTTATTTAGAAGCATCTTTTAGGTATATTTTCACTGTTACTCTTTCTTGGGGAGTTTCTTGTCTTTGTCTTTTCTTTTGTCTATATCTTTGTGTTGTCCTTTCTAAGCTCCTACTTATATTGACATTTTGGGATGATTTAAGCCTACCAACATATTCTATACTTGTTTGTTCCTGTGTCTCATAAAGAGATATAGCGCGGTCAATTTCTCATCTTCTAGGGAATTCATTTTCCAGAAATGTATCATCTTTAGATTCAATTTAAGTCACTTTTCTATTTTCATTTTTCTACAAAGATTATCATGAAATTGGTAGGTTTGCTTGTGCCATCATTAACCTAACCATGTCTACAAGCATTTTATTTCTTCTTTAAGCAACCCCGTTCTGTTGTGGAGTGCCAGGGCTAGTTAGCTACCTAATTATCCCTTTTTCTTCATAAAGCTCTTTAAACTGAACAAACAAATATTCATGACTCAATCAATATGTAACACTTTAATTTTATTGTCCATTTGATTTTATACTTCATTTATGTATCGTCTAAAGCACTTAAGAGCCTTAGACTTATATGAGATCAAATAGACATAACCATATCGTGAATAGTCATCAATAAAAGTAATAAAATATCAAGCTCTATGCCTTGCCCTCACACTCATAAGACCGTAAATATCATAATGGATTAATTGCAATGGTTGTTATGATTTGGTTCCCTTACCAAAAAGTTTTTTGGTTGCCTTAACTGCCAGACACTTTTCACATAAAGACATTTTCATATTGGATATGGGACCTCGTAAACCTTCTTTTGCTAGTTTAATCATTTTATTTTGATTAATATACCATAGTCTAGCATGCCAAACAACCATATCAACAGTTGAATCAAAGGAAGTAGCAAAGCAATCATGTACATTATAATTATCAAAAATATAAATTATAAAGAACCTTTTTTAAAGGAAAGCTAAGCCATAAAATATAGAACTAGAAAATATGTCTACAATTTTATCATGAAAGTTTACATTAAACCCATAATCAACAAGACATTTTACAAAAATAAATTCCATTGGATGTCAAGAACCTGAAGCACTTCATGCAGGATCAAAGGTCTTTCCACCACATAAAGTTAATTTGCAAGTTCCAATACATTTACCTTCAATCTATGCATTGTTGCCTACATAAAGCCACTTACATCTATCCGGCAACTAACAATATTCTACATAGGATCCTCGATCCCTAGTCACGTGGTATGTTGAACTTGAGTCCAAAATCCAAGAAGAACATACATTCTCTATTAGAAAAGTAGTTCTTGAAACATAGGAAACATGTTAATTCACATAATTTACTAGTACCTTTTCACTCTCATTTTGCTCTGTGCAATCTCGTTCGAAATGACCCATTTTTTAGCAGGTAAAACATTTGACCTTCTTTAAGTTATTTTCCTTCTTCTTCCTGCCCTTTTTTCCTTTCTTCTTCCTTTTAACCTTTTATAAATTTGATTTCATCCTTCTTTCCATTCTTTTGGAATTTATTCCCCCTCTTGAAATCGAGTTTTGCATTAGAAGGACCTGCACCCTCGATGTAGTAGACATGACCAGAGGACTTATATGCCTCCAAGTACTCAGCCTTAAGTTCCAAGTGTTTAGTCACATCATTAAAATTTTTTATGCTTTCATTATGGGTTAGATTAACCATCATGTGCTACCAACTAGATGTCAATAATCTTATCACTGCCTAAACTTGTTGCTCATCAAACATGGTATGCCCAGCTTCCTTCAGTTCTCTAATCATATTTGGCATCTCTCTCAGATGTTGCTTCATGGAAGTGTTTAGCTTAAGCTTATACGTATCAAACTTAATAGTTAATCATCTAAGCTTAGAGGTGGACGTACCATCAAACCTATCTTTTAAAGCTGCCCATATGGCTTGCGCTGTTTCATTTTTCTCATATTCACACATGAGGTCGTCTGCCATTGTGCTCAGCAATGTAATTCTTGCAATGCTATTTTTCTTTTTACAGGCCCCATAAACCTCTTGTTCCCTCCTGTGCTAGGCTGTATTACCTCTTGTTAGGAGCTCAAATGTTGTTAGGTGTCACTACAACTGTTGTTAGGGGCTCAATTGCCTCTTGTTCCTCCAAAATATATTGCACCTTTTGGTGACAGATACCGCAATTGTCACCATTCAATTTGTCCCCTTTATTTAACTCAGCGATAATATTCTTAGTTGTCATTTTCAATTCTGTGACAAATCTATTCCACATTCAATATATCTCTCTAAGAGAATCGATCTATTGAACATATCATCGATAATATATATAGCACAACACAGTATACAATGTGAAATACTTTTATTATTCCTAACCAGAAAAATAATAATACTACTAAATTCATTATCAGAAGCATATGTTTGTATCTCCCATCACTTAAATATTAGCTACATCACTAAATTTTGTCAAAAATTATATATAAGTACTTCTACAACTCTAACTTTTAGAAGCATCAACTCCTAAAAGCTCTCACTTATCAAAAAACATATAGCATTACATAAAATAATCAACTAAAACATGCTTCATTATAACATAAATAGGACAATATGCTATCTACAATATATGAAAATATGTTTATAACACATTCAAATATTAAAGTAGATATTGAAATGGTTTAAAACATTAATCACACTTATAACATCATAAATATATATATCAATTGGTGTCCAAAATACTCTTATAGCATATCATATTAAAGACCTCAAATTTAGGGATTTTTAAAAACAATATGTATTTCATTTGGTGTGGCACGTGCCCCCACATGCCCTAAGAAGACAAAAATTAGAAAAAATAGGAAAAAAACCACTCTCACAAGTGGCGCATGACAACGACACGCCATCTTCCATCCCTCACCTAAAGACACGCGCCGCTCTCTGTCGGACTATAGTCTCCACGTGTCAAACGGAGATGCCACATGGCCTCACACGCCACGTGGCTTTTCTGCCTCAAAAAAAATTTAGAACTAAATAAATTAAGTTTTTTTGGGGGAGAATTGAGCCTCCATTTGTTGGCCTTAGAGTAGAGGAAAAAAACTTTGTTTTCCTTTGGCCCAAAAATCTATCAACTCACAAAATCCCTTTTTTTTAAACAACACAAATGATGCCGTCAATTAAATGGAGGAGACGCCCTATGACTGAAACGACATCGTTTTGACGAGAGAGGTCATCTTCAACCTCTCACCAGGTCAAATCTGACTCGGATGGAAGGAAGGGTCTGGTCGGTCAGACCCGAAACTTCTCTCCTCCATATCTCCTCCGTCTGATATTCGCTTCTCGCGTTCTTAGTGTCGTTTTCTTCGTTTTTCAACCTCTACGCAATAAGGCTAACTGTAAAACCTATTTCTCTATTTTTTAAACAGCCCAGTTTCAAAAACAAAGTTTTTCTTTTTTCTTTTTCTTTTTTTATATAAAGTGTTGTCTTCCGGTTTTCTTACATTATAGGGATCTAGTTTACTCCTTCTATGTCTACAAAATATATTCCAATGATGATAAGACACAGAAAGCAAGGATAAAACGCAAAACATTCTTAATTCACACATATAAAAAAACAACCAAAAGGATAACTGGAACATATTCTCATAGCCATATATTAGGATCTGTGAATTATATCATAATGAAAATTTTAGACATCCTGGGTCAAAAAAGACAGCAAAAAAGATATACACCCACAAATGCATATATATAGCAACGTATTATAAACGGCATATATATATATAGAAGCGGAAATATTTGTTTATGGAGAAACAAAAAAACAAACAGAGATGGACATATAGGTAGAAACAATATCACAGAATTTATATGGAACTAGCCTCAAGGAAAACCAGGCTCTAATACTATATAAGAATATTGGGTGTTCCTGGAGTGCGACCATTAATCTTTAATACCCACACTAATCAAATCAGAGTTGTGGAAACGATTATGACACACAATAAATACACCACGACAAGAAGAAGAAGAGAGAGAAATATAGTAGAGGGAATAAAGAATCAGTGTGTCAGAATATCTATATTCAAGTACTTCACAACTGAACCTCTTACGCCTATTTATAGTGTTCTACGCACCCCTTCCTCTCTACTAACGTATTCTTTCATCAGAGAGACAACACATCTTTTTGATTGAGAGACATATTGTATCGATGAAACAATATCACAATCATATTCTATCGCTCAAATAATATGACTCATAATAAATGGGAAATATCACATATGTCTACATAAGCTTTTGTATTATTTATACTTTGACCCCAATACTATTGGGCTTGGGACTAATCCACTTAGGGTGGACTAAGGCTATTTTCCAACACATTTTTTTATAACTTGCTTTTTTTTATAAATAGGTCTGGAGATTGTTTTAATTATAGTATTAATTTTGTGTAATTTATGTGCTCACCTACTTAGTTTTCTTTTAAAATTTTAATTATTTTAAGTTTGTTTTTGTTAATCATCAGATGATGAAAAAAATTTTCAAAACGTTAAATAATATTGTAATATACAAAAATATTGAAAGACTTGGGAACAATCAGTGTCGGTCTCGTTTAATTATTGTTTGGTTTTTTTTTTTCTAGTTTTGGCTTTTTCGCAGCAAATCATATGTGTATATATATATATATATATAAAATATCCTACGACCCTACTACTTTTCTTTAGAAGAAAATTAAGCCCTTCATGCCTTATCACAAATATCGGTGAATATAACAATACTTTTTGGGTGGTCGTTTTTAATTCATTTTTTGTTTTGAAGTTGCTTCAATAATATGTGCACAAATGTTTGGTTTCTTGAATTGTTTGAAGAAAGAGGAACATTTTTACTCTCTATTTTCAAAATATAATTGATTTATAACTATCTCACTAGAATTCAGAAATTAGATATGTTGATTTAAATTAAACTTTTTCCCAATTTAAGTATGTCTTACCTCACATTTACTTAACGAGAAATAAACAAAGGATTTTATAAAAGAACCGAATGAAATTTTGGATGCATCTCTTTTGTGCTTCACAATTTCTCTCTATTGTGACAAATATATTCAATATCAACCAACCAGTTACATTTAAGCATGTTGTGACTTAAATTCCAATTATCATGAATATCTATTGATATTTTCATCTTTAATAAGCTTAATTGAACTCTTAGAGTCGTTTCTCAAGCAAATGTATCTATGGTTCCCATCTTATGCCCTTTCAAGACATATAAAGCACTCCCAAAGTTCAAAACCACTAAAGGATATCCATTGTGGATATCAAGCATGAAAGCTTCAATTACATTCCCACTATAGTCTAGCCAAGGTCTTCATTCTTCGCCATAAGACCTTGGATCTTGATTCATCTGTATCTTGGCTGCACTAAAGCTAGATAATATGGCTTTAGCTTGCAAATTAAAGAAGTCTGAGAACACTAGAGTTGATGTTGTCAAATACCTTCTCAGTGTGCCTCTTCCAAATCAAATAAGCCATTATATAGTAACAAACAAATCTTTCTAAGGTCCATCATCCTTCCCCATATTTTCATTGAAATTCATGCAACACCAAGTCTAAAGCTCACAATTGAAAAATCTCACATAGAAGTTGGGTTATTTAACAATTTAAAGTCAGAATGCTTTTACCTCTACACAATAATCTTGTAAAACATGGAAAGAATCTTCAATATCTTAATTACACCAAGTGCAGGAGTCCGTCTCACTAATGCTACTAATTTCATTTTTGCTTCATTGGTAAGTAATAACCTGTTATGCAACGTGAGCCAAAGAAAAGACTTGAACCTTTATGGTATACTTAGCTTCCAAACTTTGTTTCATACAACATTCTCCCTTGAGTCTTCTTCTCAAAAAGATTGTATGCCAATTTAATGGAGAAATTTCCATGTCATTCAAATTTCTACATGACTACTTCCTCTCACCTCTTCTAGTTGCATGTTTAGTTCCTTGTAAAACAAAATTTTAAGTGTCTTTTAATTCCTTTACACATATGCGAGCAATGGTTTCGTCTATCAATGGTAAGAAACAAGTCATTTTCACACTGGTATTTAATTCTCAAGACTCTAGTCCGTAAAACATCTTTGTTGTTGATTAAACCCCACTCAGTCTTTATCATCACTAGTGCAAAAAAGTTAATTTGGCATCAATTAAAATTGCATTTTAATCACAGCATTTAGGATGTAACGAAATTAACCGTAACGAAAAATATATATTACGGTGTCAGTTACTCAAGATATGATGCTGTAAATGAATGTATAACGGCATCGCATTATAACTAAACCGACGCCATAATAAATGCTTGACAAATGAATTTCCAATTCCATCACAAATTTATTTTTTAAAATTTTCAAATGCCACGTGGCATGTTCGTAGGAGAACACCTCATTGTTGGTTCAACCATGTGTCTCCTCCTCGCGCTGCCACATGTCCACCCTCCTCGAAGTGCACCAAATGTCTCCTCCTTGGGCTGCCACATGTCACCTCCGAGCGTTACCACATGCCTACACCTCTTAAATCTTGAAAATGCCTCCCTTCTCATTCAAACCCACGACCTCATGCTTCTAGTACCTTCGCGCTCAAGCCTTTACCAATTGCGCCGAGATGAACCTGCGTTATTTTATTACATAATGTAATATATATAATATCATCATAATATCAAAATTAATTATATATATAAATATAATATTATTAAAAATAAATTAAATTAAATAAACAATATTTATAAATTTATGATTAATTAATTTTAAATTCAATAAATTTTAAATCTTTAATAAATCTTTTTATAACTACATTTTAATCAATTTTCTAAATCTAAATTATATTTTTAATTAAAATTACTTATTAACTAATAATTTATTTTTAAATAAAATTAAATAATAACTAATATAATAATATTAAAAATATTATTTTAGTAGAAAATTTTAAATATAATATTAATAAATAATAATATAATTTCATTACTAATAATATTTTATTTTTAATTAAAATAATTTAATAATTAATTTTATAATATTATTTTTAATTTAAAATTTTATAATTTTAGATTTTTGCAATGAAATTTGCCACGAAAAAGTTCTGTGACAGTGTGCCACGGATCTTTTTGGTGGCAAAAAATGTTACCACAAAATTTGCAACGGAATTCTATGGCAAATTTAGCCACACAACTTTTCCATGGTTAATTCCATGATAAATTTAGCCACAGAAAAATTTCAGATGAAATTTTTGACAGAATTTACCACGGAAAAAATTCAATGATAAATTTCATCGGAAATTGAGTGTTTTTTTGTAGTGATCTATCTAGAAGCCACTACATCAACAATGATGAAGGGAAGTTGCAAAGTTAGCAGAGCTAAAGCAAAATTCATATAGAGAAATCGCAAAGTTAGCAGAGTAGTTAAGGTTTTTGTTGAAGGCATTAGGGCGTCAAATGGAGTAGGAACCAACGCAATATTTCCTTTTCTTTAGAAAAAAATAGTTAACATATTTCTAAGACTTCCTTAGAGCCATG
The DNA here is from genome assembly GCA_963242795.1 of Inga leiocalycina. NCBI lineage: Eukaryota > Viridiplantae > Streptophyta > Magnoliopsida > Fabales > Fabaceae > Inga > Inga leiocalycina. Next base: position 29,464,346 of record OY725320.1, on the reverse strand, counting down.
TCGGCTATAATTAAGGTCTTGGTTTCCTATAACACCCGACACTAAAAATAAGCTCGGTAAATAAATTATAATTATGGGTTAAATTCCACCCATAAATTGATCATCCATTTTTTTTAATAATTAAATAGGTTTGGTTCAGTAGTTAAAAGAAATTCATTAATTTCTACTAGATGGTCCTAAGCTATAAATGACCCACTTAAAAAAATCATTTATAATATAATTATATTTTGGGAAAAATTATTTTCTTAAATTTATTTATAGTATTTAATTACAGTTATGACATGTTATATTTCAAATTTATTTATTTCACAATTAAATTCCAAAACTTTATATTAATTATGGCTTCTAGTGCTTACTAATTAAACTGATTCCATAATTATTATTGTTATAGCATCTTAACTACAGCATTAGTTGAATAAACAACTGATGTCATATTGTACACTACTGCGTTAATTACATTTCAAACAGAAGCGAACTTATGTCACATGAATTATCACTTCTGTTCTTCAAGTAACTGATGTCATATTGTATACAGCGTCATTTACACATAAAATAGAAGCAAAATTATGTCACATGAATTATCACTTCTATTCTTCAAGTAACTGATGCAAAATTATTTAGTTAAATTAGTGTTTTATAGTGGTGCATAAATGTTTTATTTTGAAGTCTACCATAATGAACACACAAACTATCACTTTTCTTTTGGTTGCACACCTCTTTCCACGGCATAAGATGAATCTTCTTTTTCTGATTATGAGATCCCAAAGAAAACCTCTAACATATTTTAAGCTCGTCACAAATAGCAAACGGAAGTAGGCATATCTACATGGGGTACACAAAGTATCACTTGAACCACCGAAGTAGTCAAGTCACTTTCCAATGTGATATTCCTAGGAAATGGAACTTTGTGTTGTGAATCCCCAAGCCTAAGGTCTTGTTTGTTTTAACTGCTTGTTATAATAAAGAGCGTCCGCATTCCAAGCTCATCAGAGTTATGAGAAAAAAATTTCTCTTCACTAAAACAACGTAGTTTCACTTAAAAGAGAGATTTGAGCCGTTGATACAGAAATAATCAGAATCATCTTTGTGTCACCTATTTCTGAACATATCTAGTATCTTAAAATATTTTTTGAGTAACATACAATATCCTAAAATAATTTGTAATGCTTTTAACCCCTTAAAATATTTTTCCAGTTATATCCAGTGTATTAGCAAATTATTTGTAATTTTATTCTTAATGTATTTTTTCAACTCCAAAATTACTTTAAAATATTAGATACTACCGAAAAATATTTTAGAGTTGGTAAAAATTAATAAATCGGTATTCTAAGTTTTGGATGCTCGTTACTATTGAGAAAAATATATTAACAATAAAATTGTAGTCATCATCCTAAAACATTAGTTACAACTGAAAAAATATTTTAAAGGGTTAAAAGCACAAAAAAATATTTTAAAGTAATTTTGGGAGCTAAAAAAATAAATTAAGGGTAAAATTGCAATTATTATGCTAACACATTGGGTACAACTGAAAAAATATTTTAAGGGGTTAAAAATAGTAAAAATTATTTTAGGACGAGAAGAGAGAGGTGACTCATGAACGGCCAATCATTTCTGTATCAACTGCTCAAATTTCTCTTTTAAGTGAAACTACGTAATTTTGGTGATGAGAATTTTTTTTCTCATCACTTTGATGAGCCTGAAATGCGGACGCATAACAAAGAATAACCTTTACCATAGTAATAATATAGAGTCCATATTACTTGCTCAATGTTTCTATGAGCTTATGAGCTAACGTGGTTTTGCGGGACAAGTTCATAAGCTCATAAATCCGCTGAGTAGGTAATGCGTGCTCTAATAATTATATATTCTAATATAAGCACATACAATTTTTTTTGTGATTTTATTCTCTCTTTTTTGGTTCAAATTTGTGATTTTATTCTAATTTAATGTTTTTTACCTTAACTATGGGAATAGTCTCTCCCATAATAACCACCATTTCTTAAAAATGAGGAACCAGTATTCATGACTTTTTTTTTTTTTACCAGCCATGACTTTACATATGTCGATCCTTATTCTCATATTTCTCTATTAGTTTCATTGACCTTGCCTGCAAAAATTTATTTATGGTTGTTTGGTCTAAAGAGGAAACTTTGGTTCAATTGACGTATGGAAAGAGGGAAGAGAGGCTATAGAGAGGAGGGTGTCTCCATTGATCTTTCTCTTCATTTACTCTCCATTTAATGTCCCTATCATTATATCAATTTTTAATGGTTAAGATTTAATGATAGATTTTTTTAATATTTAAAATTATAGTAATATTTTTATATCTATCATTAAATCTTAACCATTAAAAATTAATCTAATGGTAAAGACATTAAATGGAGAGTAACTAAAGAAGGAGGTCAATAGAGACGCTTCTCTCCCAACGCTATAAGAAAAAGAGTACGTAGATCAAAAGCAATGTCACCTACAAACTCTGTTAAATATATATATATATATATATATATATATATATATATATATATATATATATCTACCATTCTCCTTTCTTTAATAATGGATTTTACGCTTTTAATGATTGATTTGTTGTGTTTTGAATTTATATATGTATGGTTTAAACTCCTGAATTAGAAGAAACCCAGGTATAGCTATCAAGTTATTTGTGATTTGAGACCTCCACTTCGCTTGACATTTGATTGTATCGGTGCTTTCGCTTATCCTATTAAGTTTTTATATTCAAAATACTTGTCTGGCAATCAACACAAAACATTTACAACTATAAATGTGGTATAAAAGTCCCTATTAAAAATTATATTGATAAGAATAACATGATAGATTTTTATACACACATAGTTCAGATACTTTGTGAGTTTTTGTTCCCACAGAATACCGGCACTTTGATTTAGGCCGTTATCAACTATAAAATTTTCAATGAGAGTCTTTTCTCTAACTTTCCTTTATAAAATGATATAAGTCACTTGTCCAAGTTCATTACATAGAAAAATGGATTAAAGTTTTTTTGTTGGCATACAGAAAAATGGACCGATGAACTTGGTAATTAATGACACTCTTTCATCACATTTTGGGTACAAGTACAACTTCTTATATCTCAATATTTGTGGTGTTGGGATATTTAAATAAATTTCTGGCCAATATTGTGTTATTTTGTTTGAATTAAATTATTGAGAAACAAAATATTTAGTCTTATGATTTTCTTCAGTTTTTAATTCGGTCCCTAGCTAGAGTTCTGAATTCTAGTTTTGATTAATGAACTTCTAATCAGCTCCATTGAGTAATTAAATCAGTCCTCGTACTTTTCTAAAGTTTTCAATCGAGTCCTTATGCTTGCCAGCTATACGATTTATATAAAGTTGGCGATGATGTGTCTGATTTTGATTCTGTGCTACCATATTACCTTGACATTAATATTACTCCTCAGTTGCATTATAAACTATATTTTATATTTAGAATTTGAGATAGTGTCATTTTCCCTCTTAACCTTGGCCATGCCACCACAAAAATCATCAAAATTAAGCAGTTTTCTTTTAATTTTTATAGTATTGTTTGTGAGAGGATGTAGAACGATAAAAAAAATGGTGGCAGAGAGAATCAAAGTTTGTGGTGGGTGTCAAATGTTTAATCCAAAGGCGTAACACATGGTTATCATATGTAGGTGTGATGATAGCAAACTTAAGGGGAGAGGTCAATATCAAAAGACTAACATGTTAGAAGGGAGAATCCTTTAAATTGATAAACCCTACACTTCACCTGGTCTCCATCTCTCAATGAAAAAGTCAATGTAATGAACACAAACACAAAGGAGAAAGTTCAATCCCAAAAAATTAACCTGTTAGTAGGGAGAGCCCCTTAAACTTATAAACCCCACTCTACTTATGATATTTTCTAATATGGGACTCACAACAGGCTAATAGTTTTTTTGCCAGCATCACGGAGGCTAATATGCGACATATAATAAATGTCCAAATTTTAAAAACACAGAAAAAGACTTAAAGAGACAAACACACTTGAACTTCATTCTCTGTGAAAATTATTGAAAAATAAAAGTCCCGATCATACATAATCTCATAAATGTCAAAGTAAGCTTAAAAATGGGCTGAAAATAGTGTTCTCATAAATGTCAAAATTGGCATATGAATATAGGATAATTTGATTACAGAATAAGGATTAGTTAGCAGGCCCTTGTTAGACTTATCTGCAAATTACTTGGAACCTTCAAGACCGTACCTAACACAAGAATATGTTCCCTGCACATAAATTCAAAGCCATCATTGGAGACCCCAGAATAATTATCTGCATAGATTACTTTATAAAAATAAAGTACATCATTATTGAAAGCACATGGCTACTATTAAACTGTATACTTTCTATTCCAAATAATATTTTAATTTCTCAATATCAATTATGTGAAATTAATGAAGTAATTGAAAACAATTCAAATTATAACAGAGTTTATGTATTATAATATAAAAGTAACATGGTAATAGAACCTGGATCGGACCAGAAATCAACCAGTAGATTGGTACGGTCAAGTCCGGAATTTTTTTTTTAAATAGATTTTTTTAAAAAAATTTTTCTTTAGAAATTCATATTAATAAGTCTAAAATCTTCAATTTTACAACGGTTTGGTCACGAGTTAGTTCTAGTTTGACTCCAGTGTAACCCATTGACCATTGACCCAGTACCCTTACCAATTCAATGACCGATTTAGATTTAATTACTTTGAAAAGTAATCATTAAAATATATTTAAAATCTTCTTAGAGAAGCAATTTCTCTTCTACTTTGAAAATATTATTGCCTCAGAAGTTAACAAATTTTATGCAGATCAATAAGGAAATTAATAATGGTGATTGGTGAAACACCAAACATCCTACCATATTGATTTTTTAAAATTTTTGTGAAACCAACAAGTAGAGCCAATAATTTAAAAACTTTTACACCAAATGATGATCAATTGATCATAATAATTTAACATTCTAATTGTACAGTATATCTCCAACATGGGTCTCCTTCTCCTTCTTCCCTACCATTATAAACTGCATTAAACTTTGGCTACAGAAAATCAAACTTGTTAACACAACAATGGACACAATCTCGTTCTCTGTTCTTTCATTCTTATTGCTATCTTCTTTCTTGTTTCACTCTTCAGTACTCTCAGCTTCTTCTCCAGAAAGAGAAACATTGGAGATTGGGATCATCATCGGAGGTGGTGGAGATGATCATGCCCCTGCTCCTCCCGTCAACTGCCCACCTCCTCCGCCTCCGCCTCCGCCGTCCCGGCTGGAGAAAGCACGGCGGGTGCTTCTGAAATTCGCCACCACAATCAACGACCCCAATTACTTCACCAGCAACTGGAATGGTCCCAACCCTTGTCAATACAGAGGAATCAAATGTGACAAGTATCCAAATTCAAGTGAGCAAGCGGTTTCAGGATTAGATTTCAACCAAGCTCGCTTCTCTTCTCGTCAAGGTTCAACCTTGGGCCTCACCGGAATCCTAGATTCCATTCCAGAATTAACATTCTTCCATGTCAACTCCAACAATTTCTCTGGACAAATCCCCACACAAATCACTAAATACCCATTTTTCTACGAGCTCGATCTAAGCAACAACAAGCTCGTAGGTGAATTCCCAAGAGATGTTCTTTCTTCAAAGCAACTTCTTTTCTTAGATCTCAGGTTCAATAACCTCACCGGACCAGTCCCTCCAGAACTATTCAACATGGATCTAGACGTCATCTTCATCAACAACAACAAATTCAGCAGCAACCTCCCATGGAATTTCGGCAACACACCTGCGAGATACCTCACATTCGCCAACAACAAGTTCACTGGTCAAATCCCAAAAACCATAGGAAATGCGTCAAACACTTTGACCGAAGTTCTGTTCCTGGGAAACCAGTTTTCTGGGTGCTTGCCTTACGAGATTGGGTTCCTGAAAAAGGCCATAGTCTTCGATGTGAGCAACAACTCGTTGACGGGTCCAATCCCAGAATCTTTCGCTTGCTTACAGAAGATTCGGTTCTTGAATTTAGCTCACAACAAATTCTACGGCTCTGTTCCAGAATCAGTGTGTGAGCTTCCTGGGATTAGCAACAATGGGAATCTTACGTTAACGGATAATTATTTCACTGAAGTTGGACCTCAGTGCAAGAAGCTGATAAAATCGAAGGTGCTTGAAGTGAGCAGTAATTGCATAAATGGACTTCCCAATCAGAAATCGCCTGAAGAATGTCATAAGTTTTGGTCTTACGTGAAGCCATGTCCCAATGAATGGTCTCCTAAGACTGTTCCATGTAAGAAACAATATCCCAAGTATGATGAATCGGCTGCTTCTTCTTCTCCTGCGCCTGTGACTTACGAGTCTCTGAAGCCGACACGACATCGTTTAATGTGAGCCTAAGCATGTTGGGTTGGTGATTATTTGTTTTTGGCTTATTAGCTTGCATGTATTTTGCTGCTTCAGTTGTGTTGGCTAATATATTTTATTATTGTGAATTCACTTCTTTTGTGCCTCATTAAGGCGGTAATTAATGAATAAGCAGCAATGTAACCAATTTGGTTTCCTCCAGTATATTTCTTAAAAAGAGTACTAGATCATATAAATTGCAATGTGTGGCATTGATATGTCTTATATTTTCACCAACTATTTGGTTCTTCTTGTTTTCTCTTGCCCATTTAAAAGAAGCCCGATATATATTAATATAATTGATGAGGTCTATAATACATTAGAAGTGTGACCCAGAAACTATTATAAAAATTTAATCCGTTCCTACTTGAATATAAAAGAAAATTAGGCACGCCATGCCTAACCACAACCTATATATATATATATATATATATAATATTATATTGGCATCCAGAGAAGCAACTAGAGCATAAATGGTTTCAAATTGAAGTTTCCTGGTTGGTAGTATGTGACATTATTTGTAAAACAGTACACTCTACATAAATATAAAACTTTGTTTTAATTGCTTACATCCTTTCCCCACTGTTGTCTAATAAAAACATGACATGTGTCCTTTTCTTTTCCTGCTCATCATTATCATCTCTCTCTATCTGCAGCTGTGGAATTTGAAACCCGGACTCGTCACTAAACCGGTCAGGGTGTTGGGTCAAGAGTCAGTGAGTTAAACCGGAGTCAAATCGGGCTTAGACCGGAGAGGTATAAAAAATTAAAAAAAAATTTCAACCAATAGAGCAATACTTGCAGTAAGAATCCCAAACCAAATGGCAATGACAGAAAGTAAAACTAAGGATATCTATTAATCAACTACTATATTATAATAAGGGAAACAACTAAAATTTGTCAGGTGCTAAGGGAGAGGGCTTAAGACGGAGGTGCGGAGAAGAGAAGACAGAGTGAGGTGCTGAGAGTGAGAAGTGAGAATTGAATTGAGAAAACGAATACCTCAGTTTAGCCATTTAGGTTTTTTTTTAAAAAAATGTCGCTTGGTTCAGCATTCAGGAAAAAAAAACTAGTGACCCGGGTTTGACTCTCTCGGTCGGGTTAGCCAGGTCAACCTGGGTTGACTCGGTGACTCCGGTTCAGTGGCAAACCAGACCGGTTTTCCGACCGGCCCGCTGGTTTCCGATCCAGACCGATCAGTTTGATCCGGGTTTACAAACCATGAATATTATGGCACCAAAGTTTAGATCCTGAATTGTTTGACACTTGACCAGATTAAACTGTTCACGCACGCACAAGGTACCAACTCTTGTAACTTTTCGTATGTCGCCATTTGATGGGTACGATTTAATTATATAGCATTTGTGGTCAACGTTATACATAAATATTTGGGAAAATCATTTTTGGGTCCCAAAGACTAAAGATAATAGCAAAAAAGTCTATGAGAAAAGTTAAATATCATAAAAGTTTCTAGGGACTTTTTTTATATTATTTCCCAAAGTTAAATGACAAAGATGCCCCTATAAAAATTGCAAAACGAAATTTTTTGTTTACAACTTTTGAAGCTTGTATTCACAATATATTGAGTCATGTTAACAACTTCTATCTCATGGCTGCTTAAAACAATCTTTTCTCATATTAACTTTGCGAAATGCTTTGTTTACAACTCATGAAGCGTGTATTCACAACATATTGAGTTATGTTAACAACTTTTACCTCATATCTTCTTGGAACAATATTTTCTCACATTAACTATGCGAAATGCTTTTTTTACAACTCGTGAAGCGTGTAATCACAACATGTTGAGTCATGTTAACAACTTCTACCTCATGTCTTCCTGAAACAATCTTTTCTCACATTAGTTATGCGGAATGCTTTGTTTACAACTCGTGAAGCGTGTATTCACAACATGTTGAGTCATATTAACAACTTTTAGACTCAACTTCTATACCTTCCATTTTGCAATTTTATATGGGGGAATCTTTGTCATTTGACTTTGGGAAATAATATCAGAAAATTCCCTAACGACTTTTATGATATTTGACCTTTCTCAGGGACTTTTTTGATATTATCTTTGATCCTTGGGGCCTTAGAGTCATTTTCCTTAAATATTTTAATATGAGGTGTGAAAGGAGAAAATGGGAAATTAATTAATGAAGGGATGTGTGTCAGATAGGGTCAGAGTGTGTATGTACAAAAGTAGAGCTAGGAATACAGGGCAGCCCGCAGGTTGTGATCTGGCCCGCACGGCCGCACCAACCCATGAGTCACGTGGTGTGGGCCTATACGGCCTGCACTTCTGCGAGCTGACAAAATGCCAACCATAACCCTTAGGGTGCGTTTGGTTTGAGGGGAGGATAGGGGAGGGAGGGTGGGGAAATTACAATTTTGGACAAAAGAAACCAAGAATTTACCCTTTCAATTTTTTAAATTTTGGGTTCCCGCTCAAAATTTACTTTATCATTCTTTTTAAATTTTGAATTCCTGCCCAAAATTTAAATTCTTTCAACCCAAAAAGGTAATTTACCTACCCTCTCATTCCCTCCCACCCCTCCCCTCAAACCAAACACACCCTTAGTGTGCGGGTTGCAGGCCAGCCCGAGGGCCCGCATTTTTTTTGAAAAAAAAATTCCTACTTTTTAAAGAAGGCCTAAAATACGAGATACATATATATGAGTCATTAAATTTACCTTCCTTGTATCAATCATTTCTCTTATAAAAATTTAAAAATATAATCCTCAAATTAAGAGATAAAGTTGTCAAATTTGTCAAAGTTTATAAACAAAACATAAACTTATTCTCAAGCAACCAATATATAATAATTTTGTTTAGAGAAGAAGGGAAGAGGCTAAGATTTTTTCTCTTTGAATTGGGAGGTACCAAGATAAGAGTGAAAAACTTATAAGTTTTATAAAATTATTATATGTAAAAAAAATATTTGCTGACCAACCCGCCAACCCACGGGTTGGCTGGCATCAACCTGCAGACCCGCATTTTTGCTGGTTAGGCAAACCCTGTTCTAACCCACGGGCCAGCGGGTTGAGCCCGCGGATTGAGCTCGTATTACTGGCTCTATACAAAAGCATAAGAAGGAATTCTAACTAGGCAAAATTCTAGAAAAATATAGTCAAAATTAGGAAATGACAAAATGGTGTGGTAAATTTATGAATCCTAAATCAGAGCAACCGTAGGACTCTGAGCTTTGAAATCTTGAGACAATGACGAAAATTCCCTCAGTTTAGTTTAAAAAAAGAATAGAGGGAAGGCCGAAATTGAATTGGTGGGTTGAAAAGGAAGTGAGAAACGATAAACCTAAGAGGGGAAGGGGGTGAAGGGCTTGGTGCGGCAATTGGAAGGGAATGGTGGTCTCTTGGCCAAGCTTCGGTGGCATGTGGCAGAGTTAGAAGGTGGTAACTGAGAAATGACAAACCTAGGAGAGGAAAGGGGCGATGGGCCCAGCGCAACAATTGGAAGAGAACAACGATCTCTTGACCGAACTTTGGCGGCATGCGACGGAGTTGGAAGGTGATAACTGAGAAACAACACCTTAGCTTCAGCTCAATTATTGTCAACTGGGTTGTTTTGCTTTGGGACTTTGTTGGCTTAGTTTTCAGTTATGAAAAGCTTCGGTTGTCAAATGTTCTCTGTCTTCACCGTTATTCTTTAATCCCTTTAATCTAATCATCTTATTGTTTATATTTATGATTTTATTAACAACACAACCTTCTACATTAATGACTTCACTTCTTTATTTAACATCTTCATATAAAAAAATGGGAAAGTAACAAGTTAGATACCTAATAACAACGCCTGTCGCTTTATTAACAACATCAGATTCAACATTAATGACTTGACTTCCTTGTTTAGCATCTTCATAGGGAAGAATAAGAAAGTAACAAGTTCGATGCCCAATAACAATACTTCTCGCTTTATTAACAAAACAACCTTCTATATTAATAACTTCACTTCCTTATTTAACATCTTCGTATGAAAAAGTAAGAAAGTAACAAGTTTGATGCCCAATAACAACACCTGTCATTTTATTAATAATATCATATTCTACATTAACGACTTGACTTCCTTGTTTAACATCTTTTTAGGGAAAAATGGAAAGTAACAAGTTCGATGCCCAATAACAACACCTCTCGCTTTATTAACAACTAGTATTTTGAACCCCAGACCAGACCGGCCGGTTCGACCCGGGAACCAAAAGGGAAACTGGTCCGGTCCAGTTCATCAATTTTTTATTTTAAAAAAATCAATTTTCTTAACTTTTTTTCTTTAGAATTTCATATTAATAAGTTTAAAATTTTCAATTTCTTACCGGTTTGACTTCGATATGACCCACTGACCCTTAACCCAGTACCACAACCAGTTCAGTGGCCGGTCCGGGTTTCAGAACCTTGTTAACAATACAACCTTCTACATTAACGACTTCACTTCCTTGTTTAACATCTTCGTATGAAAAAATGAGAAAGTAACAAGTTTGATGCCCAATAATAACACATGTCGCTTTATTAACAACACTAGATTATACATTAATGACTTCACTTCCTTATTTAACATCTTCATAGGAAATATGGAAAAGTAACAAATTCGATGCCCAATAACAACACCGTTCGCTTTATTAATAACACCAGCTTCTATATTAATGACTGCAATTTCTTGTTTAACTTCTTCATAGAAAAAAATTGGGAAAGTAACAAGTTTGATACCCAATAACAATACCTATCTTTATGTTAACAACATAGTATTCAACATTAACGACATGGCTTTCTACTTTCACAACTTGCTATATTTATCAGATGTTATCTGATGACAGTCTATATAATTACATTAACCAGTAACCTAAAACCAAAAAATGTGTGATTGTGACTCTTTTACACACAATGACTCTTTTACACATTCACATATTTAATGACAAGGGAACATTAACATTGCAGTAGTACATAATGCTTCATTGTCACTAACATTGCAGTACATAAGACATTGTGAATACATTAATTATAAAATGGATTAGGCATATGACAGCAACCCATCTCCCAAAACAATTATGAGTGGGTTGACAGTAACTTTACAACAACATAAACATTAGTTTCAAAGGTATAAGTTCAAAATATTGTAGGTCCTTGTATTTGTAAAAGTGTTACTTTAAAAGATAACTGCATCTAATATCAGTTTGGATTTGGATGTTTGCTTGTCCTTCTAGAGTGACCGACTTCAGTGTTATCACCTGTTTTAGCTACTTCACCTTCATAGAACCACCATTGTATTGAATTTTACCTTCATCATTACATACAAATTTTCCTCCAACATGGAAATAATAAAATAGTTCATTCAAAGATGATAACCCTTCATTACATGTCATTTTGCATGCTTATCTAAAAAAAACAATTTACATCACTCTTAAGAATGTCAGTTCAGTAAGCTTGTGACATAATGTTTATTAAACCAAGTAACTTTTCGTATCATCACTCACAACCTACTATTAACAATAACGCTATATGTTTTAACATCTCCATCTTCACTATTAACAACACCCACATATCACCACCCTACATCTATTATTAACAACAACATAATTTATTTTAATATCTCAATCTTCACTAATAACAACACTCCCCCCATATCATCACCCTGCGACTACTATTAACACCAAGACAATAGTTTTTCACATCTCCATCTTCACTAATAACAACACCCTCCACCAACCTTACTATCGATCATTGACCAAACTTTCTACTGATGCAACTCCTATCACCGTTCATCCCGTAATCAGTCGCGAATAACGAAAAAGGCACAATCTTCAACAATAATGCAACCAAATACAATGAAATCGATCACACAACTATCAACATTGTAAAGGGCTACCTTTTCTCCATCTTCAACTAAGAGCCCCCTTGCCCATAAAGCAAAACCTCTGATATGATAAACCCCAATCACAAACTATAACCAATTTTTCACAAACATTGAAGAAGCACAACACAAATATAATTTTTGTCTCAAATTTACTTACCTGTGGCTTAACTCTTGTTTTCGTCACTTTTCCTCTTTCGGTTTCGTCACTTTTTGGCGCCAACTTCACTCTATATCCTCCCACTCGTTGTGCGCCCTATGTATTTCTTTTGTCTGTTACTAAACTGAGAGCATTTCCGCCTTTGCCTTAAAATTTCAAATCCTAGATTTCTATGGTTGCTCTAATTTTGGATTTCACAAATTCACCACACCTGTTTGTTCTTTACCAATTTTGATTGTATTTTTCTGAAAATTTCCCTTTTAACTACCCTTGTTTTCTCTTTTTACGGATTTTATGTTTTTAATAATTGATGTGGCGTGTTTTAAGTTCATGTATGGCTAAATTTTCTACGTTTAGCTGTAAAGGTATTATTTCATGACTTGCTTTTTCTACTTTGATTTATTCAATTTACTTTTTATTATATTATATTCCGTTTACTTGCTTCCTCAACTTGTTAATTTTGTGTATTTTAACTTTTAGGGAAAATCTCTTAAAAAAGAACTTTAAAAATATTAAAAGATAAAGAGGTGTTCCAAGTATTCATAATACTAAAGAAGTGTTAGGGCCTGATTCGTCATTTTTAAAATTAAAAGAAAATGAGAGAATTATTCCTCAAAGTTTAAAATGAAAAACAGATAAGAAGGTGAGATTTTACAAATTCTAATAAAGGTTTTTACAAGTTTAAATAAGGTTTTCACAATTTCTCATAAAAATTTCACAAGTTGCAAATCAAAGTTCATAAGATCTTATAAGGGTTTTACAAGTTTAGATAAGGTTTTTATAAGTTTTCAAAAGAATTTTACAGCTTCTTTAAAGAATTTCACAAGTTTCAAATTTGAATTTACAACATCTAATAAGGCTTTCACAAATTTATTAGATCTTAAATTTGAAACATCTAATAAGGCTTTCATAAGCTCTCAAAATAATTTCACAACTTTATTAAAGAATTTCACAAGTTGCAAATTTTGATTCACAAAATTTTATAAGGGTTTTACAAGTTTTGATAAAGGTTTCACAAGTTCTCAAAAGAATTTCAAAATTTCCTTAAAGAATTTCACAAGTTGCAAATCAAAATTCACAAGATCTAATAAGGGTTTCACAAATTCTGATAAATGTTTTATAAGTTTAGATAAGGTTTTGATAATTAATTCTATCAAAATGAAAAGTAAACTCCGATAGACAATTATGTCATTTCTTTTTAATTTTAAAAATAACAAAGGAAGCCCTAACACTCTTTAACATATGAATATTCCAAATACATTTTTATCTTTTAACATTTTTAAAGTTCTTTTTAAAACATTTTCCCTAATATTTAATTGAACTTGCAAAAAAGGGTATTCAAATGTCCCATAGGTTTCAAATCTGTACTTATGATAGATACATATAACTACATACCCTACATCTATATCTTCTTAACATATTAAATGATAAATACGAATTCTAGAAGTGGTTCGGTAGCCACTACTTATAGAGATCTCCAGACTAATAAAAACAATTAATATATATCGCGTTGTTTGAGTCAAGTAATTAAAGTCTTCATAAAACAAAGTATGAATTAGTAACCTGTGAATGATATACTCTTCTTCATTATTCCATTATTTGGTACAAGTCATATTTCTGTGGTTGTTGAAAGATTCAAATAAATTTATGATTCAAAGATTAAAATGGAGAGGAGGGAAAATTTTAATAACTTAGATTTAGAAAAATTTGAGAAGTGAGGTCAAAAACTTTTAATTAATATTTTTACTATTTTATTTTATATCTTCTTTTTATTAAAACTGGTTAAACCCATTTATCCTTTTTTTTTTTTAGATTGAAACTCGATCATTAAATTTTTTTCTCCCTCTCCTTCATTTTCTTTGTGCCATAGAAACTTCTCCTATGGATTTGATTAGAAATTTTATAAAACTCTTGGCAACTAAAATACATCACATGTTTTTTTGCGGAAACATCATATGTATTTGAATCACTTAGTGCCTGTTTGGATTAGCGACAAAAACTATTTTTATAGAAAGTTCCTTAAGTTGCCAATATGCTATAACCTGTTATCATTTTCAGCACTAAATCTTGTATCATTATATACTGCTAACTTATTATAAGACTTTTTGTAAATAGCTTGCTCATGTTCGATTTTACAATAACTCTCCCTGTTTTTTTTAACGTTTTAACTCCAAAAGATGGTCTCAAGAACGTTGAAAGTGTCTCACGGGAGTCAGACAGAAGACTCCTAAACAAAATAGGAGTTAGTTAGCACGCCATAATAGACTGATCTATACAATCATTTAATTATGTTGGACTTTTTTTTTCCAGATTTAATTATATTGGACTTGTAAACTTGAAAACAATACCTAACACAATAATACGTTGTTACATGAATTGAAAACTATTATCGGAGACCATAGGACAATTATCTGCATTGATTAATTAAAATTCATGTCCCATGCATCATTCCAAAGCGAGGTTAGTTGCCCCCGTCCAATTAATTTTACTAATTAAATTCCCACTTTCAAATTTTGAATACATTTTCCTAAAGGAAAAAAAATTGAAAATAACTGAAATTAACAAAACAAACTATCTAGTGGCATAAGGCCCGCTATATTCATTTAGGTCTCGAGTTCGAGTCCTAAAGAAGACACATGCGTTGGGAGGGACGAATCTTGAAATTAGAGTAGTAGGTTGTTTGGATACTTGATAATAGAATCAAGAAAAAAGTGTTAGATACTAATTGATATTATAAAAAAAAACAAAACAAACTATGTATTATTACCTTATATCTTGTCAATGTTTGAATGTCGCGTTGATGGAGGCTGAAAAACCCCTCTCATATATCATGTGTTCGAACCTGACATACACTACTACCTCATATCCTTAATATAAAAGAGTTTTATACTACAAATAAGATTTTATACCAAGGACCAAAGATATTATTATCTACATTCAAACTTAAAAATAGATTAAAATTTGCTGATTTATAATTGATTTAACAAAAACTATGTAGATCAACAAAGAAAATGTTGGGGTTAAAAGCATGATCGAAGTTATGAACTCCCATTTATTAGAGTTTTCATAGGGTTGCAAAGCCATTACTACAAAGATATCCTTCTAAAAGTTGATTATTTTTTATTTTTTTGGGAATCAACAAGTACATTAACTAATTTAAAAAATTAAATTAAGTGATCATAATAATTTAACATCCTCATTGTACTGTGTTCCTAAGGGGGGGTTTAAGTTTATGAACCTTGACTTCTTCTTCCCTGCCATTATATAAACTGCATTGAACTTTGGCGACAGAAAATCAGACTCTGTACACACAACAATGGGCACCATATCTTTCTCTGTTCTTTCATTCTTATTACTATCTTCTTCCTTCTTCTACTCTTCACTCTCAGCATTTTCTTATGGCCACCCTCCTCCCGCCTACTACCACCACCCGCCACCCCCTCCGCCGTTGACCCGGCTGGAGAGAGCACGCCGTGTTCTTCTGAAATTCGCCGACACAATCGACGACCCCAATTCCTTCACCAGCAACTGGCATGGTTCCGACCCGTGTGAGTTCAGAGGAGTTAAATGTGCTAAGTATCCAAATTCGAATGAGCAAGCCGTTTCAGGATTAGATTTCAACCAAGCTGGTTTCTCTCCTCGTCAAGGTTCAAACTTGGACCTCTCAGGAATCCTGGGAATTCCAGAATTAACATTCTTCCATGTCAACTCCAACAATTTCTCTGGAAAAATCCCCACAGAAATCACTAAATACCCATATTTCTACGAGCTCGACTTAAGCAACAACAAGCTCCAAGGTGAATTCCCAAGACATGTTCTTTCTTCAAAGCAACTACTTTTCGTTGATCTCAGGTACAATAACCTCACTGGACCAGTCCCTCCAGAACTATTCAACATGGATCTAGACGTCATCTTCATGAACAACAACAAATGCACCAGCAACCTTCCAAGGAATTTCGGAAACACACCTGCGAGATACCTCACACTCGCCAACAACAAATTCTCGGGACCAATCCCAAGTAGCATAGGAAATGCGTCAAAAACCTTAACCGAAGTTCTGTTCTTGAAAAACCAATTTTCTGGGTGTCTACCTTACGAGATTGGGTTCCTGAAAAAGGCCATAGTCTTTGATGCGAGCAACAACACGTTGACGGGTCCAATCCCAGAATCTTTCGCTTGCTTAAACAAGATTCGGTTCTTGAATCTAGCTCACAACAAATTCTATGGTCCTGTTCCAGAATCAGTGTGCGAGCTTTCTGGGATTCGCAACGATGGGAATCTTACGTTAAGGGATAACTATTTCACAGAAGTTGGACCTAAATGCAAGAAGTTGATTAAGTCAAAGGTGCTTGATGTGAGTAAGAATTGCATAAAGGGGCTTCCCAATCAGAAATCACATGAAGAATGTTACAAGTTTTTGTCTTGTGTGAAGCCATGTCCCAATGAATGGTCTCTCAAGGTTGTTCCTTGCAAGAAACACAATCCCCAGTACGATGAAACGGCCCCGCCTCCTGCGCCTGTGACCTACGAGGCTCTGAAGCCGACACGACATCGTTTTATGTGAGCAAAAGCATGTTGTGTTTGGTCATTGTTTGACCCTCGTGTATTTTCCTTCTTCAATGTTCGTGAATATATGTTATATGGTAAAATTTTCCTCTTTCCTGTCTGATGAACATCTTGGTTGAATGAATAATAAGCAATGTAACCAGATGTTGGATACATTTCTGTTAATAATTAATTTTCAAGTGTTTATCAATAGGTTTTCTATGTTATTAAACTGTGAAAGTATTTCTCAAAAGGCTAAATCATAATTGCAAATTTGCTAATATTATAGTGTAGAAAGACTTGGACAAATGTTGTTTTCTTCTTTACCAATTCTTTGATCCTTTCTCTTTCGGTCTTTCCCATAAAAAAGAAGCAGGATATAACAATTGACGAGGTCTATTCATTTGACGGGGTGTGAAACTATATAAAAATTTAATCCGGCCCCGCTTGTCTAAATAAGAAAATTAAGCACGTCTTGCCTTATCACAATAGATATATATATATATATATATATATATATATATTTGTGGTTCAGGGTAGAAATAATTGTTTTCCTTTATTTGTTTCGATGCTTGGAATGTGGCACAAGACATCAACAGTGTCTTTTTTTTACCTTGGTTGGTATGTAACATTATTTAATAAGTTATATCATTCTCAAGTGGTGAAAAAGTAAACTTATTTTTTGAAGTTTTTATGTTGAGCATAAGAAATAATATTTAAACTTAATTTTATTATTGTCCTTGTCAATTAATTCTAGCAGGAATTATTATTGTTTTTCACACCTATCTTGATCCTCTCCAGAAGAGGAACCACTCACACACTCAAATACAACACGCACACTTCCCCTCTTAAGAGAAATGGGGTGATGCCATATGATTCAGTTTCCCTGCTCATCCTTGGGATGAGCAGGGAAATCTGGACCATCCAGATTTTCCTGGACGATCCAGATTTAATTTTTTTTGTTTTTTAATTTTTTTTTTAAAATTAGTTTAATGGGTACAGAATCTAAAATAAAGATAATCTCTTAACTAACTGTTTCCAAAAAATGATTATTTTATTTCACATTCACCCATTTAAAAAAATCAAATCTGGACCGTCCAGATCTGGATGAGCAGGGGGAGCTCATCCTTGGGATGAACTCCGAAACCGGGTCCCGCCATATGAGCCTAGGCTCATTGGTTGAATTATTATAAAATTATCTAATTGTACTTTTAAAATATTTTTCATATCGAGTCATTTGTTATCATAAGGAAAAATATTACTTTGATATGCAAAATAAAATATGTCATTTTTTCTGTCTTTGAATAAAATAAAATAATTAAATTAAATTATTTTAAAATGATCAGTTTGATCTCAAATTAACCCTACTCTAACATATTGACTCTTAGGGTGTGTTTGGTTTGAGGGGAGGGGAGGGGAGGGAGGGAATGAGAGGGTAGGTAAATTACCTTTTTGGGTTGAAAGAATTTAAATTTTGGGCGGGAACCCAAAATTTAAAAAGAATGAGAAAGTAAATTTTAGGCGGGAAACCAAAATTTAAAAAAATGAGAGGGTAAATTTTAAGTTTCTTTTGTCCAAAATGGTAATTTCTCCACCCTCCCCTCCCCTCCCTCCCCTGCCCTCCCCTCAAACCAAACACACCCTCCCCTCAAACCAAACACACCCTTAACATCAATCGATTTATTGTCCAATTTGATTTTTTAATACCTAGTCTAAATCTACTCACTTGCCATCATAGTAGTCTGCTTGATTGGAAAACCATTGGAAAGGGTGATTGTCAACTAACAATTTTTTACCCTTTTTTTTTTTTGGGTTTGGTATTGAAGTTTGGGATGTGACAAAAACATAACTTATATAAATGGTTTTATCGAAGTTTCTTGGTTGTTACCTTGGCAAACAAAGCCCATACGGTCTGCCATTTTGGGGACAGAGCAAGCTCTCCTTGGACCATTATCACGGTGGATCAAGGCATTAATATTCCATCGTTAAAAGCAGTTTCTTTGGACCTCAACTTTGCTTATTCAAAATGATCTTATTAATCAATGATCACACAAGTGAAAAATGAATAGGGAGAAATTGGATTGAAACTTGAAAGAGAGTGAGAAAATGGCCCATGAACAGCACTAAGATAAAAACTAGGGTTAAGGTGCAAAAATACCCATGAACTTTTCTCAAAAGTGCATCCAACACCATAAACTTTTTTTAGGTGCAAAAATACCCATGAACTTCTCAAAATGGGGCAAAAATGTCAAACTGTTAATTGGTACAAACGTCCGTTTTGTGGGACCCATAATTTTATTTTTTGAGATGCAAAAATACCCATGAACTTTTCTAAAAAGTGCATCCAACACCATAAAATTTTTTCTGGGTGCAAAAATACCCATGAAATTTTCAAAAGTTTATGGTGTTTGGTGCATTTTTTAGAAAAGTTCATGGGTATTTTTGCACCTCAAAAAATAAAATTGTGGGTCCCACAAAACGGATGTTTGTACCAATTAACGGTTTGACATTTTTGCCCCATTTTGAGAAGTTTATGGGTATTTTTGCACCTAAAAAAAGTTTATGGTGCTGGATGCACTTTTGAGAAAAGTTCATGGGTATTTTTGCACCTTAACCCTAAAAACTATAAAACTGGTGCCACGACCCTGAGTGAAACTAAATTGAGAAACATGTCAGATACATCATTCTTGCATCATCCTCACATACAGTTCAGAATAACACACTTCCTGGTAACAGGTTTCAACAACTAGTAATATTTTTGAAATAAAAAATTATTTTTTAAAAAAAATATAGTTAAGGTATTTTCTTTATTTTATATTCTTTACCAATTAAATAATTTTTTAAAAAAATAAAAATTACAAATAAACTTCAATTTTGACGGTCCAAGTTTGATGAGCTTATGGTGCCATCACCATGATGGGCACGGAAACTGGTTCCCACTTGCTACTTCTCAATGCCAAGGTATAACAAGGTATTAAAATCTAGACCGGGTATTGAACTAGTCGGGATACTACGTTAAGGGTCATTAGGTCAGACCGAGGCCAAACCGGAGTTAAATTGGGACTAAATCAATGAGAAATTGAAGATTTTAAGTTTATAGTATAAAATTCTAAAGGAAAAATTAATTTTTTTAAAAAAAATTGGAACCCGGACCGGACAGATCTACATGCCGGTTTCTGGGCCGGACCGGCCGGTCCGGTCTGAGTTCCACAACCCTAAGGTATAAAGAGTCAAGCGGACCATTTTGTAATATAATAACATAAAAACTTTCCAGTATGCAAAATGAATATGATAATGCATATAACTTACACTATTTTAGTGCCTATCCTTCTAAATTATAAAAAAAAAACGTATTAAGAAAAATTTTAGGTGCTTGCCTAAATTTCTTTTTATCTCTCTCACTACTTCTCATAGACACATTCATCTTAATAGAATGAGTTATGTATGTTTAAATATGAAGTCTTAAATTTTGATATAGGTAAATATAGAAAATGTTTTGAAAATGTATTTTTAATTTCCAATTAAACCCAAGAGGCCAAGTTTACTTAAATCTGACCCAAAAATATAAGATATCAAATAAGTATATGACTAAAAAATATGTTCAAATATAAATCATTTGATTCTTGATATAAAACCTATTTATCTAACTTAGAAATATTAAAAAAATCAAATAAATTACTTAATTATAACATATGTAACATTATCTATAAAATATTTAAGTAATATTAGATTATGTATCAATTTATAAATTAAACAAATTAATTTTAAAAAATAATAGATATGAGTTAAATAGAAAAAAGGTATTACATTTAGAAATAAAATTTAACACTAAACTAGTTCCTACGTTTGTGACCACAAAACTATAATTCAAGTGTATAAAATCTAGCTATTAGTGGTTATTAAAGTGGAGTTGAAGTTCGTCAACCTTGACTTCTTCCCTGCCACTATAAATTTCATTAAACTTGGCTTCAGAAATCATTCCCATTGACACAATGGACACTATCACCATCTCTTTCTTTGTCCTGTCATTCTTATTATTATCTTCTTCCTTCCTTTACTCTTCACTCTGTGTTTTTTCTGCAGAGCTCCCTCATCGCTCTGAAAGAGAAGCATTACAGAGCATCAACGGAGAAGCAGGGGATAATGCCACTGCTCCTCCCCCTGACGGCGGCTGCTACCCTCCTCCGGCCAACTGCAGATGCACCCCTCCGCTGCCTCCACCTCCTCCGCCGCCTCTACCTCCTCCGCCTCCTCCACCTCCTCCGGCCAACTGCAGATGCACCCCTCCGCTGCCTCCACCTCCTCCGCCGCCTCCGCCTCCTCCGCCGCCGCTGCCTCTCCGTCTGCTGAACGCACGCCTTGTGCTTCTGCAATTCGCCGTCACAATCGACGACCCCACTGGCTTCACCAAAAACTGGAAGGACGGTGTCAGCCCTTGTGATTACAGAGGAGTTAGATGCGATAAGTTTCCTAATTCAGATGAGCTTGCCGTTTCAGGATTAGATTTCAACCAAGCTGGTTTCTCTCCTCGTGACGGTTCACGCTTGGATCTCACTCTAATCCTCGGAATCCCCGAACTAACATTCTTCCATGTCAACTCCAACAACTTCACAGGATCAGTCCCCAAAGAAATCACTAAATACCCATTTTTCTTCGAGCTCGATCTAAGCAACAACAAGCTCGAAGGTTATTTCCCATGGCAAGTTCTGTTTGCTGAGCAACTCATTTTCTTAGATCTCCGGTTCAATAGCCTCACAGGATGGGTCCCACCATCCCTCTTCTTTCTTGATCTAGACGTCATCTTCATCAACAACAACAACTTCTTCGGATTCCTTCCATGGAATTTCGGCTTCACACCGGCTAGATACCTCACATTCGCCAACAACAAGTTCATCGGACCGATCCCAAGAAGCATAGGTTTAGCTTCAAAAACTTTAACGGAAGTTCTGTTCTTGGGAAACCAGTTTTCTGGGTGCTTGCCTTTTGAAATTGGGTTCCTGAAAAACGCAACAGTGTTTGATGTGAGCAAGAACTGGTTGACGGGTCCAATCCCAGAATCTTTCGCTTGCTTAGAGAAGATTCGGTTCTTGAATTTATCTAACAACAGATTCTACGGCGCTGTGCCAGAATCTGTGTGCGAGCTTCCTGGGATTCGAACCGATGGGAATTTTTCCTTGGCGGGGAACTATTTCACTGAAGTTGGACCTGAATGTAGGAAGCTGATAAAATCGAAGGTGCTTGATGTGAGCCAGAATTGCATAAAGGATCTTCCTAATCAGAAATCGCGTGAAGAATGTGAAAAGTTTTTGTCATGTGTGAAGCCATGTCCGAATGCGAGGTCTCTTACTTATGTTCCATGCAAGAAGTCCACTTATTCTAAGTACGTTGATACGGCTTCTTCGCCTCCTGCTCCTGTCACTTACGAGGCTCTCAAGCCAATACGGCATCGTTTGATGTAAGCCCCAAGCCAAGCATGTTGGGTTGCATATATTTTGCTTCCTCAGTGTTAGTGAATATAATATTATGGCGGATTTTCTTCTTTTGTTTCTAGTTAAGATGGGGATTAATGAATAAGCAGTGGGACCGAATTTAAATTGGATAATTTTAAGAGTAGTTTTTTCGGGGGAATAAATTCAATATACCTATACTTTTTATTTGACTATACATTTAAATCGAGAAAATCTAAAACACAATCAACAACTGTGAGGAATTAGGGAAAATTTAGTAGAATATTTTTTAAAAATAAAATAAATTAATTGACAAACCAATTCCAATACATGTCTGTATTTAAAACTTTAAAGTGTTTATGGCATAAAAAAATTTAAAGCATTTATCAGTAGGTTTTTTCAGTATTGTTGAATCAATCAAATTCAAACGTTATCAAGTTTCATCATAAAGGTAGCTCTCTTTCAAATGAAAAATTTATACAAACTCGAACACAATACCTCATATTTAAACAACAATAACCTATTTCACTGAGAACATCATCTGTTGGTAAAAGAATTTCTTATTTAATATTTTTGGGTAATGTTAGCTAGAGAAGCTAAACACAACAACTACGACAACAATAGTTTATATTAATCAAAAAGTACATATACTTGAAATGATATGCATTATTTATGGGTTAGAATTACTCATATGAGACTGGTACATAGTAACATACTGTAGTTTTATTGGGAGCTGAGTATACTATAGATGATATATTTAAAATAGTGAGGAGCCTTATTAACTAGTGCAAACCAAGAAGGACTTCACTCTAAAAATTGTAGGACATATAATGATGAAGCATCCACTAAGTAATTGCCTTGTCATTGATCACAATCATTAATTCACCATGCCATTAGAAAAATTCAAACATGAATAATAATAACAGGTTTTCATTCTATGGCACATTAAATGGTGAACCTACCAATTCAAATGAAAAATTGCCGCATAATGTGGCTGTGATGGTGATATAAAAACAGAATATGCCACCTCCTATATACATATATAAGCTTCCCCATTAGGTTCGCCAGATTTTTTTTAATGACAATAATTATTAACAAAAAATTAACAGTAAACATGAAAAATCCAAATGAGGTGTATGGTGGTTCATATGCCTTGTGTCCAAGACCTGCAACATTATCAGCATTCCCATGATTACTCGACATCTGGCTTTTATAATGCATGGCTATTGAGTTGGGTTAGGCCCATTAATCTAGTTCATGAGTCCCTGAACGTCATCTTCGTTTAAGTTGAGATCATTAATAAAATAAATTAAACAACTTCACATTATTACTTGAAAGTGCTTAGTTGAGTGGGGTTCATGGTTCAAAAAGCTATTTATTATATCTTCCACTCTAACTTGTGTGGGGTTAGGTTGCATGCATGCGCACTTCCTTTTTTACCCCTTAAATTTGCTTCCACACATTATTACATTCTTTCCATCGAAATCATTAACTAGCACTCTTCACTATATATACAAACTCGTAAATATATGTAACAAAAATGGTACATATACTTTACACTAATAGTACGGTACGAAGCTCTTTCACTATTTATCAAAGATTTTTATGCATGTATGTATATGCACTTTCAACTTACACGATTCTGATTTCTGAGTGAGTTAATTATTAGTGTGTCGACTTGAAGAGCCGGGACATTCATTATTGGAATTAAAGATTCTCTAATCCCACTATTAACAACGTTAATAAAACTTGATCGTGCAATTCCAGAAAATAAACATATCCTTCATCATCAGTATATATATATATAAAATCTTCAATAAGAAAGCTAAATTCGCTTTCATCCTCAAAACAAAAAATGGAAACACACATACACTTGCCTTATCATGATCACTACAAAATGATCTTCTTCTTCACAACTATTTTGTTGTGTTTCGTCACAGTAAAACCTGAAATAATCCATGAAGCTCCATCGCCATTAGTCCCTGAAATCTTAAACTTCATAGACCAAAGAATTGCCTTGGTCTTCCCAATCATCCAAACCTTCAAGAACACAATAACCTCGGACCCATTGGGCGTGACCAAAACCTGGGTTGGTCCCAACATTTGCAACTACACTGGCTTCTACTGTGACAACCCTCCTGACAACCTCACCGCCATCACGGTCGCCTCCATCGACTTCAACGGCTTCCAGCTGGCAGCACCAAGCCTTGAGGGGTTCATCGATAAGCTGCCGGACTTGGCTCTCTTCCATGCCAACTCCAACAACTTCTCAGGGACAATACCGCCGACAATATCCAAGTTGAGGTTTCTGTATGAGCTTGATGTGAGTAATAACTTGCTTTCAGGGACGTTTACTGTGGCGATTCTAGACTTGCCTGACCTGTCTTTCTTGGATATTCGGTTCAACTTGTTCTCCGGCGAGGTTCCGCCAGAGATTTTTATGAAGAGCCAGCTGGATGTGTTTTTCCTCAACGACAATAGTTTCATGCAGAGGCTTCCCGGTGACTTGGGAGACACCAACGTTCTGTATCTCACTTTAGCTAATAACAAATTCACCGGACCCATTCCCCGGAGCATCGGAAGAGCAACGGAAACTTTGTTAGAGATCTTATTCCTAAACAACCAGTTATCAGGTGTGTGTCATTTATCCTAAATATAAGATCTAATTGAATTCTTTTTAGAAAGATTAAGAAATTAAATAAATTATTACTTAATATACATTAATGTATATTATATATAATTAAATTATATATCAACAACTATTATATATTAATTGATCGGATATATATTATATATTAATTTGAAGAAAAATTAATAAATATAAATATTTTCGGTATGAGTACATGATGCTCGCCCCTACTCCCCCCAAATGGGGGCTTCCCTAATATTTTTTTGGTTTTCTTTTTATAATTAGATTATACATAAAATAAGTGATATTTTGATATCTTATGGATAAAAAATAGAATTGATTTTAATTTTTTATGATTTTTTAAAGTTTTAATTTAAAGCATTAAATCTTATATAGAATCTAATTATAAAAAAAATATTTGGATAGCCCCCGTATTTTTGTAGTAAAGAACGCAGCACAGGTGCGCTTTTCTTAGTGTTCCCAAAAAACGGTTAAAAAAAAGTCAATGAGCTTTATAAAATGGGAGGTACTTGTAATTACTGACTCCGTTTTAAAATGGCCATCAGGTTAATTCTGTTCATTAATGGAATACACAATAACCTTCATGACAATGTGCAGGTTGTCTTCCTTACGAAATAGGGTTTTTAAGAAAGCTGAGACTCCTGGACGCCGGCTACAACCGCTTGACGGGGCCGTTGCCTTGCTCGCTGGGGTGCTTGGAGGCGGTGGAGCAACTGAACCTCGCCGGAAACTTGATGTACGGACAGATTCCGGAGGTGGTGTGTGCTTTGGGGAATCTGGTGAACCTGTCCTTATCGGATAATTACTTTTCTAGAGTAGGACCATTGTGCAGAAAGCTGATAAAAAGAGGAATACTTGACGTGAGTAAGAACTGTATTTACGGGTATGGGTTTTCCGATCAGAGACCCATTGAAGAGTGCTTTCGATCTACATGCACCCGAGGCCTTGTTTCAATCCGGCGTCGTTTAGTTTCATACCTTGCAAGGTTTCTCCATGGAAGCATACTAAGGTTGGCCGTACGCCTAACAGACATTTACTGTCCTACTCTGCTCTTTCCAGAACCAGAATGTAGGGAGGATACAAATGTAATTGCAGCAAGATTTAAAAAGTTGAAGAATTATTTTATTTTGAACCCAAAAAGGATATAGGAGAAATTAAAATAAAAGGATATGTAATTGTTATTGATGGATTGAATAAATGATAAATAAACATTTAAGCCATACCGCTATGGTCCTATTTATAAGTCCCTTTTAACTAATTCTCACATACCAAGGAGAGTTAGTTAACTCATTAACTATGAGCTAAATTTCCAATTTCGCCCTTATCTACGATTGGTTTCAAAAGTCAACACTAATAAATTCCTTTTGTTTATTGCAATTAATAGGGACAAAAAAGTACAAAATGAATTTACTACCCTGAAAATGGACTTATAAATAGAACCAAAGGTTTTAATAAAAAAAGACTTATAAATAGAATCAAAATGGTATTGTATTTACTCAACCTTTTCTATTATCAATTGGATATTATGGCATTAGGAGGAGGGTTCTCCCTCCAAGTCTTAGTATAAAAAATAATTTTTATATTTATTAATTTTTTGTAAGTTATTCCTATTGATGCTCTTTACACAATAATCAAAGAAAAGAATGAATGAAATTAAAGAAGATGATTAGAATGTTTTAAAAAATATATATCATATTTACTAACTTAACTAATTTTATTAATCTAATCAAATATAGATAAATATTTTTTATATTAGGGATAAAAAGAAGTTTTTTTAGAAGGAGCATATATTCTATAGGAAGGAAAAAAATATTAGGAAAATTATACCCAAATCCCAAAAAGGAAAGGAAATATAAAAAATAGTCCTTTCAAATTGCAAAATGAAAAAATATTCTCATGAAGTTGTCAATGCCTGCTCATAAGATTGTCAATGACCCATTTATGAAGTTGTCAATAGGACTATTTTTTCATTTTATAATTTTAAGGGATCATTTTTTTATTTCTCTTTTTTTTTGGGAATTGAGTGTAATATTCCTGAAAATATTTTGATGACGTGTAATGAGTAATGTCACCTTTGATGGCTGGCCAAAAGAAAAGTCAACTCAGATGGCACTTAATTGGAAATGGGTATTAGTGGTTGTGGAACGTGCAAAGGTTGTTGGTGTTGGAAACTCATCTTTTGTTTAAAGAAGTTGGAAACCCATCACAAATTCCTAATCCCACATGCTCCTATGTGTCGCTTTTATAAAGGAGGCCCCGGGCATCTTTTTTTTTTTTTTTTGCCAACCCGGGCATCTTATTAATTACTAGTCTCCCTCCAAATAAATCAAATCCTACGTTAGATTCGCGTCATCCTTCCGTCCCCTTGCCTTACTAATAAGCCTTTTATAATTGCAGTGGCCAGTGGTGGAGCTTTGATCATTCCACCACTTACTTATTGGGCCTTGATCATTACAAATTCATTTCTAACATGAATGTGAGCTGAATCCATTGGAATTGAGAAGGACATAGACGGAGCATGAATGTCCTTTAGGAATTTTGTTGGAAAGGTAAAACCCACTTTAGTGATCTTTATAACTTAAAAGTATTAGTTTCTAATTATCAACTGGGAGCTACTGTCTGAATTCTAAAAAAGAAAGTTTCAAAATTTTTATGGCTCCCATTTTTTATTATTTAATATTTTGGACATATATAATATACGCCATTTTGACTTTTGAGGATTTGAACCCCATGTGGCATGTAGTGCAACCATACATAAAAAAAGTCTAACTAAATAAAAATATGCAATAATAGAAATGTGTTGTTGTTATCGTTGTTATTAAGCATTTCACAACTCAACTCATTTAAAGAGCGTTCTTGTGATCTTATTAGAGTTAATCTGAATTATTTAAAGTCCAATATGATTGTCGAATATAAGGGTCTCTTTGGTTCGACTGGGGAGAGGAAAGGTGAGGGATTTTAATAGAAGGGAGGGAATGTGAGGAGAAAAGAGGGATTCTAATATTACCTCGATTGGATTGATGAAAAAAAAAGGAAGTGAAGAGAAGGAATTTTAATATTATATTATTTGGCTCAAGAAAGAGGAGGAACTTTATATGGACAACTTTACCCTTATTTTATTTAAGCATTTATTTTTCAAACATGTTTAATAAAATATTATTTAATATAGGAATTATAATTTTACAATTATCAAAATTAAATAAATATAATTACAATAACACTAAGTACATCTCTCTATATTATATATATAAATAGATATATGTAAATACCTATATAAATATATATAATATATAAATATAATATTGATACAATAATGCAATATAGTTTTTTAAAATAGACAAGTGCCATTAACCTTGTTATGAAAAATTGCGTGAGATTAAGCCACCGTCCCCACCCCGCGTGATGGAAGTTTAGAACCACCAGATGCGCAGAAGATGCCACAGTTGCAGCACTGTTCGACGACCAGAGAAAGGTACCACTCCTACCCCAACCCATTGATCCAATCCCAAATCCACAAAACTAACCAATTCCTCCACTGTTATTTCTTCTTTCTTATTCCAACCATTAGATCCATCCACCATCTCTTCTCCATTTAAGTTCTTGTACAGACTAAAGGTGATGCCAGAATATATGAATGACGATCGACGAAGATTAACGGAGAACATGATGTGACTGTGGTGAAGGTGAGCTGTTGGGTGATGGACACGGTGACGGCGTGGGGAGGGTGGGAGAACAGAGTACTGTGTGAGGGATGAAGGGTAGGTTGGAAATATTAAAACTTAATATGGGTATAATAATCAATATAAGTTAAAATATTGCCCTCTCCTTCAAATCTTCTCAATTTAGGGGGAAATGATTTTGAGGGAAGGGAGAGGAAAATTTCAAAAAATTTCCTCTCCCCTCTTAAATTTTTGATGGTACCAATTAAGGGGAGGGGAGCAAAATCCCTTCCATTCTCCTCCTCTCAAACCAAACTGACCCTAAGGTGATTTGATACTTAGAAAAATTTAAGTACTAGTACTACACAAACAAGACCCTACATGAATCCGAATTCCAGATTTCTATGCATGTGTGATGTCATAAAACAGATTTACACAAAAGAAGTAGGAAAAACATAGGTTTGGATCCTTGAAGATGTGTATAAACTTTGCTCTAGATTCATATAATTTTTATTAAGAAATAAATCTATAGAATTATGGTTAGTTTTGGTCAAGGTCACTTGGAGATATGTTACTAATAATATGAATGTGATATCGGTATGACAATGATATTTGGCGAATGTAAGGACTTCAGTTAAATTTGTCTGTGATTCCAATGTCTGATATCTTAAATAAAAGATTAGAAGAACCTTTATGTGTTTGGTTTGAGGGGAGGGGAATTAATTTACCTTTTTAGATTGAAGGTATTTAAATTTTGAGAGGGAACCCAAAATTTAAAAGGAATGAGAGGATAAATTTTAAACGGAAATCCAAAATTTAAAAGAATGAGAAGGTAAATTTTGAATTTCTTCTATCCAAAATTTTAATTTGTCACCCCTCCCCCCTCTCCCCCCTTCCCCTCCCCTCAAACCAAAATTTACTGTAGTTTCAAAGGGCAACAAAACTATTTTTCCCCTCAAATAAGCAATAAGAAAAACTCTGAAAGGTGACTAGCGCCAAACTTCTCTATTGCGAAGCCTCTCCACTGCGCCTCCATTTATATAAAACTGCACCGTTTTGAATTAAAATAAAATCTCAGCCAATGACTTTCAAAGCATAATTTTGGCCATTGATGAGTAACATGGCTAGAAGAGGGAACGCGCTCCCATGCTCGTCCTTTATGATAGAGGTGATAATTTAGACTGGTCCGTGGGTTGCAGGTGTGCCCCGCCCGTCCTTTTACGGGCTGGCAAAAGTATATAGTTTTGTGATGTAAATAGATGAAAAAAAAGGAAAGTAAGAATAAAATTGACTTCATAACATAAATATATAAAAGAAAAGAAGTGGGATATGAGCGGGTGAAAAAAAAAGAGAATAAAAATTAAAAAGGAAAAGGTGAAATTTAAAACAAAATTGAATAATAATATAATAAATAAATATAATATGAAAATAAAAATGCCAAATAAAAAGTATAAGAAAGTAGTTGAACACAGCATCAAAAGAAAGGTAATCAGAGTATTTGAATTTATTTTATAAAAGAAAATAAAAAAATTAAAAAAAAACATATGTGGGCCAGCGAGGTGGGTTGGCATTTTGCCAACTCGAGCTCGCCAAATTTGGCGGGCTGGGGCCCAATCCGTTTTATCAGCACTACTTTGTGAGAGCAGGGGGTGCTTGTCCCATCTGGGCTATTCAAATTTTATTTTTTTTATTTTTTGTTTTTTGGAAAAAAAAATATTTTAATGGGTACAAAATCTAAAATAAAAACAATCTTTTAAATGAAATTTTTTCAAAAAATAATTTTTTTATTAAAAAATAACCAGTTTAAAAAAATTAAATCTAGATAGTCCAGATTGGGCGAGGTTTTCGGATAGACACCGAAAGGGTTTTGATAGGGGTAGAGCTGGGACTTAGGGCCGGCCCTTTTAGGTCCAAGTTAAGAAAAATTGTTGTTTTTCAAAGCCCAGCTCAAGAGCATACGAGCCAAGGCCTCATGCTTTTTTCATAAGATTTAACCATTTTTACTTTCTTTTAAAAAACCACAATAATGAAATTCCTAATTTAACACATAAATGTTGTCAAAATTAGAGTGTAAACGATATGTATCATACAACAAATAAATACAATCATTAAGTTATAATCAAAGGTAAACTATTGTCTACATACCACAATTACAAATAATTAATGAGAAGACTTAACAAAATTAAAAATACTTCTTATAAATATATTTTAAAATGTGTAAGTAGTCAACAAAATAAACAATACAAGATATAAATAAAACAATCACCAGAAAAGAAGTAAAAAAATACAAAATTGTTAAGAATACTTATAAAATAAGAAATATCTTTTATAAGTTTTTAATTTTTAGGATTCTTAATATAAGATATTCATATAAAATTTAATTCTAAAATAGATAATAATAACTAAATATTTACAACATCATTAACAAAATATAAAAAATCAATAATATTATTATCATATAAATTATTTTAAAAAATAAAAATATATATACGGATCTAAAAAAGCTGGCCCTATAATACTGGTCATTTTAGACCCATTTTCATTTTTAAGACAAAAATCTTAAACCCAACCTTTATAAATTCAAAACCTAAACGAAACCGGTCATTTCCTGGCTCTAGATAGAAGAGACCCTGACTCAGCCCTGACCGCTCGCCACTTTCGTTTTGCCACTCTAAGATGTTCATCATCGGTGCTTTTTCAACTGTGAACGTCAAGCTCATCGCCGGCCTATATACGTCACCCATGGAGATCTCTGAATATTTGAAAGTCCTCATTATCCGCGTCTTAATCTTCGGTCATCACCCAATGTTTTGAAGACACTCGACAGATTTTAGCTTATGGGTTTTGGAATCTGAGTTCAAAACTATCACCTAGATATATAAAGAAACCAAAAGAAAGGCATTCGAACGTGTTTGGCTTATGGGTTTTGACTAAAACAATTGCTTCTTTTCTATTATTCTTTATGGGTTCGACCCTTACAAGCAACCAACAAAAAACTTAGAAGGGATGAATCTAGAGAAGCACTGGAATAAAAAAACTGGCTAAGGATCTCTTCCAACACACACCTGGAACTTGCACTCAACCTACTAGTTTTTGGGAGGCAAAATGAAGATTTTTCAGTTTTGGTGGAGGAAGCAAATTTGTGAAACGAAGCGATAGAGACAAACGCTCAACCAGAGTGAAAAAAAGGCATAGCTGATTTTTTTTTTAAATTCAAATGGCACCATTTTATCTAAATGGAGGCGCAATGGAGAGGTTCCGCTCCTGAAATGTAACAACTGTTTCTTTTAAAATACGATTGAGATGACGTTTTTGAGGGGGAAGATGAATGTTTTTTTTTTTTAAAAAGCAAAACACACATTTCCTACTTTAATTTTAAGTAGCCTTTTATTTTCGCCGAAAAAATTTGTTTTGAAAATGTTTAAAGGCAATTCACGTCTTCATGATCAATTGAAAAATGAACTTATAAATGGGATCATAATAGCATCTTAATTAGTGAGCATTTTGATACAGAGTATCAAATAGTGGTTTAAAAAATGCCACTTTTGCATTGCGAATCACACTTGAACAATATGATGAAGTATGCACACAGTCCAATCCGACCATTCTTGTTATGCAATCAACTCATATTGGGTTCGGGGATCTTGTAAGGGGCACAAATGTGGCTTTTTTATCACATGTTATTTATTGCCTTTTCAGAATCTTATTACCTAGCGATTGACTAATTAGAATTGAGATTTTATGAATAAGATACCTCTATCTAATGATCTTATTTAACAAGGTGAGAGTCAAACTTCAGTACTTCCACTTTGTAAGCGGCTAGTCAACAACTAGACCAAATACTCTTTTGATGGAACCGATATGGCTTATTGGCTGGGCAACCTCCCACCACTTGTCCTTATTAGGCATTGTTGAAGGGAAATTTGGAGACCAAAGTCTAAAAGACTGTGGGATCATGCTCAAATTGAAGATTGTGAAACACGCACATGCTAAGATTGAGGCATAGATTCTGCCTCCTTCCCTCTTTCTCTTCTTTTCGCCGTAACTTACGCTTTTGTCTTCCTATCCATACCATAATTCAACTTCTCTTGTCTCTTTTCTTCTTATTCTCACTAGCTATCTTTCTCTTACAAGTATTAGAAGCAATTATGTTCTCTTTCGGATTTAGATTACCTCAGCCTCAGTTGAGCAATATAAATAATGATCATGATCCAAAGATATCGAGGGGTGACATACAATCTTATTTTTAAAAAAATAAATAGAGATTTTTATCCCAATACCAAAATTATAAAATATATACAATAATTTATATTTTTAGCATTAACTTTTTTACATTTTATGCCATGCATGGATTGTTTTTAGGAGAATTATATTCAGATTCCACTTAAGAGAAAAAATAAAAAATTAGTCTTATTATACAACCTGAATGTAATTCTTCCAATTTTTTTCTGTCTTTTCTTTCATGAAAGAGAGATCTTATCTGTCTTTTGACTTTGACCCTTTATTACGGTAACTGTAAAATTCTAATCCCTCAAAGCCGTTACTCCGTTTCTTTCTTTCCTTTGCAAAAAACAGAGGGAAACAAAATAAGACTCAAATTTGAATATTACTACTCCTATTTACTGGTATAGTACTCTGTCCATAGACGGCGTAGATTTAATTCTTTCACGCGTTCCCACATCCCACAGTTACACAGAAAAGCACATAACAAGAAAGTTCCCTTGCTTGATTCTTCCTTCCTCGATCGAACTTATCACTTTTTAATCACACTTCTTTCTGTATTACCTTAACAATGAAGCAAAGAGCAAAGTTAAAAAAACAAAAACAAAAAAAGTAAATTTTGCAGGCTCCAAGATCTCCAGGCTGAATTCTTTAATTGTTCGTCTTCTTCCTCTTCATCTCACGATGATGACGATAATGATAATGCGGATCTGGGACTTGCACAGAATTCAGAAATTGCCTCGTTCTCTCTTTCACCTCTCACCACGAAATGCCCCAACGAATCCACATTCTCCACCAGATTCTCCCGGCAGAGAAACTCGTCGCTGAAAATCCTCTCCACGTCTCTCTTCAAGTCATGTACGAAAACATGGGTGTTGGTCTTTCCGTCGCCGGCTTTCTTGCTCCGACCAAGCACAGCCGCCGTGAAAATCGCTGACATCCTCCCTGGCGCCGCCGGCGAGTATCCTCGTGGGCCGTCTACCAATATTACATCCCAAGGGATCTCGTACAAATGATTCGGCAAATCGTTGATCCCGAGCTTGCATTCCGAGAACAAGAGATTCTGAACCGGCCTACAATCGCTCTCGAACTCCGTTCTCGCCTGCAATAGCAGCATCGGATACTCATGCACTTTGGTGGTGAACTGAACGTCGTAGGCTTCAATTCCAGGATTGGATTTCTCGAACTCGGAGATCCGGTATTCGTTCTCGTCAAGCAACACGGTGCGGCCATGTTGGTTCAGAGCGAACCAGAGGAGAGACTCGTGGTTGAGACCGAAGACGAGGAAATTGGGATTAGGGATTCGAAGCAGAGTGGCGGCGACGGCGGAGATCTCGGGGGTGGACATTGGGCGAGTTCCGGTGGTGACATTGGCTGAAGATGCGGCTGCTGCATAGTGAATAAGAGCTTTGGCGAGAGAGGCAGGGAGTGTTGGGGCGGTGGAGGAGACGGTGGTTTTGGTGGCGGTGAAGAGGGTGAGAGTGAAGAGCAAAAAAGTGAGGAATGTGAGGAAGAAGAGAAGGCAAAAGCGATGATTGGAGTGAGGAGAGTTGTACTTGTGAGTTGAAGAATGAAGAAGAATGAATTTGGTGTTATTCTTAGTGATCTTCATGTTGGATTCTGGGGATTCTGATCGTCTATGTTGGTTGACAAGAGGGATTGATGGCGAAGAATCTGAGTAATCCCTCTTTGATAAGCTCGTCAAAGTTTTCATTCACTTGAATATATATATATATATATATATATATAATATTCAAAGGAATTCTAATTCCTGCGTCCTATGAATAAAATATTGAAAATTAAATTTTTAACCTTTGCAATAATTTTATACACTCTGTTCCATGCCTGCATTGTGCACTCAAATAAATGCAGTGAGTATGTGAATGAATAAATGCCCCGGCAAAAAACTGACCAGCCAAATAACGCATGGACATATTAGTGGTCATTTAATAAATTATTTTGTGCAATTCTTAACAAGTAAAATTTTGAAAATTGTACTTCTTTTAATCTTTTTAATATAAGATCTAGTTTCTTAATTTGATTAGATTAATGAAGTTAGTTAAATTAGTTGATATGATGTTTTTTTAAAAACATCATAATCATAATCTTCCTTATTTCTTTTCATCTCTCTCTTATTTGATTATTGTTGATGGAAAGTAAATTAAAAAAATATTAATAAATATAAAAAATATGTTTTATATTTATGATCAAGATTAACACTTTAATTAAGTTTGACATTGTTATTCAAATATTCTCTGAAGTATATGTCTCTCATTCATGTATAAGGTATTTATATACAAAAGGAGGAGCCTCTGAAATAATGGCTCATTATGATGATTGATTCTATAATCCCTAATTTAGTGGGATACTCACTATCCCTGATTATGTGGGATCTTAATACAATATTTCCTAACACATACAATATGTCCTAACACTCCCCCTCAAGTTGGAGCATAGATGTTAATCATACCCAACTTGTTACAAAGATAGTCAACCCGAGTGCCATCCAAGGCTTTAGTCAAAAGATCACCTAACTGATCACTAGATGGTACATGTCCTGTAGAGATAAAATTCTCCTTGATCTTATCACGTACAAAGTGACAATCAATCTCAATATGTTTCGTACGTTCATGGAACACGGAGTTGGAGGCTATGTGTAAGGCGGCTTTATTATCACACCACAACTTCACAGGCAATGACGTGGCAAGACCAACTTCTTTCATTAATTGGTGGATCCACACAATCTCCTGTACGGACTGAGACATGGCTCGATACTCAGCCTCTGCACTCGGCTTTGCCACCACATCTTGCTTCTTGCTCCTCCAAGATACCAAGTTTCCTCCTACAAGAACGCAATAGCCTGTAGTGGACCTCCTAGTCGTTTTTGACCCTGCATGATCTGCATCACAGAAACACTCAATCTTTGTGTGACCATGATTCGTATAGAGTATACCACGACCAGGTGATCCCTTCAAATAATGTAGGACATGCTCCAAAGCCTCCCACTGAGCAACGGTCGGTGATACCATGAATTGGCTAAGTCTACTGACAGGAAAGGTTACATCAGGGCGAGTAACCGTAAGATAGTTCAATTTTCCAATCAATCTTCGGTATCGCTCAGGATAGGCAAACGGTTTAATCTTCTCAGGATCAATTCATTTTTTCACATCATCGGGTAGCTCATCAAACGGCACACTATCGTCAATGTCCAAAAAGGATTATAAATCATGGGACAGTTACTAGGTGTTGCTCCAAGTTTCCCGGTTTCTTTCAGTAGGTCAAGGACATATTTCCGCTGGGTTAGGAGAATGCCCTTCTTGCTTCTCATAACTTCAATCCCAAGAAAGTACTTTAACGGACCCAAATCCTTCGTTTGAAAGTGAGAATCCAGAGAGTCCTTGAGTGATGAGATTCCTGATGTATCACTGCCTGTAATAACAATGTCATCGACATAGACTACTAAGAGAATCAGGCCAGCAACCGTTCGTTGATAAAACACAGAATGATCACATTTACTCTGATTGAGACCAAACTTCTTAACCACAGAACTAAATCTGTCAAACCAAGCACGAGGGCTCTGTTTCAAACCATATAAAGACTTCTGGAGGTGACATACCTTGCCAAGCTCCCCCTGAGCAACAAAGCCAGGCGGTTGCTCCATGTAAACTTCCTCAAGAAGATCACCATTTAAAAAAGCATTCTTAACATCCAACTGATGAAGATCCCAACCATGGGTAGCGGCCATAGAAATGAAGAGACGAACAGAAGACAACTTGGCCACAGGAGAGAAAGTTTCAGAGTAGTCAACACCATACGTCTGAGCATAACCCTTAGCCACCAATCGAGCTTTCAATCGTTCCAAGGTACCATCAGCTTTGGTCTTAACAGTAAACACCCACTTACAACCAATAGCCTTCTTTCCAGGAGGTAAATCAACGAGGGTCCAGGTACCAGCCTTATCAAGGGCCATCATTTCCTCATTCATCGCAGCACGCCAACCAGGATGGGCCAAGGCTTGGGAGAGATGGGTGGGAAGGGGAATAGAGTCTACGGAGGCTATGAAGGAACAGGACGTGGGTGACAGGTGATTATAGGAAACAAACGAGGAAATAGGGTACGTACAAGTGCGTTTACCTTTGCGGAGGGCAATGGGCAGGTCAGCAAAAGGGACAGTAGGATCAAGATTAGCAGGCACAGGTTCAGATACTGGTTCAGGCACTGGTTCAGGCATTGACTCAGGCAGTGATTCAGGGGCAAGTGAAGGCGAGGTTAAGGGCAGATCCGGCGCCGAGGCGGACATGGGTAGGTCAGGAAGACGAGCAGCACCATTACTTTCCTTAGGACGTCTGTGATACACCTGGTGGATAGGGGGCGGAGCAGGGGCCGGCACAGATGCTTGCACTGGTGGGGAACGAACCTCATACACTAAGATAGGATCAAGATCTCGATTAGGGGCAGAAGCTGAAGGCAGAGCAGGGACAGAGAAGAACGAAGTGGATTCATGAAAAGTGACATCTGTAGACACAAGATAACACCGAAGGTCGGGAGAGTAGCACCGAAAGCCCTTCTGAACCCTAGAATAACCAAGGAAGACACACTTAAGAGATTTTGGATCAAGTTTAGTGAGACCGGGACGAATGTCCCGAACAAAACAGACACACCCAAAAATTTTTGGATCAATGGGAAACAATGGTTTGGAAGGAAACAAAGTGGTGTATGGAACATCGCCACTGAGAACAAGAGATGGCATACGATTAATGAGAAAGCAGGCGGTGGATATAGCATCAGCCCAAAAGGATTTAGGAACATGCATTTGAAACATTAGAGCACGGGCAACTTCTAATAAATGCCGATTTTTTCGTTCGGCAACACCATTCTGTGCAGGGGTATCGGCACACGAGGATTGATGAAGCATGCCATGGGTCAGCATATAGTCTTGAAACTGGGTAGAAAAATACTCTTTAGCATTATCACTGCGTAAGGTTTTCACAGAGACACCAAATTGAGTTTTGATCTCAACACCAAAATTGCAAAAGTGAGAAAACAACTCGGAACGACTTTTCATTAAATAAAGCCAGGTGGTTCGAGAAAAATCATCAACGAACGTAACAAAGTACTTAAAACCAGACGTGGACACAACAGGACAAGGACCCCAAACATCAGAATGAACCAAATCAAAAGGGGACGCAGCCCGTTTATTGACGCGAGGTGCCAGGTAAACACGATGGTGTTTGGCAAACTGACAAGACTCACACTCTAAGGACAACACATGATGAAATTGAGGGTACAACCTCTTCAAGGATGACAATGACACATGACCTAAACGACAATGAACATCAAAAGGAGAGGAACCACCAGAGCAAGCAACTGAACGCGGCACCTGATCGTCAAGAAAGTAATGGCCGCCCAATTCATAACCCCTACCAATAATCCGCTTCGTCGTAAGATCCTGAATCACACAATGGTCAGGAAACAGTGAGATAAAACAGTTCAATTGACGAGTAAGCTTACTGGGAGACAGAAGGTTAAAAGCAAGGTCAGGAACATCAAGGACTGACGATAGAAGAACAGAGGATGTAGGTGTAACCGTGCCAGAGCCAATGACACGAGAAGCAGAACCATTGGCAATAGTAATAGAGGAGGGGTTGGCATAAGGTGCATACGTAGAGAACAAACGATGGTTACCTGTCATGTGGTCAGTGGCACTAGAATCGATGATCCACCTCGAGGAAGAAGTAGCAAGGCATGAGTCACCATTACCTGTAGCAAGCGCACTCGGAGTGGATGGAACAGTGGCAGGTTGATCTGAGGATTGGGCCATATGAGCAGCTCCAGTACGTTGCAGCTTGTTTTGCAACTTACGACAGTAGCGTTTGGTATGACCTGGTTCCTTACAATAGTAGCAGACAATAGGACTAGGAGTCGGATTGTTGCCTGAACGTGGAGGACCTTGGTTCCGTGAATCAACAGGGGTCAAGGACGGTGTACTAGGTCCAGAGGTCAAGACATTCGGGTGGCGGTTATCAGTGGGACTACGGCTGGCCAATGCACTAGCAGTAGGAGTAGAGATCGGGTGTAAGAGACTATCAGCACGTAGCACACGAGAGTACACATCCTGAAGCGAAGGAAGTTCAGAACTAGACAGAACCTGGGAACGAACTGTCTCATAGGCCGGGTCAAGGGCAGTAAGAAAGCTGATAATCTCCAATTTCTCCATATTATCAACCTGTACCTGAAGGTCAGCGGTAGGCGGCATCAACATCTTCAATTCCTCATACATTTTCTTAAACTCCACATAAAAGCTCTTTAAAGAGCGGCCCTGCTGTTCAGCACGATAAAATCCCTTGCAGACATCATGAATGCGAGTAATATTGCCTTTTCCAGAATACAGAAACTCCAAGCACCCCATAAGTTCCTTAACAGTATTACAGTGACTAACCGAGGGAAGGATTTCGCTGCTAATGGAATTTTGGATTTGCAAGAATAAACGGGCATCAGCGCGGGCCCAAACCATCTTAGAGTCATCTGTGGGAGGCGTCGCAGTCAAATGGCCTTCCTTCTCAATACTAAGTAAGTACATGCGAACAGTTTTACTCCAATCCATATAGTTTGTCCAGGTCAATTTGTGTTCAGTAATTTTGTTAGTCACAGGAATAAGTTCAGTAGTGACACTAGTCTTGGAATCAGCCATCAATACAAGGCCAAAAAAGTACACACAACAAAGGGTTAACTGAGGAAAGAAACCTTACAAGCACACGGCCACGCACAAGAGCAGCTCCAATACGAACAAAGCAAAGCCACCAGTAGCAAGGCAACAGTTTTAAAGAACGAAATCACCAACAAAACAACAGAAACGTTCCCAAAGGTGACGTCAACGAGCAACCAAGATAGAAATGAACCAGGAACAGCAGCAATGAACCAAAAACAGGAGCAACGAACTAGAACCAGAAGCAACGAACCAGAAACAGAAGCAACAGTGGACTCCCAACAGCAAAAAACGGAGAAATCAACAGCGGGACGACAAACCGTAGGTACCCACAACACGAAACCACTACGGGAAGAACGGCGGCAGCGAGTCGACCCAGCACAGCAAACGGCAGAGGAAAACTCGCCGGAAAACGGCGTCACGCGCCGGCGGGTGGAAGTCTGGCGAGAGAGGAGACGGCGCGTGAGGGCCACGCGCACGTCGGACGGCGGCGATACTCCGGTGATAGGCCGATCGGGCGCCGGTGAGGCCAGTGGTGGCGCGCGTGGTGGCTAAATCGCCCTGGACCGGAGCTCTGTGCACAGTGAACAGTGCGGACAGAACAGAAAACAGAGGAAAAAACTCGCCGGAAAAGGAAAAAAACGAAACCCAGAGAGCACTATGGCTCTGATACCATGTTATTCAAATATTCTCTGAAGTATATGTCTCTCATTCATGTATAAGGTATTTATATACAAAAGGAGGAGCCTCTGAAATAATGGCTCATTATGATGATTGATTCTATAATCCCTAATTTAGTGGGATACTCACTATCCCTGATTATGTGGGATCTTAATACAATATTTCCTAACACATACAATATTTCCTAACAGACATTAAAGATCAAAGGGAGTAATATATTTTTAAGAGAAAATTAAGGAAAAGTCCCTCGTACAAATTTTAATGATAAGAAGAACCTAATAAATTTTCTACATGCATAAAGTGCATACAAATTTTTTACACAAAGTGCCAACACTCTGCAAATTTTATATACACATTACTCCATTATTCTAATTTAAGTTTTTATCACCAATAAAATTTACAATGAGAGATTATTATAATTTAAGTTCTTCTATCGCTAACTTGTTTTGCGAAATTTTTATCTTGATTTTTTGATGAGCTTAACGAAAAACAACCACATAAATGTTTTCTTTTTGGGAAAATTCCAAAAAACTACATTAGAAATATAAAAAGGATAAATCAGTACATTGAAAATGGGAAAAGACGGATTAGGCGGGTGTCAGAGATGTGAGGAATTTATTCTTTTGAAATCTCGGTCAAATGACAAAAATGCCCTTCAGCTCTCAGTCGCAATAACAATATAGGAGTTGTTAATAGCGAGATAGGTGTTGTTAATAGCGAGATAGATGTTGTTATTGACTCTAAAACTTGTTAATTGTGAAAAAAGAAATCGATGTTGTTAATGTCGAATCGGGAGTTGTAAATTAAGATATATGTGTTGTTATTGGCCCTGAAACTTATTAAGTGTGAAAAAAGAAATTGGAGTTGTTAATATCAAATCCGAAGTTGTTGATGTCGAATCAGGAGTTGTTAATTAAGAGATATGTGTTGTTATTGGCCGTGAAATTCGTTAATTGTGAAAGAAGAAATTGGAGTTGTTAATGTCGAATCATGAGTTGTTAATTAAGAGATAAGTGTTGTTATTGGCCCTAAAATTTGTTAATTGTCAAAGAAGAATTGAAGTTGTTAATGTTGAATCTGGAGTTGTTAATTACGAAGATCATGTTGTTATTCTGAAGTGGGGGATGAAATGTGAAAGAAGATATTGGAGTTGTTAATATCGAATCTAGAGTTGTTAATTAAGATATATGTATTGTTATTGACCTTGAAACTTGTTAATTGTAAAAGAAGAATTGAAGTTGTTAATATCGAATCCGGAGTTGTTAATTACGAGGATCATGTTGTTATTCCAAAGTGGGGATGAAGTGCTGAAGGGCATTTTCGTTATTTGGCCGAAATTTCAAAATGACATATTCTTCACATCTCTGACACCCACCTAATCCGTCTTTTCTCATTTTCAATGTACTGATTTATCCTTTTAATATTTTCAATATAATTTTTTAGAATTTTTCCTATTTTTTTTGGGGTTGAGTAACTGCATTTATGTTGATACAGAAAGGTACCAATAGAAGTCTAGTTTATTTATATTTTGAAGTAATGACTTCTGAACATGATAACTAATCCTAATAATAATATATAATCAGATCACACCACCAAAACCCCTTTGGGAAGGGGAACAAATTTATAACAAAAAGATTATTTGATATTTTAATAATTTCATCTTTATTTTTTGTTTATTATTCTAAGCAATGAAGAAGATCTGTTTGGCCAAAAAGAGTAAGAAGAATAAAGAGGGGGTGACGTAATACACGTTTGATGCTGGTAAAGGGCAAAATGAAAAGGGACAAGTTGATGTTT
The DNA here is from genome assembly GCA_963242795.1 of Inga leiocalycina. Classification (NCBI taxonomy): domain Eukaryota; kingdom Viridiplantae; phylum Streptophyta; class Magnoliopsida; order Fabales; family Fabaceae; genus Inga; species Inga leiocalycina. Next base: position 29,422,197 of record OY725320.1, on the reverse strand, counting down.
CACAACACAAGAAAGGCATAACATGAGAAAAATGGAGATGAGGGAGTCAAAGAGTGTGCCCAACTTAAGATTTAGTTGCATTTGGCATATTAAAGAAGCATATAAGGGTGTGTTTGGAAGAGCTTAAATTTGAGAAATAAATCCTTATTACGTAAGTCGAGAAAGAACTCATCTCACATACTTACCTCGTATACCGTGAATCACGAATTATAAGCACTTATTGCCCAAAAATAAGCTCTTCCAAACGAGCACTAAATATGCATTTGGACATTTAACTTCACACAGTATTTTCTCTTGATGTCTTAATTTTATAAAATGATTTTCTTTTGTTTTCTAATCCCAACATTGTTTGTTTTATAAATGAAAAAGGGAAAATTGTCATAAAAGACCTTATTAGCCTAATATTTGCTGAATGGGACCTGATCTAATCTGTCATTAATTTCGCAGCAGGAAAAGACCGCAATGCCCTTAATGAGAAAAGAGAGGGAAATGAAAGAAAAAGGAACAGAACCAGTGAGTTACTCGCGTAAGAAACAGAGCAAGCGATTGACATCCTCCCTAGCTTCTTGTCCTTAGTTGTGCACAGATAAACATCATCCCTTCTGGCCGTCGTTCACTGTGGATGGTGCCGGAGGTTCGATATATTAGTAAAGGGGAGGTGAGTCGTGTGAAGACCCTTATTCTAAAGCTACGTTTTGTAATTATAATTGTTAAATTTCATGTTGTCAACTTATTAATTCTGAACATCTTTTGATCATTCATGTTGCACATAGGCTTGTTTTTGCACGTAGGGAAAGATTTGTTGCATATGGTTATGTTACACTTACGAACACTTATTAACCCAAGTGTAAGATGTTTTGAACCCATGGGAGATGCTTTCCACTTCGGGTTAGATGATTGCACACATGGAAGAGTTCTTAAACACAAGGGAAGAGTGATGGCACATAGGGAAGAGTTCTTGCACATGAGGGAAGATCTTTCGCACATGGTTCAGTGGCACTTGTAAGGACTAAATGAACCTAAGTGGAAGAGAAATTGAGCAAACAGAACATGTTTTGCACGTATGGAAGAGTTGGTGCACACAGGGAAGAGTGCTTGCACATAGGGAAGAGTTCTTGCACATGAGGGAAGATCTTTCGCACATGGTTCAATGGTACTTATGATGACTAAATGAACCTAAGTGTAAGAGACATTGAACAAACGGAACATGTTTTGCACGTAGGGAAGAGTTGTTGCACATAGGGGAGCGTTCTTGCACAGAGGGAAGATGTCTTGCACATAGGGAAGAGTTCTTACATATAGGGAAGATCTTTCGCATATGGTTCAGTAGCACTTATGAGGACTAAATGAACCTAAGTGGAAGAGAAATTGAGCAAACAGAACATGTTTTGCATATAGGGAAGAGTTGGTGCACACAGGGAAGAGTGCTTGCACATAGGGAAGATGTCTTGCACATAGGGAAGAGTTCTTGCACATGAGGGAAGATGTCTTGCACATAAGGAAGAGTTCTTGCACATGAGGGAAGATCTTTCGCACATGGTTCAGTGGCACTTGTGAGTACTAAATGAACCTAAGTGTAAGAGACATTGAACAAACGTAACATATTTTGCACGTAGGGAAGAGTTGTTGCACATAGGGGAGCGTTCTTACACAGAGGGAAGATGTCTTGCACATAAGGAAGATGTCTTGCACATAAGGAAGAGTTCTTGCACATGAGGGAAGATCTTTCGCACATGGTTCAGTGGCACTTGTGAGGACTAAATGAACCTAAGTGGAAGAGAAATTGAGCAAACGGAACATGTTTTGCACATAGGGAAGAGTTAGTGCACACAGGGAAGAGTGCTTGCATATAGGGAAGAGTTCTTGAACATAAGGGAAGAGTGATTGCACATAGGGAAGAGTTCTTGCACATGAGGGAAGATTTTTCGCACATGGTTCAGTGGCACTTGTGACCACAAAATGAACCTAAGTGGAAGAGACATTGAACAAAAGGAACATGTTTTGCACGTAGGGAAAGTTGTTGCATATAGGGGAGAGTTCTTGCACATATGCACCTTGGCTACCTTCAAAGATGCTGTAAGGGCATGTAAATAGAGCCAAGGTAAGCATCTTCTTTAGTAAATTTTCGCCCCTGTGAATTAGCTCCTATGCCTACCGCATATAATATTCTAAGCCGGTTTGCGATTCTATTTCTTTTTATACATAGAAGACTATGCCTCATCTTTCCCATGGATGCCATTCTATTTCTTTTTATATGTTAGGCACATGGCCTTTGTGCCCCCTATTTTCTAATTTACTTGCCCACAAGATCTGTTGAAGAAGTTGACTTTCCTAAGTATGTTTTTGCAAGTAAGGAATAAGTGGTGCACATAGGGGAAGAGTGTTTGCAAACCACTCATAATATACAAAACAAGTACTAGTGTTCTCACAGTTGTATATAAATAATTGAGTTTCATTTACATTGCAACAAAAGATTATGACAAACTACAATATAAACAGAATAAATACAACACCGACTACTTTCTCCTTATTTTCCGAGCTTTCCAACCTTCAATGCCACGCATGACCATGTCCCGATATTTATTCTTCTCATACGCTACTAACCACCAGACCATATCAACCCGCTTTTGATCCATGTCTTCCTGCACAAACACGTTCGTAGTCAAATAAAGTGCAATTGTAACAAGTAATATACCAATTTACTCACATTAGGCATAGTGAAACCATTCCACTCAGGCTTTCTAATATTTTTCTAGCTTTGCAACCAAGAGATCACATACATCCCACAGTCCTATCTACACAAAAATGAAATAGCAAACCATAAAAATGTCATCCATTATTGCATATATCACTGCACATGTTTATAAACGATCAAAACAATGTACAATAAGGACAGTAATAGTATAAAGGAACGGCAGGAGCAGCAAAATGAAGCGAACGATAAGAGAAAATCATAAAATCATAAAAAAAATAAGCCAGAAACAACAAAAATAGTCTATCCTATATCTTCATTTATTTTGCACCGCATACTAATGCATAAGAGTCTTAATAATATATATGTACAGAAGAAGTGAAAGGATGGCAGGGGAAGAAATGGTGCTAAAGAATCTGACACTGTTTTTGGAGACCCAGGTTAGAGAACAAGAAGTTGAAGGATAAGGTTGTTCATCTTCAGTAGGAGAAGTTAGTGTGCTTTAATCCAGTGTCACAAGAAACATATATGTTAAATTGATTTGATCAAAAAGTTAGACAGTGGCCTTCTAAATCCTTCAAACTATAGACATTTCCAAGCTACAGTTAACTCATTATGAAATGACAGTGGCTTCGATCAATTAAAGTAGAATATATGCAATCAAACAGTCACTCTTTTTCATGTCAACAAATATGCTATTACCAATTACTGGAAAACAATTTAAAAAAAATACATGTCAGATCCTCATACCTCACTCTTTATCAGTTATGACTATGATGACTATTCTGAACAATTAGGAGTTCGGAAATATACAGGAGATGATTATTCATGCTAGATAGCGGAGATTCTTCCGCATACACAGGCTCCACATATAAGACGACCTTGAAAGTTGAATCCAAACTCTAGAATTGAAGCGTACTGTTACTGAATATGATCTTGATCTCACAAATTTTCCAACAGGTTTATCCTGTTGCAAGAAAACATAATAAGGATATTCAGAGGAAATCAAGGTTGATGGCACTGATACGGAAAATAAGGATTTCTAGTAACCATCATCTTTGATATTTTAATGGTTTTTATAAATCAGACTCCTCACTTTCATATTAGCCAAAACATTAAGAACAGTAGTTTACCAAACAGCAGAAAAAGAAGATATCTGCTCAATCTAATATATTAATTCTAGATGCCCACGCTGCACAGTTTCAAAAATTTTCAGTGCCCTCCCAGGATTTGTATATACGATATGTAGCTATGCACATTGTAGCATTACCCAGAATGGCAAGTGCTGCTTGAAGAGCCACTAACACCTGCAATTAATTTAAATTCGGATAACTTTAGACCTTTTAACTTGATCTCATTGAATCAGATTTAACACAAGATGAAAGTATCATCACTCTACATTGGTTACATAGGTAAGTATCATGACTCTACATTTGTTAGGACAAAATGTCTCTGCCGTACACCAAAAAAAACCATTTTGAAAGGGGGGATTTAATTAATAGAATCAACAACCGTTAAGGCTCATGGCTAAAAAATTGTTTATATCAATATGGAGAATGATCATATAGCGATGCTTTGTTTACTGTCTAGTATTAGGTTTGGTCAAATACACATTTAGCTACAAAATTTTGGTAAGCCAGGAGTTTTACTAAACTTCTAAAAGAAATGAAACAATAGTGATGCTACGATTGAGTGGATAAGAACACAAAGAAGTAGCACACGACAAATAAAGATTGTCTACACAGTACATACTTCACATGCATACCTAACATATACCAATTTTTGAAACAATTCATATGCTAATTTTTCAACTTCTTTGAGCAGAAAGCCACTGCTCTTGACTCAATTGCATGAAGTTATGGCTTTTAAAAATTTAACTAAAGAGTACATGGACCAAAGAAATATTTGTTAGGCAAAGATATATTTACAGCCAAAGCTTATTAGGCAAATTGCATCTTTTCTTTTTCCAATCTACATTTATGATAGCATTTACTTTTGTTTCCTGGGGATTTCCCTTGCCAATTTCTTGCCCAAGATCTAGACTACTCCTTTTTGAGTTATAAAGCCTCACAAGATGCGCTTTTTAACTCCATAGCCTCAAACTCAATTTAATACCAAAAGTAATTTGCTTCCTTCTTTAATAAAGATACATTATGAGCATTAGCATCTTAGTGCAGCTTCTAAAAAATAGATTTCAAAGATCACTTCTACTTTTTCATGCCTTCGTAGTTCTGGAAGAGAGTGTATCAATTTATATCATGATTATAAGGGTTCTTTGATAAGATGACAAATATGAAAAGAAAAAAAATCTGAGAAATGAGATGGAATAGCTTGAGACGGAGGACCTTGATGGCTTATAGAAGGGTGGTCTGAATAACGACTACAATGAAGGAGAAATTGATTAAGAAAGATTAGGCCAACATCAGGTTAAAAATCATCAATAAAAGAGAACATCTGTGACATAACTGAGACAACAAGATCAATTAAAACAAAAAAAAACAAAAAACAAAGAAATGCACAATAAATAAAGAGATAGCCAAACCATATGAATGGGAGGAGCAAAGCATTAACAGCGCCCCACCACCGCAACAATCCTAAGACCTCGCCTCGCCGCCACAGCAGGGACCAATCCTACACCACTGCCTCCAAGACGCACACTCCGCCACCCCACACTCTTGTCCAATTTTCTCCACTGAGTTCGCCCCTTCCCTCTTCAACTTCGCACGCCTTCAACCAAATCAAAAACATTCGCTCGTTTTGTTTTGGCCAACATCACTGGTTCTGTTCCTTTTTCTTTCATTTCCCTCTCTTTTCTCATTAAGGGCATTGAGGTCTTTTCCTGCTGCGAAATTAATGACAGATTAGGTCAGGTCCCATTCAGCAAATATTAGGCTAATGAGATCTTTTATGGCAATTTTCCCAATGAAAAATGGTGAAGGAACAAAAATACCTATATTAATTTATTAAAAATGTATCTGACATCATATTAAAACCTAAAACCTTAGATGCATAGATACCCATAAAGATTTAGAAATGGGGCAAAAGTATCTCAGCCGTCAACTGAACCATACGGCTGTTACTTTAGTTTGGCGGGGCCTACACTCATATCCATGTGTTTAAAAATGTGCCATATTCTAAGTAACACATTACACTCAAATCTTGTGTATTTCCACCATTTAAAACATATTTAAAACAAAAAACAAAAAACAAAAAACAAAAAACTCTTCAACTCCTCTCTCCTCTACCGACAACACTCCCTGTCCCAACCAATTCCTCCATCTCTTCTTCAATGCGAAACCCCTCTACACCCTCCATTGCACTTGATCACCATGAACATTGTCGCACCCGACACTCGCCGCCGCCAACGACATGGGCTGGACCATCAGCGCATCCACCATCACTGCCAACAAATAATGGACAATTGTGAACACCGACTCGCCCAACACCTATCACCACTACTGACAAAGACCTGAACAATCTAACCCTCATTCTCCTCTTGCTTTATCATCAACTTCCAATCCCTCCTTCAACAATCTAGCCTCTTTTTTCAGATCTAATTCTTTTTTTATCATATCTTTTTCTCCATATCTAATGTACAACCTTGTGGTTCCACCGAAGAGAGAAAGTGGATCGGAAGTGGAAGTTAAGGGGAAGGCTTCACTTAATCGATGCTTGCAGTTGCCATTGATTTCATTTTCCAGTGAGATCCTACGTTTGGAGTGGGTGGAAGGGGTAAATATCCGATGGATGATGTTCAAGAGTGAAGAGAGAAGGTTGGGGAGTACAGGATGAGGATGTCCACTAGGGATCCGGCTTTCCTTCTTTTTGTGAAGGAGGGTCTACTACAGAATTTGGACTGTTGAGATTTAATCCAATGATTCAGATTCTGCAACGGACTCTTCTTTTCTTTAAAGAAAAGGAGGAAAATCGGATCCGATAGTTAGATACTAGTAGGACCTATAGAAAAAAAAGATTATAACGACTAGTTAAACGGATGTGGCATTTTTATACTCTTTTACAATTTTTATAAGCATTTTGCATCTATAATTTTTATATGGTGTAATAAATGTACTTTTGATAAATTAATATGGATATTTTTGTCCCTCCACCTAATAAAAAATATTGACATTAAAAATTTAAATATCGATAAAAAAATTCACAAATAGTAACATATTAAGTTTAATTTTTTTAAAAGGGTAAATATGCAAATTTGCCTTAAAAGTTTCAGATAAGGAGTAATGTTTCTTAGGAAGATTTTTTAGGTTTAATATTACCCTGAAAGTGTTAAAAAGAGTAATGTTACCCCTTACCGCTAAAAAATTCATGGTCAGCGTCAATTTTTTAATAGTTAATGTTAGTTTTTTAACGGTGTCAGCAATATTGCTACTTTTTAAAACTTTCGGAGCGACGTTGAGCTTGAAAAACTTTAGGGCAATATTACTTCTTAATGAAAACTTTTAGGGGAAATTTCTACATTAAATAAGGGCAAAATGGAAAAGTAAGAAGCAAAAAAATAAAACATTCTCTAAATATTTTTTATAATTTGAAATGGAGCATGTGTGGTGGTTATTTCTTATAATATGGAAAAGAGGGAGTATCTTATAAAATTAAAAGATCAAACTGAAACCTTATATAAAATCAATGAAAACATGGAATTTTACCTATATTATATATTACCCCGATTCCAAGGATGGAATATTTTAAACATCCAAGAGTATAAGGTCCATGGGATTAGATAAGAAAAGACCTACGGATTGGAAACTAAAGATTTTTTGACCTCAAAATATGGTTGTGTAAATAATCACCCAAATACCTAAATTTTTATTAAACCATAGTTTTGATCTTAAACTATGGTTTTAATCTTAAAGCATGATTTTGGGAAAATTCTTTTTTTTTTTGCTTTTCTTCTTATGTGGACCCCAACCCCCCTCTCTCATTAGTCTTTTTTTATTATGTGAGCCCCATGCCACTCTCTCTCTCTTTTTTTTTTAATTTCATTGTTTTTATCTCGTCCATCTCTTTGTTTTTTTTAATTTTAAAATTTTAATACTCCCTCTTATCCTTAATATAAGACCTATTTATTTAATTTGATTATATTAAAAAAAATAGTTAAGTTAAGACAAATTTATTTCACTTTTGGTATTACTTATGAAATTTAATGTTAAATAATGGGTAGATGCATCCTTTTTAATGCCGTTAGGGATTTTCTTCTCTTATAATTTAACGTTGTAAGGTCAAATTTAATGGTTTTGTTAAATTTACATCCTTTTTAATTGTTCATTGTTATTTTTACATCTTCCAGAAGTTATTTGTACTAGACACCTCTCAGGAAGAACTCTGATGTTAAATTTGGACCTTAACCCTTAAATAATACATAAAATATAATCTTATTATTTATATATAATTTTCACAAGATTTAATGTCCTTTTTAATAATTTGACCATGAAAAAGCTATTATGATCACAATATCCAAATATTCTCATTTTATCAAAATCACTTTTTTTTTCATTATCTATTCTTCTCATAATCTATTTTCCAAAAGTTGTTATCTACTTTTTCTTCAGAAGCTAATCCAAATACACTTAGCTAGCCTGGCCTTTGCCTTTTAACCAATGTTAATGAACTAGGACCGGCCCGAAAACCGGTTCGATTCGGGTCACCATTTTTTTAATTTTTTTTAAAACTTTTTCTTTAAAATTTTGTATTAATAAATATAAAATCTTCAATTTCTCACCGGTTTAACCCGATCTAACTTATCGACCCTTAACTTAATATCCCGACCGGTTCAATACTCGATTCAAATTTTAATACCTTTCTTTTAACATGTGTGTTTTGTGCGTCCTTTCGCTTCTGTTTTCCCCTTTTCTCTTCCCAATTTTGTAGCAAGTGGCAGAGAGGGCATCAACGCTTGATATATATATATATACACTATTTGTGTTTTTCATGTAAGCAAAAGATAAAAGTGGTATTAGAGATATATTAAAATTCTTAACTCGTGCCATCAATAATCTTATAGCTCAGTGACATGATGCAACCCCTCTAGGTTGTTATTGCTTTAATCCCGTTTGTAGCATCAGCGAATTAGTATATGCCTTTTTACTTAAAAAAAATCCCTATCCCTAGTAAGGTAAAATCTTGATTAAGCTAATAATAATACTTATGCACTGTATAATGAGAGTTCTAATGTAAATGCAGACAGAAAAACAAACAAGCTGTCGGAAAAACCGGGTTTACCTAGATTGGGTATTTTTTGAACAACCATAATGTTGTTATGATGTTGTTGGTTAATGTGACAAATAACTGGGGAGTGTTTTGTATCACTTTTCTAGCTAAATAAGTTCGTTTTCAGCACAAAAAGCTTAAATAAAAATGTAACTCGTTTTGTAAGTGTTTGGTACAGCGTTTTCGCATAAAAAAAAAGCCCGAATTAGATGGCTTATTGATAAGCCCGAACTTGAGGTTTTTTTTTTAAAATAAGCTGCATTTTTTTGTTTATAAGGTGGCCTCCTGTGTAGTACAATGGGTTTTGTTTGTTTATATTTATTGCCAATGTGCCACGCATTTCATTTTTTGTCTTTTATAAAAAAAAAGTACAATGCGTTTCATTTGACTTCAATTTCTCCTTTTCTATACGCAATCTGGAAAACTATATTCTAATTTCTAAAGGCAAAATAGAGAAAGATAAATAAATATTATTTAAATTTTAAAATCTTAAACAAAATGATTTCTCAAAAGTTTAAGTTGTTAATTGTTATACTTTTTTAATCAATCATATTACTTGTTAACAAAATCAATTTGAAATTTTAAAATTTAAGTAGTATTTTTCAGATTGGGAGAGAAGGGATTGGGGGTTATTTGCTCTAGTGGCATAATAGAGTGAATCACAATGTGTTTATGTTATTATAATTTCTGAAATTTCATTCTTAGTTTGGACTTCATCTCTGGAGTTACAAGTTTGCATTTTCAGATATCTTACTGGGCCAGATGATATGTTACTGTTGGATATCGCATATATGATATATCTAAAATTTGAAGAATATACAAATGCTCCTCAAGTTTTTACTTTTAAAAACGCACTTATACAATCGCTAATCCAAACATGTTTTAACTTATGAAAAATCACTTATTTAATCGTTCATCCAAACATAAATCACGAATCAAAAATTGACTTTTTTAAAGTCATTTTTAATAAGTCAGAATCACAATAAATCATTTTTCCTATCGCTATCCCAAACACACACATTATCTTTATAAAAAGAAGAATAATAAGTTCAAATACGAGAAACTCAATTACAGAGGTACAGGTGGAGACATGATGTTGAAAAGAAAATATATAAGAGAAAAAGTAGAAGAGGATGTGATTGTTTTTTATTAAACAATTTTCTATATTTATTCCTCTGACAATTTCAACTTCTATCTTTTAATTTTCTAACTTAATATTTTTGGAAAATAGGCCAATTGCCCACATGATTAATATGTCCTTAATTAATTACCATTCCCATGTTATTATTTGGCCATATCTATAAACCATATTATTAAATTTTTTATATGGATGTATACTTTTATTTTTGATTTATTATTATTTATTATATATTAAATAGGAATAACATTGAAAAGTTGTTGAATTTATATAAGATTTTTCTTAATATACTACTATGAAGTATGTTGGAAGTGTCATATAAAAATTTCCTTTGGTTTATCATATAGGGGCACTTTAACTGTATTACGAGAAATAAAAAATAACAGTTAAGTAATTTAATATATCCTAAAATGTATTTTTTTTTCACTTTTATCCTTCTTGAGAAATGTGTTTAATTACACTGGGAATGTTATTTTAGAGAGGGGGAATATAATGAGTGAAAAAGTTGGAAAGTGAATATTAATTATAGAGGCAAAATAGAAAAAAGAGCATTAATTAAAATGGAGGTTACTTATATTCTTAACTATGTCTACCTTGCCATATACTATAGACCGGAGGGGGTATAAAAAATTAGTTGTATTTTAAAAGCATTGTCCACTTTTTTTTAGGGAAAATTCAAGTAAAATACGTTGGAAATTAGAAAGGACAAATTAGAGCTTCCAATTATTAAAATCCCATGTAAGTATAGTGTCGGTACAATGGAGGAATATGGAATTATAAAATCTTGACAAAAAAATGCTCCTGCCCTTCATCTTCTTCTCCCTCTCTCTCAGCTCAGAATAATCTGGGCAATTTTTTTTTGGCTTTCTTCCACCAGCTGATTGGTCCGATGTAATCCAGAGAACGAGTTTTGAGCTTACGGTGTTGAGACAAACACCTGTCTGGTGCACTTCAATTGCCATGCTTCTTGAGGGCCAAGGAGCAGTGGGAGCCGATGAAGCTAGTAGCACCGTTGACGAGGAAGGTTAACAACACTTGTATATATATTAATAACATCATGTTTTAGATTAACAACTTTACTTTCTTGCTTCACAACTTCGTATCTCAAAAACTAACATATGTTAGTGATAAGTTTGAAATTAACAAATTTCAAGGCCAATAACAACATCTGTCTCTATATTAACAACACCATATTTTACATTAACAACTTCACTTTCTTATTTCACAACTTCGTATATCAAAAACCAACACGTACCCAGGGATAAGTTTGAAATTAACAAGTTTCAGGGGCCAATAATAACATCTGTCTCTATATTAACAACACCTAAGTTTACATTAACAACTTCACTTTCTTATTTCACAACTTGGTATCTCAAAAACCAATAGATGTCAGGGATAAGTTTGAAATTAACAAGTTTCAAGGCTAATAACAACACCATATTTTATATTAAAAACTTCACTTTCTTGTTTTACGGCTTGGTATCTCAATTGATACCCTTCACCGTCCCTCCTCATCAACGGTGCTACTAGCTTCATCAACTCCCACTGCTCTTTGGCCCTCAAGAAGCGCAACAACTGCAGCATGCCGGACAATCACTTGGTCTCAATACCGAAAACTAAAACTCATTCTCTGAATTATATTGGACCAATCAGTCTGTCACGCCCTTATCTCAATTTCACCTTTACCAGAGTATTCGCGAAAAACGGTATGCGGTTCGGTGGGCAACATAGGAATAGTATAACTATACTGATAATATGTGTATGATTACATAAATTCCCCATAGGGGTTTGTACATGATACTTACGATTAAGGTAGCCGCACAAGGCTATTAGGGTGTCTAAACTCATCCCAGTGAAATGGAGACTTCTTCCAGTCTTCATTCCACTACTGTAATCCCCTCGTACGGTACTCTGCATTATTGTTCGCATATCTTCTGTCATCTCCTGTCTAAATTGTTGGTAAGGGAGGGTGAGATTCGAGAGAATCTCAGTAGAAAACAGATACCATAATGCATGCATGATTAATGCTATGTGTATGACATGTTAGCTTTATCTAGATGGATGCCCCATAATGACATTTCTGCATGCTCAATGTTTCATACAACAAGACTATGGCCACAGCGAAAACAGAAACAGAGCTTCATTTATTCAAATATGCTCTACACAATCAAGTAAAGCAATCACATACATCACTACACAAGCAAATATATCAAATACATGCAAGAAAGGTAAGTTCCCTACCTTAACCTTTTTCCGTCTCGAAACGCGTGCCTCGATCTACGTGCAAACATCTCGGGACTCCATATTCGATCCTACAATGTCAAATGTACTATTTAGACACTTCCATAGTGTTTCTGGGGGTTATATGAGTCTATCTTGAAAAATTACTAAAATACCCCTGGGGACCCGGCCCCATCATACCCGGTCCGGCTGTACTTTTCTCGAAATTCTAACCTGGGCTATTTTGACATATTTTCGCCCAAGGAAACCATTTCCAAACTTGGAATTATCAAATTCAATGTAAAATTATGAAATTGCCCTTGGCAGCCCTACTTTTAGGGTTTTAGGGGCGTTTCCGTAATTATGCTTTCTCGGCCTTTTCTGAAAAAGTGCCCAACTGTAACCCCACCTATTTTCGCCCACTGAATCCAATGGAATAATCAAATCATTGAAAATCCAACTCTAAGACTCATTTACAATGCTGGCCGAAATATATAGGTTTTAAGGGGAAAATCGGGGTTTTTCGGTTTCGGCTCCGTAAACCCGTTCCTTTCTACTCCTAACCACTTTATTGACTATCCCATTAGGTTAAAACTACCATTTAGTATCAATTTGGGCAGCATAACATGTAGGAAAACCCATTTTCCATTTTAACACACAAAGACAATCTGACGAAATTTCACCGATTAAATTGTCTATAGCAGCCAGAATAGTCAATATGCAAGAGTTTGGAAGTTACCTCAAGCTCCCACTAGCTTTTCCTTCTTGTGGCTGAAAACCCTAACTTCAAAACACCATGAATCTTGCTTCAAATACCTCAAACAACATAGAAAAGAAGCTTAGGAGAAGGATTATACACGTTAGGTATGAATTTACCGAAGAAATCGACCTATCTTATGAGATTTCTCCTTCCTCCTCTCTATTTTTCTCTCAACTCCTCTCTCTATTTTCTGCATAAAGCACGTCAGTTTTGGTGCTGAGGGAAGAAGAAGATGATTTTAATAATATGACCCCATTTAATTAACTAATTTTCCCAATTTCGGATTTTTACAAACTTTTGGCAGATTTCTGCTCAAACTTTGAAAAAAGCATAACTAATTCTAGAAAAATCGAATTGAAGTGATCCCAAATCCTATAGAACCCTTATTGAGTCTAGTTTCAAGGAAAAATATATAATTTTTTTGAATGGAATCACAAAATTCCCAGAATTTCAATCTTTGCATATTGTTCCAGAAATTTCACAGTTTTTCTGTGCTGACTTCAAAAATTCATATCTTTTTGTGTATAGCTCTAATTGATTCATATGACTTATCAAATTAAAGCTTAGGATGTTTACTTTCATCCTGTAAAATTTCATAATTTTTTATTATCATATAGTCTTCCAAAACCTTATGATAAGCTCACTGCCTCATAGACGAATTTATCGAAAACATAATTATATTCTCCAAAATTCACCATTTTACTTTCTTAATACCCCAAAGATATAAGAAACATTAGAGAATATATTTGGAACATCTACTAAACTGGGACTTAGCAGTCTACTTAATTTAGGCTTATTCCCAAGCCTCCAATCCCAAAATTCGGGGTATTACACAGTCGGTGGAGGACAGCCAAAAAAGAAAATTGCTCAGATTATTTCGAGCTGAGAAAGAGGGAGAAAAAGATGAAGGGCTTAAAGACAGGAGCGTTTTTTTATTAATATTTTATAATCCCAGATTCCTCCACTATATTGACACTATCCTGACATGGGATTTTGATAATTAGAAGCTCTGATTTGTCTTTTATTAATTTCTAATGTATTTTTCTAGAATTTTCACTTTTTTGTTTTTAATTGGCTAAACCTAAACCATCCAACATTGTCCCTTTCAATTGGCCAAACCTAAACAGCTAAACCGTCCAACGTTGTCCTCTGTCATTAATTTAGTCAAACAATGTGATTCGTGAGTTGCAGTTGAGTGGGGTCGGTACATCTTTAATCTGCATTATTAGTTTGACTGTTTGAGTGTCTTCGGCATCATCGTCTTCTTCTTCAGAATTTCCACCAACCATTATCAGTCTGAATCCAAATCGAAACTTGTTAACCCATAAACAAAAAGATGGCCAGTGAAAACCAGAAACACCAACTCCACGTATTCTTCTTCCCTTTCCTTGCTCATGGCCACATGATCCCCACGGTTGACATGGCAAAGATTTTCGCCAGCAGAGGCATCAGAGCCACCATTATCGCAACCCCTCTCAACCTTCCTCTCATTTCCAGATCAATAAAAGAATCCACAGATCTTGACCTTCCCATCAACATCGTACCCATCAAATTCTCAAGCCAAGAACATGGCTTACCAGAAGGGTGTGAAAATGCTGATTCTATGTCATCCCCATCTCTGTTTCCTGTCTTCCTCAGAGCAACGACGATGCTTCAAGAGCCCCTTGAGCAGCTCTTGCAAGAACACCACCCAGATTGCCTCATTGCTGGTTCGTTCTTCCCATGGGCCACTGATTCTGCTGCCAAATTTGGGATTCCCAGGATTGTGTTTCATGGGACTGGGTTTTTCCCTCTATGTGTCATTGAATCTATAATACTCCACCAACCTTACAAGGATGTTGTGTCTGATTCAGACCCCTTTGTGATTCCAAATCTGCCAGGAACTGAGATTCAAATGACGAGGATGGTTTTGCCTCATTATGTCATGGCCGTTGAAGATGATTTCGTTTCGAGTTTGCTTAAAGCCGCAAAGCAATCAGAGGTGACGAGCTTCGGGGTGGTCGTGAATAGCTTCTATGAACTGGAGGGGATATATGCAGATCATTATAAGAAAGTGCTTGGAAGAAGAGCATGGAATATAGGTCCTGTTTCTCTCTGCAACAGGGACAACAAAGAAAAATCATACAGGGGAAAGCAAGCTTCCATGGATGCACAAGACTGCTTGAAGTGGCTCGGCTCCAAGAAACCCAACTCAGTTCTTTACATCTGCTTCGGAAGCAGATCAGACTTCACT
The DNA here is from genome assembly GCA_963242795.1 of Inga leiocalycina. NCBI lineage: Eukaryota > Viridiplantae > Streptophyta > Magnoliopsida > Fabales > Fabaceae > Inga > Inga leiocalycina. The sequence continues at coordinate 29,406,932 of OY725320.1, read as the reverse complement.
GAACCTCAGCTCAAAGAAATAGCCATGGGTCTGGAAGCTTCTGGACAGAATTTCATCTGGGTCGTGAGGGAAATTCAGAAGAAGAAGGAAGAACAAGGAGAAGATAGAGATCAAGATCAAGGGTGGCTGCCACAAGGATTTGAGAAGAGAATGGAAGGTAAGGGGTTGATCATCAGAGGGTGGGCCCCTCAAATGTTGCTTCTGGATCATGAATCTATTGGTGGGTTTGTGACACATTGTGGGTGGAATTCAACACTAGAAGGAGTGAGTGCGGGAGTGCCAATGGTGACATGGCCTGTATCTGCAGAACAGTTTTACAATGAGAAGTTAGTGACACAAGTTCTGAGAATTGGAGTTCCTGTGGGAGTCAAGAAATGGGTTCCAGTGGTAGGGGATTATATAGAGAAAGAGGCGATTGTGAAGGCAGTGAAAGAGATAATGGAAGGAGAAGAAGCTGAGGAAATGAGAAACAGAGCAAAGAAACTTGCGAGCATTGCGAGGGAGGCTGTGGAGGAAGGAGGATCTTCTTACTTCGACTTCAATCATCTGATCGAAGAGCTTGAGGGGCTTTCAAAATGAACCAAGTTGTGTTTTTGTCTCTCAATTTGCGTCTAATAAACGTTCCTTTGAGGCTTTGACTCTTTGTCCCTAACTTTAATGAATGATTATATATAAGCCATCACTTGCATGGGATGAATCCACTGTATTTGGATTAGTTTTTAGTGAAATATTTTAGAAGAAAAGTGATGAAAATAATTTTAGAGAAAAAATTGCAGAGAATAACTTCTCAAAATATCAGAAAAAGTTGATTATATGGAAAATCATGGTTTTCCACTCGAAATTGTGGTTTTCTTATAAAAACATTCCATCTAATGTTTAATATAGGAGTTAATTGGGGAGTTATTCTTGGTTCTAATCATAAAACTTATTTCTCATATTTGTTAATATTTTCTTAAGTTATCCCTATTTATGCTATACCAACAACAATTAAGAGAGAAATGGAGTAAATTGAGGAAGATGATTAGTATGTTTTTTTTAACACATTAACTAATTTCTTTAATTTAATTAAATTAGATAAATAGGTAAGCATTGGTTCTGAGACAAATTGTTAACTATGAAAGTAAATGATAACCAATGTGTTTATGAAGTAAAAAGTAATAACTGTTAGTCTTAATAGTTGAATTTGAATAATAGAGTAGCAATTTTGGGAAACTTAGTTATAAAGGCCGGGAGAATGCTCATCTCATTTCAGTTTTTTAGAGCTTATCTGCATAAGAATCTTTTAAGAAATTGTGCATTCCATACCTATAACAAATTTAATAGTAAGGGTGTACATACCAAGCAGGGTTTATCAAACTTGGGGGAGATGGAATAGTACTAAACACTAATGGCTGTGGAGAGACCGTTTAATATTTATCATAAATACTTGATTTTGTGAAAGTGTATTCATTGCCAACTCCTTTTTGTTCTTTTTAAATTTATCATAAATACTTAATTTCTATATATACGCACAACTGTTTAATTTATAATTAATGTGATTCCATAATCATAGGAAATAATGGGAGAGAATATGAAACAATAGGAGAATAGGAAATAATGAGAGATATGGACATCACAAATATTATATTCATAACACTTTTTCTTGAATGTCTATTACTAAACATGTGCCTCATTAAAAAACTTCAATTAAGAAAAATTCAGTGGGAAAAAAACTTAGTAGAAGAAAAAGAGTACATTGTTTATTAATACATTTGATAGAGCCACCTTGTCACCTCCTACTTTAATAACCGTGATTATAGTTCAAAAACACATCATTAAGTTAAATTAGAGACCAACAGATCATTCAAAACTTACTGAAAGTCCCAACTTTAAGACAGGGTCCAATCCTGTGATAAAGTGGGTTTTAAAAAAAAAATTCTAAAACCAATTCAGCAAGGTCTCACATTCAACCTTCGAATATATGTAGCCTGCGCAGTTCGATCTCATTCATAAATATCAGAGTATAAACAAAATTCCCGATAACACTCGGGTTGCATCCATTCACTAGAGGGTTTACGGGGCATATTCGCCCCTTTCAACTTCCCATACTGAGGATTACATAACACTATTCAAATTTACAACATTTACAATATGTACAATAATCCTAAAACATGATAATCAACTAGCAAAATTAAAACTCCTAGTTAGGAGCACTAGCCGCCCTTGGTTGCTTGTTTCTCCTTTGACCTGCTTGCCCTGGCTGTTGGTTAGTCAATAGAAAGAGTGAGATTCTAGTGAATCTCAGTAGTAACAATTCATTCATACAATATATAACAATATAACATGCAAACAAATCACAAAGAAGGAACAATCACAGTGATGTGTGACTTTCGTCACAAATGACAGCGCTCATAGCTGTATCCACATGATGCAACAACAACTCTCACAGTTGTATCTACATGATGCATGACTTGTGTCACAAAACAACAGCGCTCACGGCTGTATCCACATGATGCGTGACTTGTGTCACAAAACGACAGCTCTCACGACTGTATACACAAAGCTTTCACAGCAATATACACTGCAGCATTTGCAATCAACACGATTCAATGATAAGACATATATACAATGCATTACACATAGTATAAGAAAAAGAGTCACTGCCTTGTTCTTTCCGCTCGTGCTCAGGTACAGGTTTCTCAGGCTCAGAGCGGATATCACGTCCTATAAATCACAATCAAGGACGAGAGTTATTCCCTATTCCAATTCTTAATTCCAAAACATTTAAGGGTTGGTTATCATTTGAGATATTTAGGTGGCTACTAAAAGCTTAAACAAAAGTCTAAAAGGATTGGGAAAAGCTAGACCCGTTACTGCTGTTCAAAAATGAAAAGTACTAAAATTAGGGGTTGGCCACGGCTAATAAATTCTTTGTCTACAGCCAAAAACAAGTCAGTGGATTTTTGGCTGCAGCCAAGAGTCTTCTGGATGAGGCCAAAAGCAGTTCAGAAGCTTTTGGGCTGCATCCAAGAACGTTTGGCTGTGGCCAAGGAAATTTTTGTTTCTCGGCTGAACTTCCAAAAATCATAACTAAATCTAAAAATATCAAAATGGAGTGATCCAAAGTCGTACTTAAAGCTTTTTAAGCCCTCTTTACAGGAAAAATATGAATCACTACCACCTACAACCACAAGAAATACAGAATTCAACGAATTCCCATACTATTCCAGAATTAAGTCCAGTTTCAACTTCAAACTTTAGAAATACATAATTTCCAGCACACACATCAAAATGACTCGCATAATATATCAATTTAAAGCTTGGCATATGAAATATTAGACTGGAAAGTTTCAAAAGTTTTAACCATCATTTACTTATTCAAAACTGCCCTGTAAACTGACTTCTTGCTTATAGTTTTCACTAACAGCATTTTCCAAAATTTCCAATTTTTGCACAAATGTTTCCAAAGGTTCAAAATTCACAACCAACACTACTCCCAGACAATTTGTCATATAGAACACAATGGTAACATTACAATGAACAAATTCCCATTGCTTCATGGTGCTCTGTTCAAGTCAAAATTTTAGGGTTTTCTACAACAAACAACCACTTCACTATTTAATCAGTAAACTTAGCTCATTTGCCTCTAAACCAACATATAAGCACATACATAGGATGAAAGCTTCATGATCCTTAATATACCCTAAAAAATTGAAATTAGGGCTATCACAATACCCCACCAAAACTCAGCTAATCAAAGCATCACATACATCAAACTAATGCTTTTACTCACCTCTTGCTTCTTTTTGTGTTCTTTTCTTGCTTCCTCAACTTTTGTTCTTAGATGATGGCTAAAAACACCTCTTCTTGAAATTCTAAAACCATAGAAATGAAGCTCTCATCAAGAGGAACAAAGTTTGTGAAGGTTACTTGAGCCATATATGAGGTTAAGAAGATGAAAAATCAAGATCAAACTCATATTGCAACTTTACTTTTCTTGCTCAACGTTTTTGGCAACCACAACTGACTTAAGGAGAGAGAATAAGAGCAATGAATGATCATTTTTTTTTCTTCCTTTATACCTTAATAACCAACCGAAAATAGGTTAAAAAGTAAAGAAAAGTTGTGGTGAAGATTACTTCATTTGGTCATACACTTATGGTAAATTAACTAGCATGGGTATGTGACTTGAGTTGAGTTTTTTCCTTTTCCTCTCTCCTTCTTCTTTTTGACTGAAAGTGGCTGCCCAAATGGAGAAGAAATGTTGGCAAAAAAAAATCTCTTATTACTTCTTTTATGTCTTAGCCATGATTTTTGACCAAGTCTTCTTGTGAAGTATGTTGACTAATCCTATTTTCTATTGGTATACCTTTTTGGACGTTTTTTTGTGATCTTAAGGGAGTGAGATGATATGCTTTTCATTCCCATACATGCTTCTTGCTTTTGAAGAGAAAATCCTAGCCCTTCAATTTGTCTTCCAACTTTAACCTCAAGATCAAGCGGTAATTGTCTCTTTTGCCCTTGATTATAACTATATTATTTCTTGTGCCATTAATTCTTTCAATTCCATTTCCTAATCTTTTATGTCCCTTATTAGTCTTCTCCCAAATGGTGCTACTTCCTTTCTTTCTTATGTTCAAATTATATTTTCGGTCATTTCTGAATTTAGGCGAAAACTAGGTAATTACTTCTAGCTAATCAAAACTAAAGTCATAGCAAATTTCAAGGGCAATTCTATCATTAATACCACTATTTATTCTGTACATTTAACCCTTGAGTACATTTTGAGATATTACATACCTCATTAAAAACCTTACTAGAAAAATCCAGTAGGAAAAACCATAGACAAGGAAAAAAGAGTACAACATGTATCAACTCCCCCTTTTGACAACAGTAGTTGATATCTCTGAGTTTGGGAAATCTGATGCCATGAACAAGCTTTTCAAAGATTATAACAGGAAGTGATTTGGTAAATAAATCTGCTAGATTTTCATTGGAATAGATTTACTTGATATCTATATTACCATGCTTTTGAAGGCCACGAGTGAAGAAGAATTTTGGAGAAATATGCTTCATTCTATCACCCTTGATATATCCTCTTTAAGTTAGGCAATACATGCAGAATTATCCTTATATAGACTATTGAGATCATTTTGCCTAAAGATAAACTACAAGTGGTTTGTATATAATGTATTACCAATCTTAACCATACGCATTTTCGACTTGCTTTATGTATTGCTATAATTTCTACATGGTTAGCTGATGTGGTTGATATAGTTTGTTTCATAGATCGCCATAAAATAGCTGCACCTTCACATTAAACAAATAGCCTACTTGTGTTTACCATCATGTGGTTTAGACAAAAATCCAACATCTGCATAACCAATCAGTTCATGCTCGAATACATTTGAGTGGAATAACCACATATCTATAGTGCCTATGAGGAAACAGAGAATGTGCTTCCCTCTATTCTAATGTCTTCATCATGGTGAAGAATTATATCTTGCAAATAAGCTAACAATAAATGATATATCAGGTCTTGTGTGATTAGCAAGTGAAGGAAAAAAATACAGAAATAGAGAGAAGATACGTGTACCAGGTCAGGTCGAATCCAGGTAGTAAGAGCTCACGCAAATATTAGACTCCTAGAGCCTAATTGGGGTTGGCATAGCAGAGCACTATAACAAGCAAGATGGTAGGAGAAAAGAGAGATTGCTAGATGGTTCAATAGTAAGGATTAATTATAATTGAGGGAGGCATATCCTATTTATAGTGGTTTAGAGTGGCTACTAATTAGGAAGTAATGTGCATTCCTACTTGCCTTCTAAGTTAGTAATCAAGAATATTAATTCTCAATTAATTTCTCAATATATGATGACTTGTTTCTCAATTAACAATTCATAATTGATGCTAACTAGTTTCTCAATCCATAATTAATGCTAATTTGTTTCTTATTTGATGAGGCTACTTGTATCTTAATCAAATAGTCCGTTGGACCCAAAGTCCAACAACAAGATACATTAGTATTCCAATAGCACTAAGCTATGATACTTCTGGACAAGTAGTTTTTCATCACGTTCTTTGCTAATTACTCAAGCTCTAAACAAGTTTTTATCCACATGTAAAGTCCTTACAATTATTAGGGTACATAATGTATGTGACTTATCCATGTGAAAATGCTTTAGGATCTTCCATGTGTAAGCTTCATGATATACAAAGATCCTATTCCCAGGCACTCAATCTGTAACCCAAGATAAAATTTTGTGCTTTCTAGGTCCTTCATTTCAAATTCTTTCTTCAAACAATTAATTGCCTTTTAAAGCACTTCAAGAGTCCTAATGATGTTGATATCATCAACAAAAACAATAATTATAGCAAACTCACTTCAATATCTTTTCATAAAGAAGTATGGGCATATTGGATCATTTGTGTATCCTTCTTTTAACATATATTCACTGAGTCAATTATACCACATGCGACATGATTGCTTCAAGCCATAAATGCATTTATTTAACTTAATTGAGTATTGTTCTTGAGAACTTGCATTTGATGCTTCCGGCATCTTGAGTCCTTCAGGGACTTGTGCTTCTGAGACTTTGAGTCCTTTAGAGGCTTTGATATAAATATAATTGTCAAGTGAGCCATTCAAAATAGGCAGTCATGATATTCATAAGACGTAGATCAAGCCCTTCATTTATTGCTGGGCTAATCAATAACAAAAAGTAGTTGCATCTACTACTAGTCAATACATTTCTTTAAAATCGATATCGGGTCTTTGTATAAAGCCTTGGGCTATAAGACGTGCTTTATATCTTGTAATTTCACCCTTTTCATTGCTCTTTTATACAAAGACCTGTTTGTATCCAACTAACTTTACATCTTCAAGTGTAAGGACTATAGGTCTAAAAACTTTTTGGTTTGCTAATGATTTTAATTCCGCATTAGTGGCATCTTTCCATTGGAGCCAATCTTTTCTTTATTGACACTCAGTAATGGGTTTTGGCTCATGATCCTCATTATCACTCATTACATCATATGCTATATTATAAGCAAAGATCTCATCAATGTTGACTTCATTTTAATCCCATCGAATTCCATCCATAACATAATTTATTGAGATCTCATTACTTTCACACATGTTAGTTACCTGGGTCTCTTTTAGGACTACTACATTCCCTTCTAGATATATCTCTTCTGGAGATAATAACTCTTCAGGAGATGGTTCTTTTATAGCTACTAACTTTTCTTGATTTTCCTCAACTTGGCCATCAATATTCTTAGCTCCTTTTCTTTGACTCTGACTCTTCGATGGAAGAAGATTGCTCCACTTGTTCCAGGGTCTTTTTTTTATGATGATGATTAATGAACTGCTCATGAAAGATGATGAATGTCAAGTTAGCAACTGCCTTCCTCTCACGTTTTCTTTCCACTCAGGTCTTCAATTCCCTTTTGAAAAATGTTGTCGTATGGTCCTCTAATTAGCTCCTTCAATTACCAATCCGATGCATCTTTCTTTTCTTTTTGTTTTTTCTTAACATGTCACACCGCTTGATATAAGAAAGGGAAAAGAAATAACTAACAACTAAAGAAAAGAAAAGCTCAAAAAAAAAAATAGTCTAACTGTAGAAGCAATAATGTTTTAATGAAGATTTTCAAAGGCATCACCGATAATGTAAAGATTTACTATAGTAATACAGGAAAGTACACGAGAATAAGAAATTAAAGATGAAAAATAAGAAAAGAGCTGTTATTAGAATACTGAGATATAGGGCAATAGAGAAGAATTTTATGTAGGAGAGTAAGAGAAAAGATTTAATTAAGTGCCCCTCTATAGCCCCACTACCCCTATTTATAATACAATATTTGAGATCAGGTTAGATCCACTCATTTAGGATTTGCACGAATTTAGGGATACTCTTTAATTTTGCACATTTTGTTCTGAGTTTGCTACACTGAAATAGCTTTTGGGGCTTGACTGAGTATTTTGCTCACTAAATAACCTTTTTGGGCCTGCTCTTATAATTTATTTTGGCTACTGGCCCAAGTTTTTTAAGTGGGCCTTACACTAAGTTCCCCACTCTTCAAGTCTAATTGATTATTGCCTGGGTAAGTGAATTTGTAATCCTGACCATAGAATGCCTTCTTGATCCAACGCCCAATAAGTAGATTTTTGAGAAAGACAAGACGATCCAAGACTTACAACAAGCTACAATATGTGTGTCAGACTCCCAAGCCAAACTTGAAGCACATATGACAAAACAGCTAGAGGAGGCAAAACATGAGCTGTTAACATCTCATTGAGAATAGCAGGTTGAAGCAGCAACTCAAAGACATTGCTGCGGAAGCAGTATTCTGTACTCGAACCCAACTAACGAAGGAGTTCACGGAAGGTTGGTTAGACAAATAGGATCCCAACCAAGCAATAGTTGAATATTAGTCTATCTTCAATGGTGGTTAAAAGATGACAATTCTGTTATTGGTGCTGGTGATAGAAATCAATAAGGAATGTGTGAGCCCGTTTGTTGAAACCCGCTTTAACTCCGATTCTCTTGCGTTCTTTGAGCCGTGCTCATGCCTTTTGTTCTGTATCTATTTTGCCAAACTAGGGGATTGGTAGACGATTGTGGGTGTATGGTTTGTATCGTAACATACCATCCCAAATGACTTTTCCTTGTTTTGTGGTTCATATGTCTTGTATCTCTTGTGTGTAGATCATCTTTGGTGTGCCAGTCCCCATGTATTACAAATCAACTACAATTAAAGCATTCCATATTATGCAAGTTGCCATTGCATCACCCTGTTGGTTAGTTCACGCATGCTAGTAAATACTGTGATGATGTCGTAATGTTCGACCGAACATGTATACTTGGGTTAGTTGGTATATATGTCAATTATCTTTGGTGCATCTATCATCCATATTATGTAAGTTGCCAATATAGAACTTCATTTGTTAGAAAGTTCATGTATGCTAGGACATACTGTAGTATTGTTGTAATATTTGACCAAGTAAGATAATTTTGGTCAGTTGGTACGTATGTCACATCTTCGTGGCTCTACTTGTGTTTTGCCATGGGACAATCCTAAAGTTGGGTTACAAAGTTTAGAAGTGTCGGTAGGGAGCTTTGTTCTCTATAATGTTTATGTATGTTATGCTAGAACCTTTATGTATGCTAGTATGTACTGTAGAATTCTAGTCCGTACTATAGAATTGAGATGATGTTTGATCAAGCATGGGGATTTTGGTTAGTAGGTACGTATGTCGCATCTTTGTGACCATGTTTGTGTTCTGCAACAGGACACCCCTAAAGTTGAGTTATCAATGTTTCAAAGTGCCGGTATAGAGCACTTGTGAATTGTATAATGCATCAGTTATATGTCTTTTAGCTTAGTAGGTCAGTCTTGTATGCCGAGTATAAGCTAGTGAGTTGGCCTGTTCTTATTATTTCAAGTAGATGGTGGTAACCATAAGGTGAAAGATAATATATCAAATCAAATGTCTTATAAAGAAGGGTTTAAGGTCATTTTTTCCCTGAAAGTATTCACTTGGTGCCAATTTTGCCCCGAAAGTGTTAAATTTAAAGCAATTTTGCCTTTGCGTTAGTTGATCATTAGCCGGGGCAAATTTGCTTCAAATTTGACACTTTCGGGGCAAAATTGCATCTTAACCCAATGACTATTAGTCGAGCTCATCAAACACCATGCGACATGTTGTGCTCTTCCAGCCACTGGACCCTACCTCCAGCTAATCAGTTTCCAGGGTGGGCAGGCTATTAAACAAAAAAGAGAACTCTTACAGGGGCCCCTACCGACGTCTCCGAACTCACTAACGCTCATGTCAGCTACCACGTCCTAGTTCAAGAATTTTTACCCGATTCCCTTTCGAAGTATTTGTGTTGCACGCTATCAGATAGGCTTCCCCGTCTCTTAGGATCGACTAATCTATGTGTAAGTACCGTTCACATGGAACCTTTCCCCTATTCGACCTTTAAAGTTTTCATTTGAATATTTGCCACTACCACCAAGATCTGTATTAATGGCCGCTCCGCCCAGGCATTGAAGTGTGCGCCCTATACCTTGCTATCAGGGCAAGTGCTAGGGCTCGATGAGTAGAAGGGTGCGGTAGTTGCTGCAAAACCTAGGGTGCAAGCCCGGACGGAGCGGCCGTCAATGCAGATCTTGGTAGTACTATAAAATATTCAAATGAGTACTTGCACATGGGTTAGTCAATCCTAAGAGAGGGGGGAGCCTATCTGATAGCGTGCATCAAGCGTACTTCGAAAGGGAATCGAGATGTGGCAACTGACAGCAACATTAGTGAGTCCGGAGACATTAGCAGGAGCCTCAGGAAGAGTTCTCTTTTTTGTTTAACAACCTTCCCACCTCAGAATCGGCTCAGCTGTAGGTAAGGTTCAACGGCTAGAAGAGCACAGCACGTCGTGTGGTGTCCGATGTGCTCGACTATCGGTCATTAGGTTAAGGTGCAATTTTGCCCTGGAAGTGTCAAATTTGGAGCAAATTTGCCCCGGCTAATGGTCAACTAACGGTCAATTATTGAAAGGGCAAATTGCTCTAAATTTGACACTTTCAGGGCAAAATTGGCCCTCGAAAAACTTCTAGGGCAAGATTGGCACCAAGTGAATACTTCCGGGGCAAAATTGACTTTTAACCCTATAAAGAATGACAATGTTTTATTAAGTAAAATGACTTACAACAATGAAACTAATCATACAACATCATCTTGGCAGGTATGTCGTGTGGGTACAATTCCATATAATTGAGTGGTAAAGACTTATACAATTGAACACCAAGCAATAAGTCGAATACAAGGAAACCATGTAACAGTATAGAGTGCATTGATGGTGGGGTAATGTAATATCAAAATACCAAATATAACGAACCATATAGCTTAGGGCGTCGATCTCTTTTTCTTATTTATATTTATGGTTTGTACCATCATGTCTTGCCTTGAGGTTAGTGAGTGTGTAAAATTCGTAAACGAACTTGGAAGGTAAGGGTTTAGAAATCGTACCTCATTAGATGTATCGCATTCTAACTTCAGTCGGTGCCAAATTGTAGAAGCAATAGTTTTTCAATAAACATTTTTAAAGGGGTCAGTGATAAAGTGGAGATTTAATGTAGTAATAAAGGGAAAATACATAAGAAAAAGAAAATAAAGATGAAAAATAAGAAAAAGCTGTTATTAGAATACTGAGACACAGAGCAATAAAGAAGAATTTTATGTGGGAGAGGAAGAGAAAAGATTTAATTCTGTACCCCTTCTTAGCCCACTACACCTATTTATAATACAACATTTGAGATCAGGTTAGATCCACTTATTTAGGATCTACACAAATTTAGGAATACCCTTTAATTTTGCACGTTCTGTCCTGAGTTTGTTGAACTGAAGTAGCTTTTGGGGCTTGACTGAGTATTCTACTCACTAAATAACCTTTTGTTTGGCTTGCCTCTTATAATTTATTTTGCCTAGAAGACCAAGTCTTTAAAGTGGGCCCTATACTAACATTTTTTTAATTTTTAAAATTGCAAATGGTATTATTTTTTCCTAAATTAAACTATTTTTGTTTTAGTTTAAATTTAAGATATTTTCCATACAATCCTCCAAATAATGCACCAAATTGATTTGATCTTATAACAATATAATCTCATAGAGATCTCTCAAATTTTTCCTAGATAACTCTCTAAATATCTTCAAAATATATTTTAAATACATTAAAAATAGAGAGTTATCATATATCTCTTATGGAGATAATAAATCTTCAAGAGATGGCCCTTCTGGAGTTACTAATTTTTCTTAATTATCCTCAACTTGGTCATCAATATTCTTATCTCCTTTTTCTTTTCGAGGATTTTTTTTAGAACCAATTGGCCTTCCACGCTTTAGGCGTGTTTTATATTCATTCGCAATGGGTTATCTTTCAGAGACATCAATTCTGATAGGAGCATTAGCAGCTGGAACTTGTGTCTTTATCACTTTCTTTAGGCCAGTAAATGCTTTTGGCATTTGATTAGCAAAATTATATAAATGAATTATCTTTTGAACTTTCAGTGCTCATTGTTTTGTATAAGGATCATAATGAGCCAATGATAATTTATTCCAGTTAATCTATTTTACCCAACTACTTATTTTCTCCCCCTAATATTGGGAAAAGTGAATCATCAAAATTACAATTGGCAAATCGTGTCATAAATAAATCTCATGTGGATGGTTCTAAAATATTTAATGATCAAAGGAGATTCATACCCAACATATATTCCCATCCTTTTTTGAGGACCCATTTTGATGCATTGTAGTGGTGCTACTGGCACATATCCTGCATACCCAAAAATCCTTATATGGGAAATATTATATTCCTGACCAAAAACCAATTGTAAGGGGAAACCTTAAGATAACTTGTTAGCCTAATGCGAATTAACATTGTTGCATGCAAAATGGTGTGATCCCAAGCAAAAAATGAGAAATTAGAACTCATAAGTAAAGGTCTTACAATTAATTGCATCCGTTTAACCAATGATTTTGCAAGTCCATTTTGTATATGAACATGAACTACAGGATGTTCAACATCAACTCCAAGGAACATACAATATTCATTAAAAGCTTGTGAAGTAAATTCACTAGCATTATCAAAGACGTCTTTTCTTGATAGGATAATCAGGGTAATATGCTCTTAATCTAATCAATTGAGCAAGTAATCTCCCAAACGCTAGGTTGTGAGAAGATAATAAGCAAATATGTGACCATTAAATTGATACATCAATTAAAACCATATAGTATATAAATGGTCCACATGGTAGGTGTATTGACCCACAAATATCTCCTTGTATCCGTTCTAGAAATATGAGAAACTCACTTTCTATTTTGCTTGGTGAGGGCCGAATAATCAACTTTCCCTTAGAACATGTAGCACATATGGAATCATGAGATTGTAGTATCTATTTACACTTCAGGGTATGTTCACATGAATTCCCAATTATTTTTTGCATCATGATTGAATTGGGATGGCCTAACCGGTTATGCCAAACATTAAATTTATTAGTGAACTTCTTGTTTATATTGGCAAGTTGCTAGTTTGTATTGACAAACTTCTAGTTTATAATAGCATGTGTTTCAATTGAGCTTATAAATGTCTAGTACAAGCCATAAAAATGTAGGCAAACTTTCTAATATACATTTTCTACCAGAAACTAAATTTGCTGATATCTTTGAAGCTCAATAAGTTTCTTTTAGACTTAGTAGAATAAAATGCATTATCAATGCACAATTCTGTTCCTTTAGCTAACAAAATATTAGCTCTTCCGAAGCCTTTAAATAAATTTATACTATCGAATACAGTCTGAAAATTGCCTTCTTGCATTACCAAGAAAGAAAAATATTTATCATTTATAAGTATGGTGGAGTTGTTGAGACATAGATCTTCAGGATTGATGTTAATAAGACTCATTTATAAAGAGACATGGAAAATAAAGGGAAACATAATTTAAAACGAAATACATATAACAGCAGCAACTTTAATCATACTAAAGCATAATAGTTTAAATAAACAAAGATAATTTTTGCTAAGATATTAGCAACATCCAAATGCATAATATCCATGTCGCCATACTCAGAATTGCCAACCTTATTAACATGATCTATTTCAATCTCTAATCCTTTACCATTATTGTTGAGCAATTCTTGGTAAAGGTCAACTAGGTGTCTTGGTGTACAACAGTTACGAGGCCAATGACTCTTGCTACCACATTGATAACATGGATTTTAGCATGTTTATTATGCCACTAGTTTTCCTTTTGTGGTTCTTATCAATCTTTGCCCACTTCAGGTATGAAAATGAACTACCGCAATTATGACCTTGGCCACGCCCTCGGCTGTAGCCACGTCTACATTCACATGAACGGCTACAATTAGATTCATTCATTACTACATTTACTTATGGGCATGGAGTTGAGCCTGTTGGATGAGATTCATGATTTTCAATCAAAATCTCATTGTTTTTTTTGGTCATAAGGAAGCAAGAAAATATTTAGCATATTTCTTGAACCCTCTTTCATGATATTACTACTATAGGAGCAAATTAGATGCATCCATTCATAATGAGCTTTTGAAAAGATAATCATTTCATGGCTGTCATACATTTCCTTTAATTTGTTCTAAAGAACAAGTAGTTCTTTTATGACTAAATAGTCAATTTTGAGGCCTTCATGCAAATGGTGTCATAAAAGATCACGGATCAGGCATTCAAGACAAGTAGTCATTTTCGGTAATGTTAAGAGCCACAAACGTAAATTTTGCAAGGTTTGACATAATCAAAATAAATTAATAAAAGGAAATTCTTAAAATATGTAATATAAAACTGCTATATAATAACATAAAACTCAAATGATCGAACTACCATACTAAAAGGGAATTTGTAAAGACAATAAATAATTCACAAAGTAAGATATTGTAAATAAATTATAAAATTATAGCTTTGGGCTATTTAATTCTCATAGCTTTAGACCATTTAATTCTCATGGCTTTAGGCCGATTAATTCTTGCCATTTAATTAAAGCAATATGACTTCTAGCCATATAATTTTTGAATATGAAATTAGATGTGTATGGCTTCTGACCATACTAAAATAACAATAATAATATAAAAGAACTTGTAAATGAGATATAAGATATAAAAACTATAACAATTTCCAATCTTAGCCATGGAACCCAATGTTTATACGATAAGGAAAAAATTATAGCCTAAGATTTCGCAAGTGTATAGGCCGCATTAAATAATAAAGTGATGAGAAAAATATCATTCCCATGAGAGTTTGGTACCAACAATACAGTTGAGGAATGACTTTACACTTTTACTTAAGTTGAGTCAACACAATGTGAATTAAAGATTAAAAAAATGAACTAAAAAGGGAAAAAAAAGAAAATCAAATCTAACTAAAGCTAAGGATAAGGGTGATTCTTGATCTTAACTGGTGATTTGCATTATTATAGCATTGTTTGCTTCTTAGTGTCTAATTTCTCCCCTTAATTGTATTTAAAGTTATATTTGCTACTCTAGGGCTCTTATTTACCTAAGAGTGTCATTCGATCCACTAAAAGACATTCCAATTATATTAATCCTTAGTTCCTTAGGTGATTAGTACTTAATTGGATTAATTTAAGTACAAGCGTAATGAGATTATGCAGGGTTGGTAGATATATTCTATCCTACAAGCAAATTAAGTCTGGAAACTTAATCCTACACAATTCATTGGAAGGTCTATTCTAAATTTCCTATGTCTAGGTTCCTTTAGAATATCAAATTAAGTTCTAATCAAATTTCTCATCTTTCAAAACAATTAAGCTCGCAATTGAATCTACAGTGTAATGCCCCAAATTTTTATTAAGGGCTAATGAGGATTATTATGGATATTTGTGAATTAAATCTAAGTTATGATGTGTTTTATGGAAATTTCGGTAAATGAGCCATAATCAGGATAATTTGAAAGAATAGGAATTATCAGTTAATTAGTCAGAAATTAATTACTAACTAAGATGAAATGAGATGTGTAACTAAATGGCTAATTGAGTGGTTAGAGTAACTAATTAGTTACTTATTTGAGGAGAGCCAAAGAGGTTGTGACATGTGGCAAATGAGTGTGAAGGGAGAGTGGTTAAGAAAAGTCAAATATGGGATATTTTATTCATTTCTTTCTCTCTCTCTCTCTTCCCTCCCTCATTTTCGCTGCAATAGGTCTGGTATGGGAAGAATGATCATTACTTCATCTCCTTCCTCACTCATCTCTCTCATTCTCTCTCTCTTCATCCGGCGCCATTGTTGAAGGAAAAGGGAAGAAGAAAAGCTTGTGATTGAGGTAAGTTGTTGACCTCTAATGGAAAAACTCACTTCATTAATCTTATTCCTTGAGTTAAGAGCTTCTTTTACATGGTTATAGTTTGTCATTTGGTGTTGGTTTGTGACTTCAAGGAATTTTAGAGGTTGAAAAATCAAGAGGCTTCTTTGAGAAAGCTGTTAAGGTTAGTAAAAGAAACCTTTCCATCTATGTTCCATGCCATTTGATTAAACTTGAAAATTCTGGAAATTATTGCCTATTTTTGAAAACAAGGGGTCATTGGGTATTTGGCATGTTATTGGTATGGAATTGGTATGTTGAAATATATTTTGGGTAGATAGAAAGGGATTTGGGATTGAATGATTGAGTTTGATGATTTTGGAATTTTGGTGTTAGTGTTGCCCAAAGCCAAAGCATGATAATGAAATAAGATTTTGGTTGTTTCGATGGTTTTATTGGATTCCTTGAGTGATTTGTGTGGGGATAGCTTTGGCTAAGGTTTTGGGTCCATTAGAGTCAATTGGGTAACCTCTAGGAAATACTGTCTAAGTTTCTGCGTTTTATGGTTTCTGATGTATATCACTCGAATGAGGGAAATATCACTCGAGTGAGTCAGTGAAATTCTTCAATTTCCCTTCAGTTTTTGCATTGCACTTCTACAAAAAAGGACAAGAGTGTTGCCTCACTTGTGAGTGTGGTGGGTTCTCACTCGAGTGAGCTTCCTCTCACTCGAGTGCTTGTGTATTTGACACCCAGAACTTGCCTCTCAGGTTGCCACTCGCGGTTAAAGTGCAAGAGTGTGTTTTAGCACTCGCGGGTATTTAGCCTTCACTCGAGTGCAAAGATCTGTGCTCAAGTACTCCTCTTCTTTGAAATTTCCATTAGCTCTCGGGTCCTCACTTTCTACACCTCATTCCTGGTATTCGAGTGAGCATTTGGTATCACTCGAGTATTGCATTTTGTGCTCGAGTGTTCCTGTCTTTGAAAGTTTCTTGTGCTCTCGCGTATTCACTCGCTGTCCTTCACTCTCTAATACCCGAGTCAGACCGTACTATCACTCGAGTGAAACAGTGAAAAATATCAGTGTTTGTGCTTCCAAAAGGGGGATCTTTGGGGTAGTTTCTCCACCCCTTTAAGGCCTTTTATAGAGGCATTTAAAGGTACTTAAGATACAGTAATGATAACCAATTTAAGTATTTTGAAAGTATTGAATATTAGAATAAGTGATAACGCATCGTTCTTAATTATGGCTATAGGATTTGATATTTTCCCAGAGCATAGAAGGCCCGTGCCTGCTTAAAAACAGAAAGACCAAGGTAGTGACTCTTTATCCTATATCATGTGTAATGCATTGCTTGTATGTATTAATCATTGAATACAGTGACGAGACGTGGTGTAAGCCTAGCCTTGAATACAGAGAGGGGATGTGGCGAGAGCCCGGTCTTAAATATAGTTAAGGGGACGTGGGAGTATGCCCGACCTTGAATATTGTAAGGCTACATTGTGATATATGCTTACTTGCTTTGTTTATTATGCATCATATATGTAAACTGTTGTTACTGGGATTCTTTTCAATCTCACTCTTTCCAAATAACATTTTTAGATAGGGCAAGTGGATCAAGAGGCAAGCAAGTGGTTAAGGGCGATTAGGACTGCCAGTGGTAGTCTTAGCTACTATATTTTTTATTTTTAATTGGTTATCATTTTGGACGAATGCATATATTGAATAGATCATAGAATTTTAGTTTTGTGTAATCCCCGGTATTGGAACTAAGATGGGCAATGATGCCCTGTACCAACTCTTGGATTAATGTTACTATCCCGGGTGAATAACGAGAATTTTGTTATTACTCTGATATTGTATTTGTGACAAACCGAACAGGCCAATTGTTCCACTTTGAAATGAATAGAGATCTTGTTGTACAGGTTTTGTAAAAAGTTATTAATTACCCTCGATCTCTCATTCAATTATAAAACGTGTTTAAACACCTAATCCCGGCCTTGATAGTGACGGGGGTTACATTTGTAATTAGTTACTCTAACCACTCCATTAGCCATTTAGTTACACATCTCATTTCATCTTAGTTAGTAATTAATTTCTCCATTAATCACTGACTAATTAACCCATAATTCCCATTCTTTCAAATTATCCTGATTATGACTCATTTACCGAAATTGCCATAAAACACATCATAACTTAGATTTAATTCACAGATAACCATAATAATCCTCATTAGCCCTTAATAAAAATTTGGGGCGTTACATACAAACATAACAATATAGCAATCAAAAGAAGAAATAACCATCTACTAATCCACAATCAAACTAAATAATCCAAAATGAAGGTTCAACTACATAAATTGAACATTGTCATGAACAATATAATAGCTAACCAAAGATGACATAAAAAGACATAAGAAAGAAGAGAAAGGAAAGGAGAAACAAAAACTGAATGCCAAATTTTCATTCGTGCTATAGATCTTCTACCTCTCTAAGCTTTAATCTCCCTCCATTAAAATTCCGAGCTTTTGTGTTGCTGTCACCAACCAAAATGTAGAACACACTGTCTTCTCTCTATGTCACCTCACCTACATATATATATATATATATATATATATATATGCATATATTGCCTCCTCCCAAAAGTTCCAAAATAGTGTTGTTCCTATCAATAAAAAGAAAAGGAAATAATAATAAGAGTAAAATACTCTGACCACCCTTCAGTTTTGTCTTAATTAGACAGACCTCCCCTCTATTATAAAAACATACACTTAAATTCAAATAGTTAACTCCTTAAGAATACTCTAAAAAGATTCCAAAAATATATATATTTTAATTAAATTTATTTTTTCTTGCACATTTTGACTAAAGTTGTTTTAAAGAATTTAAGAGTTTTTTTTATCTATTCCTTAATTTCTATTTTTATCTTTACAAGTAATTATCTGTTTGATGATTTTAGCATTGGTTAATGTAAATATCACAAACGATGAATATTCAAGCAAGATTTTAAATAAAAATATGCTTGATCAAATGTGTTTATAAATATTTGTGGAATAAAAATATTAAATTATAAATTTAAATGACACATACAATCTCATACTTATATAGTTTATTATATTTGATAAAAATATGTGTTTAATATATATTTTAAGTCAAAATTAATTTATAATATCAAAATTAATAAATTTTTTAACAAATTAGAAATTTAGAGAATCTAATAGAATAAATTTATGGTTGTATAAATTTTTATTAGCCCCTATATATATATATAAATAATTCGAATACTGAAGAAGGGAATTTTGGTTAAAAAAAGTTTAAAAGTCAAACTTAACGGTTAACTAACAATTTGGGTGGATGGAAATAGAATCTCAAACTATAAGGGAGGTTTGTGTAACATATATTTTAGTTTTAAGGGAGGTTTATATGGGTTTCCAAAATAGAGGAGAAGTCTGTGTAATTAAGGCAAAACAGAGGGGAGGTTAGAGTATTTTACTCTAATAATAATGATGATAAATTTGATTTTTTTTATTAGAGAAAACTTCCCATTATTATTTTTTATTATATTGCTTCTTTCCTAAGTTTAAAAACTTTTATTTTAATTTGAAATCCCACGAATGATGTACCAAATTAATATCTCATAAAATCTCAATTAAATCCCTTTAATTTAGCATTGATGGCTTCCTTAATATATCAAAATATATCTCAAATCTATTAAAAATGAGAAGTCATCATTATAACAATACGTAAAAGTATATATTTAATTCCATATAGTGACTTAGATTATCCCAGATAGATCAAATAAAAATACTATTAAAAAAGGTAGATGAAATAATAAAGCAACGATGAGAGAAATATACCATCGTTAGAGCTTTTATGGTGATAACGTGTTATAAAATAAAGGGAAAGATGAGAAGAGTAGAAAGCAAGAAAGGAAATATTCATTCACTATTCAGTGTTATATGAAATACAAAACATATGCCTTCTATATATTGGCTCTACTCTTTAATCAACAATTAATGTGATTTCATAATTATAGGAAATAATAAAGGATATGGACATCCACAAGTATTATATTCATAACAGAATGAGCTTTTGATCTTCCATCTCATATTGAATGACACAATGCAATATAATCCCCAAATTAAAGGTCTCTAATATTTATTAATATGACCTCCAATGATTCCATGATGTACTTTGTTAACGTATTTTATATATAATTTTTAATTTGTATAGGATATTGAATCTCAACCGTTTAGAGTTAATCTAATGGTGAGAATAAAGAAGTGGTGGGAAGTGGATGGTAAGAGAACTGGAGAAGCCCCTCTCCCCATAATATAGAGGCTTGTTTGGGATTATGTTTGAGGTCCTTAAATGTGTTTATTAATGTAAATCACGATAAAATTCTTTTCACATACTTACTTCGTATATCATAAATTACGATTGAAAAGCTGATTTTGAAGGCTGTAATCATTGTTCCAAACAAGTGTTAGATTAATTTTCCTACTTATGATCTTTTAACTCTTGTTCAGATCAAAAGATATTATAACTCTTGGAAAGGTTGAAGACCTATAAATAGAGGTTATATATAAAGAATTAGATGTATACGGAAAATATATATGAATGAGAACTTTTCCGTATTCCTCATCCCTACATTTGTCTCTTGCTTTTATTGTTTTTCTTTCTATTGTGTTGTTAATATATATATATATATATATATATATATATATATTTACCTTTCTTATTTTTATAACAATTTCATTAATCCATCTAAACGCACTAATAATTTCATGAACAATTCAGCTCAGCATTTACTCTCAAGCTTCGCTTCGCCTTTGAAGCTAAAGCCAATATATTCAATTTTATTAACACTATATTACATCTAATCCTTAATCATCTAAGAATTAGGTAAGTAATTTGCATATATTAAAAAATTAGTCAAGTTAATTATTTATAAAAAAATATATGTTAGCTTGCCTAAAATACTTTTTATGATCATGTGCACTGTAAATACTATGGATGGAAACGCTTTTTTACGTGTAGTTAATAGAGGTACTTTTTGGATAACATTATAAATTTGAGGGACAAAATTAATTAAAGTCTTATATTTATAACCAAAGTAAACATCTTGTTTAACTTCTATATTTATGACTAAGGTACTCACTCATCTAGTCCTAATGTAGCATAATTGCACTAAAAATTAGGTTTTACATTTAGGACTGAAGATAATAATATCAAATTATATTAATGATGACTTAGCAATATTTTTCCTTTTTTTTATTCTTTCATATCATTGTCATTGTAGCAAATAAAGGGTTGTAATGCAATTTCTAAAAATTAATTACTTGCAACACACAAGAGAAAAAATGTTTAGTTAAATGGGTGAATATTTAGAAAAATTTCATTATAACTTACCAAATGATTTATATTCTATAATAATAAATTTTTCTAAAAACCCCTCGTCTTTGGGTTCAACTGGCGAAGGGATCGGACACTTTCACTAATAGGAGAGGGTTTGATCTTGGGGAAATCCATTTAATTATGGTTCAGTCGAGGTGTTGGGGGATGCATCCCAACTTAGAGCCTTACCTTTAAATTATGGGTGAGTTTAACCCTTTCTTAAAAATTTTATACACAAGAAAAAAAAAAATTCTAGAAGATGTCCTATATTTGAAATCGAGAAATATGGAATTACAAATACGGCATTACTAACTGGTCATATTTTTGGGACACATCCCCCTTAGGAGGGCCCACTCACACACACAAACGCCACACACTCTTTTCTCTCAAGCCTTGTGGGGATCGAAACCCCACCTCCTCAATAAGAGGAGTGGGATGGTGTCATTTCAGCTAAAGCTGAAGAGAGAATAATGGGTGTGTTTGGAATAGCGATTATCAATTGGGATTGTTGTGATATTATTTTTTATAAAAGTCAAATTATGTAATGTGATTTGTGTTTGAATTGACGATTGTCAATTGGGCTTTTACAAAAATAAAACTTGTTTGGATTGGTCATTGTCAATTGGGCTTTTGTGATAATGATAAAAGAGAAATGTAATTAAAATTTATAATAGTTTAAGTTGGGAAATTAGACAATTAAAAAATGCACAATCTGATTAAAATAATATTACATAACCAATGGGATCACATATCCCGTACAATTTGATCTCTAATTGAGTCATGAATTTGATTCATTTGCTTGATCAATGGAACTGGAGATTTAGAGTGAGTTGATTGGGGCATCAAAAAAATTTTCACTTCTAGCCCCCAATTTCTAAAATACGGTTGAGTTTCAGTGTTTGCTATATTTGAGCAAAACTGCAGTTGCACGGCGATGAACAAGGGAAAAAAAAAAACACAGAAGGATCAAGGATGGTTCAATTTTTTTTTTATTAAAAAATATATTCTTTTGTACTGCTAGTAGTTCATTAATAATAGATCACCATATTTTTACGTGATCATTTAGTATGCTGGGTCAAACTATCTTCTAAGTATATCAATGGATTCAGATTAAGGCGGGTCGAATAGATCACCTAGTAAGTTTTGATAATTTGGTTTCCACCAAAACAAAATAAGTTCATAGCCTGGTTTGTTTAGAATATCTTTTCTCCCCCATTGTGTTGAATTGAATTAATTTGATCATGTAATTTTAAATTAATAATCAAATCTTGACTGATTATTTAAAATTGGCTTGTTGATTTAAAACCTAACAAAAATCAAAATGGGAAAATTAGACTAAAAAGTAAAAACATTTAAACCAAAAATATTCATTTTTTTTTTTTAATAAGAAGCCTAGACTCAAACTGAATCCTTAACTACTCAGTTATTCTATAGGCGATAAACAAAAATATTAATTTACTTTGCAGGTTAAAAAATGTGGAATGTGGTATGTATAAAAAATGTGGAAGGATCTAACATTTGGTAATCAACTTCAGTACATAAGTCAAAGATATAGAGAGAGTCACACGGGATCGTGAAAAAGAAAGAAGACAGGTAGGGATTAGTTGGTGCGGGCGGTTACGAGATTTCATAGGGTGTGTTTGGAATAGCGGTTGGAAAAATAGAGTTTGTCCATTTAGCTTTTGGTAATCTTGTTTTTGGTAAAAGCCCGATTGTGTAATGTGATTTATGTTTGGATTGGCGATTGAAAAAATGGAGTTTGTCCATTTAGCTTTTGCAACCTTGTTTGGATTGGCTTAAGCATAAGTGATTTTAGAGAGAATAGTAAGAAAGAAATTAAATATGAAATTGAAAAAAACAATTTTATAAAAGTTAAAGTAGGGAAAATTGGAATTTAAAATTAACACAATTTGTCCAAAAAATATTACATAACAACTTGTATCATATGTCTCGTACAATGTGGTCTCTAATTGAGTCACGCAACTGATTCATTTAAATGGAAGATCGCCTACCATAATTTGACGCGGAAGATTGTTCATCTACGCTATTATTATCTAAATCGATGAGATTCCCAGCTTCACCCTGGCGAAACACCACATCTCGAACATCAGTTCTCCTAATGAAATTATGTAGGGCCATTGTTGCACAAACAATGCGAACTTGTGTCTGGTAGCTATATTTACGCATGTTCTGTAACAAATAAAATCGATTCTTCCATACTCCGAAAGTCCTTTCTATAGTTGACCTCAAACTAGAATGATAAAA
This sequence comes from Inga leiocalycina, assembly GCA_963242795.1. Classification (NCBI taxonomy): domain Eukaryota; kingdom Viridiplantae; phylum Streptophyta; class Magnoliopsida; order Fabales; family Fabaceae; genus Inga; species Inga leiocalycina. The sequence continues at coordinate 29,383,449 of OY725320.1, read as the reverse complement.
ATTAAATGTCTCGTTAGCATTTCTAAATCCGGGTTGGCGACTAAATTCTAGCATATGATAACGCTCACACCTATAGGGACCAAGGTAACCAAGTTGTGTCGGATAGCCAGCATCAACCAAGTAATATTTTCCTAATAAATGTTGAATTCAATTCAAACTGTTAGATAAATATAAGTGCGGCATGGCGTTAAGGTAATTGACATGAAGGTAACTTAAATATACCTGCAGGTGGATGAGGGAAGGTCATAGCTGGATTTGAAACAGCATGTTTAAACACACGAGCATCATGTGCAGTACCTTCCCAGCCAGCCGACACGAACGTAAAGCACATATCCCAATCACATACAGCCATTACATTCTGCGTTGGATATCCCTTTCTGCCGATATATGTTTCCCGATTGGCACCGGTGATCACACACTTAATGTGCGTTCCATCTAGTGCTCCAATAGCATCTTTGAAGTATGGATAATAACGGGGATCATTTGCGATCTTTGGGTGGCATACAGTGAATTCGGGATCACTCAGTTTGATATTTTCCCAAGCTAGATTCATGCAAGCATCTAATACCTTGTGCAGAAGTCTACTGACCGTTTCCCCTGAATGTTGAAAGAGTTCCTGTACCACCCTATTGCCTAAACCATGGCCAACGGTGATAAAAAACATGGCAACCATCTCCTCGATTCCAACGTTCACTGAATTCTGTAAGCCATGTTCGACCAATTTATGACACAAACTGTAAAAGACATGTTTTTTCACTCTAAACATGTCATGACAGCGTGAACCATGGGTTGCTAATACCTCTTGCACCCATAATTGACCAGTGCGTGCACTTGTTTTGCGGGGTTCTTTGCATATGAAAGGCATCCAATATTGATAGATCAAAGCAGTAATTTGCTCGTACTCATTACATTCCCCGTTTATAAGAGATATAAGCCGTTCCTGGTCATCTTCCTCCACCATGTCAGGTAAGTGTTGATTGTTAAAATTTGCCATTGCTTATGGACCCTGTGAGTGTGATTAAAAACTCAATTATGAGTAATGGCATAAATAAAATACTCAATAAGGACTGAAAGGCATACAGTAAACAGACTGAAGTGATAATGGCATAAAATAGCTTTCATAAAGCATATTGTCATGAAGTCACATAATGTCATGAAGTCACAAACATAATAAAACATAGTTTAGGTACATCTAGGAGCCATAAATCTTATAGCGCAACCACGGAACAACGAAATCCATGTTCTCTTGACAGATTGACACAAACGTTTCCCGGTTTGTCTTATCCTGTACCAGGTCGATACAGCGGTGACGAAAGTCCTCATCATGTATGAGTTCGTCAATGCGAAATAGCTGAGTCACAGCAGCATTGACACTAACTTCTTTGATAGCATCTAACGTTGCCGCTCTGTCCTTGGATGCAAATGCCATCATACTAACTGCATCCGCGATCTGTCTTGATGCTGCCCCTTTTTGCTTCTTTCTCTGTCCATACCCCTCACTCACCTTTCTCTTACCCCGACTTCCTGACGCAGTACCAGTAGTTGATGGAGTGCTTGTTTGGAGACCAATGCTAGCAAGCTCATCAGTCACTCCGGTACTAGGCACTGGGTTAGCACCGAAAAGATCATCTTCGCTATCCCCTGACCCTTCTTCTTCATGCATTGTTGGCCTGTACACATCTTCATTCTCAGCATCTTCTGTCTGTGCCTGTGGATTTGGAAAAGGCGGTCCAATAACATCCTCGCCGGTCGCCATAGCATCCTTGAATATAATCCTTAGTTCGCTTTCAAACTTGAGGCCTGTGTGTCTAAACTTTCGGTATGCTGAATTCTCCTGCAACCACACAAAACACAAAAAACTAATTAAGTAAACAAAACGAATTAGTCGAGAGCAAAACAATTAATTGTATAAGCCGCTAAATTTTCTGCTACCTATATTTTCCGCTGCCACCACTCTTTTGATGCGACGACTTTACCTGTAGGATCTCTACTGACACCGGTCTCTTTGATTAACGATTCCCAAGCCTTGAAATCTTTCCTAAGGATATCAAACCTATTCTTCAATTGTGCCCTTGTATATTCGTTCCCAGATTTCTCATTAAATGTAGCCACGATAGCCTTCCATCCATCCTTTGTAAAATGCAAGCCTTGGCGTTCTTTTTTGTAAATTTTCTCTACGCAGGCGTACACAAAAGTTTCCGTTGTCGCATCATCCCAAACAGCTTTATCCATTTTTCTATGCCACTATTTCAACAATACTTGCACCTCAAAAAACCAAATTTTAAACAACCATTCCATAAACGAAAAAATTAAATATAATCACTAAATGAATTCAGCATGAAATTGTAGAAAAGTATAATTCATTTCATCAAATCGAAACTAAAAAAACATGAAACAAATCATCGAAAGCAAGCCTTCATAATCTCCCTTGAAGCTTTATAGGCACCTAACGCCAAAACGAAGCTCACCTTGAATAAGAATTAATATGAAGGCTAACACACAACATCATTGAATAAGAATTAATATGAAGGCTAAAACACAACTCATTTAATAACAACTCATTTATTCCCTTCAATCAATCAGCACAAATAGTTCTGAAGAACCTCAATGCCCACAAACCTACAGGCCTTTGCACAGTAGCATGAACACAGCGAATTTAACTCCAAAACAAAGGTGACCGACGCTGATCACACCACATGAAACTCACAACAATTTGTCCTTACTTTATTTTCATTCTCACTAAACTATTACTAAAAATAAACCATAGCTAAGTCAAGCAATATAAGTTATGAATGTCCATGTTCCATTTCAAGAAAAATGCCACAGCAAACGATATTCTCAACTGTCTCTGCCATCATGTGCAATACGAACCAGGCATTTCGGTTACCCACACCTCTAACTCCACATTACAATAATACCAAAACAAATCAGAATGTTTAGATAGGTCAAAAGGGTGTAAACCGAAACCATAATCAAAGATGAAATATGTTGGTGCTCATTCTCTACCAAATCAAACGTCTATTTTGCAGCTTTTTAAAAAAAAATTACAGCCACACCGTTCAGATCTCAGAAGCTAAAGAAAGGCAGTCACAGTGTATAGATCGCAGAAGCTAAGCAATGTGTGTGTGTCTTAATGTCAGACCAGGCCAGAGCAGAGGATGAACCGGACTACAAGAGCTTGGATGAAGTTCAACCTTACCTCTAAAAAGATGAAGCTACCGGAAAGCAGATCCACGCCGAGAGACAAAAAGAAACGTGATGCCGAGGAGACGCCGGCAGCAAAACACAAACACCGTCGGACTTGAAGTCCGATTTCGAAGATGAAGCACAGATCGAGGACGCCGCTGGACAGATCGACGCAAGGACAGATCCAACTTGAACTTGAACCAGCTCTTCAGCTTCAAGCTTGGGTCGACGCTGAGAGAGGGAACGAACGGGAAGGACCTCAGACCGGCCGACACGGAACCACGCACATGGAGGACGAAGATCGAACAAGGAGCTGCACTGGTTTGTCTAAAGAAAAGAGACGAGCTCGACGAGGAAGGAGAGAGACAGAAAAGAATAAAGTGGGTGGGGGTAATAATTAGGTAACGGTAATATTAAACGCTCAGTAGGTTTGAGCTCACCCGGACAGCTTAAGGTATAAGCTCATAATTTTACCTAGCGCTCAACCATCCATTGGGCCTTCCAAACATCCCTTTTTTTTCCCCTTTTGGTGGTAGCGATTTTAGCCAAATTTTCAGCGGTTGGGGGCCCAAACGCCCCCACCAAACACACATAATATTTTTTGATCGAGCTTTTGATACAAGCTCCATTATTGAGCTTTTGACAAACGTGCAGGAACAGTGGGTAATTTCTCAAAAGCCCAATCTATGATCTTATCAACCAAACATAAAAAAAAAAAAACCACTGCTAACAATTGGGCTTTTGAATGCCCAATTGGACTTAAGGAGACCCAAAAATTGCAACCAAACACAGTTAATATAAATTGCGGGTCACCCTAACCATAAAAGGAAGCTGAAAGAATTGCCCTAATCAATAAAACCGACGCATTGATCCCAAATCACACAAACCAATGTTCCATGTCGGTTACTTGTTTCCACCATATCTGTTTGCATGCAATTTCCTTAAACCCTCTCTACTTGATTACCTCTTCTAATCACTGTGTTGTTCTTCAAGAATTCCCAGAATCCTGAAGTCTCAATAATCAAAACTTTTGCTAACACAGAAAGCAGAACATGGCTACTGAAAACCAGAAACACCAACTCCATGTGTTCTTCTTCCCTTTCCTAGGTCATGGCCACATGATTCCCACTGTTGACATGGCTCAACTTTTCGCAAGCAGAGGAATCAGAGCCACCACCCCTCTCAACCTTCCTCTCATTTCCAGATCATTACAAGAATCCACAGCCCTTGGCCTTCCCATCAACCTCGTAGCCATTAAATTCCCATGTGCAGAAGCTGGCTTACCAGAAGTCTGTGAAAATGCCGATACTATCTCATCGCAAGATATGTTTCAGATCTTCCTCAAAGCAACGACGATGCTTCAAGAGCCTCTTGAGCAGCTCTTGCAAGAACGCCGCCCAGATTGCCACATTTCTGGTTGGTTCTTCCCGTGGGCCACTGATTCTGCAGCCAAATTTGGGATTCCGAGGATTGTGTTTCACGGGACTGGGTTCTTCCCATTATGTGTGGGTTGTTGTAAATATTGTGTGTGAGTGTGTCAAAGGAAGAAGTCTCATATAACTCAAGATTGGGAACACCCTAGTATACAATTAAATATGAGCTTGAGTTATTAAAAAGACTGATAAGAGGAGTCTTTGAACTGACCGTTAGAGATGACCGTTGGAATTTTAATTGACCGGTTTTAATGACATTTAAAAGGTTTTATTACATTAAATTGTCATTAACACCTATTTTGTAACTGTCGTTTTAATTGTCATTATACCGTTGTTAATTGTCATTATAACTCCTTAACGGTCATATGATTTCTGCCTATAAAAGGCAATATACGGAGTAAGTTCAAGAGTACCGAGGTGAGAGCACCGAGGTCTAGTGATACGGAGGTCCCCGAGCTCCTCTCCTCTCTCCCTTCTTCTGAGTTATACTGATATCTTTCTGCAGTTCTGTCACCCTGCTTTATGCAGGAAGGGTTCGTTTTATCCTGGGGAGTGCCGCTTCCTGATCTACTAGGGGGGTTGCGGAATATCTCCTAAGGACAGCGTCCTTGGACGTGACTCGAACTATCTGTTTATTGTGTTTCACCAGGTGTTGCGGCTAACAATCTATACGGCGTGAGGTGCTGACGCCAACAATCTTAGGAGATATTTCCTGCTGATTTTGTGAATGGTTCTTGATAAGTTGGTTGAATAGCATTGGCACGTCGTGCTCTGAAATTCACTTGGTTGATCAAGGAATCAGATAAGTCTAAACATGTTTTTCTCAAATGACTCGTTGTTCTGGTCTTTGTTTTCATCAAATGGCTGTCAAAAATTGTAAGTCACTATTTCTGTGCTTGTCATTGTTGTTAAAGATATAATTACAGTTTATTTCTTGGTTCATACTGGTTGGTGAATTTTTATTTATACTGGAGATTCTTGGTTAGTAAATTTGATTTCAAAGGTTATAACTCCTGCCAAAAACCTGATTCATACTTTGATATGCATATGGGTATTATAAAATAATGATTATTGTTTTGATTCTATATCCATTTGTGGTGGCTTCTGTTTTTCTTTTTGTCTATATTTGTGTTCTTCAATGACCCGGTCACCATCCTCATCGTGGATGAATGCAGGTCCTGAAAACGCTTTCTGTTGTACTTTAAAGTTAATAACATTGATTTGGTTTTAGATTAATTTTAGAGAGAATAGAAGAAGAAGAAGGCGCCCAGTGGCATATTGGTTCTCTTATCACTATATGGCCAGGTTTTTCAACGTGCTTTTGTCTATATTTCATTACCTTAAATGTTCGTATTGGCTTTAACCAGGCACACTAGAGACTAAGGTGTAAAGACGCATATGAGAGTTCTAAACCAAGAAGGTATTATTCTCTCTCTCAACCGTGGTTATGTGCCAGAGTAGGTATATGCAAGTTACTTGCTTATTATTTTTAACGAACTTTCCTACTTTCGGAAAGAAAATTTTGCATGAAGTCGCTTAACATAAAATATGTTATTTGTTGTGGTAATTTGATTGTGTGCATAAGTTTTAAAAGATATTTTTATGCTGCAATGATTGATTTTATAGCTGTTGGTGGAATATTTAATTCCTTCTGTGAAGGTTTTATTGTTTTGTTTGATATATGTTAAACTGGATATAATAGCTGGTAACCTCATTGTTATTCTATCAATGTTATCTCCCATTATTCGTCAAATTTTCAATGTGCACATTTGGTTCATGGGTGTTATAAAATTGGGTTTTATGAGCTTTAAATATACTTTATATTTCATTTGGCCAACGGCACATTAAGAATTATGGAGCTTGTTATAATTCATTGCAATTTTATTGTTACCCAATGCACGTTGAAAAATAAATGACAATGATGAATGTGTTAACGGCCAAATTGAGAAAAACTGATGATATTGTCCATTCAATATTTTCTGACCTGAGCCCATTAAGTTGATCAAAGGAAGAGTAATATATGTAACCCTCACATCAAAACTCATAAAAGGCCGTGCAAGGAGTTGTTGTGTTAAAAATTTTTAATTTGTCCTTACCGTGCTATCAGCGTGCATGACAATTAACTTTGGCTCTGTACAAGCTTTAAATTTAGTTTTGCAATAATATAATATTATGGATATTATATTGAAAATGTCGTTATCATATGTTAGTTCATATACATGTACAGGCCAATGGTTTTTAATTTAAGTTGTTTGTGGAAGGAATATATATGAGAGATATGAGTTTGGTGGATCAATATTGCTTCATATGCCATAATGAATCCACCTTTGAGGTTACATGTATTCATAGCATGCATGGATTTATAATCATGGTGGTGGTATGGTTTGCATATTGACATGCAAATAGTCAGTGTGATATTTTTGTGAAATTAGAATGATAATATTGGAGGATATTCTAATTATTAATTAGAATGGATTCTAATTAAATTAGAATTATTATTGGTAAGATGTGTAAACCACTATTAATTGGTTGACGTGGAGGTATGAATGAAATTTTATACTCAGATTTATAAGCTCATTATCTAAAGATTATTTATTATATGGGTAAACCATTTTTTGTACAAGGCATATGTGATGCTTGATAGTTTGGAGATACAAACTTTGGATATTAGAGTGAAAAATTTGAGAAATATTCTAATTTAATTAGAATGAAAGGGGATGTATAGCGAGATTCTAATTAAATTAGAGTTATTATTTATAAGGTGTGAAAATATTTTGAGATATTTGAAAGTGTGGGGGTGCCTAACATGTGGGGTGCCTTATACATTTTCAAAGTTATAAATTGTTTCTAGCCTCATCATTTGATAAAATCAAGTTGTGGTTTATTAAAATTAATTATGTGGAGGTATTGTTATTTGCTGCAGAGAGCAAATTTTGTGAATTATTTGTGTGGTGTGAGAATTTAATCATTTATCTAGTGAAGAGATAAATGTGGTTAAATTTCATGATTTGCGAGTATATATTTATAGTGGCATAAACATGCATGACTACTGTGAATATTGAATTTTTAATGTAGATGGCATGTGTTATAATATATCTTACAAAACTATATATTGCTGCCTCATTTTATAAATACAAGATGTATGTTGCAATAATTGATTTAGTGGAGGCTTTGCTATATTTGCTAATGTGAGCAAATTTTGTGGATTATCAAATATTTTGCTTGAAACAAGCATTATGTGGCATGAAAATTTTAATCATTTATCTATGATAGATAAATGTAATTTTCATAATTTGAGGCTATATAATTATCTTGGTCTAAGAATATGTGTGAATTATGATTCTAACACGGTTTGAAGTGGTTTTGCAACTCAATCTAGATATGCACAAATTTTTTGAGAATTTGTTGCATTAATTAATAGACATTAATTCTTGTGATATAGCTTATGCTATATGGAGATTGGGCACATATATAGATATGTGGAAATAAAATATTTGAGGGGTACCATAAATATTGGTATCAAGTACAGTGGATTCCCGTTGTATGAGATACACGGATGTTAACTGAAGTTCAGTTTTATCTGAGAAAATCCACTAGTAGCCAAAATAAATTATTATGTGAGTTAGAGTTTGATACTCTGGAATTGGCTAAATTTAGAGGCTAAATTGTTGAAAAACTCTTGACATATATTTTGGTGGAAAACCGACACTTAATGTCGATGATTTGAGATTGCCAAATGGTAATAGCCATTGTGAAAAACAATGATGTAAGTGAAAGTTGTTTGAGATATAATGTGAATAAGCTAGCTTGAAATATTGTGGAATTATCTCAATCAATTTTGTGAGGTCAAAGAGTTGACCCATGGATTCGTTAACAAACCCCGGGAAGAAAAAATTAGCCGAGGGGAATGGGACTAAAGCCAATATGAAATTAACAGCGATGGCAACCCAACCTCTATGATTGGTGATCCCATGAAGGAGGTTCAATGGGTAAGAACAAGTCGTTTGTTAGTTCTATTAGCACTAAAATAAATGACCAGTCCCTTCCTATGGTAAGAGAAAGTGCTAGAATGCATTTTGGTGAGGCTGAGCAAAAGCTCTTAATGATTTCATAATCCTACGGGATGATGTGCTCATTGCAGGTACATTTCATGGAATCACCTATATGAATGAGGAGTGGGGCCGCTCCTATGAGATTGTGGCGAAATCTCTAGAGCATTCATTAAATACCAGGACACGCGCATGGCCGTTTTAATGTGCAAAAACGCGCTAACAGCGGAAAATGTGGGGGTATAATCTGACTCTTAATGCCTCTAGTATACGCCTAAGAGATGAGCGGTTTTAAGTTCATAGGACCACCGACATCTCTGTGTACTAAGTGTTATCAGTCTAGGTCTGGTTTTAAGTCCAAAGGACCACCAGATACAATGGTTATATCCATGTGTGTAACTCAGCTAATGGGACTACGAGCTTCCTTAGACACATGTGGGGGATTGTTGTAAATATTGTGTGTGAGTGTGTCAAAGGAAGAAGTCTCATATAACTCAAGATTGGGAACACCCTAGTATACAATTAAATATGAGCTTGAGTTATTAAAAAGACTGATAAGAGGAGTCTTTGAACTGACCGTTAGAGATGACCGTTGGAATTTTAATTGACCGGTTTTAATGACATTTAAAAGGTTTTATTACATTAAATTGTCATTAACACCTATTTTGTAACTGTCGTTTTAATTGTCATTATACCGTTGTTAATTGTCATTATAACTCCTTAACGGTCATATGATTTCTGCCTATAAAAGGCAATATACGGAGTAAGTTCAAGAGTACCGAGGTGAGAGCACCGAGGTCTAGTGATACGGAGGTCCCCGAGCTCCTCTCCTCTCTCCCTTCTTCTGAGTTATACTGATATCTTTCTGCAGTTCTGTCACCCTGCTTTATGCAGGAAGGGTTCGTTTTATCCTGGGGAGTGCCGCTTCCTGATCTACTAGGGGGGTTGCGGAATATCTCCTAAGGACAGCGTCCTTGGACGTGACTCGAACTATCTGTTTATTGTGTTTCACCAGGTGTTGCGGCTAACAATCTATACGGCGTGAGGTGCTGACGCCAACATGGGTGAATCTATAGCACTCCACCAACCGTACAAGGATGCTCTGTCTGATGCAGACGCATTTGTGATTCCTAATCTGCCAGGAATCGAGATTCAAATGACAAGGATGGTTTTGCCTCCTTACCTTGTGACCGATGAAGATACTTTCATTGCCAGAGTGTTCAAAGCCGCAGCACAATCAGAGGTGACGAGCTTCGGGGTGGTCGTGAATAGCTTCTACGAATTGGAGGGGATATATGCAGATCATTATAAGAAAGTGTTTGGAAGACGAGCATGGTCTATAGGCCCTGTTTCTCTGTGTAACAGAGACAGCAAAGAAAAATCATACAGAGAAAAGCCAGCTTCCATGGATGCACATGACTGCTTAAAGTGGCTGGACTCCAAGAAACCCAACTCTGTTGTTTACATCTGCTTCTGAAGTAGTGCAGACTTCACGGAACATCAGCTCAGAGAAATAGCCATGGGTCTTGAAGCTTCCGGACAGAATTCCATCTGGGTTGTGGGGGAAAGAAAGAAGAACACGGAAGAAGAGAATGGAAGGTAAGTGTTTGATCATCAGAGGGTGGGCCCCACAAGTGTTGATTCTGGAACATGAATCCGTTGGTGGGTTTGTGACGCACTGTGGGTGGAATTCAACACTGGAAGGAGTGAGTGCAGGAGTACCAATGATGACATGGCCGGTATATGCAGAACAGTTTCTCAATGAGAAGTTAGTGACACAAGTGCTGAGAATTGGGGTTTCAGTGGGTGCTAAGAAATGGGTTCCAGTGGTAGGGGATTATGTAGAGAAAAAGGCAATTATGAAGGCAGTGAAAGAGAAAATGGAAGGAGAAAAACCAGAGGAAATGAGAAACAGAGCAAAGAAACTCGCGAGGATGGCGAGAGAGGCCGTAGAGGAAGGAGGATCTTCTTACTCTGACTTCAATTCTCTGATCGAAGAGGTTAAGGGGCTTTCAAACTGAACGACACTGATTTTGCCGCTCAATTTGCATCTGATAATGGTTCCTTTGCTGGTAACATGAGATTCATTATGAATAATGTTTTGAGTTTGTTTGGTGCCTTGAAATTCCCAAATAGCTTTGGCATAATAGATGAGACATTTTTATGCTTGCATGTAATTTTACCGCACAACAAACTAATAATATAACGGAAACCAGAGGGAGGAGGGAGGGCGCTAGTGTTAGTATATTATCTGACAAACTACAATGGCAGGCCTTAGTTAAGTGTTACTCTGATGCAAAATGATTCTGCGGAAATTTCAGTCTTCAGTCGACCCCTAGTTATTTTCTTTCTGTCAACTCTAAGTATCTGTTTGGGTTAGTGGTAGAAACTGTTTTTCTGACGTGATTTACGGTATACGAAGTAAGTATGTGAGAGAAATTTTGTCTTGACTTACATAAACATATTTTTTTAACGCTAACCCAAACAGTCCCTAAGTTTGTAGTTGAAAAGATAATGATGTTTTTGTCTTTTTTTTTAAGAAAAAAGAAAAGGTGATTGGTCACCCGCTGCAAGCTAGAGCAGCTCTGGTGCCAGGCAGTTGGGTGAAGCTCTAGCTACCAAAAATTAATTTGTATATTTCATATGTCCGTTGCTCTTGTACATTCATAGAGTTGCATAATTATAAATTAAACTTGTTTAATTTATGAACAAGTCCCATTTGCAAGTGTCAAACCCTTCATAGACAAGTGAAATAAACATATGAATCACACAAATTAATTGGTTGATAAAAAAATATAGGATCATAAACAAGTTCTGTTTACGAGTTCCAAACTCCTTATGAACAAGCGGAGCAAATATATAAATAACAAAAATTAATTGGTTAATAAGAAAAAATAGGATTATGAGCAAGTCCTTTTTGCAAATATTCAACTCCTCATAAATAAGTCCCATATAAGTTTTTTTTTTTTTTGTTAACCAATTAGTTTGTGTTATTTATATGTTTATTCCACTTATTTACTATAAGTTGGATACTTGGAAATGAAACTCATTGATGATCCTTTCTTTCTTTTTTTTGCTAACCATTTAATTTTTATTGTTCATATATTTATTCCACATGTTCATAAACAAGTAGAAGTGTCAAGTTCCTCATGAACAAGTGAAATAAATATATGAACAATATAAATTGAATCAATCTCATATGGAAGTGTATAACTCTTTTTGAACAAGCTGAATAAACATATAAACAACATAAATTAATTTTTGATGGTTGCTCAGATTGACCAATGCCAAAGCTTTGATTGCCAGCCACTAGAGAAATTAACATTATATTACATCTAATTCTTAATATAAGAGTTAGATAACTAATCTATATAAATAAAAAATTAGTCAAGGCAGTTATTTGTAACAAATATATTGATTTGCCTAAAATATCATTTCTAATCTTGTACATTGTAACTACCATTGATGGAAACCCCTTTCTATATGTAATCAATAAGGATATTTTGTGGAGAAAATTATAAATTTGAAAGATAAAATAGATTGAAGTCTTTTATTTAAAACCAAAGTAACTAACCCTGTATTTACCTTCTATGTTTATGACCGAGGTAGTTCTCCGATCCTAAATCTAGGATATAATTTATAATGCAATTATATAATAAACTAAGTTTTATATTTAAGATTTCACTACAAATTGGTTCTACTTTTAGAGCCAAAAGTAGTGATATCAAATTATACTAATAATGACTTAGCAATCATATTGATTTTTTTTTCTTTTATTCTTTCATATCCTTTTTATTCTAGCAAACAAAGGACTGTGATGCAAATTCTATAAAGGGTTAAGGGTCAAAAATGTCCTAAAAACATTCATCAATGGGCACTTGGTGTTTGAAAGTTTTCAATGGGTAATTATAAAAATGTAGCAATTCTACCCTCCTATCAAAGGCTCATATGATCAACCATTAGTTGACCCACACAATATTGAGGTGGCTTTGCCACATAGGATCTAATACACATATTATACCAAATCATCAATATATATATATATACACGAAATGTCAAACATGCCCTTAAAAATTTATGAACCATTTTCTTCTCACTTTCTCTTTCTAACTCTGGCTACCTCCTCCTCCCACCCGCTCTTCTTCCTCCCTATCTCCCTCTCTATTCCTTGCGCCATTATTGAGTTAAAGGGCATTTTTTCATAGAATCGATGCCCTTGACGAGTATGCGAAAGTAAATTTTGCATAATAGATGAAAAGGGCATTTGTCCATAAAATACCAACACTACACCCCTCATCATCCGCCACGGTCTTCTCTGAAATCGCCCTTGATGGGTATGCGAAAGAAGCGCCACCGTCAACGTGCACTTTCCTTGCCAACACTCACGATGGAGAACTGAAAAATTCTTTTTTTGGTAGAAGGAGCACCGCCGTCGGCGTCCACTTTACTCGCCACGACGGAGGCAGATATGAAGAAACAACAACGTTATGGCCATGAAAGAAGCGGATTTGAAGAAACAACAATGTTACGACCATGATGGAGGCGGATTTGGGCACTCGAATGTTTACAAACGGTAAGATAATTGAAAACGGCGATGGTGGATCTAAATACTTAGGACGTCCACTTTCCTTGGCCACTCGAAGATTTTTGGGTTTTTATTCTTCTTCACCATTTATGCTCCAGGCTTATTTTGTTTTCTAAATATTTCTGGGGTTATGTTCATGTTTGTTGCTCGGTTTTGAATTTGGTTTTCAAAATCTTTGTTGATGCTTTGGTTGATTTTGATGAAGTTTGTAACAATGGTGAAAGAAGTGGGTCTGCTGGTTTGTTGATTCAAAATCATCTTTGTTGTTCTCTGCTATAATATTATGACATTTGGAGTTTGCAAATTAAATAACCAGAATCCAATTGATGAGGTGAGTTTTTCCAAAGAAGAAAAGAGTGATGAACAATGGAGGGCTGATCGCCGGTGGGGGATGATGAAAGTGGCGGGGGGAGAGGTTCTTCATCGGAAGAGAGATGGGTGGCATATACGGAGTGATGAGGTGATAAATGGAGTGCTACGTGGATAAATTAGTCAATTATAACGGCAAAAATTAACACTTTTTTTTTTTCAGCACAAAAGTAACAATTAAAGGGTGGAGGTAGTATGGCTTTTTTATCATAATACTGCAAACAGTAAATTATAATACCAAAATACTATAAAGTTGAAACTATTTACCATAATACTACACTTAAAATCGTTCTTGTGAAGAATGATTTTAAATTTGTGAAGAAGTCGTTCTTGCGAAGAACGAGTTTTAGTTCTGACAAATGTAAAATCGTTCTTGCAAAGAACGATTTTAGAAATCATTCTTTCCAAGAACGATTTCTATATGATGTGATTATTTTTAAAATAATTAAAATTGGTGTCAGGAATCTGTGGAAGCTTTGGCGTTTTTAATCAAAACGCCAAAGCTTGTATTACAAAAAAAAAAAATTGGGGAAGCTTTGGCGTTTTTAATCAAAACGCCAAAGCTTGTATTACAAAAAAAAAAATTGGGGAAGCTTTGGTGTTTTTAATCAAAACGCCAAAGCTTGTATTACAAAAAAAAAAATAGGGGAAGCCATTACTACACGAATGAGAAGCTTTGTAAATGTTTTATATTTTTTACCATTGTATTGTGATTTGTTTGTTTTATCAAGAAAATAAAATAATTAAAAAAATGATCATCATCGTTTTATATTGTAATTTACCTATTAGATAAAATGTATAGTCATTTACTTACTAAAAAATTATATATGATTATCAAGTATTTATTTTTACATAACACCATAAAAAAAAGAAATATTTAAAAAAAAATAAAAGTGGCATCGCGTCCTCTCCTTTCACGCTTATGTTAAAAACGCCAAAGGAGGCATTGCCTCCTTTGGCGCTTTGGCTAAAAACGCCAAAGGAGGCAAATTGTCTCCTTTAGCTTTTTGGCTAAAAACGCTAAAGGAGGCAATTTGCCTCCTTTGGCTTTTTTGGCATAAGTGTGAAAGGAGAGGAGGTGATGTCACTTTTATTTTTTTTTAAATATTTTTTTTATGGTGTTATGTAAAAATAAATACCTGATAATCATATATAATTTTTTAGTAAGTAAATGACTATACATTTTATCTAATAGGTAAATTACAATATAAAACGATGATGATCATTTTTTTAATTATTTTATTTTCTTGATAAAACAAACAAATCACAATACAATGGTAAAAAATATAAAACATTTACAAAGCTTTTCCTTCGTGTAGTAATGGCTTCCCCTATTTTTTTTTTTTTGTAATACAAGCTTTGGCGTTTTGATTAAAAACGCCAAAGCTTCCCCAATTTTTTTTTTTTTGTAATACAAGCTTTGGCGTTTTTATTCAAAATGCCAAAGCTTCCCCAATTTTTTTTTTTTTATAATACAAGCTTTGGCGTTTTGATTAAAAACGCCAAAGCTTCCCCAATTTTTTTTTTTATAATACAAGCTTTGGCGTTTTGATTCAAAACGCCAAAGCTTCCCCTTTTTTTTTTTACAAAGCTTCTCCATCGTGTATTAAGTTATTGTAATGGCTTCCCCTATTTTTTTTAATAGAAGCTTCACCATATTTTTTTTTACAAAACAAAGCTTCCCCCATCCATATATCTTGATCCAAAAAAAATCTGCAATGATCATATGATTCATATCCTTCGTTTTTTATTTATTATATATGTGGAAGCTTTGGCGTTTAATTATAAAACGCCAAAGCTTCCCAGATCTTCGTTTTTTTTTAATATATATGTGGAGGCTTACATCTGTAGCTATTTTTCAAATATAGGAAGCTTTGGCGTTTCCACATAAAACGCCAAAGCTTCCTATTGTTTTTTCAAAAAAAAAAACATTAGGTAATGATGAGGAGAGAAGGAGTTTTTTATTGTAATTTAATCATTAGGAAATGATAAGGAGAGAGGGGGTAGGAGAGAGAAATACACTAAAATCGTTCTTCAGGTGATGAATTTTAGAAATCGTTCACCTGAAGAACGATTTTCATTTGCATAGAATTACGCACCGAAGCAGTCTTAATGAAGAAATCGTTCTTCAGGTGAACGATTTCTAAAATTCATCACCTGAAAAACGATTTTCAGTGTAGCATTTTAGTAAATATTTTCCACGGTGTAGTATATTGGTAAATAATTATTACTGTTTGCAGCATATTAGTAAAAATCCCAGGTAGTATTGTACTAGTTTTTAAAGGGAAAATCCCTATAAAATATTCTTGAAATAGGAAAATCTCTAATTAGTATATTAAAATCAAAAAATCCGGATCAGTCACGTATTAGTATCAATGAACAGCGGGGCGGCGCCAAAAGACGATTTTGCCCTTCAGCCCTCATTCTCGCCACTTCAAAAATAACAACACACAACAATTCTGGATTCTTGATTAACAACTCCGTATTCTTGTTTCATAACTTCCTCATTTAAGTTTCAAGGCCAATATCAACACCTCTTTTTTTATTAACAACACGCCCTCTTAATTAACAACTCCGAATTCTTGATTAACAACTCCGTATTCTTTATTAACAATTTCGTATTCTTGATTAACAACTCCATCTCACTTTTTTCATCTTTTTACTTTCACAATAACAACATCGATGTTGTTATTAACAATACCATATTCTATATTAACAACTCACATTTCTTGTTTCACAACTTCATAATTTAAGTTTCAAAGCTAATAACAACACCTATTTCTTTATTTACAACACCGTATTTTATATTAATAACACTATATTTTTTAGATACAAATATGTAGAAGAATAAAGCGGAGTTGTTAATAAAGAATTCGAAGTTGCTAATAACAAAACCGGTGTTGTTATTATAAAAGTAAAAAGATGAAACTGGAGTTGTTAATCAAGAATACGAAGTTATTAATTAAGAACAGCATGTTGTTGTTTTTGAAGTGACGAGAATAAGGGCTGAAGGGTAAAATCGTCTTTTGGTACTGCCCGCACTATTCATCCGTACTGACCGTGACTGATCCAAATTTTTTGATTTCAATATACTGATTAGGTATTTCCCTATTTCAAAAGTATTTTATAAGGATTTTCCCTTTTTTAAACTCTTAAGGTATTATTGTCACCATGAAAACTTTTAAGCATATTGTGTTTATTGGTAAAAGCATCAGGGGTATTTTTATCCTTTAATCCCTCAATAAATTGATTACGGCCAACAATATGCGACAAAGAAAAAAAAAGAAAGTTTACTTATATAGGGGTAATATTTAGAAAAAATTCATTAATAGCTTACTAACTGATTTATATTCTATACTAATAATTTTTAATAGAAGGCATCCTATATTTGAGATGAGAAAAATTATAGAATTACAAATATATACGAGATTACTAACTTGTCATTTGGATACATAAAAAAGAAATTAAATGCCAAGGAGTTTAAACTTAATTCAAACATCCAGGAAACAATCACTCAAGTTCTTGAATTAAAGCGTCTTAAGTGGACAAGAACAAGGCTGCTAAGAGGCTCTACAAAAGAATGAAATGTTACCAAAATAATAAGAGATTATCTAGATGTTATTTCCTATAACTTGGAAAATCAGTGTTAGACAGATAAGCTCTTGCTTTGTGCGCCCCATATATAACTTGCTGCTCACCCAAGCCATAAAAGGAAGATGGAAGAAGTACTAACCGAGGCAGTGGATCCAAATGACACAAATCAATGTCCCATGTCAGTTACTTAGTTGACCATTGTCGTTTTCTTTTACCAAATCTGTTGCCCGCTATTTCCTTGAACCCTCTCAACTTGGATTACTTATTCTCATCATCCGATCACCTTCTTCTTCCTCAAGAATTCCCAGAACCCTGAAGTCTCAAAAATCAGAACTTTCTAACCCAGAAAGCAGCACATGGCTACTGAAAACCAGAAACAGCAACTTCACATATTCTTCTTCCCTTTCCTTGGTCATGGCCACATGATCCCCATTGTTGATATGGCTAAGCTTTTCGCCAGCAGGGGCGTCAGAACCACCATCATCACCACCCCTCTCAACCTTCCTCTCATTTCCAGATCACTGCAAGAATCCACAGCCCTTGGCCTTCCCATCAACCTCGTAGCCATTAAATTCCCATGTGCAGAAGCTGGCTTACCAGAAGGCTGTGAAAATGCCGATACTATCTCATCCCAAGATATGTTTCAGATCTTCCTCAAAGCAACGACGATGCTTCAAGAGCCTCTTGAGCTGCTCTTGCAAGAACACGTCCCATGGGCCACTGATTCTGCAGCCAAATTTGGGATTCCGAGGATTGTGTTTCATGGGACTGGGTTTTTCCCTTTATGTGTGGCTAAATCTATAGCACTCCACCAACCGTACAAGGATGTTGTGTCTGATTCAGACCCCTTTGTGATTCCTAATCTGCCAGGAATCGAAATTCAAATGACAAGGATGGTTTTGCCTCCTTATATCGTGAACAATGAAGATAATTTCATTGCGAGATTGTATAAAGCCGCAGTACAATCAGATGAGACGAGCTTCGGGGTGATCGTGAATAGCTTCTATGAACTGGAAGGGACATATGCAGATCATTATAAGCAAGTGCTTGGAAGAAAAGCATGGCATGTAGGCCCTGTTTCTCTGTGCAACAGAGACATCAAAGAAAATTCATACCGAGGAAAGCAATCTTCAATGGATGCACATGACTGCTTAAAGTGGCTGGACTCCAAGAAACCCAACTCTGTTGTTTACATCTGCTTCGGAAGTAGTGCAGACTTCACGGAACATCAGCTCAAAGAAATAGCCATGGGTCTGGAAGCTTCTGGACAGAATTTCATCTGGGTCGTGAGGGAAAGCAAGAAGAACAAGGAAAAACGAGGAGGAGATATAGATCAAGATCAAGGGTGGCTGCCAGAAGGATTTGAGAAGAGAATGGAAGGGAAGGGTTTGATCATAAGAGGGTGGGCCCCACAGGTGTTGATTCTGGATCATGAATCCGTTGGTGGGTTTGTGACGCACTGTGGGTGGAATTCAACACTGGAAGGAGTGAGTGCAGGAGTACCAATGGCGACCTGGCCTGTAGGTGCAGAACAGTTTTACAATGAGAAGTTAGTGACGCAAGTGCTGAGAATTGGGGTTTCAGTGGGTGCTAAGAAATGGGTTCCAGTGGTAGGGGATTATGTAGAGAAAGAGGCAATTATGAAGGCAGTGAAAGAGATAATGGAAAGAGCAGAAGCACAGGAAATGAGAAACAGAGCAAAGAAACTTGCGAGAATGGCTAGGGAGGCTGTGGGGAAAGGAGGATCTTCTTACTCTGACTTCAATTCTCTGATCGAAGAGCTTGGGGGGCTTTCAAACTGAACGACGACACTGTTTTTGCCTCTCAATTTGCATCTGATAACGGTTCGTTCCTTTGCTGTTAACATAAGATCCTTGATGAATAATGTTTTAAGATTGTTCGCCGCCTTGAAATTACCGAATAGCTTTGGCATAGATGTTACAGCACAATAATCTGAAATTCTGAATGATCAAAATATTAAGGACGCCAGAGGGGAGAAATTCATGCATTTGGTTTACCACGTCATTTATGGTCTGACCAACCACAAGACAACACATCAACTAATTATAATCTTTGTTGGCATACTGACTCACCGCAGTCAATTCCAATTTTATTTTTTTAAAACAAAACTCTTAATTAAAAAAAATACTTCTCAGGCTTAGCAATTGCGCGCCCTCTGAAAACTTGAACAAAGTACAGCTAACTCAGTTAAATGCATCAAAATTTGGAGAAAAAAATGTTGAAGATAGAGCAAGGCAAAGACCTACAAAAACATTTTAGTATTCTTGAACTTTATTGAAACATTGAACCATTCTTAAAATCTTATCTTGTTAGTTAAAATCTTGATTAGTGATTGGATCCTATAAATGGAGTCCTAGTTAATGTGATAAGTGTGTAGGATAGTGAGATTTACACTATATTAAGAAAGAGATTAATGTGAGTTTCTCTTTAAAGAGGGAAGTCCCTCCAAAGTTTCTAGAGTTAGGGTTAGTTGTTAATCACCCTCAAGTGAAGGATGATCATTATTAAACCCAAGTGGGTTGATTTATATTTTGTAAACAATCATTTGTTATCAATGAAGATTCTTCCTCAATTTCTTTACATGGTATCAGAGCAGGTTGTCTTTGGGCCAAAAATAATGAAGCCCACAGTTCTTGATCTCCCACCTCAACCGAGTTCGCTTCTTGAATCTACACGGTCATTTTTGCCACGTTTGATTTGCCGATTTTTGCAACCCCGGCTTCCTCTTTGCTGCCACTCAAAACATTGAGACACGCCATTATCACAAGACCGGAGACCAAGATCACAAAACTCCCTCAATCTTGCGGGAAAAAAGGACATCGTTATTGAGACAGAGACCTCAGGCAATCATGATATGAGATAATGAAGATCCCAATCGTCTATCCTCTTCAACCGACAACCACAACGTGATTGACTACCTAAGCCAGAATTTTGAAGTGATTTTCCCAATATTGTGAAAAGAACGACAAATCATGCTCGATATTTTCAGCCTAATCGCAATAGCTTTGAAATCGGTAGACGAACACAAAGTCATGCGTATACATGGTGCTTCGCCACTTATCTCAACCAAAATTTTTCGATGGCAAGCATTGTGGTGAAGATAAAACAATGGCGGATCCAATCTTGAGGAGAAATCTTGTACTGGATTTAGTGGTTGTTGCTTGAGTTTCTGTCATGATGCCAAACACAAATGCTCTGGCCAGTTGATCAATAGGCCATAATTTCTATCTTTTTTATAGTTCCTCACCGGCATTTTGAGTAGTTTGTGCCTCTTAAGCTGTTTACGCTGTTGCAAGCATCAAAATCGAGGGTACCAGGTGAAGAATTCTTGACTACTACTTCAATTTGTCTGTCTTTTGTATTTAGATTGACCTGGGATTAAAATCTGTACCAGAACTACTTATGATGATAATGCAAAAAAAATGCAATAGAGATTTATCATAATTGAAGTGGAGCTGTTCATTTCTTGGCTTTAAAGGTTGAGTGTGGAGTCAGAAACCTTAATATGGAGAGTTATTTCAGCTTTTCAAGTACTTCAGTTTCCTATGGCCAGTGAATCATACTTCATTGAGAAAGAAAGAAGAAAGTTTTGAAGAAGTCTCACATTTGTAATTGGTTCAACTTTTCTTCACTCCACCATGTATTTTGTGTTACATGTTGACATTTTATTAGTCTAAGTAGTGTCAACTTGAGGGGGCGCATTGGAATATTGAACCATGCTTAAGATTTTATCTTGTTAGTTAATATCATGGTATGTGATTAGACTCTATAAATAGAGGTCTTAGATAATGTGATAAGTGTATAGGATAGTGAAATACACACCATATTAAGAGATAGATTCATGTGAGTCTCTTTCTAAATAAGGAAGTCCCTCCAAAACCCCTAGAGTTAAAGTTAGTTCTTAATCACTCTTAAATAAGGGGATGATCATTTCGGGTTAGTTATTAATCACTTTCAAATAAGAGGATGATCATTATTAAACCTAATCACTCTCAAATACTGAGTCAATATGGATGATGCAATCCCCATCTCTTCTAGGCTTCAAACTCCAAAAGAAGAATTACATGATTAATCTCTATTATTTTCGCTAATAAGTGACCCACTAAATGACATCAATATTATATTCAATCTTCCAATTGGTCATTCTTTTTTCTTCTCTCCATCTGACGATGCTGCGATATAGATTTCCCAAAAATTGCTCTGAAAGTGGAAGTGTCATTGAAAACCCAAACACAAAAAACCAAACTCCAACATCGTTGTCATTGATATAGGAAGCTCCCAGAACCAGAGATTGCTTTGAAAGCACATGAATCATTGAATTGATGGACCAAAACATCTAAACCACCAAAATTGAACCACTACCTCTTCTATCAATCAGAGGCGTCTTGCGTCTTGCGTCGAAGGGAGAGGCATCAATCACTATCATCGTCGTGGGTTGTGGGTCGTCACATCAAACATTATTGCCGCTGCTGGTGAACATTGTAGGTGACCAAGTTTGATTGTCTCTCAAGATTTTCCTTTGAGCATATCGCTTTTTTACCATACAAAGAAAACGCCACAAATCAAGGATCACTGTGAGGAAGGACCATGGGAGTTGAAGAGACGACGTCGGTGCTTCTACTGGCTAACAAGATGAGGCAAAGGTGGGCTGGGGTTAGGGCACACTTCGTTCAACGTTTTCAAAGGGCAGGCGATTGCTGAGCCAAAGAAGTATTTTTCTTGTAATTAAGAGGTTTGTTTTTGTTAAAAGTCAATAATCATATTCCCTTATTAGAAGTCAATAATCATATCCCCGCCGTCAGGAAGCTAGGAAACGAATTGTGGTTTCACATTTATTTTTAAATGTATTTACTTGTATATATACCTGTACTTACCATTTACCTTAATGTGAACTTGATTTGAATCCTCACATGGTATCAGAACGTTGGGTGTTTTTTCTCTGATTTCAGCTTCTTCGGCGGCATGAAAGCCCATCCCGTGGCCATTTGAGACGGAGTTTGTGGCGTTTGGATCGACTCCTCCTC
This sequence comes from Inga leiocalycina, assembly GCA_963242795.1. Classification (NCBI taxonomy): domain Eukaryota; kingdom Viridiplantae; phylum Streptophyta; class Magnoliopsida; order Fabales; family Fabaceae; genus Inga; species Inga leiocalycina. The sequence goes on along the minus strand of OY725320.1, from coordinate 29,361,188 downwards.
ATCTACCCAATCTTAAAGTTTGATGGTCATCCAACCAAGTTGAGTTCTGGGCTACGTTTTGTTCTTCGTTCTTTAACTGGAGTTTGAAACTCATTTTTTTTGCTCATTTGAGTTAAGAACTTCTATTCCTAAAGCTTCTTGTCTTATTTGGGGGTGCTACAAGTTTCTGGTTTGCTTCTTTTCTGTTCTGGTGAGACAGTGGGTTTTCTAGCTTGCTTGCATTTCCAGATGTGGGTCCCTTGATTATTTATTTGTTGAAGACAAAAGTGTTGTAAGGATTTTTCTTCACGCGTGCCTTGATTTCCACATTTTCTGTCCTCATCTTCTTTTTTAGTGTGGGTCCTTGTGTTTGTTTGTTGAGACATAAGTGTTGCTGACAAGTATTGCTCAATTATTTAAGCTAAGGATTAATTTGTCATTTTGCAAATTCAGAGGACCATTTTGTCATTTTGTAAATTTGGTGGACCATTCTGTCATTTTGCAAATTCGGAGGATCATTCTGTCATTTTGAAAATTCGGAAAACCATTCTGTCATTTTCTTTGTTGTGACTATTTTCTTTGGGCAACTCTATTGGTTATTTGGGCTCTTCTTGGTGAGGTTTTCTGCTCACTATTGGAAATTAAAAGTTTATTGGTCTTTTCGGTGGCTGGTAATCTTGTGTGGTTATCTTATTATTGCTCGGAGAGTTTGTTGTGGTTGCATCCCTGCTTATTTGCTAGCAAAACTTCTTGTACTATTTGTTGCGGTGTTGAACTTGCTTCTGGTAAGCATCGATGGCTGAATCTAAGTCTAGATCTTCAGGTGCTCTTGTTACAGGTAACATTACTTCTAGTCTTGCCACTTTTTCCTCAAAGTGGATTATCGATTCCGGTGCCACTGATCATATGACAAGTAACAAAAATTTGTTCTCCTTGTATGCACCTTATGCCAACCCCTCTAGTATGCACCTTATGCCAACCCCTCTAGTATAACCATTGCCAATAGTTCTTATTCTCGTGTTCTCGGATCTGGCACTGTCAGACCTACACCGTCTATTTCTTTAACCTCTATCCTTCATGTTCCTGACCTTGCTTTTAATCTTTTGTCTACTAGCAAACTTATTCGATATTTAAATTATTTTATCACACTCTTTCCTGACCATTGTTTGATTTAGGATCTCACGACGAAACAGGTTATTGGTAAAGGCTATGAATCTGGTGGCCACTACATCTTTGATGATCAGGTTCCACGTTCTGTTGCTTGTTCTGGTGAGTCATCTCTATTTGAAATTCATTGTTGTCTAGGTCATATGTCTCTGTCATCTCTCCGAAAATTATATCTTCAATTCTCTTCTGTGTCTTCTTTAAATTGTGAGTCCTGTCAGTTTGCCAAACACCATCGTGTTCATTTGGCACCTCGTGTCAATAAACGAGCTGCGTCCCCATTTGAGTTAGTTCATTCTGATGTTTAGGGTCCTTGTTCAATCTTGTCTCAAACTGGTTATCATTATTTTGTCACTTTTGTTGATGATTTTTCCCGAACCACTTGGCTTTATTTAATGAAACAACGTTCTGAATTATTTACTCACTTTCGTTATTTCTGTGCTAAAATTCAAACCCAGTTTAACACTGTGAAAATCTTACGTAGCGATAATGCAAAAGAATATTTTTCCACCCCATTCACCGAGTACATGCAAAGTCATGGTATTCTTCACTAATCCTCTTGTGTTGATATCCCTGCTTAAAACGGTGTTGCTGAAAGAAAGAACCGACATCTCTTAGAAACTGCTCGAGCTCTCATGTTTCATTCCTCTGTCCTTAAAATTTTTTGGGCTGACGCCGTTTCTACAGTTTGTTTTCTCATAAATCACATGCCTTAGGTTGTTCTTTGTGAGGATATTCCGTATTCCATTTTGTTTCCCACCACTAAGTTGTTTCCTATTGATCCAAAACTCTTTGGTTGTGTTTGTTTTGTTGGAGATGTTCGTCCAAGTGTCAGTAAACTTGATCACAAGTCTTTACGATGCGTCTTCCTTGGTTATTCTAGAATTCAGAAAGTTTGTCGATGTTACTCTCCTGATCTTTGTCGTTACCTTGTGTCCACTGATGTAATCTTTCATGAGTCTTCTCTTTTCTTCGCATCTTTGACCTCCTCTGAGTCTCCATCTATCATTGTTGAGTATGATGATGTCCTGGTTTATCGTGTCCCAATCTCACCAATACAGGCTACTGCTCCGGAACCTGATATCATCAATGATGCTGATGCTACCAATGTTTCGGTGTTACTAGTCACTGCTCCGAAACCTGATATCATCAATGATACTGATGCTACCAATATTTCGCTGGTCATGACTCCTTGGTTTCTGTTCCTGATCCCCCAGATACTCCCATTGCTGTCTCTGATCCAGTTGTTCCTAATTCTGCTGTTGATCTACCTATTGGCCTTCGGAAAGGTACTCGTCCTCGTTATCCTCCCAAAAGATATGCTAACTGTACCTATCCTATATCCTCCTTCGTGTCTTACCAGAATTTGTCTCGTAATTCTTCTTCGCTTGTGGTCACCCTTGATTCCGTATCCACCCCTACTACCCTTCACTAAACCTTGACTCCTCCTGGTTGGCGTACAGCAATGGAAGAAGAACTTATGGCCCTTGAAAAAGCTGGTACTTAGACCCTTGTTGATCTACCTCCTGGGAAGAAAGCCATTGGATATAAATAGGTGTTTTTTGTTAAAACTAAAGCTAATGATTCTTTAGAACGGTTAAAAGCTCGGCTTGTTACCAAAGGGTATGCCCAAACTTATGGTATTGATTATTCTGAAACTTTCTCTCCTGTGGCCAAACTCACCTCGATTCATCTTCTTGTTTCTTTGGCGGCCACATATCATTGGGATTTACATCAATTAGATGTTAAAAATGCTTTCCTGAATAGCGACCTTCTTGAAGAAGTTTATATGAAGTAACCATCTGGGTTCGTTGCTCAGGGGGAGAATCAGAAAGTGTGTTACCTCCTGAAGTCACTGTACGGTTTAAAGCAAAGTCCTCGAGCCTGGTTTGATAGATTCTGTGATGTAGTCAAGAAGTTTTGATTAAGTCAAAGCAAGTGTGATCACTCTGTGTTCTACCAGCAATCTGATGTAGGCATGATTCTTCTAGTAGTATACATTGATGATATTGTGATTACAGGGAGTAACATTTCTGGAATCTCAGAACTTAAAACCTTCTTAAATTCCCACTTCCAGACAAAAGATTTGGGGTCATTAAAGTACTTTCTTGGTATTGAAGTTTTGAGAAACAAGAAAGGTATTCTTTTGAGTCAAAGGAAGTATGTTCACGATCTATTAAAGGAGACTGGAAAACTTGGAGCTGCACCAAGCAATATTCCCATGATTTCGAATCCCTTCCTAGATCTTGATGCTAGTATGTTTGATAAGCTTCCTGATGATTTGAAGAAGAAGATTAATCCAGAGAAATTGAAGCCGTTTCCATTTCCTGAGAGATATAGAAGACTCATTGGGAAGCTAAATTATCTAACAGTAACTCATCCTGATATAACCTTCTCAGTCAGCAGGCTCAGCCAATTCATGGCATCATCAACAGTGGCACAATGGGAAGCTTTAGAACATATCTTGTATTATTTGAAAGGTTCTCCAGGTCTTGGTATTCTTTATACAGATTATGGGCACACTAAAGTCGAGTGTTTTTGTGATGCGGATCATGCAGGATCTAAGGCCACAAGATAATCTACTACGGGTTATTGTGTGTTTGTTGGTGGAAATTTGATATATTGGAGAAGTAAGAAGCAAGGAGTTGTGTCAAAATCAAGTGTAGAAGCGGAATACAGAGCCATGTCACAGTCAGTACAAGAAATTGTGTAGGTATTTCAACTCTTGAAAGAAATTGGCATCCCTATGACATTACCTGCAAAACTATGATGTGACAATAAAGCAGCACTTCAAATAGATCGAACTCTGTGTTCCATGAACGAACAAAACATATTGAGATTAACTGTCATTTTATTTGTGATAAGATCAAAGAAAATATTGTATCTACAGGGCAAATACGATCTGACGACCAACTGGCAGATCTTCTGACAAAAGCCTTAAATGGAACACAGGTTCAATATCTTTGTAACAAGTTGGGCATGATCAATATATATGCTCCAACTTGAGGGGGAGTGTTAGAAGTCAATAATCATATCCCCGTCGTCAGGAAGCTAGGAAACAAATGGTGGTTTCACATTGATTTTCAAATGTATTTACTTGTATATATACATGTACGTACCATTTACATTAATGTAAACTTGATTTGAATCCTCACAGTTTTTTAAAAAAGTAAACTTGGAATTGACTAGGATGAGTCAATATGCCTACTAGGATTATAATTAATTGATGTGTTGTCTTGTGGTTGGCCAAATCACAAATGACGTGACGAACTAGGTTTATACAAGAATTTCTCCACTCAAAGGTGCAGCCGCTCAAATTGGATGCTTGTTGGGAAACCCAAAAAACACCTTTTTAAGTATTTTTTCCACAAGCCGAAATAAAATTGTTTTCATATAATTACCCCATAAATCATAACAACACTTCTTAAAAGCTGTGCATATTTGGATTATCTTTTAGAAAATAGCTTTTACGATTTACAAGAAAAGCATGTGAGAGGAAAAGGAGTTTTATTTCGACTTACGGAAAAGAGTTTCTGAAACCATGATTTTATTGTTTCCCACTTATATACTTAAACCAGATAAGCACTGCGAGGATCTAGACCCAATGATTAAGCACACCGTGGAGTATTTATTGCCGTATTTTAAAATACTAATTTTGCCATTTCTCAATTAGGGATAGAGATATTATAAGTTTTCAAATTTGTGTATTTATTTGTTGGCTAAGTTGAAAATCAGAGCACAGTATGAGGTTCTTTTTTTTTTTTTTTAGAGAATGTAATATAATATAATGATGTTTACATGATTTTTTTAATTCATTATTGATGAAAGATGATGCATAAAAACAAAATTACTCATGTGTGTGTGTGTAAAGAATTAAAATTGTGTATTTTTCACCTAAATATATAATAACCTGTCCATATATATAAAAAATCAATAGACAAAATTATCCCTGTACACTTCTTCTATGGATTCCATAGGAAGCCATCTGAAGTTACCATCGTATACAACTTGTCAAGTCGTCTTGGATGTTCTCAACTTGGACATAATTTGAGGTTTAGCTTTTAATCCACATCCTGGAAGCTTCACCTCTAGCCTTCTCAAATAAATAATAGCTAATTAAACCCTATATATGTAACAAACTCTCCATCAGTTTTTAGCTGTGCCAGGCATTCAACAAGTATGTTATCTTTTTGGAGTGTCTATATATGCTTGCTTCCATGTTCTATATATAAAAAAGCGAAGAACGAGCAATACAAAGTCATCCATTATTTCAACTCATAAAAGAACATAAAATACAAAGTACAAGTATAAAAGAAGGTTATAGCATTCATTATTTACCCACATCAACAAGCAACTTAAGAACAAAACTATTCAGAAAAACAAAAGGCAACTTAACCACCAATGAATCAGTATAAGTTGCATGTTTCATGAGGAAGTGCACAAAAACAATAAAAAAATTACTGTTGAAAATATATATATATATATATATATATTATAATACTTGTAGTAACACTTTTAAATTCCGTTTTGTTTTTAAGTAACACTATTTTGTTTTTATATTCTTTGATAATTGAATTTTGTTTTAACTTCATAAATCAAGGAGTTATCATAATTTAAAATTATATTTTATCAAAAAAATATAATAAATACTAGGGGATTTAGTTTGGATTCATAAATCAATAAATATAATTTATTGATAATTATTTTCTAATTTATTTTTTTAATATTCTCTTATTATTGGATTTTTTTATCTCCATATCAATCAATAAAAATAATTCTTTCATGATTATTTTCTATTTTTTTTTTTTGGCCGAAGAACATAATAAATAAGAGGGGATTTAGTTTGGTAATAAATATCAAGGAATTCAATTTGGATCAATTAATCAATAAATATAATTTATTGACAATTATTTTCTAATTTATTTTTTATATTTCTAATTTGTTTGGATTACATTTTTGCATTGTGATTCATTATATAGGCGTTTAAGCTTGAATATAAAAATATTAATTTAAATTTAAATAATTTCAAAGTCTTTATGAAATTCTCTCTCTCTCTCTCTCTCCTAACTTTCTTTGCTCTTAGAAAAACCCAACAGGCCATATGAGGAGGGCCTGATGCTATTGTGCCATATAGATTCTTTGGGATTCATAGATTCTAATACATATTTTGAAAATGACTGGCATAGAGGATAGGAGACAGCAAGTATTTTTTGTTTTGTTTTAACCTTTATTGGAAGTAATAATAATGATTGTAATGATGATGATGAAAAATCTGTAGTGACCATTTTTTTAATATCACAGTAAAATTTAAGATTTTTAGAGGTAAATTCTCATGTTAAAACTTGTAAATTGTATTTTTTGGGTGCTTTGCACTCATACTTATTAGACTTATAAATTTGTGTTGTTTAAATTCTGAATTTTGTAAATTTGAGCATTAAATATGATTTCATGAATTTGAAATCTCTTCCTAACCATGTAGAAGGACACTGTGTTAGGTATTTGATGACAAAGTTAGAAAGAGATATGAGATAGGTATTGTCTCCAATCTTTGAAGACTCAGTATATTATGTGGAGGTGAAATCACTACTACAAAAATATAATATATGACACTTATTTTTAAAAATACTATGGCGCTTGTAAAGCCTCATAAGTTCCAACCACATAAAAAAAAGTTATAGTGCTTTTTGAATCTATGAAAGCGCCATAATTTTTTTTTAAATACCTTCCTATGGCACTTCTCTGGGAAGTACTATAGGAAGTGGTGCAACTTCTTATGGCTCTTCCCAGAAGAAGCGCCATAGAAAATCTTTTTTAAAAAAATAATTTTGCATAATCGTTTCCTTTTCCTAATAAAACCTTTTGTATTTATAGTCCAAATCTCGTCTTCATCTACCAAATATAAAAAAACTCCAGCATTTAAGTTGCTTAAACTTGAGCCATATACGTTACTTCTACGGAAGATTAAACTAGTATAATTACATTTGTAAGCTCAAAAATTAAAAAACTTACAATGTATAGGAAGTTTAAAAAAAACAGAGTTGAAACCTCAAGTAAATACTCGAAAAAAAAAATTATAAACACATATATAAGATTCATGATAGATTTTAACTTAAAAAAACAGAAGAAAACAATTGGATTGAAGCTTCTATATTTAAAAAAAAAAGGAAAAAAAAGACTTACAAGCTAGGGAGCTACTATAGGAGGTTGAGACAAAAAGGAAAAACACACTTGGGAGACCAAGCTTTTTACTATAATAGAAGTGATGACCAAATGTCGAAGAAATGTGCACGAGGAGGAGATTAGAAAAAACAAAAAGTGGGAGGAACCAAGGAAACTTCTACTTGCTGCTGTTAAAGAGAAGAGAGAGTGGGGACAATGGCGCCTTTACAACGTCAAACTAGAAAGAAGGAGTGAGGACAAAGCATTATGTAGGAAGAAGGAAGTGGCGAGAATGGATAACGAAAGATGGTAGATCAATAAAGTGAGGATCACAAAATAGAGTTCTAAGAAATGGGAAGTTGAAGGGCGCGAAGAAGACGATAATGATGAGTAAGAAAAATTTAATAAAAAAACATAGCAATAGCTTTAAAAAAAATCAATAAAAAAACATGGCCTTGTATGGCCCGTACTGCTGAGATGCTTTGGCGCTTTCATAACAAATGACATTGTTTCTCTTGATTTTTTAAAAAAATTTTAAAAAAAACACATGGCAATAACTTTAAAAATAAATTTTAAAAAAAACATGACTATAGAGCCAAAACTTCCCTTGATTTTAGAAAAAAAAAATTTTAAAATAATTTTTTTAAAAAAAATATCCTACCGACAGACCTTGGCAAGCACTTGCATGGACAAGCGTCTTCCAAGTTGGGGCCAAGGCCACACAATGGCCTTAGCTTTAAAAGGCACTTACCGCACACCTAGTTGCAATTTATTTTTTAAAGAAATTGTTTTTTAAAAAGAAAAATCTGCCATTTTTAAATTTTTTTTTAAATCAATGGTAGTAATGGTGTTTGCTTAGATAAACGTTATATAAACAAGGAACGAAAAATCAGACCGGGTAATGAACCGGTCACAACACAGATTCAAAAGTTAATGGATCAACCGATGTCTAACCAGTAGTTAAAAAGATAGTTAAACCGGTCATATTAAAATATTATAATTTATTAATGGCAATATATATTAATATATTTTTAAACTTCTATAGATAAAAATGAAGATTTTTAGAAAAAAAATACTTAAAATCTATTAGTATGAGTTATAATGTCTATACTTATGCAATGATATCTCATTTTTTATAATTATTATATCTTTTTAAATAAATTTTTTCATTATCTTCTTCATTTTTTTAGATTTGTTCTTTCTTTACCTATTTTTCTCTTCATTTAGGTCTTCAACTTCCAATTTTACCCTAAAAAACAAAAAAAAATTATAAAAAAAATGAAACCGGTCCAACCGGTTTTAACCGGTTCTGACCGGTTTCCCGGTTCAACCATCGAACCAAACCGGACCACTGGCCGGTTCCCAGTTTAACCGGTCGAACCAGCCGGTCCGATCTGGTTTTTTATACCATGCATACAAGTCCCCCTTATTTTTTTTAAAAAAATAAGGCTAGCTATAGCGCTTGCCTAAAGAAGCGCCATAGCCGGCACTTTATTTTTTTTAAAAAAAATAAAGACCTTGTGTGGCTAAAGCGGGGAATACGGGCTAGGCCAGGCCGACCCTACAGGGCTGGGCCTAAATGGGCCGGCCCGTTTAGGCCCACTTCTTAAAAAAATCCCCAATTTTTAAAATCCGCGGCCCTTCACTGGCTCAGGCCTAAACGGGATTGAACTCATTTTAATTTTAAAAAAAATCTTTTTCAAATTTTACAATTTATTTATTATTTTACCTTAAATTGAGATACATTATTTTTAAAACTCATAAATTTTTAGTTAAAATAATCATCTAAAGTCCAAATTAGCCTCTTTTTTAAAGTTTAAATGAATAAACTATTGAAGAAAATAAAATAAATCAAACCATTTAATAAGTGTTTACCTGTTATTAATACTTTATTAGATATTTAGATGTCTCTCATATTAATAATTTGATATAATGATATTATATATATTAATTTATTTTTAAAAAATATTAAATGGGCCTAAAAGGGTCGGCTCTACAGAGCTGCAGGGTCAGCCCTCCAGGACCTGCGGCACTATAGAGCCGGCCTAACGGGTTCAATCCGAATTCCCAACTCTATGTGTGGCACTTTTTTAGATAAGTGTCATACAAGCTTAATACTAATTATGAGACTTATAATAATAAGCGTCACATGTTCTAAAAAGTACTATAAGAGGGTACCACTACATCCCTTACGAAGCAGTGAATCATTCTTTATTTCATTCTGAATCTTTGACTTTGTCTTGTATGAAAAGAGAATATTTGACCTTATCTTTTGGAAGGTCCAAAGATGAATATTTCTCCCCCACCATCCAATCATATTCACATAAGTGTCTATTTTAAAGAATAAAAGACAAGCCTCTTTGTTTTCTTTCCATGTTTATGTTATGAATACGTACAAAATTTTCAGATAACCGCGTTATTCAGCTGGGCACTTATTTTAAATATTGTGGCTTCCACCATTTTTAATAAATGAGGATCATATGAAAGAGATATTGATTTATTTTATTACAATAATTGAAATGAAATCCATGCTCCATAGGAGGTCGGAGTTACTTCATTTGAAAATTTACTTTAATTAATCTAAGTCGAATTATTTATGAGGCCTATATAGATGTATTATTTTATTGCCTATGTTACAACATCATCAATAAGAATAAACATTATTCCACTAAATGTGGTCGGCTTCAAGAATTACATAATTTGATTATATCCTACCAACGATCAAATCTCTAGATAAATTGTAAATCAAGAAGTCTCACTCAATAACTTTGTTAAGTGTTCTTTTTAATCTACCTCTATCATTTTCCATGACTCTGTAATGTTTGATCTACCATCTGCACTAACAAATCCAATGACTTTATTTGTATAAGTTCAAACTACCTTAGACAATTTTCTACCTTTATTTTTTCATTAGATAATGCCACTCTAACTTTTCCTCACATGTATTTGTGAAAGTAGATTTCATACAAATTCAAACAACTTAGAAACTGTGCTTCGACGCTTCCCAGTTCTCACTCATAACTCTCGTCCATCCTTCAAATTTGTCAATTTAAAAACTACACAAACCATTTGTATATCTTTGATTTGTTAATCAAAACACGTACAGAATTAAATATCGGAATTTTGTTTAAAACAAATTTACAACATTATATAATTATCATATACACACAAAAATAACCTAAAATGCCAGTCACAATAATCTTATCTATGAGAAACCATAACTTAAGTTTTGATGTTTATTGCAGTCGTGAGTATCATGCTGCTTATCACTGTAGTGAGATCGATCTGTATCATCTAAATTTAAAAGTTTTCAAATAATTAAAATTATTTAAAAAAACTGATAATTTGGAAATCATCTTTTTTTAATTTTTTTGTACATAATAAAATAACTTTTTTAAAAATAAAAATAAAAAATTAAATGTAGATCGTGGAGATTTGAGATGAATTAATGACCACTACGAGAGCTAAGTTCTTGAATGAAAGCATCCAAATCCAAGGATGAGGATCCTCCATCTTCCATAGCCTCCCTTGCCATGCTTGCAAGTTTCTGTGCTCTCTTTCTCATTCCTAATGCTTCTTCTCCCACCATTACTCTTCTCACTGCGTTCTCAATGGCTTCCCCTTTAACACTATCCCCCACTACTCTCGCCCATTTCTTCACCCCCACAGGAACTCCAATTCTCAGAACTTGTGTCACTAACTTCTCATTGTAAAACTGTTCTGCAGATACAGGCCATGTCACCATTGGTACTCCTGCACTCACTCCTTCCACTGTTGAATTCCACCCACAGTGCGTCACAAACCCTCCAACGGCTTTATGATCCAAAATCAACACCTGTGGGGCCCACCCTCTAATGATCAGCCCCTTCCCTTCCATTCTCTTCTCAAATCCTTCTGGCAGCCATTCTTGTCCATCTTCTTCTTCTTCTTCTTTTTCTTGCTGGTCCTTTCTGGTTCTCCTCACAACCCAGATGAAATTTTGTCCAGAAGCTTCTAGACCCACTGCTATTTCTTTGAGCTGAGAGTAGGTGAAGTTTGCTATGCTGCCGAAGCACACGTAAAGAACAGAGTTGGGTTTCTTGGATTCAAGCCATTTCAAGCATTCACCTTCATTAATGGAAGCTTTTTTCCCTCTGTTTGCTTTTTCTTCAACGTCCTTATTCAATAGCGAAACAGGGCCTACGTGCCACGTTTTTCTTCCAATTAACTTCTGGTAATGATCTGCGTAGATCTGCTCCAATCCATAGAAGCTATTCACTATCACCCCAAAGCTTCTTCCTGCTGATTCCATCATTTCCTTCATTTGTCTTGCAACATCAGATTCGTCGTCGTCGTTCAACATGCACTCTGGCAAAACCATCCTGGTCAGCTTAATTTCTCCCGGTAAGTTGGGAATCACAAAGGGCTCTGATTCAGATGAAACATTCTTGTGAGGCTGATAGAGTCTAATACATTCAGCGGCACACAGAGAGAAAGAACTCGTCACATGAAACACAATCCTTGGAATCCCAAACTTGTCTGCAGAATCTGTGGTCCAATGGAAGAACGCGTCGGCAATGAGGCAATCTGGGCGGTGTTTGTGCAAGAGTTGTTCGAAGGGGTCCTGAAGCATACTCGTTGCTTTGAACAAGTTGGAAATTGAAGACACGGAGGGGAATTTGATGGCTACGAGGTTGATGATGATGGAATTCGAAGGAGCTTTGTATTCTCGGACGATTCTTGAAACAAGAGGGAGGTTTCGTAGAGTGGTGACAATGGTGGCGTTCACACCTCTCGCAGCAAAAAGTCTGGCCATATCAAGTATTGGTATGATATGGCCATGAGCAGGGAAGGGGAAGAAAAATATGTGCAGGTTGTGATTTTCGCTCTTCATGGCTTTTGATCTTGCAGATAATGAGTTTATGAATTAAGAAGATGATAATGGAGGTTTCAGATTGTTAGTTGAGGAATTTGTGTTGGATGATGAAACCATATTGCTTGAATTATATATATATCAGCTTTGAAACGTGGCTCTCTTAGTAAGAGCATAATTTACTGGGGACAGAGAGAGTTTATTAATGAGCTACCAGAACTCGTGGAAGATTATAATAATGAGCTTAATCACTATTAGGAGTGAAGTGTTCTCTGTATAAATTGAGGTTTACACCTTCACAAACATGTTTCACGTGACTAATCCAAAAACAAATAATAAGAGAACACGCTTCACCGATAGGCGTGAAAAGATTTTTCTTTTGTTTTTTGCTTTTTGAATCAGCTGTTTGACAAACCTGCTCAAGAAACCAATCTGTGTTTGACAAATTATAAGGTTTAATCGGATAAAATGGCTAATACATTACTTTATATGGTTTTCACACTCAAGATGCAACATGAATCATACGTGTGAGTCATACATAAAAATAAAAAATGTGTCACAAACGCAGCGGTTGATTATTTATGATGTTTTAATATGTGTGAGTCAATCAGCAGTTGATTCACTCACTCCTTGTGATGGCAAGAAATTTTAAATATTTACATATTAAAGAAAAGGTAATAAAATATATTGGTGGGAGTTGATCCTAATGGAAGAAACTTCTACCACACTTCTGTGTGAATACTAAAATTATGATTCACTCAAGGTGGACCATCCTCTTATGATAAGTGTTGGAGCTTCCACACTCATCAAATTTTTTAAAAACCTGAGACTTCTCATATTAGTTTTTGGATGAACCAACAAACAGTGGACCATAAAGGCATGGTTCAAACACTGGAACAATACTTATGTTATCTTGATCTATATGTTCATGGTGGTATTCATCTTCCTTAGCCTGTCCATGCAAGACTTGGCGGTTTTGGTGGTTACTTTGTGTTTTTTGTGTATTGGGATTCTAAGTTTCATGGTTTTCGTGTTTTTCTTGCTGATTTCATGTTTGTTTGCCTTTTTATTTTTCATTATTTCTTGTTTGTTGCTTTCTATGTATGGGATTCACATTTTCTTACCTTGGCAGGTTAGCTGTCGATGCCTTTTCTTCGTATCGTTTTACTTGGTGATAAAATTATCTTCCTTTAGAAAACAAACAAACAAGGGAAAATGACAAACAAAAATACCATTTGAATTACAACCACCACAAAATATCTACTAGATTAGCAAAAAGATAAATAGGTAATCCGGTAAGAATATAAAATTCTAAAGTTTGGGTGTTAATTAGCAATTTGAGTATAGAGATTGATAAATTTAGCTCCTCAAGTTGTCACTGTTTATTCCAAAATTACTAATTGCTTTTCTTAAGTTGTCATTACCTATATTTAAGTTATCAATACTCAAACTTTAAAATCTCATATTCCTACTGGATTATTTATTTATCCTTTTACTAATTTAGTAGACATTTTGAGGGGATTTAATAATTTAAATGGTATTTTTCTATCATTTTCTCTATAAACAATGGACGGAGAATTTTAAATTGAATATTTATATGTAAAGTAAATAATGGGGTGGGGCGGTGATCAAATTGATCGTGCTTGAAATTACGATAAATTGTTATTAAAACATAATTTTGCAATATAGATTAATGCTTTTATTTTTTAGATGGAAAAAAATTCTAAATATTTATCCTAATGGAAGAAGCTTTAACCACACTTAAATATAATGTCTTAAATTTGAATCCGTGTAAATTCAAAAAACACTGAGAAAAGCCATCCATAATTCATCCCGACCATGCTCCAATAGCCATGCCACCATTGACACTCCTACATTCACTCCTTGTAATGTTGAGCTCCGCCCGTAATGAATCACAAACACCAGCGATCGATTCAGGATCAAGAATCAACGGTGATGCCCATCCTCTTTAATATACAAGTGTGTGTGGATGAAAAGGTGGGTGAGAACTGAGAACACCCTAGACTAAATTAAGGAAGTGTGTGGAAATTAATCCTAAGGACATCAATATGAACAAGATTTCTTATAAAATTATGAACATCATGATTAGACTTGGTATATGGGCACCCTACGTGCTAAGGCATCAATAGGAACATTATATATGGAGTAATAGGTTGTTGGTCCTTTCTCCTCACAACCTTGATAAAAATCTTGCCCAAAAGCTTATAGACTCAATGAACTTTACCCGATCGATGTGCACGTTACATCTTGGATGAACCAACAAACCATCGGCCAAAAAAAAGTTTGAACTGAGTGCATGAATTCCCGATGAAGTTGTTATTAAACCATTAGTTTGCTATATATTAATGCTTTTACTTTTTGAGATGGAAACACATTTTGAATATTTACATATTAAATAAACGGTAATTAATAAAACTGGCGGGTCCATAATTTTTCTTTGGATAATTGTCAATTTATTTGAATTGTGCAAATCTCATTACAATAAGGAGTTCAATGAGCACTTAAACTAGTTCCTCATTTCGAGTTTTCTTAGCACCTGCCTCTTGGTAAGAGCATAATTTACTACTCTATTTTACTTATGTAGTATGATATGTGTTTATTTGGGATAACTTATTTTTTACTTATAATTGTTTATAAATTGTGATTTATGATATACAAGATAAATATATAAGAGGAGTTTTATCACGACTTACGTAATAAATATTTACTTTCCAAAAAAACTATTCCAAATATAACTATAATATATTGAAAAACGATGAAGAGAATTGGTTTTGATTGGGGGATGAATGGCTCAGGGCCCACGTCAATTAATGATTTGAAAGAGATGAGGATTTTAGTGGATTAGAGTAAAAGAGAGGAATAATATATGGTCGCTGGAAAAAATGCGATCGATGACGAAAGTTTTTTGCGTCATCAAGTCCGTCGAAGTTGGTCGTTTGTTATGTACAGTGTACAGTATGAATGATTTTCTTGGTCATCACGCTGGCCAAAGGAAGGCTAACATAGTGTTTAGGAACATCATTGTTGAGTGAAAGCTTATTCTTGCCGCGAATAGCCTTATAGCTAAATGGCATGAACGCTTCCTTATAAAAGTGGGAGTTAGTGAGTTCAATCCCGTTTGTAATGTCAAACCGTTAGTTTATGAATTAAACTGAGCCATCGTTCAGCCTCAATCTAAAGAGCGGGGTCAATGGCACTCGCCACCATAACCATACACTACCACAAGGTTATCCAACCTATTGTCATGCCGAGAAGAACTATTCAACCCAATTTCAACAGTGACCGCAATAATGAACCCTATTTGAGAAAACGGTAGAAAAATACGTTTATATAAGTCAAGACAAAATTTTTCTCACAAACTTATCTCTTATATCATAAATCACGTTGAAAAAGCAACTTCTACTGCAAATCCAAATATACACTTGATTCAATTCGCTTGACATGGTGTTCATACATGCGCTAACAAATGTTTGCAAATTTGCTCAGTAAATTTTCACTCAAGAGTAATGTTATCCTAAAAATTTCTAAATTGTAGTAATTTCATCCTGGTTGTTATTCAGATTAAGTTTACCCATTAGTTAATCAAATATACTTCTTTGGGAAGTCCATGTGTGATTCACTTCATTATTTTTAAAGCAAGACTTAAAAATAGGTAAATATTTTTAAAAAATGCATCCCCTCTGAAAGATTAGAGATAATTAAATAGGTGAAAACATCATGTGCGATGAAGAGAAAATCAAAGAGGTATTTGCTTATCTTGGCATAACTAGGGTACAGTGGCAGAAAGTTTTTTATGACCTTATTCTGGACAATCTTTCTTAGTGTGTGGTGCATCTAATTATTGAATCTTTTTTTTTATTATTCTCTGACAAATGTGAGCTCCTCCTCCATATGTAACTTATTCTTCTTCAATGTTATTCACATTGTCAACTCAACATATTAAGTCAACTAACAGTCAAATTCAACCTATATAATTATGAGGGTGACATTCTTACGATTTGGAAACTTTTAGAGCAGTATTACTCCTAAGTGAAAACTTTTATGACAAATTTGCTTTAACAAAAATGACGTGGATAATAGATAAACTATCAGCTCAGCATATTTGGTCAATTAAAAGTTAAACTTCACTGGGATAACGGTCAGGGCAAAATTACTATAATTTGAAAACTTTTAGAACAACATTACAAGCCAAAAAAATTTCAAGGTAAAATCGCACCATCTTATCATTT
The DNA here is from genome assembly GCA_963242795.1 of Inga leiocalycina. Classification (NCBI taxonomy): domain Eukaryota; kingdom Viridiplantae; phylum Streptophyta; class Magnoliopsida; order Fabales; family Fabaceae; genus Inga; species Inga leiocalycina. The sequence continues at coordinate 29,344,784 of OY725320.1, read as the reverse complement.
CAAGGTAAAATTGCCATTTAACTCAAAATAATAGTATAAGCTGTAGATAACAGCAAGAGGTGAAAATCTACAAATTTTCCCCCCTAGTATTCTCTACTCCTATTCTCCTCCCTGCATAAATAAAAATTAGTTTTGATTATGCTATGTTCAAGGTTGAAATCCATTGCTTATATATATGTAGTGATTTTTTTTTTCTTTGCCGAGAAAAAATTCCATGTAGGGTTAAACATATGGTATTCTTGTCTATATAGTAAAAGCCACAAGGTATTAATAAACCACCCAGATCTTGGAATTGTTAACCAAAAGCACGCACAACATTCAATATAGGCGGGCCAAAAAAAAAACAACAAGCTGCTGGTTGAACTGAAATACTAAGCACAATAATACGATCTTCAACAAACCATCAATCAATGAGCACGAGAGCTAAGTTCTTGAATCAACGCATCCAAGTCCAAGGACGATGATCCTCCTTCTTCCATAGCCTCCCTCGCCATGCTCCCAAGTTTCTTTGCTCTGTTTCTCATTTCTAATGCTTCTTCTCCCACCATTACTCTTCTCACTGCCTTCTCAATGGCTTCCTTTTGCACACTATCCCCCACCACTCTCACCCATTTCTTAACACCCACTGGAACCCCAATTCTCAGCACTTCCGTCACTAACTTTTCATTGTAAAACTGTTCTGCAGATACGGGCCATGTCACCATTGGTACTCCTGCACTCACTCCTTCCAACGTTGAATTCCACCCACAATGTGTCACAAACCCACCTGTGGCTTCATGATCCAAAATCAACACTTGTGGGGCCCATCCTCGTATGATCAGCCCCTTCCCTTCCATTCTCTTCTCAAATCCTTCTGGTAGCCATTCTTGCCTATCATCTTCTTCTTGTTCTTGTTGGTCAGCCTTTTTGGTTCTCCTCACAACCCAGATGAAGTTTTGTCCCGAAGCTTCTAGACCCATCGCTATTTCTTTGAGCTGAGAATCCGTGAAGTTTGCTATGCTTCCGAAGCAGACGTAAAGAACAGAGTTGGGTTTCTTGGAGTCAAGCCACTTCAAGCAGTCTTGTTCATCAATGGAAGCTTGTTTTCCTCTGTTTGCTTTTTCTTCAGTGTCCTTATTCAATAGCGAAACAGGGCCTATGTGCCATGTTTTTCTTCCAATTAACTTCTGGTAAAGGTCTGCGTAGATCTGCTCCAGTCCATAGAAGCTATTCACTATCACCCCGAAGCTTCCCCCGGCTGATTCCATTATTTTCTTCCTCTGTCTCGCCAACTCAGATTCGTCGTCGTTTAAGACATACTCCGGCAAAACCATCCTGGTCACTTTAATTTCTCCGGGTAAGTTAGGAATCACAAAGGGCTCTGATTCGGATGAAACGTTCTTATGAGGCTTATAGAGTCTCATACATTCAGCTGCACACAAAGAGAAGGAACTGGTCCCATGAAACACAATCCTCGGAATCCCGAACTTATCTGCAGAATCTGTCGCCCACTGAAAAAATGCTCCGGCGATGAGGCAATCAGGGCGGTGTTGCTGCACGACTTGTTCAAATGGCTCCTGAAGCATGCTCGTTGCTTTGAAGAAGTTGGGAATTAAAGACATGGAGGGGACAGAGTCCACATGTTCACAGCCTTCTGGTAGGCCAGCCTCAACGGAGGAGAATTTGATGGCTACGATGTTGATGTTGGAATTTGAAGGAGCTTTGGATTTTCCGATGATTTTGGAAACAAGAGGGAGGTTTAGTGGGGTGGTGACAATGGTGGCTTTGACACCTCTTGCAGCAAAAAGTTTGGCCATATCAACGGTTTGTATGATATGGCCGTGACCGGGGAAGGGGAGGAAGAATATGTGCAGGTTGTGATTTTCACTATTCATGGCTTCTGATTTTTGCAGATAAGGAGTGGTGACAGAGAAGAAATTTATGACTCAGAGCTAGTTCCACAGTTTTGGAAAGATGTACATGAATGAAGAAGATAATGGATTCTTTGAGAGTGGAAGAGATTGAGGATTTGTGAGTTCTTTGTGTTGAAGATGAAACAACGGTTTGAAATACATAAAAGGGTAAGCCGGGGGCGGCTGGGTGATTTATTTTTTCTTGGAACCTGTCTGTCTTGGTAAGATCGTAATTTAGTATTTTACTTATACGCGTGTATATTCTCCATCTCGTATTAAATATAAGGTAAGATTAATATTTTTAAAGAAATTAAAAAATATTAATAAATTATTTTAAAATATTTTTATTTTTATTTTTAGAAAAAATAATTAGTTTGACCAATAAACTTATATATAATCTAAGGATACACAACATATAATATAATTAAATAATTTATTTAGCTTGCTTGATCTCTAAAAAAAAAATAACTCTGTCTTATATTTAAGATAGGAGAGAGTATAAGACATAGTTGGTTTTTTTTTAGAGATTAAAAAATCTAAATCAATTACTTAATCATATCATATGTTATTTATCTTTAAATTATATATCAATTTATAAATTAAACTGATAAATATAAATACCTTAAAATAATTCTTTAACCTCAAAAAAAAAACTTTATCAAATTTTTTGGACTGGGAGTAATATATTTCTTCATTGGTTTTTATTGGGAGAATAGCTTGCGGCCCAAGTCAATTGAATAATGTTGTCGCTGGAAAATACGATGACGGCAAAGTTTTTTGCGTCATCAAGTACGCTAAGTTTTGTTTTATTTATTTATTTTTTTTTTTTGCCATGGCATCAAGTACGTCGTTCCTTCCTTGGGTACAGTATGAATGATTTTCTTGGTCACCACGATGGGCAAAGGAAGGCTGCCGTTAGGGGTGTGCAAACGGTTTTTCGGTTCGGTGTGCGGTTAAAACCGAAAAACCGAAAATACATTACTTTTTACAACCGAACCGAAACCGAAATACCAAAAAAACCGAACACCGAAAAACCGACATATTTCGGTTCGGTGTGTCGGTTTTTTCGGTGTTTGGGCCATATTGATGGGCCTTTTTGGTTCACCTATGTCCACTGCGAAAAATCTAAAAAAAAAAAAAGCCTTTTGTTCAGGCCTATCCACATTTTGGGCTTTTTTATCAACACAAAGCAGCTAGAGTTTAACATTGAAGAAACAAAGTAACAAATTGGGCTTTTTTGCCAACACAGCAGCTAGAGTTTAACAGTGAAGAAACAAAGTAACAAATTGGGCTTTTTTGCCAACACAGTAGCTAGAGTTGAACATTGAAGAAACAAAGTAAAAAACCATAAATCAAATATCTAAAAAGGAAAAGATATAATTACAATTCAATTCTCATTGTAAACTGTCATATAATGAGTTTGACAGCAATGTTGGCTAGCATTAAAAGTTGGCCAATAATCATCAAACATCAATCAAAAAGCCAAGTTTGACAACAATGTTGGCCAATAATCATCATACAAAAAATGGCAAATTTAACAGCAATGTTTCCAATTAAACTGGAGCATCAAATGAAATACAAAAGTTTGCTATGTGTAATCACAACACCAAAATGAACCGCAGCAACTCATCCATTGACCCTTTATGTGCTGAAATATTTGAACAAAATATATAGCCATCATAAAATGATCCAAAACAGGAGCATAAATCAAATGAAAAGAAATAAAATAAAATATTACAATAATACAAAGATATTGATAAATGACTTACAAACATATTAGCCTTGCATCTCCTATATATCAACAGTTGCCTCCAATGCAATCTTTTGAAAATCTAGCAATAAAAACACAAAATTAGACTTCCCATGAAATATATGACTTATTTTAAAATAGATATAAAGACAGAAAATAGATGTAAAAGATATTACCAAGTTCTATTTGCTGAAAATCATCATCCCCTACTTCTTCAACATAGTTAAGTGAGTGCCTAAGCCAATCTGGAGCACAAATCAGGGATTTCACAGCTTTAGGAGTTAAAGAGCTCCTAAATGAATCTAGAACTCTTCCTCCTGTACTGAAGGTAGACTCAGAAGCAACAATAGAAATTGGGATAGCCAACACATCCCTTGCTATTTGAGAAAGAATAGGGAATCTAGGACTATTTACCTTCCACCAACTTAAAATGTCAAAATCATCTTTTCTAGGCTCAATTTCTTCATTTAAATATATATCCACTTCTGTTCTACTAGTCCTTCCACCAAGATGTTCATCTATGAATAATTGCTCCTCAACATCAAGTAATTTCCTAACTTTTAGACTAGGGTCATCATCATCAAGAAAATCTTCTTGTGTGTCAACAGATGCTCCTCTTTCAAGCTGTGCTGATGGAGACAGCACTTGTTTGTACTCATTATATAAAGAAATCAAGACTTCTTTAATAAGCACCCCCAAATGTTCACCAACAACACGTGTATGCATTTTACATAGAGCAAATTGCACCCACTCTAGCTTATATCGGGGGTCAAGAATAGTGGCAATATAAATAAGTTTATTGATCCTCATAGGATCTCCCCAATACTTGTCATATTTTTCCTTCATTCTACTTGCAACATTAGCTAACTCAATCATATCACTTTTAGACCACTCATCCAAGAAACGATAAACCTTGTAAATTTCACGAAAGAAATTATTGCATGTAACATATAAAGAACCAGAAATTCGCACAGTTAGATCATAAAAATGACTCAATACCATAGTCATCCTCCTAACATTCTTCCAATCTTCCTGCTCAGGCACCCCCTCTTCAAGATCAAATCTAAAATATGGATCTTTGTCCTCATACCTCTTAAAGGCTGCCTCAAACTTTTGAGCAATTTCTAACATCAAATAGGTAGAATTCCACCTTGTAGGGACATCTAAGCATAACATTTGCTTGGACTGAATTTTCTCATCAACACAACTCTCTTTAAACTTTCTCATTCTAAGTGGTGACTGTCTAATAAAACGAACAGCCTCTCTAACTTTCTTAACTGACTAACCTACCTCTTTCAGCCCTTCATTAACAATCAAATTAATTATGTGTGCCACACATCTCATATGTAAAAACTGACATTTCATAACTGACTGCCCCCACCTAACAATGTTTCCTACCAAATATTCAATTGAAACATCATTAGAGCTAGCATTGTCCACAGTGATTGTAAGCACCCTTTCAATACCCCACTCAAGCAAACACTTCTCCATTTCAATTCCAAAGTCCCTCCCTTTATGACTAGCTATAGGAATGAAATTCAAAACTCTTTTTTTCATTGCCCATGTGTCATCTATAAAGTGAGCAGTAATACACATATAATTAATCCTTTGAATTGATGTCCAAGTGTCAGTAGTAAGACAGACCCTTTGCTTTTTATGGTGCAAATAATCTTTAAATCTCATTTTTTCATCAATATACATGCTGAAACAGTCACGGCCTATTGTCCATCTTGATGGAATTTTAAATCTGGGCTGGGCAGACAACATGAAATTCCTAAACCCAACCCCCTCAACAAACTTAAAAGGCAATTCATCAATGATTAGCATAGAAGCCAAGCCTTTCCTAATACTATCTTGGTCAAATTTCCAATTCACAAGACCTAACTTATCATCTTCAGCATTAAAATTTAAATGAGTTTGTTTCAGTTCATCAGGAGGGGGCTTCTGCTTACAAACATTCATATAATGATTATTTAGTGCAGTGGTCCCATTAGATTTTGGATCACAAGCAAGATCCTTTCCACAGTAGTTGCACTTACCTCTTATCTCACCAGCATCATTCACAAATTTAGTGAAGTGGTCCCACACTTTTGATCTTTTCTTCATAGCTTTCCTTTTTCCAGTGATAACTGGTGAAGGCTCGGTGTTTTGATTTGCATCAGGCCCACCAGTTGCTTGAGCAGCAGCTTGTTCAGCCATAATTTCACCTGCAAAAGACATCCCATTCAATTAGGAACAGAACAGATATGATTCATAAAACGCTTGGTAGATTGACAGAATCACAGAACCACAAAAGACATCCCATTCAATAAATAATTAATCAATTCGAACGAATAAATGTGGTTTGGAAGGTGATGATTCAAGCCACATGTTGCTCAGTCACATATTCAAGTGTTTATTAAAGCACAGCATGTGGCTTGAATCATCACCTTCACTTCTCCATTGTAAACACACATAACTGAAGAACCATTGTGACATCAGAACCAGGGCAAACAGAACTATTGCAAACAAACTGTACAATAATAAATTAATAATGACCACACGTCCACACATCACAATTCCAAAAACACACATCAAAACCATTGCAATAAACACTACTTTATTCATTTGAAACTGACGCTACTTTCAACATTTGTAAACAGAACCATTTGAAACATTACTAATTATAATCATTTGAAACACACATCAAAACCATTGCAAACAGAACCATTACAATAATTATTCAAACATCAGAACCATTGTAAACACACATCAGAACCATTGCATTGCCCTCTTGCATTCGTTTAAAAAAAATACAAAACCAGAAACACACATCAAAATTCCAAAAACACACATCAAAACCATTGCAATAAACACTAGTTTATTCATTTGAAACTGAGGCTACTTTCAACATTTGTAAAGAGACGCATTTGAAACAGAACCATTTGAAACATTACTAATTATAATCATTTGAAACACACATCAAAAGTTCAAAACCATTGCAAACAGAGCAAGCCACCGAAAGTAGTGTTTAAAAAAAATAAAAAATCGGATGTTTTGCAAACAAATCAGAACCAGAAACACACATCAAAACTGAGCAAGTCAGCAAGCCAGCGAATCCAGCAAACAAAATTTGGTATTCTCGAAAAAAAATATATCAGAACCAGAAACCATTGCAAACAGAGCAAGCCACCGAAAGTAGTGTTTAAAAAAATTAAAAAACTAGATGTTTTGCAAACAAATCAGAACCAGAAACACACATCAAAACTGAAACACACATATCAGAACCAGAAACACACATAAATCGGATGATTTGCAGAACCATAAACACAAATATCAGAACCAGAAACACACATAAACCAGAAACACACCAAAAACATATTCTCGACGTTTTGCAGATCGACGTTGTGAGGGTGTGAGATCGACGATTTTGCAGATCAAAAAACAGAACTGAAGCTAAAAACAAAAGAAACAATAAATCGAGCAAGTAACTCACCCAAGTGATAGCGGAGGCTTCGACGGCAGATCCACGTTTTGCTTCCGACTGAGATGAGGCGGAGACGGCCAGATCGACACCGAAGTGAGAGACAGAGAGCGAAGTGAGAGTGACGAGGAGACTAGGAGGCAGCGAAGTGGGATTGAGAGGGCGAAGAGGGATTGAGAGAGCGAAGCTGAAAGCAGAGAGCCAGAGAGTGCGAAGTGAGAGACGAGAGGGCAAGAGCCACGGCCAGATTTTTCAGATCTGAGAGGCTCGGGATCGCTAGGGTTTCTGAGCTCTTGAGTCTTGAGAGTTGAGAGATGAGATTTTGAGTGAAGACTGAAGAGGAAGTGGTGGGTGAGGCCGTGACTCGTGACTTGTGACTTGGTGAGGGAATTGGGGTTTTTTTTTTTGGCTCAAAGTTGGGTATTGGGTTGGGACTTGGGGGTTGGGGGTTGGGACGTTGGGTTTGGGCTAGAGGCAGATATTGAAAGCTTAAAAAAAACACACACACACACAAAATGACGTCGTTTAGTATAACTTCGGTTATTCGGTTAAAACCGAAATAATTTTATAAAAACCGCACCGAAAACCGAAATATGTATGTTTCAAAAACCGATCAAAAACCGAAAAACCGAAACCGAAAAACCGAAATCTATTCGGTTCGGTTCGGTCTTCAGTTTCGGTTAAGATTTGCTCACCCCTAGCTGTCGTAGCGTTTATTTATGATGCTGTTGACTTAAAGACTTAAAAGCTTAGTTTTGTGGATGGGGACCGACAAGTCTCTTGAGGCCTTGTAACCTTTGGGCTATTATTGTCTGCCTCTCACATTTTTTTTATAAAAAAAAAACTTTTTTTTATAAATACTCCACCTATTTGTAAAGTGAGGGAGAGAATGAACTTGGGGTAGTTACACTCTGTAAAGTTGAATAAACTTGAAACTATTTATTTACATTCATATATAAAATGAGAGATTACAATCGATATATATAGGAAAAAACAGAGTAAGAAATCAGAGAGATTAGCGGAGAGACAGAGAAGCAAATAAAAGAGTGAAAGTCAATAATGTCATGCCAATGAAGATCTTCCACCGAAAGGCATTTTGACTTCTAACACTCCCCCTCAAGTTGGAGCATAGATGTTAATCAAGCCCAACTTGTTACAAAGATACTCAACCCGTGTCCCATGTAAGGCTTTCGTCAGAAGATCTGCCAGTTGGTAGTTTGATTGCACATGCCCTGTAGATATAATATTTTCTTTAATCTTATCACGAATAAAATGACAATCAATTTCAATATTTTTGGGACGTTCATGGAACACAGAGTTCGATGCTATATGAAGTGCTGCTTTATTATCACACCATAGCTTTGTAGGCAATGTCGTGGTGATACCAATTTCCTTCAAGAGTTGAAATACCTACACAATTTCTTGTACTGACTGTGACATGGCTCTGTATTCCGCTTCTGCACTTGATTTTGACACAACTCCTTGCTTCTTACTTCTCCAAGATATCAAATTTCCACCAACAAACACACAATAACCAGTAGTGGATCGTCTTGTAGCTTTAGATCCTGCATGATCCGCATCACAGAAACACTCGACTTTAGTGTACCCATAATCTGTATAAAAAATACCAAGACCTGGAGAACCTTTCAAATAATGTAAGATATGTTCTAAAGCTTCCCATTGTGCCACCGTTGGTGATGCCATGAATTGGCTGAGCCTACTAACTGAGAAGGTTATATCAGGATGAGTTACTGTCAGATAATTCAGTTTCCCAATGAGTCTTCTATATCTTTCGGGAAATTCAAATAGCTTTAGTTTTTCTGGATCAATCTTTTTCTTCAAGTCATCAGGAAGCTCATCAAACATACTAACATTAAGATCCAGGAAGGGATTCGAAATCATGGGGATGCTGCTTGGTGCAGCTCCAAGTTTTCCAGTCTCCTTTAAGAGATCGAGAACATACTTCCTCTGATTTAAAAGAATGCCTTTCTTGCTTCTCAAAACCTCAATACCAAGGAAGTACCGTAATGATCCCAAATCTTTTGTCTGGAAGTGAGAGTTCAGGAAGGTTTTAAGTTCTGATATTCCAGAAATGTTACTCCCTGTAATCACAATATCATCAACATATACTACTAGAAGAATCATGCCTGTATCAGATTGCTGGTAGAACACAGAGTGATCACACTTGCTTTGACTTAACCCAAACTTCTTGACCACTGCACAGAATCTATCAAACCAGGCTCGAGGACTTTGCTTTAGACCATACAGTGACTTCCGGAGGTAGCACACCTTCCTATTCTCCCCCTGAGCAACGAAACCAGGTGGTTGCTCCATATAAACTTCTTCAAGAAGGTCGCCATTAAAAAAGGCATTCCTAACATCTAATTGATGCAAATCCCAATGATGTGTGGCTGCCAAAGAAACAAGAAGACGAACTGAGGTGAGTTTGGCCACAGGAGAGAAAGTTTCAGAATAATCAATACCATAAGTTTGGGCATATCCTTTGGCAACAAGTCGAGCTTTTAGCCGTTCTAAGGAACCATCAGCTTTAGTCTTAACAACAAATACCCATTTACATCCAATGGCCTTCTTTCCAGTAGGGAGATCAATAAGAGTCCAAGTACCAGCTGTTTCCAGTGCCAAGAGTTCTTCTTCCATTTCGGTACGCCAACCAGGGTGAGTCAAGGCTTGGTGAAGGGTAGTAGGGGTAGCGATAGAATCAAGGGTAGCCACAAGAGAAGAGGAGACAGAGGACAAAGACTTATAGGATACAAAAGATGAGATAGGATAGGTACAGTCAGCATATCTTTTAAGAGGATAATGAGGAAGAGTACCTTTTCGAAGGGCAATAGGTAGGTCATCAGAAGTATCAACAGGAGAAGCAGGACTAAGTGGTTCAGTAGCGGTAAGAGGAGGATCGGCAGAAACAGGAGTAGGAACTAAGGAGGTGTCAACAGAATCAATCGGTGAAGCAAGAGCTGGCGAAGGTGAATCATTGGCAACATCAGCATCATTGGTGATAACAGGTTCCGGAACAGCAGCTTGTACTGGTAAGAGAGGGACAAGATAAAGCAGGATATTATCATATTCATCCATGACAGAGGGAAACTCAGAGACAGTCGAAGTCTTGAAGAAAGAAGAGGACTCATGAAAAGTGACATCAGTGGACACAAAGTAACGACGAAGATCAGGAGAGTAACACCGATAACCTTTCTGAATCCTAGAATATCCAAGAAAAACACATCTTAAGGACTTGGGATCGAGTTTACTAATACTAGGACGGACATCCCGAACAAAACAAACACAACCAAAGATTTTAGGATCAACAGGAAACAATTTAGTAGTGGGAAACAGAATGGAATACAAAATATCCCCACCAAGAACAGCCGAAGGCATGCGATTGATGAGAAAACAAGCAGTAGACACGGCGTCAGCCCAAAAACTTTTAGGGACAAAGGAATAAAACATGAGAGCTCTGGCAGTTTCTAAAAGATGTCGGTTCTTTCTTTCAGCAACACCATTTTGAGCAGGGGTATCAACACAAGAGGATTGGTGAAGAATACCATGACTTTGCATATACTCAGTGAATGGGGCGGAAAAATATTCTTTTGCATTATCACTTCGTAAGATTTTTACAGAAGTGTTAAACTGAGTTTGAATCTCAGCACAGAAATTACGAAAGTAAGTAAATAATTCAGAACGCTGTTTCATTAAGTAAAGCCAAGTGGTTTGGGAAAAATCATCAACAAAAGTGACAAAATAACGATAACCATTTTGAGACAGGATTTGACAAGGACCCCAAACATCAGAATGTACTAACTCAAAGGGGGACGCAGCTCGTTTATTGACGCGAGGTGACAAATGTACACGATGGTGTTTGGCAAACTGACATGACTCACAATTTAAAGTAGACATAGAAGAGAACTGAGGATACAATTTTCGGAGAGATGACAGAGACATATGACCTAAATGACAATGAACTTCAAATAGAGATGACCCACCAGAACAAGCAATAGAACGTGGTACCTGATCATCAAGGATGTAATGGCCACTAGATTCATAGCCTTTACCAATAACCTGCTTCGTCATGAGATCCTGAATCAAACAATGGTCAGGAAAAAATGTGACAAAACAATTTAATTGTCGAGTAAGTTTGCTAGTAGACAAAAGATTAAAGGCAAGGTCAGGAACATAAAGGACAGAGGATAAAGAAACAGACGAGGTAGGTGTGATAGTGCCATATCCAAGAACACGAGAATAAGAACCATTGGCAATGGTTATACCAGAAGGATTGGCATAAAGTGCATACGAGGAGAACAAATTCTTGTTACTTGTCATATGATCAGTGGCACCGGAATCGATAATCCACTTTGAGGAACAAGTGGCAAGACTAGAAGCAATGTTACCTGTAACAAGAGCATCTGAAGATCTAGACTTAGATTCAGTCATCGATACTGACAAGAAGAGCCCAAATAACCAATAGAGTTGCCCAAAGAAAAATAGTCACAGCAAAAAAAATGACAGAATGGTCCTCCAAATTTGCAAAATGACAGAATGGTCCTCCAAATTTGCAAAATGACAAAATGGTCCTCCGAATGTTCAAAATGACAGAATGATCCACGAGCAAGTCACAAAATGTCAAACCGACAAACAAAAGTTGGAAATGGATCACACAAATACCGGGGATGGGAAGAGCACTAGAAGTTGATCCAAAAACACCTCAGAACCGTCGGAAATGGTCGCCGGAGACGGCCTCATGTGCCGGAGCGTGAACGATGTGGAGGAGGAAGAGACGCGCGATCAGACTGAGACGCTGCCGCTGGGTTGCGCACACGCAGGAGCGTGAACGATGTGGAGGAGGAAGAGACGCGCGATCGGACTGAGACGCCGCCGCTGGGTTGCGACAATCGGAGTCCGGAGAAGCAAAATCTAGAGAACTTGGAGCAAGCTTCTTCGCCGGAAAAAATGGAGGTTTGGCCTGAAAACTGAAACTAGGAAATCAGGCTCTGGTACCATGTAAAGTTGAATAAACTTGAAACTATTTATTTACATTCATATATAAAATGAGAGATTACAATCGATATATATAGGAAAAAATAGAGTAAGAAATCAGAGAGATTAGCGGAGACACAGAGAAGCAAATAGAAGAGTGAAAGTCAATAATGTCATGCCAATGAAGATCTTCCACCGAAAGGCATTTTGACTTCTAACACACTCAAAGTATAAAGAAAGATAAATTATTACTATATGATCTTATCAAATTATCAAACTGATATGAAATCTTAAGGGACTTGTGAGGGGTTTATTAGAATTGTGAAAGTGACACGTTGGCATGTCAACTGAAGAGTCATGACTTATTATTGGTGGCATCGTAGCTTGTCATCAATAGCACATTGACTTATAAACTGAGGCACCCTAACTTGTTATTAATGGCATCATCACTTCTTTTTTTCTTTTTTCTTTTTTTCTTTTTTCCTTGACTTGTCATAAATGGCACATTGGCTCGTCAATTGATGCACCCTGACTTTTGATTAATATCATATTGACTGTCAAGGTAAACTTGTTTTTTTATTATTCCATTAAATTACCCACAAGTCCCTTAGGACTTGATATCAATTTGATGATTTCATTAGTGTAAGTGTCTTTTATAACCTTTGGGCCATTAGTGTTTGCTCCTCTCTTTTGTTTTTTAAATAAAAAAGAGCTTTTGTTTATATATACTCCACCTATTCATAAGGCAAGGGAGAGAATGAATTTGGGGGAGTTACACCCTGGGTATGGAGGTAGGATCTAAAGATTAGAGTAATGTTATGAGTGAAGGTGATAATTTTACCAATTAAACTTGATTTTAATGGTTGAATTATGTTTATTAGAGTTAAAATTGATATTTAATCGGTTTAAAATATTGTTAAAGCTTATAAAATGATAATGAGTATTTTGGTTGGAACCCGAAGTTGGAGAAATAGAGGATTTTGTTCTATTTGAGTAATTATGGGTTAAATTATTAGTTCAAATGAGATATTAGGATTAGGAAAAGATATGATTTGTATTGGATTGGAGATTTAGTCATTAAAAGTGATATTTGGAAGTTAGAGGTAGAGTTGGAGATTTTAAATCTATGTAATTAAATTGAATATTTATTTAGCAATTTGAGTAATAAATAATTGTATAATAATTATGTAGATTGAAGTTAGATTGTTTGGTGTTGGAAATTGGGTGTTTTGGAAGAAATTGAGGAGATAGTTTATAGTTTTATGTTTCTAATAGGTAAGAAAGAGTTAATGGAAGGAAGAAATGAAATTGGAAAGATGATTTTGAGAAATAGTTATTCGTGTGATTTTTCTTAAGGATTTAAAATGAGTGAATTTTTAGGGATTTAAGGTTGAATGGAGGAGAATATTATTATCAATAATTTTAATGGGCAAAATAAAATTATTGGATGATAGAAATGTTGTTGGGTTCGAGGATTTGAGTTACGGTAGTAAATTAAGAATTTTGAAAATTTATATTAAAGTGAGCAATTTAGAGGTTATATGAAGATTAGGACTAGAGTTTGATTTTTGGAGTTAAATTTTGAGTTGATATTGATAATGTGATTATGAGAAATAGGGTTTGGCAAATGGGTTAATTAGAATTGATCAAAGGTGAGAGTTGGCACTACTACTGAATACATCTCTTTAAAAGTGATACCGGATCTTTGTGTTAAGCTTTGGGCTATAAGACGTGCTTTATATCTTCAGAGTCATTTCTCTTTTGTATAAAGAGTCATCTTTATTCAACTAACTTTACATCTTCAGGTGTAAAGACTACAGGTTTTAAAACTTTTCGTTTTGCCAATGATTTTAATTCTTCATTAATGGCATCTTTCTATAGGAGCCGATCCTTTCTTTATTGGCACTTGCTAACGGATTTTGGCTCATGATCCTCGTTATCATTCATTACATCATATGCTATATTATAAGCAAAGATGTCATCAACGTTAAATTCATTCCAATCCAATCAAATTCCATCCATAACATAGTTTGTTGAGATCTCATTATTTTCACACATGTCAGGTACCTGGGTCTCTTCTTGGACTACTACATTCTCTTCTAGAGTTAATAACTATTTAGGAGATAGCTCTTTTGGAGCTACTAACTTTTATTGATTAACCTTTACTTGGCCATCCATATTCTTAACTCATTTTCTTTTTCAAGGATTTTTATTTTTGGAACCAATTGGCCGTCACCGCTTCATGTGTGTTTTAGATTCATTCACAATAGGTTGTCCTTCAAAGACATCAATTATGATAGGAGCATTAGTAGCTTGAACATGTGACTTTGTCATTTTCTTTGGATAAGTAAATACTCTAGCATTTGATTAGCTAGATTCTACAAATGAATTTTCTTTTGAACTCTAGTTCACATTTGTTTTACTAGGATCATAATGAGCCAATGATAATTCATTACAGCTAATCTCTTTACTCAAATGCTTATTTTCTTCCCCTAATGTTGGAAAAAGTGAATTATCAAAATAACAATCAACAAATCGTATTGTAAATAAATCTCCCTTAGATGGTTCTAAATATTTTATTATCGAAGGAGATTCATACCCAACATATATTTCCATCCTTCTTTAAGGACTCATTTTGGTTCATTGTGGTAGTGTTCCTAGCACATATACTGCACACCTAGAAATCCTTAAATAGGAAATATTATGTTCCTGGCCAAAAACCATTTATAAGGGGGAAACTTTAATGGCCTGTTTGGTACGTTGGAATTGTAGAGGTCAAAATGGAAATGGAATTAAAATTTATGATAATTGTTTGTTTGGTTTGCATGAATTGATTTCCATGTTGAAATCAATTCCATCAAAACAGGCTGAATTGGGTTCCATGCTAAAACCTATGGAAATGAGATGATTCCATGGAGGCCATATTTTTGGACTAAAATGTCCTCAAATATGAAATTTCTAGACACTACCCCCTCACTCATCGGCGGCGACTCTGTTCATGCACCAGCGGCGGTGACATCGGCGACCTATGCTCACTCATGGGCAGTGACGGCAACCTCTTCCCTCCAGATTTGGGTTGCCATCGTCCTCCATTTTCATGCCCCTTCCTCTTTCCGGCCGGTAAGCTTCACCCCACCACCGGCGATAACCCATGTGTTGTGGAAACAAATAGCAATTACCTTCTTGGTTGGTTTCGGAATTTCCAAGGCCTTTGGTTGAGTGTCTAATGACAAACTTCTGCAGAAAATCCGTTGCTTCTATTTGAAAAAGTAAAGGGCGATAAGATTTTGAAAATAAAACCAGCAATCATAGCCCAAAAGCACAAAATTGCATACTCAGAACAACTAGATCAAGCATGAAAAACCAGATCAAGTAAGAAAAACACAACAGCATACAAAAATTGCATACTTTGAACAACAGAATCAAGAATCAATTCAAGGATACGATCTGCAGAAGGAGCAACGGTGGCTGTGAGAAATTGGCAAGATCCTCGTTCGACGGAGATGAGAAACAGAAATCAAACAATAATATAAATATAAGACAAGCTCGGGTTTTAGAAGACGGCGAAGGAATTGTGTCGATGATGGCGGAAGCACGAAGAGTGATTCTGGTAGTGAAGAGCTTCGACAGTGTAGTGGCAAAGATGGGTCCTTGGGTTCTTAGGAAGTTTGTAGGTTTAAAAAAAATATGAAGGGTATTGTGGACTTTTAACACAAATAATGCATATTTTAATTAACAAATTATGTCTCATTTCCATGACATACCAAACATACTTTTAAATCTCATTTCCATATTCATCTCCAAATCCATCTCTATATCCATTTCTACCCAAATCAATTCCAATGTACCAAATAGGCCCTAAGATAACTCGTTAGCCTAATGCGAATTGACATTACTGCGTACAAAATGGCATGGTCCTAAGCAAACATTAGGAGATTAAATCTTATAAGTAAATGTCTTGCAATTAATTACAACCATTCAACCAATGATTCTGCAAGTCTATTTTGTGTATAAATATGAGCTACTGGATGTTCAACATCAATTCCAAGGGACATACAATATTCATTAAAAGCTTATGAAGTAAATTCAACAGCATTATCAAGATGTATTTTCTTGATAGGACAATCAGAGTAATATGTTTTTAATCTAATCAATTGAGCAAATAATCTCGTAAACGCCAGGTTGTGAGAAGATAATAAGCAAACATGTGACCATTTAGTTGATGCATCAATTAAAACCATGTAGTATCTAAATGGTTTGCATCGTGGGTGTATTGACCCAGAAATATCTCCTTGTATCCGTTCTAGAAATATGAGGACTCACTTTCTAGTTTGCTTGTTAAGGACCGAATAATCAACTTTCCCTTGAAACATGTAGCACATGTGAAATCATGCGATTGTTGTAACACCCCAATTTTCGATTAAGGGTTAATGATAATTATTGAGGATAATTATCGAGTGAAAGTGGAATAATTATGTGTTTTGGTGGCAATATTAATTAATATGCCATAATTAGTGGAAATTGAAATAATGAAATTGTTGGGCAATAAGTTAGTGATTAATGGAGAAATTAATTACTAGCTAAGAGGAAAATAAGAAGTGTAATTAAAATGGCTAATGAAGGGTTTAGAGAAGCTAATTGGGTATTTACTTATGAGAGCCAATAGAAATGTGACAAGTGGCAAGCTCATAGGTAAGGAAAGTGAGGAGAAAAGTCAAATGGGATAAAATATTTTATTTTTCTCTCTCTCTTCCCCTCATTTCCGCTAGACAAGGCATGGAGGGAGTATCACTATTACTTCTCCTTCTCCTTTACACCATATCTCCTTCTTTCTCTTTCTTGTGCGCCCTTGGAGACCAAAGAAGGGAAGAAGAAAAGCTATGATTTGGGTAAGTAAATGGCCTCTAATGGTTAAGTTCTCTTCCTTAATGTTGTTCCTTGGAGTGAGAGCTTCAATTTGATGGTTGTAGCTTCTCCATTGGTGGTTATTTGAGGAATCACGAAAATCTGAAGTTTGGATAATCAAAAAGTGTCTTTGAGAAAGTTGTTAAGGTAAGTGAACTCAATCTTTCTATCTATGTTTCATGCCATTATATGAAGTTTAGAATTTTTGGTAATTTTTTCCTTAAATTCGAAAATGAGTAGCATTGAGTATTCGGTATGTTATTAGCATGAAAATGGTACCTTGTGGTGAGTTTTGGATAGATAGATTGATTGGAGATTGAAATGTTAAGTTTGGTGGTTTTGGGATTTTGGTTTTAATGTTGATTTAAACCAAAGCATGATAATGAGATAGGATTTTGGTAATTCTGATGGTTCCATATGATTCCTTAGGTGTTTTTGTGTGGGAGTAGCTTTAGTAGAAGTTTTGGGTCCATTGGGATCAATTGGGCAAGTGTTAGGAAATGTGGTCAGTTTAGCTGCGTTTTCTGGTTTCTGATAAGATCACTCGAGTGATCTGGGGTTTACTCGAGTATGGGATGAATGTCACTCAGGTGAGGTTGAGTATCACTCGGGTACTGCGTGTATATTCTGTTTCTCTTCAGTTTTTCTGTTGTGCTTTCTAGTAAATCTCAAGAGTGTATAGTCTCACTTGCGAGTATTAATCCATCATTCGAGTGCAATGTCCTGTGCTCAAGTGCTCCTCTTCATGGAAAACTCTTGTGCTCTCAGGTCCTCACTTTCTGGACATCACTCTCTAGTGCTCAGGTGAGGCATTTGGCTATCACTCGAGTGAGGTTCAGTGTGATCGAGTGTTGTAGTCTTTGAAAGTTCTTTGTGCTCTCTGGTGTTCACTCGCTATTGTTCACTCTCTAGTACCCGAGTACAAACTGTACTGTCACTTGAGTGAGGCGTTCTTCACTTGAGTTTCCATACAATCTCACTCGAGTGAGGTCATCTTCACTCAAGTGTCTCAGGAAGAAATATCAGTTTAAGCTTTAAAAAAGGGATCTTTGGGGATAGTCTTCCAACCCTTTAGAGCTATGGATAGAGTGATTCGTGGGTACTCAAAGAGCAATAATGATAACCAATTAAGTATGAGAAATCATTGAGAATTAGAATAGAGAATTGATACTTCGTCACTCATTATGAATTATAGGATACTACATTTGCCTTACTTGGGATGGACCAGTGCCAAAGCGTGCACGGAAGGAACGAGCAGGTAGTGATTTCTCTCTCATATTGTGTATGATATCTGGTATGCATGATTTATCATAGTGTTTGTGAAATGTGAATTTGTGCTTAGTGAATTGTGAAGAAAAATGTGTCATAATCCATTACAGCGTGAGCACTTCAGCGAGAGCCGTCATAGGGGGTTGATGCTTATCACACATACCCCGGCCGTTGAACTGTCCTTGTAATCGACATAGATCTATTGTGAACTGTAATCCAGCCAGTACGGCTGTGTATTGTGAACTGTTATATGAAACCCAGTTGTGGTGATATATATATATATACATTGTTGTGAACTGTGATGTGTGCGATACAGCGTGAGCAAACGTAAGGGTGGCGTTCGTCACACCTGCCTTTGCCGTTGTAACTGCCGTTGTAGTTGCAATATCTGTGTGATATGATTGCTTTCATGCCTTACTATTGTACACATTATGAGTGATTTGACACTACGGTGATTCTTTAGAATCCCACTCTCCCATAAAACATGTTTTAGATAGGGCCGAAGGAACAAAAAGAAAGCGGGTGACGAAGAGCAAGTGAGCTCCAGTTTAGGAGTTTATTTTTGGTCAATGGTTATCATATATAATATCATTTGGATATATTGGGAACAAGTGTATGTATATTGAGATGTGTGACTAGTTTTGTGTAATCCCCAAGTTAAGGGTATGAATTATGGGCTTTGTGCCTTTGTATAAACCCTTGTTTAATTAATGGAACCCGAGTGTGTCAGGAATTTATGCTGTACTCTGATATGTGTGAATAAAATCAACCTGTACAAGCCATTTATGAATTGAAATGTGATATGAGACCGTTGAGAACATGTATTGTAAAAGTTTTTGAAAACCCCGATTTGGGAAATTTGATTTTATTAAAGTCCCAAATCAGCTAAGGTCTCTAATTTCAAACTTAATTTCGTTTTTACGAACTAATCTCCGCCTATGGTTGGAAGGGGTTACATTTATGGAATCTATTTACATTTCAGGGTATGTCCACATAAATTCCCAATTATTTTTCACATCATGATTGAATTGGGATGGCCTGACCTGTCATGCCAAACATTAAATTTATTAATAAACTTCTTGTTTACAATGGCAAGCTGCTAGTTTATATTGGTAAAATTCTTATTTGTATTGGTAAACTTCTGGTTTATAATATCATGTGTTTCAATTGAGTTTATAAATGTATAGTACAAGCCAGAAGAAAAGGCAGTAAAACTTTTTAATATGCATTTTCTACTAGAAACTAAATTTGTAATATCAAGACATTTTTGATAATTTTTTTTAGTCCTTGTTTCTATATGATATCCATTTATGCAGATATCTTTAAAACTTAATAAGTTTCTTTTAGACTTAGTAGAATAAAATACATTATCAATGCATAGTTTTATTCCTTCAAGTAGCAAAATATTAGCTCTTCCAGAGCCTTCAATCAAATTTATACTATCGGATATAGTTTGAACATTGGCTTCCCGCATCACAAGAAATAAAAATATTTATCATTTATAACCATGGTGTGAGTTATTGAAACATAAATCTTCAAGATTGATGTCAATAAGAATCATTTAAAAAGAGACATGGAAAATAAGGGAAACATAATTAAAAACGAAATACATATAACAGTAGTAACTTTAATTATACTAAAACATAATAGTTCAAATAAATAAAGATAATTTATGCTCAGAGATTAGCAACATCCAAATGAATAATATCCATGTCACAATACTTATAATTGCCAACCTTATCAACATGATCTATTTCAATCTCTGACTCTTTACCATTATTTTTAAGCAATTTTTGATAAAGGTCAATATGATGTCTTGGCATACAATAGCTATGAAACCAATGACCTTTGTTATCTCAACGATAACATGGACTTTAGTATGTTTATTATGCCCACTATTTTTTCTTTTATAGTTCTTATCAATCTTTGCCCACTTCAGGTGGGAAATTGAACCACCACAATTATGACCATAGCTACACCCTCGGCTGTAGCCACTTCCACGTCCACATCCATGGCTACAATTAGATTCATTAATTATTATATCACCTCTAGGAGTGAAGTGGAGCCTGTTGGACGAGATTCATGATTTTCAATCAAAAGCTCATTGTTCTGTTTGGCCACAAGGAGGCAAGAAATATATATGCAGCATATTTCTTGAAACCTCTTTCATGATATTGCTACTACATGAGCAAAATTGGATGCATCCATTCATAATGATATTTTGGAAAAATAACCATCTCCCGACAGTCATACATTTTCTTTAATTTGTTCCAAAGAATAGGTGGGTCTTTTACGGCCAAATATTCTATTTTGAGGCCTTCATGCTAATGGTGGTGTAAAAAATCATTGATCAGGCATTCAAGATAAGCAATTCTTTTTGATAATGTTAAGAGCCATAACCGCAAATTTTGCAAGGTTTGACATAATCAAACTAAATCAATAAAAGGAAATTCTTAAAATATGAAATATAAAAGTGCAATATAATAACATAAAACTCAAACGATTGAACTACCATAATAAAAGGGAATTTGTAAAGACAATACATAATAATCACAAAGTAAGATATTACAATAAAATTAAAACTTTATGGCTTTAGACCATTTAATTCTCATGGCTTCAAGCTGATTAATTCTCATGGTGAGAAATTAAATCTATATGGTTTTTGGCAATTTAACTTTAGGATAAATAAAAATTGTGTATGGCTTCCGGCCTCATAACATGGAATAAAAGGAATATGGCTTCTGGCTATATTATATTAAAAAAACACCAAAAGTAATATGATTTCTGATCATATAATTTCATAATAAAAAATTAAAACAATATGGCTTCTGACTATATAATTTCATAATATGAAATTAGAGGCGTTTGGCTTCTAGCCATACTAAAATAACAATAATAATATAAAAGAACTTATAAAGGAGATATAAGATATAAAAATAACAACAATCTCCAATCTTAACCATAGAACCCGATGTTTATATGATAGGAAAAAATTATAGCCTAAGACTCCACAAATGTATAGGTCGTATCAAGTAATAAAGTGATGAGTAAAGTATCATTCCCACGAAAACTTAGTACCAACAATACAGTTGAGCAATGACTTTATACTTTTACTTAAGTTGAGTCAATACAATTTAAATTAAAGATAGAAAAAGCAAACTAACTAAAAAGGGGAAAAAAGAAAATCAAATCGAACTAATGCTAAGGATAAAAGATGACTCTAGATTTTAAGCGGTGACTGAATAAAAATCTACGGTAGAAATCTACATGTTTTCCCTCTAGTATTCTTTACTCCTATTTTCCTACCTATATAAATAAAAGGGTTAAGGTGTAAAAATACATATGTGATTTTCCTCAAAGTGCACCCAACACCAAATGTTTTTTTAGGTACAATAGTGACTATATGGTTTCAAAATAGGTGCAAAACTACCCTTTGACTTTTAGTTTGACTTTTTAACTGTCAGTTTAACTTTTTTATCCTGAAAGTGATGACGTGTGCGATAACATGAACGTCGGAGTGACATTCTGGAAACAAAACTTGCTGACTGGTGAAGCTTTGCAATTAATATTACCCACATTTCACCATTTCAGTACCACCTTTGTTGAAGTAGATTCAAATCTGAATGCAAAGTGTTTAACTCTCTCCGCAAAGTTGCTGCCCTAAAAAACATATTGATTGCTCAATTTTTTCCCAACCCTAAATTCCCAATATTATTAAATTAAAATCATTATAATACATATACTCCCTCCGGTCTTAAATAGAGGACATAGTTTGTAGTGCAATTTACACTACAAAATATGTCCTATATTTAGGACCGGAGGTAGTATTATATAACTAATTTTTATTAAATTATATAATTTATTAGGAAAGTTTGATTTTTAGCAAGTTTTTTTTATCAGAATGTCACTCCAACATCCATGTCATCATACACGTCATCACTTTCAAGATTAAAAAGTCAAACTAACGGTCAAATAGTAGTTTTGCACCTATTTTGAAACCACATAATCACTGTTGCACTTAAAAAAACATTTAGTGTTGGGTGCACTTTGAGGAAAATCACATGTATATCTTTACACTTTAAACCTAAATAAAAATTAGTTTTGATTATGATAGGTTCAAGGTTGAAATCCATTGCTTATATATGTGCAGTGATTTTTCTTTTTTTGCTGTTTTTTTTTTTTTTTGGCTGAGAAAAAATTACATGTAGTGTTAAACATATGGTATTCATGTCTATACAGTACCAGCCACAAGGTATTAATAAACCACCCAGATCTTGGAATTGTTAACCCAAGCACCCACAACATTAAGTGAGTGTTTGGAAACTTTCCAAACCTAAATCTAAATTTACGTAACTCGAAATAAAACTCTTCTCATATACTTATTTCATAAATCATAAAAATTATTCTTAAAAATTAATTCAAACACACAATAAATATAGGCGGGCAATAAAACAAACAAGAAGCTGTTGGTTGAACTTAGATGCTAAGCACAATAATCTGATCTTCAACAAACCATCAATCAATGAGCACGAGAGCTAAGTTCTTGAATTAACACATCCAAGTTCAAGGACGATGATCCTCCTTCTTCCATAGCCTCCCTCGCCATGCTCCCAAGTTTCTTGGCTCTGTTTCTCATTTCTAATGCTTCTTCTCCCACCATTACTCTTCTCACTGCCTTCTCAATGGCTTCCCTTTTAACACTATTCCCCACCACTCTCACCCATTTCTTAACACCCACTGGAACCCCAATTCTCAGCACTTCCGTCACTAGCTTCTCATTGTAAAATTGTTCTGCAGCTACAGGCCATGTCACCATTGGTACTCCTGCACTCACTCCTTCCAACGTTGAATTCCACCCACAATGTGTCACAAACCCACCTGTGGCTTCATGATCCAAAATCAACACTTGTGGGGCCCATCCTCTTATGATCAGCCCTTTCCCTTCCATTCTCTTCTCAAATGCTTCTGGTAGCCATTCTTGTCTATCATCTTCTTCTTGTTCTTGTTGGTCAGCCTTTTTGGTTCTCCTCACAACCCAGATGAAATTTTGTCCCGAAGCTTCTAGACCCATCGCTATTTCTTTGAGCTGAGAATCCGTGAAGTTTGCTATGCTTCCGAAGCAGACGTAAAGAACAGAGTTGAGTTTCTTGGAGTCAAGCCACTTCATGCAGTCTTGTTCATCAATGGAAGCTTGTTTTCCTCTGTTTGCTTTTTCTTCAATGTCCTTATTCAATAGCGAAACAGGGCCTACGTGCCATGTTTTTCTTCCAATTAACTTCTGGTAAAGGTCTGCGTAGATCTGCTCCAGTCCGTAGAAGCTATTCACTATCACCCCGAAGCTTCCCCCTGCTGATTCCATTATTTTCTTCCTCTGTCTCGCCAACTCAGATTCGTCGTCGTTTAAGACATACTCCGGCAAAACCATCCTGGTCACTTTAATTTCTCCGGGTAAGTTGGGGATCACAAAGGGCTCTGATTCGGATGAAACGTTCTTGTGAGGCTTATAGAGTCTCATACATTCAGCTGCACACAAAGAGAAAGAACTGGTCCCATGAAACACAATCCTCGGAATCCCAAACTTGTCTGCAGAATCTTTCGCCCAATGAAAAAATGCTCCGGCGATGAGGCAATCTGGGCGGTGTTGCTGCAAGACTTGTTCAAATGGCTCCTGAAGCATGCTCGTTGCTTTGAAGAAGTTGGGAATTAAAGACATGGAGGGGATAGAGTCCACATGTTCACAGCCTTCTGGTAGGCCAGCTTCAACGGAGGGGAATTTGATGGCTACGATGTTGATGTTGGAATTTGAAGGAGCTTTGGATTTTCCGATGATTTTGGAAACAAGAGGGAGGTTTAGTGGGGTGGTGACAATGGTGGCTTTGACACCTCTTGCAGCAAAAAGTTTGGCCATATCAATGGTTGGTATGATATGGCCGTGACCGGGGAAGGGGAGGAAGAATATGTCCAGGTTGTGATTTTCACTATTCATGGCTTCTGATTTTGCAGATAAGGAGTGGTGACAGAGAAGAAATTTATGGATCAGAGCAAGTTCCACAGTTTTGGAAAGATGTACATGAATGAAGAAGATAATGGACTATTTGAGAGTGCAAGAGATTGAGGACTTGTGAGTTCTTTGTGTTGAAGATGAAGCAACTGCTTGAAATATATAAAAGGTTAAGCTGGTGGCGGCTGGGTGATTTGTTTTTTCTTGGAACCTGCCTGGCTTGGTAAGATCACAATTTAGTATTTTATTTATCATTCTGACTCTATTTATTTATAAATTTATTTTAACCAATTCTCACATATTAAGAAGAATTAATTAACTCATTAATTATAGGCTAAATTTCTAATTTCGTCCTTATTTATGATTGATTCCAAAAGTTAACATGAATAAATTTCTTTTGTTTATTATAATTAGTAGAGGTAAAAAGTACAAAA
The DNA here is from genome assembly GCA_963242795.1 of Inga leiocalycina. Taxonomy (NCBI): domain Eukaryota; kingdom Viridiplantae; phylum Streptophyta; class Magnoliopsida; order Fabales; family Fabaceae; genus Inga; species Inga leiocalycina. The sequence goes on along the minus strand of OY725320.1, from coordinate 29,320,078 downwards.
TGTATTTACTATCTTAAAAATGGACTTATAATATGACCAAAGTTTTTTATGAAAAAATATTTATAAATAGAATTAGGATGGTATATTCCTGTGATATAATATATATTGACAAACGAGGATAAAGAGAATTGGTTTTTATTGATAGATGAATGCCTTGCTGCCCAAGTCAATTGACCATTCGGATGCGAGGAGGATTAGTGGATTGGTATAAAAGAGAAGAATAATGTTGTTTACGATGACTAACAAAGTTTTTGCGTCATCAAGTACGTTGAAAGGGTCGTTCCTTGGGGACAGGATAAATGATTTTCTTGGTCACCACGCTGCAATAGTGTTTAGAAATGATGCTGTTGAATTAAGTGTGTGTTTGGATTAATTTTTAGAGAATAGTTTTTATAATTTATAAGATAAATATATGAGAAGGATTTTATCTCAATTTATAAAAAAATACTTTTAAAATTATAGTTTCAGAGCTTGCCGAACACACAAAGACTTAAAAGATTAGTTTTATGTATTAGGGGCCACGTAACTTAATGGTATGGTGATACAGGATGTTCCCTTGAAAGTGTCTTTTGTAACCTTTTGGCCAATAGTGCCTGCCTCTCTTATTTAAAAAAAATCTTATTTTTATATATACTCCTCCTCTTTACAAGGTTTGGGGGAGTTTTGGGGAATTACACTTAAGTTATAAAGAGAGACAAATTATTGCTATCTGATCTTATCAAATCATCAAACTCATATGAAATTTTAAGGAGCGTGTGAGGTAGTAATAATTTGTCTTGCATAAGATCTTAGTGTAATTCTCCTAATGAATTTTTTAATCCTATTTATAAGGCATGTTATTGACTTCTTTTTATTTACTGATTTACCCCTACTAAATGCTGGTGTATTTTATTAAACAGAGGCGAAGTATGTATCTTAAATAGGGATGAAGTTGAAATTTTTTAAATTTCAAAACATAGTTAATGAGTTTTAAATTTTTCTGGTAAAATGATGCACTCCGCAAGTATACGAGTTGTGCTAAATAATAAAGTGATAAGTAGAGTATCGTCCCACGAAGAATCAATTAATTAATTTTTAAATATTAAAATCTCAATTTCTTTTAAGTTAAACGAATCTAGTTATGAGTAAATTCAAAGCAATTAATTAATGGAAACTATCAATGTCAAATACAACCTAAAGTCACTAATCCCTCACTAGCTCTCCAAATCTCAAATCCATTTACTTAGTTAATCTCAAATATAAATAACTATAAGTGCCTGTCGGTTCACTCACAACCCTCTCTTAAGTATAATTGTTATGTCTAACCAAATTACTCAAAAGGCAAGATAATTCAAACACACTCGTCAACAATTATATGGGGCTATTAGATATATGTCTATCCTAATCGCAAATTAAATCATAATTTAATCCTATATTACTTAATCTCAGAGCCTAATTAAAATTTCCTTCGTCAAGGTAAATCCTAATACTCAAATTCACATCTAATGGTGGCCAATCATCAAACAGACATAATAAAGCAAGATTAAGTAACCAAAATTAACATAAATCATAACTAAATAATCATAGAAATAAAATTTAGTTCACTAGTGAGTTCATAGTTTCCCTAGGTCTAAAAAGAAAATTAGCCACTCATGACTAAAATAAAATCCAAAATAAAATAAAGAAATTCAAATTCAAAAAATAAAAAAAAAGAAAAGGAGAAATCAAATCTGTTAAAAACTCCCTCTATTCCGCAATGCTCACATTTCTGTTCGGATCTGATGTGTTCCCTCGTTACTGTCCACCCCTTTTTATAGATATTCCGACTTGCAGGTTCTGTTTCTTTTTTTTTTTTTAATTTATCTAAATCTTATATCCTTTTCCTTTCATCATATATCCTATCCTCTTAATTTTCAGTGCGAATTTTGTCAATAATCAATTTCATTATGTGGACCCCGCATCTCATCCAACCAAAGCAATGCCTTTTGCGTTCTGCCAGCTCACGCCCTCAAGGTATAATATATCCTACCATTTAGATATATAATCTAATGGCTGCATGCTACTTATTTTCCTTTTTTTCTTTTTTTTTATTTGATACTTTCCCATCTATTTCATCATATAATATCTCCTACATAATAAAATAAGATATGAATAGATTTTATGTCAAAATTTCTTTTTATCCTGAACTCAATTAAAAAATAGAAAATATATAAAAAATAATTAAATAGGTATAAAATATTAATAAATTTAATCAATTATGTCCTAAAATCTATCCTATTTAATTATAAAATATATATTTATCATAAAACATGTTGGAAGCCTGGAGAATTTTATTCTTATTTTTTGGTCCTAAAATAATTACTTTTGTGGTAATGGGGAAAATTGGGAAAAATCATCTATTAAAATTTTATTGGGGAGAATGATTTAAATCAAAGTACTAATACTTGTACAAAATTTATTAGTACTTTCTAATATAAAAATGTATCAGTTTATTATCACCAGTAAAATTTTTAATGGGAGACTTCTTCCCATTTTTTCTTGATAATGGATTCTAGGGTTCATGATTGGAGCAAAAGATAACGACAAAGATGTGCAAGGGTGGCTAAGAAGATAGCTTTGATGTAAGAAAAAAACAAGAAGTGATGAGCATAACAAAACTCATAAGCAAGACAACAACATTGATGATATTCAAACTAGGGTTATCAAACCCAAACTGGCTTCAGAAACAATGGGTAAAGAGTTAGAGTCCGTTTGGATTAGCATTGACAGAAGTAATTTTTTTTCAATCTGACTATTGCGAACTTAAGATAGTATAAGAGTTAAATTGTAAAAGTGATTTGTGTTTGGATTGGTGGTGACAGAAATAGCTTTTGTTCAAATTTAAACTTATTTGGATTATTATTTGAAAAGCAAGTTTAGATGAAAAATAACTGAAAAGGATATGAATTTTATTGAATACTACACACACACATATATATATATTATTTGTATATATTATGATAATTGAAGAGAAAAATTAAACTTAAAATTTGATAAAATGAAAAAAAGTTAAATTATTGTTTAAAAAAAAACTAAAGTGCTTTATGTATATATATACACACACCATGTTCAACGCATAGTATATATATATAAAATGAAATTCACAACCCATAATGTTGTGTACTAGGTTACAGGCAAAAAAAAATTGTCCTGTACCATGTTCAACGCTAATCGTCAAAAGCCAAGTTTTTTGGCTTCTCCTTAGAAGCCACTTTTGAAAGAAAAGTTTAGTTGATGAATTCGTCTGTGTTTGGTATCACTTATTTTTAGACAATAAGTCCTTATTACGCAAGCCGAGATAAAAATCCTCTCATATACTTACCTCATATACTGTGAATCACGATTTATAAGCACTTATTATCCAAAAATAAGCTATTCCAAACGAGCATAAAGATATAAACCCAAACACCATAAAAGTAGCTTCTCCCCTCCCATTGGCCACTGGGCTTTTTCCTTGCTCCCTGGGCTTTTTTGCCCTCTCAACGCCTTCCCAAACGATCTTAGTAGGCTAGTTCAAAGCCAACTCGAGGTCAAACCGGTGGAAATAAAAGAAAATAAAAAAATAAATTTTCATCATATTATCCAAATACTAGATATCAATTAGGGGTGAAAATAGCTCAAACCCCAATAAGGGCCTATAGCCTAGCTTAACATATTTAGGCTCTGATTGGTTTGAGGGGAGAGGAGGGATTTTGGTCCCCTCCCGTTGATTGGGAAGACCAAAAATTTAGGAGAGGAGGGGAAAATTTTTGAAATTTTCCCCTCCCTCACCTCAAAACCTCCCCCCCCCCCAAAAAAATTGGGGAGATTTAGAGGGGAGGTTTAAAAAAATTTTGGATTGGACAAAAATACCCATCAAATTTTGATGATAACCCAAAACTACCCTTCCCATTTTCATTCTTCACAAACACCAAACCCTATTTGGCCATGCTCCATACAGTAGCAACAAACACAAGCAAACCTTTATTTTTGGTTGAGATGAATGTCATGTGAAATTTCAAAATTGAATAGTAATTCACATGATTTTATCTGCCCTAAGAGAGAATACCTTCATTTTTGAAATGCACATTATTTATACTCCATACAATACTTAATGTCATGCTCCATATTTTTTGGGATGCCATATAGTTGGCATTTGATTATAATTTAGAAAATAAAATTTTATTTATATTTAAACTTTATTGTACATTTAATAGAGTTTGGATAAAATCACTTATAATATAAGGGTAAAGTTGTCCATGTGAAAATAATTTTCCTCCTCTGCCCTCCTGAACGAAACAATGTAACATTAAAATCCCTCATCTCCCCTTTCTTCTAATCAATCCAAACAATGTAATATTAAAATCCCTCATATCCCCTCTCTTCCCCTCCCCACCCCTCCGTCGAACCAAACAAACCCTTAGTAAATAGTCAGGCTCAGGTTTAGGTCTATTACCAGGCCTATTTAGATAAACAAGTTAAGCCTATTTTCATAAAATCTATCCTACAAGCCTACAAACTTTGCCTATTTAACATTTTTAATTTATACTATTATATTATCGATAAGTTTACCAACTTAGCCTTCATTATAAGTTTCCCATCCTATCATCATTCACACACACTCAACCCTTATATACATTAATCATTAAGCCATACCTCTCTTATATTTGATCACTCAAGATGGCAACGTTAGCTCACCCCCTCTCCCTTGATTTGTATCATCCATTAAAGTACAATAATTATTGCAAGTTTAATTTAGTGCCAAATGAAATATTATAATCTTAGTAGGAGGTGTTTATCTCAGTTATGTGGGAAAAGCAAAAGAGGTAAAATCCAGCTTCACATACCGCTTGTTATGCTTAGTCGATTTTAGAAAATGCACCTCATTAGTCAATAGATGTCAACACCCGTTTCCATTTCGATATTCATAGAATAATAGAGACCAAGGTCCACAAGCATACAGAAATATATATATATATATATATATATATATATATTGATAATAAGTATTTATTTACAGACAGACATTAACAAAGCAAAATTCACTAATAATTACAAATATGTACAGAATATCCCAAAATATTTCAAGTATAGGTTAAATATAACCACCGGTTGTGTCTCGGGAACGTGCCTATCAGTTTTCCTTAATTGTGTCCTTGCCTTTTGAACCGCTAACACCCGTTGATACATTTTGATTTAGAAAAAGGGGTGAGATTCTGAAGAATCCCAGTAGAAACATACTATCAACATATAAAATGTGAAAATTAAATATGTAATGCACTATATTAGGCTAAATGAAAGTTCAATTCCATTAATATGTGTACACAAGTTTCAGGGTCAAACATCGAGTTAGAACCCCTACATGTACCTCAGCCGAGTCACCGACCACAGTTAGGATTTTTGATATACCTTAGCTGGGCATCGAACCACAACCAGGTACTGTGCCTCTAGCACACATTCATATCACAAAATACAGTAACACATAACATACAATAGTCACATAGTATATGAGAGATAGTAGATCTACCTCAACCCTTTTTGACCTCGAGAAGCTCGCCTCGTGGAACGTGCCAACTTTAGGTTCTTAACTCAGTCCTAAAATACCAAATGTACAAGAAATAGGTTATAACCTATCCATGTATCATTTTATACACTTCCATAGTGTTTATTGTGGTTATATTAACCTATAATGAAAATTTACCAAAATGCCCCCAAGACCCCGGCCTGGCCCCGCCGTACCTGACCCGATGGCACGTTTTCCCAAATTTTTGACTAGGGCTATCCTAACATATTTTCATCCAAGGAATCCATTTTTAGACTCAAAATTATCAAATTCAATCTCAAATTATGAAATTGCCCTTGGCAGCCCTACTCTTAGGGTTTTAGGGGCGTTTCCATAATTATGTTTTCTCGGCCTTTTCTGAAAAAGTGCCCAACTGTAACCCCATCTAATTTTTCCTCCTAACCCAATGGAACCATCAAATCATTGAAAATCTAACTCTAAGGCTCTCAAACATCCCTGGCCGAAATTATGATATTCTCTAGAAAAAATCGGGGTTTTACGATTTCGACTCCATAAATGCGTTCCTTTCTACTCCTAACCATTTTATTAACCATCTAATTGAGTTATAACTACCATTTGAACTAAAATTGGGCAGCATAACCCTTCTAATATCACATTTCTAAAATTTAAAATCAATGGCAATCCGGCAAAATTTCACCGATTAAATTGCCCACAGCAGCCAGAATAGTTAATATACGAAGATTTGGAAGTTACCTCAAGCTCCCACTAGCTTTTCTTGCTCTTGGCTGAAAACCCTAACCTTAGAACACCAAATTTGAGCTTTACAAACCTTGAATAACATAGTAGAGTAGCTTATGAACGGAATTATACGTATTAGGAACCGATTTACCGAAGAAATCACTTACTTTTGCAAGTTTTTCTTCTCTTTCTCTCTCTAGAATTTCACACTTTCTCCCACTAGTTCAGATCTGGTTGGGCATGAAAATGAGTTGAGGAAGATGATGGTAAAGTGTTTTTATTATATTATATGATTTTTTTAATGATTTATGGAATTTCCAAAAATTCCAAAATCAATTTTATGTACATAAACCCTATGTACATGTAACTAAGCTCATTAAGCCCAACCAATATTTCCTTCCTCTTGCAATGTGTAGGAGACACCTAGGGGTTCCTACCTATGATCTCAATTAGCTTCACAACTTGTTCCAGTTACGTATACACGTAAAGTCTCAATTTTGGTCAAAATTGCACTTTTTGCTCAAATTTTTCATAAATTCATATTAAATTTACAAAAATATTATAAATATATTTTTAACCTGTATTTTCCTTAATTAATTGAAATTAACTTCAATTAATTGGAAAATAATTTATTTTGTGCTATTTTGGCAAAATTACGATTTTACCATTACCTTTCTAATCCAATTTCTTTACTTATTTTTCTTTGGCCAATTTCCATATATTTTTGGACCAAATATTTTTCTCTAATATTCCTTCATTTTTGGACCTTAATATTTGGATTTTTAAATTACCCAAATTAATTCCATAATTATTTTTGCTCAATTTCTCATGAAATTGAACATTTATGAAATTCATAAATTCCAAATTCATGAATATTCACCATTTTATTGAATTTCTCAAATAATTACAATATATTTGGTGAATATAAAATTTGGGGTGTTACAATAGACACTTGATTTTTCTTGTTCTTACTTGCTCGAACAACTATTGTCACTAGGCATTCTTTTCTTTTCCTTATTAAACCATTTTATTACGACAAAAATGGATGTGATGCTTTTAAGACATAATATAAAGTTGTAAATAAGTTTAAAAAGTTATATATGAATCTGAAGGCATAGGTTTTAAAGCCTATTTAGATGCCTGTATTTTAAGTAGGCCTTGAAAACAGCTTCAGGCCTTCTCAAGCCTTTTAAAAGCCCAAACATATGCTTAAAAAAGCTTATATATAGGCTTAGGCTCAGACTCAGGCAACCAAACAACTCACTTGGTTGCTTGGGTTTAGTCTGAGTCACCCTAAGTTTCTGATGCCTCAAATTAGGGATGCGGTTGGGCCATCGAGTTCCTGGCTGACCCTACCAGTCCATTTCAAGTTTAATAACCTCGATTCAAACATTAATCTTGTTTTTCCACTTATGCTAAGTCTTGACTCCCGAGCTTAGTGTTTTAATTCCCACTTTTTTATTATACATCTAATACTTGAGTCTTTAGTTTGGTTTTGATCTTTAGAAATAGGAATGGAAATAAGTTAAGCCTTTTTCAAGGGCCTACAACCTGACTTATTTAAGGCTTGGTAAAGCCTTGCTTATTGATCTAAGAGACCAGGCTATAAACTTATTTAAAGGCCTATTTGCTTAGCGTTTTTATCTTGAGGCCTGGCCTGTTTAATATATATATGTATATATATATATATATATATTAATTTAAGACCTAAATACACACATAACATTTTATTCTATATAAAAATTAGGTTTTCTTTTAATTATATGCAAGCTTTAGGCTTAGTAAAATCTATAATTTATATATATGAAGGCTTTAAAGCTTACTAAAGCTTACATTTATGCAGATTTTAGTAAGTTCAAAGGCTATTTACGGCATTCAATGCCTACAACATAAGGCCTTTAAAAAGATTTCAAGCTTAAGTAAGCCTTCTGAAGGCTCAGGTTTGAGCCTAAAAAGAGCTTGAATTCAAGCTCAAGCCTAGGCTCAGGCTTGAAGCTTCTATTGCAATCTCAGACCTATTTATCAAAAGTCTAGCATAATCAGACCTATTTTCATCCCTGTTTAGAAAATCTTTACGAAATTTTAGGGTTTTTTTCAAATACAATTTGGTTTAACTCTTTTAAAAAATGCTTGAACACGATTGAAACAAAAATACTTTTTTGAAGATGTTTGTTGTAATCTTGAATATAAAACCTCAATTTTCTTTTTTTCCCAAAACTTGCAATTTTTCTTCAATGCGTTTATATTGATTGCACGTGTTTAGGAGGTTTTGATTATGAAGTAATTTTAGTACACATAATTAAAAAGAGTATATTAAATAAACCAACACACATTAATTTAGTTAATTTTTTTAGGGAGAATTATACTCAAGTCTTAAGAAAGAAGAGAAATAAAAAAATGGTCCCTGGAGATTGCAAAATGAAAAAATGGTCACATGGAGTTGTCAATACAAGCTCCTGGAGTTGTTAATGGGACCATTTTTGTATTTTGTAATCTTTAGAGACCATTTCTTCATTTATTTTCTTTCTTGGGACCTAAGTGTAATTCTCCTATTTTTTTAATATCCTCAACTTAATTATCTAGATGTTATATTAAAAGAGGAGATAATATTTATCTAGAGCTTCTTATCATAAGCATATTTACATAAACCAATACAAAACTCTTCTTACATCTTTACCTCATAATCCAAAATCAATATATAATACAATACTCTTCCACCAAATACTGTTCATAAGAGATAGACGGCATCCAGTATAGCAAAACACTGTTCATAGCAAATGGATGGTTGCAAAATTTTCTACAATAATTAATGCATTCCTCCGGTTCCTACGCAAGCTAAGCCTTACTGTACCTTTTTGCAAAAGGACAAAAATACACATCAAAGGCAATAGGTGGTTCGAAATTTCAAAATCTATGATTGGCCCGCCCAAAGCAACAGCCAGTTAGTGCTTATCTGCTTGGAAGAAAAAGTCTCCTTCGCATCTCGAGCAGCGGCGTCCGTCTCTTTTTGTTTTCTGGCTTCACCAGCTCATTCTTACATCCTCCGTCCATACTCTGTAAGTTCATCCTTTTAGTTTAATTTCAGAACGTGTAATTTACTATGCTCCATGCCAATGATGCCCCTGTTTTGTCATTGTTTTAATAGTAGAGTTATTACTAACATTCTCAACATTTCGGAATTCATGATTCAAAATCCTCTTTCTTTGTATTCCAGAAGCCATTGTCTTCTGCCACCTGTGGAGTTTCTTGTGTTGCCAAGAAGAACATCAGGTAAATCATCTTATTGGCTTTCATTTTCTTTTATTATCCTGGAATGCCTTCAATTTATTGAAAGTTGCGAGGTTAGAATATATACTCATCTTTAGTTATCTCTGCTCCTTAGTCTGTCGACATAAATGTGTCTAACATTTCTCCCATTTAATTATACTACTGGACGGATGTTGGGTTGTTGTAGGATTTAATGCTAACCCATTCCTTCCTCCACTATATATCCTCTCTGTTCAGTACCTTAATCTACCCTTCTCGAATGTATATTGCAGATCGCTGTCATGGGGACTTCCGGCGACGTTCTCCGATTTACGGAACTCCATGAAGGAATGTGAGTCTGTTGTTAATGCATATGCTATATATTTCCATCCGATTTAGTTTGATGAATCATCATATCACTGTTGCCAAGAGATTTTTATTTTTAATACCAAAGTTAGAACTTCTTGCTTTAATTCCAGCCCTGCCCATTGAGATAAAGCATAACTGATTTTTGGCAGGGTTAGGGGCGAACAAGGTAACTGGAAATAATTCTTTTTAGACCATGATTTATGGAAATAACTCTGCTGTTACAAAAACAAAATCTATGGCATTTTGGAAAATATTGTGGAGCCAGGTTTGGGTTAGTTTGGCGGTATCGTTTTGGAGGCAATTCTTCTTCTTGAACATAATGGCTTCAAGCCTTCAACATAATGGACGGTTGTTGGGTTGTTATAGGATTTAATGCTAACCCATTCCTTCCTCCCACTATATATCCTCTCTGTTCAGTGCCTTAAGCTGCCCTTCTCGACTTTATACTGCAGATCGCTGTCATGGGGACTTCCGGCGAGATTCTCCGATTGACGGAACTCCATGAAGGAATGTGAGTGTGTTGTTAATGCATATGCTATATACTCCTGCCGATTTAGTTTGTTGGATTTCTCATGAGTTATGAGATTGTTTGTGAATCATCATATCGCTGTTGCCAAGAGATATTTAATTTTAATACCAAAGTTAGAACTTCTTGCTTTAATTCCAACTCTGCCCATTGAGATAAAGCATAGATGATTTTTGGCAGGGTTAGGGGTGAACAAAGATGTGCAGTGTCAACAATTAAGATGACTTCCTATTTATGCTACCTTTTTAAATAAAATGCTTTGTGACATTAGGGGCTTCAGAAAGCTGCAATTATTCTGTAGCTCGCACAAATGTTTTTTCCTGAGATGAGTACAATTTACTACAGTGTTGAAATGCGTACACTCAGTAATGTTAAATTTTGAAATCTCTTGGGTTTCTTTGTCTAGTGTTAACAATTGTGTTTAGAAAATGAGTAGAATATGGAGAAAGATCAATTCACTTTAACCAATAATGATGAGACAAGATCTTTTTTAAAGTAATTCTTTATGGTTTGCATATCTTATGCTTATAGATTATCTAATGGATCTACTTTCATTTGCCTTTCTTGGGCAATCTATATGTTCGGACTTGTCCACTCTATTATGATTTAAAGGTCCGATATTTCTATTGGTTACATGAACTAATTTCTTGAAATGGCCATTGCCAAATTTATATCACTGAGAGGCTTTGACACCTTTCAACCTAAACTAACAAAAGGCCACGTGGTCATATTTATATTAGACAAATTGGCAGAATACCTTATCAGGGCATACACCTATGCTGCAATGGAAATAATTTCCAAATTTATATCACTGAGAGGCTTTGACACCTTTCTACCTAAACTAACAAAAGGCCATGTGGTCATATTTATATTAGACAAATGAAATAATACCTTGTCAATACATACACCTGTGCTGCAATGCACATAATAGCCAAATTTATACCACTATGATAGACTTTGACACGTTTCTACCAAAACATAATAAAAGGCCACGTGGTCATAGTTATATTGGTTAAATATAATAATACACCAGTCAAGACATAACATTGAATGGTTCAAATCCTAATAAGAAGGTCTTAATTCATCGTATGGATAGGAATCCTTTAGAAAGTAGATTGCCTTTTCAAATGAGGAGAAGACAATTTCCAGTCCAACTCAGCTTTGCAATGACAATCAATAAGAGTCAAGGACAATCCCTTCGCCATGTTGGGATATATCTCTCGAAGCCAGTATTCACACATGGTCAATTATATGTTGCACTATATAGAGTTAGAAGCATTGATGGGTTGAAGATATATGTGCCAAGCAATGGAAATGATGATCGAAGAACTACAACAAATGTAGTATATAAGGAGATTTTTAGGAACCTTCATGTTTGATTTAGTTTGTGTTGTACAATTACATATATGTTCTATATGATGTAACTGTATCAGAAACATATTTATTGATGTTAGCTGCATGTATTGATAGTGAAATTAAACTGATCATGATCATGAATGTGTAATTCATTAAGTAAGGGAAAAGGTAGATGGAATTAGTGCTCCCCGCGCAACGCGCGGGGGAGGAAACGCTCGTTACAATGAAACAAGATGTATGTTTTTGTAGACTCAAATGAACAGACTCCTAATAACTATTTGCTTTAAAACAAGTTTGACGGCGAATTGTAAGCTCATGAATCAGAGCATCAATATCTGCATAAGAAGTGCCTCCTTCAACAGCTCTTCTTGCTTTGTCTCCAATTTCTCTGACTCTCTTTCTCATCTCCTCTGCTTCTTCACTCTTACCCATCACTTTCTCCACCGCCTTCGCCACCTTCTCTCTCCTCACTATTTCTCTCCGTTCATCCTGCCATGACACCCAGTCTCGACTCCCCACCTCCACTCCAACCTTCAAAACCCTACTCACCAACTTCTCATTCGTAAATTGCTCCGCCGACAACGGCCACGTCATCATCGGAACCCCTGAACTCAACCCTTCCAATGTCGAATTCCACCCACAATGTGTCATAAATCCCCCGACTGATTCATGTTCTAGGATAAAAAGCTGTGGAGCCCAGCCCCTTATAATCAAACCTTTGTTCTTTTCTTTCATTCTCTGTTCGAACCCATCTGGGAGCCATTTTGATTCACCCCTTTCCTCTGTTTCTGAAGGTTTGAAGATTTTCCCTATAACCCAAATGAATGGTTGATCGCAAGATTCAAGGGCATATGCAATTTCCTTGAGCTGTTCCCGAGGTAATCGAGCTAAACTCCCGAAGCTGATGTACAGAACTGAATTGGGTTCTTTTGAATTCAGCCAATTCAAACAGGATTGTTCGTCAATTGTAGGAATCTTTCCTCTCTCTGTTTTATCCTCTGTTTTTTTGTTACATAGAGACACAGGTCCTACGAGCCATACTTTGGTTTTTATAACATTCCTGAGGTAATCAGCATAAGCGGGTTCCAAATCGTAGAAGCTATTGGTCACAGTGCCGAAACTATTCTCCTCTGCTTTCTTCCTTCAATCGAATCCTTGAGATGGGTCTCTGATAAATGGCGGAAGCTGCGACCTCGTTAATTCAATCGGGTCCGGGAGACCCGGAACGACAAATGGATCCGAATCGGAACCCACTTTCTCATGCGGCGCATAGTGTGTGACGTTATGGAAGACACAGCGAGAGAAACAGCCACTACCGTGGAAGACGATCCTTGGGATTTGGAGGTGGTCGATGACATCAGCAGCCCAGCGATGGAACATGTCGACGACAATGGCATCGGGGTGGAGATCCTGGAGGAGTTGTCGGAGAGGTTGCCGGAGGACGGAGGTGTCTGTGGCGGGGCCGGCGGACATGTCGATGTTGGAGATTTCGAGGTTTGGAGGCAGAGTAAGAATGGTGATGGGAAGGCCGGATTGTTGGTGTCGGAGGATGGATTTGTGGAACTGAAGAGAGTTAGAGAGGGTGGTGATGATGATGGAGTTGCCTCCGCCGTGAGATGCGAAGGCTATTGCGGTGTCGATCATGGGGATCTGATGGCCTCCTCCCACAAAAGGGAAGAAGACAATTTGTACGTGAGAGGTTGCAGAAACCATAGCTCCGAGAGAAGAGAAGAAGGGGAAATTGAAATGAAGTGAGAGACGATATAGTGATAGTTTGGAATAGCTTATTTTTGGGTAATAAGTGTTTATAAATCGTGATTCACGTTATACAAGATAAGTATGTGAGAGAAGTTTTATCTCGGCTTGCGTAATAAGGACTTATTATCCAACAATAAGTGATTCCAAACACACTAAATGTATAGTACATAGAAGCTTACTGTGAGGTGAAGGTTACGTAGGGAAGGAAGATAGTGGAAGTGAGTAAAGGTTAGGGATGAAACGTCATGAGTGACACGCAAAAGAAAAGTGTCTCACTCATAAAGTCATAAGTAATGAGAGAGATGAACTGGAGATTCGAGTGAGGGAGCATTCAGATGTCCCAGAAGATAATGTGGAGTATTGTGGAGTGTGGACCACTTTTTAAAGGAGAGAACAGAATGTGCAAAGTATTCTCTCGTCTTGGATATAAGATAAAATTGGTTTTTTAGAGAAATTTAAAAATTTAAAATATTTTTATTTTTATTTTTTTCTCTAAATTAATTAATAAATTAATATAATATAATTAAATAATTTATTTAAACTTATTAATTTCTCAAAAAATTTAATTTTATCTTATATTTAATATTAAACAATACCACTTGGAGAAGTTGCGTACGTAAGTGAGAAAACATCCATGACGGAACGTCATGAGTGACATACGATTCCTTTTTTTAAAATAATATAAAAGGTCAACGTGAATTAGGTACTCAAGTCACTAAGCCATGACATTTCTTGAGAACTGAAGAGTGTTTATAAAAATACTTACTAAATGTTTATCTAAAGTGACATATTATTTCTTTTGTTTAAAAGGTAAGTTATTTCTAACTAATTCAAACAATTAATCGCTCTGCAATAATTTTGTTGACATTTCTTTTGAGGCTACTTATAGTTAGTTTGGATACGTACAAAGGTCAATAGATGCACGGATAAAAGTGATAGATTAAGCGATACGAAATCATGCGAAAAGTAGTAAAAGAAAAATAAAAAGAAGGCTCAATAAAATTATTGAAGATGACTTCTTAACATATTGATATATATTGATATTTGATTAACATGCCTATTTAATTCTTCCATAACACAAGTATAGAATATTGATCCCTACAGAAGACAGGTATACAAGGCTTTTGAACGTTGGAATGGAATCTGTATTCTCTAGTATAGCATGAAAAGAGGAACTGGATTAATAACGACAAAACGCTAAACAATTTACTATGTAAAAAGGTCAAAGTAAACGTCTCAAAATGATGTGGTGTGCGTTTGGAATGGCTTATTTTTGTCCAAAACGTGCTTATAATTTGTGATTCACGGTATACGAGGTAAGTATGTGAGAGGAGTTTTTTCTCGGCTTGCGTAATAAGTGCGTTTTGACTGTTCAAAACGCTGACACAAACACACACGTGATATTCCTACCCAGAATATTGTAAAAAGCCCATGTAACTTGTCGACATTTGCATGTAGCTCGTATAGCATATCAAGGAAGCAGATCAATCCATCCCCACCTTCCTCTGGTAAAATCAAAAGTTGCCTCCTTCTCCGCCAATGGACTCTCAAGACTCATCCACAGATTTGCTCAAACGATAATATTGAAACCACTACATATGGGCTTCTCATAACTCACTGGCACGTTTTGATTGCAAAGATGCTCTTACAATATTCCCCCTTGTAATAAGTCCAACCTGAATAACAACAAAACAAAGATCAATTAGAGGCAAAAGCAAGAATCGAAATAACGAAGATTTTAACGGGAGATACACAATCTTCTTACCAGCTTGCCATCTTCATCTACTACAGGCAATCGGCGAAATTTTGTTTCTAGCAACAACCTAACACGAGAAGGGATGAGATCCGACAGTAAGTTAGAAATGCAGAGATTTTTATTTTTTTTGGCAATAGAAATACAGAGACTCAAGACAGAAGCCCATGGCATGGAGCTGGAATCCAAAATCCTTACCTGGCAGCATCTTCTAGATTAGTAGATTCATGAACAACAAGTGGGGTTGGCGTCATTAAGTCACCCACAACTTTGCCATTAGTCTTACCAAGAAGCTTTTGTATCTCATTAAATGTCTGCCATAAAATCAGTAATTAGAAATTGCATCGTGCAGATGCTGCTGACTGCTAACTGATAAGGTACACCAGTACAATTTCTCATCCGTCCCATATATAATTCTAGTTGTAGACGCAATCTAGATGTGGACAAAGAAAATTGGTTTATTTAAAAATACTTCTAACACTGACATGTGGGGCCCTATAATCCGGTGAATTTAAAAGATGCGGTCATGACCATGAGTTTGTTGCCTCAAACATGTTACGAATGGCTTTTCTGGATAACACATAAACATATGTACAATTCCTCTTTGCAGAAAACAAAGACAGGAGGGAGGTAATAATTGAAGAGAAATATACTACTCGATTGCAAAAATTATAGAAGCAAAGAGATTATGTTTAATTTCCTTCATTTAAAATCAATAATAGTCCGTCAAGCATTTCACAAAAAAAGTACTACACCCTGAATGCAACACATATAACATGCTGGCAGATATACAATGGAAAGAAACTGTCAACAGGGTTTAGTTTACACCATATACAAATTCAGATGTTCATGATATTTGCTATATTTTTTAGCCAAACAAATATAGTGATTCCATTAACAAAGAATTTCATGTATGTTGTAAGAAAAAGAATTTCTGCACATACAGGTACAAAGTGGTGCATAGTTAAACTGTCCAAATGCAACTTTGTAAATACCATCGTTACCATAATATGAACAGAATAAATCTCGCATCAAACTTATCAACCACAATTACCATAAAACAAAAGCGACTGTTTTATCCAATCATTAAGCAAAATAGTCTGATAATGAAATATTTCACGATTGACAGCAATGCTACGGAACAGAGTAAAATTTCACAAAGCAGTACAATAAAAACATAAACAAATCAAGCAAGAGGACGCAGAACTGCAGAAGTATAGAACAGAACGAATAGGACATACTCTCCAAGAACTGTCCACATCAGGAAACATGTTTGTTTCACATTGACTGCCACCTGAAGCCAAAAAAGAAACATTAGTGCCAAATTTGCAATACACAAAAAAATAAAACAAGAAGCAGACAAGAACAATATAACAACACGTGAATCCCTCTGATTAGTTCCAGATGAAATAGAAGGTAAGGCCGACATCTGCCTGATGATAGGCTTGACAGATAAAATTAGAATTAAAACAAGATATATGTGGAGAAACTGATTCACAAAAGTTAGTACAATAATCTAATTTCAGAGTGGCGGGCTTTCAGAGTTGTAGAGAAGATTAAAACCCCCATTTTGGCCCATAAGGCCATAACCAAGTAAAACCCTTCTCTCTCGTACAAATACACATGAAAGTGGCCAGTGCCTATCTCCCATCAGAGAGAAAGTGTCACAGGCTTCTCTAGAATTATTTAGCAACTTAAACCAATAATCAATAATGGTATAAAGTTCATCCAAAATTTACACTAAAAAGTAAGTAACTCCATTCTCCAATCTTTAGATGCTACAAGTTCAGATGTGTCGATCTAACTAGCGTAAACAACAACTTGTAAACATTTCCATCAACTTACAAGGATAGACCTCGATTCACTGTGATAATAGTTAGGACAAATATTAGTGCTGCCTAAAACGTCGACGAAATGAGATGAAATATGTTTCCACTTTGTAATAAAAAAATGTTTATATTACCTGATATCGAATCAATTGCTAACAAGTCATAATCTGAGACAACACCAACCTGCAACCCAGAAAGGAGTCTCAAATGAGGAATTGAAACAATGGAGACCCACTATGCACCAAGAGCACGTAGGACTAATATAGGGGCAAAGTGTATAATTTCTCTCGACTATACACTTGTAGATTTGATACTAATAATGTTAAGTGATCTTCAGGGAATGGAGTTAATAAAAAAAAATAAAGGGGGAAAAGCATTAAAATTAAATAATATGAAAAAGAAAGCTTGAAACTCGTTCGTTTATAAGAAGCCACAAGTCATGCAGTATATTTATAACTTAGCATCAGTAGGGTAGTCCAAATGTTAGTTCTCGTTATTATTATTAACATGATCAAATATAAAAATTACCAGATTCCAATCATCATCGATTACGGGAAGACCACTGATTCTGTTATTAACGAGAGCCTCCAACGCTGTAACAAAAGTACAAAGCGTATGATCATGATGGAAAGGGAAGTTCCACACAACACAGGGAGAGCCATCCTAATGAATTTGTAGTAGTACTAACCTTCCTCAACAGTAGTGGTGGTTTTCACAACGTGCAAGTTTTCCTTCTTCGTCATGAAATCAGCAACTCTGTATGTTCCGTTTCTACGCTGAAAATTAAAAACCCACATTAAAAAAAATCAGAAAGTTCATGCACAGAGAAATAACAACGACAAGTGAGGTATTGATCCGTACTGGAACAGAATTGACGCGGGGGCCAGATGACCCAAGGGCCATGGGGAAACGCCGTCGTTTAAGGAAGGAAGGCGCGAAAAGGGAATGACCAGAATGGCATTGAAGATGGAGGTGGTGAATGAAAAGCGAGGAAGAAGCAGAAAAGCGAGTAAGAGGAAGCGTGGTGGTCAAATTAATGGAAGCCATTGATTAAATTGAAGAAAGATCTTGGAATCTGGTTTGAATCGAGAGAGACTATGAGAGGTGAGAGAAGAGAATAAAGAAAGAGGAATCACTGTTACACTGGAAATTACGATCGGAGAGGGATTTATGGAAGGAATGAGAGATCAAAGTGGGAGACCGGAGGAGAGTAGAAGACGTGCACGTCCTTTTCCTTTCCGATTTCGCGGGTGTTGCTCTGGTTCCGTTGAACGCGGATTCTATTACCCCCACTGGACGGAGAAAAGTCGGTGCCGCGGAATAATTGAAGCTTCTTTTTTGGACGCAACAAAATAATTGAAATTAATTAATACAATATTGATTTCAATTTATTGAATTTATGTTAATGTTTTTTTTTTTTTTTTTTAGTTTAAAAAACCAGGGAAGACAACACTACAACACTAGGATGAATAATGACAGGAAAGAAAATTGACTTGAGAACCTCAATTGGAAGTGAAGAGGTCATGAGAACTTTACCCAGAGTTAGCCTTTAACTGTTATTCTTTTTTCTTACAGAGAGTGTATAAAGTAGGAAAAAATGACAGAAAATTCTATATGAATTTAAAAAAAAACTCCAAAATGCATACTAAATTAACAAAAGAATAAATAGGTGATCTGGTAATAATATGAAATTTTGAAGTTTGGGTGTTAGACAACTTAAATATACATAATGACAACTTATAAATAACAATGACCTACTTGGGTATAACAATGACAAATTGGGGAACTCAAGTTATTAATGTGCTCGTTTGGATGGGCGATTGGAATGTTTAAAAGCAGTTTTTCAATCATAATTTACGGTATACGAGTTAAGTATGTGAGAGGAGTTGTGTCTCGATCTACGTAAAAAACAGCTTATAAGCAATCTGATCGCTAAAACAAACATGCAGAATATCTATAGCCAAATTATTAATTTTTTTTACTCAAGTTATCGATATCCAAACTTCAAAATCCCATATTCATACAAAATTATCTATTTATATTTTTGCTAATTTAAACATGTAGAGGCATCACAAATAAGTATATAAAAATGTGATTTGGAGGATTAAGATTAAATAATATTATTTATTTATTTTAAATTCAAATAGAATTACTATAAAACCAGTGCGTGTGGATATCAAAATAGCACTTGTGTGTTAAAAATAATACTTGGCCGAATTACAAATACTAAATATATTATAAAAAGGTTATGACCAACAAGCCTATATAAATGGTGTTGGTATGAAAGATCAAGCCGTGCAGTTCTTAAGTATGTTTTTACATCATTATCTTATTCTCTAGAATTGATAGTTGACACAGAATTAAATTTGATGTTGATGATTTTAGTTGACAATGAATTATAACATTAAGAGCATGGTTTTGATACGTTTGGAATAAAAAACACCAGCAAGTCATGAGGAATCTATTTTTAAAATACTCCATCCGAATCTAAATATAAAACCCAGTTAATTTTTTTGAAGAAATTAAGAAAGATAAATAAGTTTCTTCCAAGTATTTATATATATTGTTTTTCTTCAAATTAATTTATTTGACTTATAAACTGTTATATATTCTAATGATATACAACATATGATATGATTAACTAACTTATTTAACTTTATTAATCTATTTAAGAAATTTAAATAAGTCTTATATTAAGAATAACACGTACTATTACATTATTAGATTATCATGTTGAGAATTGAGAGTTGAGACCTCATTTTTCATGTGTTTTATTACTTTCCTTCTAGAAGATTGAACTGTGTCCGATTGATTTTTTTTAAACAAAAAAAAACATTTATGATATGTTTCAAATAAAACCAATAGTCAACAACAATTGAGAGGGAGGGGAATCAAAACAAAAGAAGTACAAAAAATAGGGAAGGGCGAAACCGGTGGGTTTTGTTTTCTTCCTAATTTTTCCAACGCACACTTGGAAAATTAATCAAATTTGGCAATTTTCAAGGTCGACAAAAGGGGCTGCGTTGAATTGGTTGAATCCAATATTGGCATTTTCTGTTTTTCTTGTAAGAAAATAAGTATTATTAATTAATATTTATAATAAAAGTATAATATAAATATGCAAGACAAAACAAGCAAGTGAGCTGAATTTTCCTATAATAAAAGGGATGCCCTTGTCTAGAATCGGGAAATCGGGCCGAGCCCGTTTAAGTTCTGTTATGTCTCGGGCCAGGCTTGTAAATTGGAATCTTTAAATGAAGTTGTGCCTAAAAGGGCTAGCCCTGTAGGGCCAAGAGTTGGCCCGTTAGGCCCTTTTAATGATAGTGGTGAAGAAAATGAAAATGATAGTCGTCATATTAATGTTGTGTAGAGATTAGAGTGTTTAGTTTATTGCCTTCTTATATTTTGATCTTCATGTGAGTTATTATGGGCATGATTTTACTTTTGATTATGCATTAGTAACTGTGTTTGTTTATTGCGTGAGACATGTTTTAAACTTTAATGTTGACAATATTTATGTGTTAAATTAAAATTTTGTATATCTCTCTAAAAGAAAATACGCAGGAAAAATAATTAAATATTGTGAAAAAGACTTCCCGACCCTGCAGGTCGGCCCTGACCCTAATGCTCTTAGGTCGGGCTTTGAAAAGCTGTAATTTTCCTGACACCGAGCCTTTTAAGGTCAGCCTTTTTAGGCCCTGACCCGTCAAGAGCCGACCCTACTATCCTGATTCCCAACTCTACTCTTGTCAAATATTTTTGCTCCTACTTTCACACTAATGATGAAATTATGAAAAGAGGACATGAATATAAATAATGGTTGGTAGTACGTGAGAAGTTGCTGGCATTATAAAATTTAAACTTAAGCATAGTGCAATTTTATCAATCAACACCAGAAAAAAAAGTTGAAAATATTATGAAATCACAGGATTTTGTTACTCAAAGGATGTGGGTCCCACGTGTTGTCCTTTTTTACATGGGTCAGGGGACCAAAATACTCAGACCACTAACCGGCATAATTTCACCCATAAACTAAAAATTGTGAGAAAATTTCCAAGCTATGATAGAAGTACACATTTAGCTGGCAAAAAAAAAAAAAAACAAGAAGAAGAAGAAGAAGTAGAAAAAGAACACATTTGCAAACATTAGCTATGACTGTTAACTAACCTGGTTGAAATTTTATTTGACATGAAGGGCTAATACGAAAATACATGTTTGACTGTGAAGTATGATAAAATAAAATATTGTACCTAAGATCTTTATCAGTTAGAATAAATTTGAACACATATTTTCACATCGGTACTTCAAGTTAAATAAAATTTCGATGTTTTTGCCATTTATCATTGTTATTAAATCTGGATCAGACTGGCTAGTCTGACCTGGGAACCAGTGACTCAGTCAGATAATCGGTCCCGTTCGTGAATCGGACCAGTTCAGATTTTTTTTAAAAAAAAAACTTTTTTTAAAAAAATTTCTTTATAATTTCATATTAATAAGTCCGAAATTTCACTCTCCCACTGATTTAGTCCCGGGTTAGCTCCGGTTTGACTCCGATTTGACCTACTAATCCTTGTTCCAGTATCCCGACTGGTTTATCGACCAATCCCGATTTAATACCCTTGACATTTACAATTAGTTTGCCAACATATACCTCTTTTATTGATTGAAGGTTCTTTTTTTCGCCCTTTTTTGTGGTTCATGGGCGAAAATTGCACAATTGTGGGTTACTGTTTTATGGGTTTTAGTGTGTGTTCGGATTAACTTTTAGAGAATAGCTTTTATAATTTACGATATAAGTATGTGAGAGGAGTTTTATCTCAATTTTTAAAAAAATATTTCTGAAACCATAATTTTGGGAATTTGTGTCCCTAACCCATTTACGTGCTCGTTTGGAATAGCTTATTTTTAGGTAATAAGTGTTTATAAATCGTGATTCACGGTATACGAGATAAGTATGTGAGAGGGGTTTTATCTCAGCTTGCATAATAAGGGCTTATTATCCAAAAATAAGCCAAACCAAACACATACTACATGTGACACAAAACGTGGGACTCACATCCCTTGCTCAATGGAAGTCAGCGACTTGTTACATATTGAAAATTTTTCCACTATTTTTTTTAAAGTTAATAGATAAACTTCCATCTTATTTGAGTTTAGGATACAAGTAGCTCCTCACAAAATACTTCATACTTATCCTGATCTTTAATATAAGATATATTTACTTAATTTGATTAGATTAAGAAAATTAGTTAAGTTAGTTAACATGCTATGTATTTTCTAAAACACCCTAGTCATTTTTCTTGATCCCTTCATCCCTTTCCTTCTTGATTATTGTTGAGTAAGCTTCAATAGGAGGTAAATTTAAAAAAAAAGGATATATTGACAAAAATAAAAAATATATCTTATATTTAGGACCAATATCAACTCCACAAATATATCTTATACTAAGGACTGGAGAATTAAATTTTTTTTTTCACCTTAACCATGTGAATAAGCATGCACACATATCTTTTTGCTCCACTCCAACACACACACAAATCTAATTATATTTCTTTGTTATTTTCTCCATCAAATATATAACCATGTAATTAAAAAAATTGTAAAAGGTGAATAAAAAACATGTGACATACACATGTTTATAATTTAAAAAATTATTATGGAAAAAATTATGGTAGACATTTTAGTTTGGGTATTTTATACTCCTTCGGTCCTAAATTAGGATCTTGTTGTGGGGTAGCTTTTGGTTCTAAATATAAGACATTTTTTTCATTTTATCTCTTATATTTATCATTTTTTCATTTTATCTCTTGGTTTTATCGTTTTTCTCAAATTAATTTGTTTAATTTCTAAACTGATGTATAATTTAATGTGCACAAAATTTGTTGAGAGGGACTCCATCAACATGTTATAATTACATAATTTATTTAACTTCATTAATATTCATAAATTAGATAAAATGGTCTTACATTAAGAATTAAAGTAATATATATATTTTATTACAGTATTTTATTATATGAAAAGAGGTAGGCTTCTGTATTTTTGGATTAAGGGGCAATTTTGATCCGAAAGTTGTTACCGAGGGGCAATTTTGCCCTACCATTAGCCCATTTAATCTTGACAATTAATTGACTAGATATGTTAAGTTGGTTGTCCACATGTCATCCATGTCATTTTTGTTAAAATGAAAATTTGCCCCAAAAGTTATAAATCTAACTTTGAAAAAAAAAATCTGATGTAGATGTCATATGAACTTTTGGGGCAAATTTGTATATTAGCAAAAAGAACATGGATGACATGCAAACTGTTATCTCATCATATTTGGTTAAGGTTAAAATTAATTGGAATAACGGTCAGGAAAAAATTAGTTTCTTTTTGGCACTTCCGCAGCAAAATTTACCCCCCCCCCCCCCCCCCCCCCCCCCCCCCGCAAAAATTTCCCAGAAATAAAACTGCCTCTTGCTAACAACTTTCTGAATGAAATTATCCCCCTATCCTTTATTCTTTACATAAAAGGAGTGGAGAGGGACTAGTTCCGGACTTCTTAGTTTGACGGTGAAATTATAGATGGAAATGTCTTGATTTTTCTCTTTCTTGGGCACCAAGACAGGATACCAAAGTCCATTGCATGGATTTGCAGGAAGTTTCCTTCAGATTTGTTTTTAGGTCTCCCCGAAAATCATTAGCCATTAGCCATTAGCCATCCTTATTTAAAGTCCAACCACTACATGATTAGTTCACTTGGCCGATTTTATGGTTGAAAACTCCTTCTCGCTTGTATCATCTCATTTACTTTAAGAATAAGGCAAGCGACCGGCCAATAAACCGGTCTAATTAGTAGTTTAAATTCAAAATTGATTCAGGATGAAACCAGACTTAATTTAAATAACATTTAAATAAAAAATATTAATCCACAAGTATATATAATATTTATGTGTAAACGGTAAACCACGTATAATTCAATAACATGGAGATGCTAAAACACAAATACGATGTTCTCCTATTTTTTCTGACTTCAAAAGGATGTCACTTCAAACAATCAAACTCAATAAAAAAAGGGGGGGAAATTAACCGAAAAAACTTAAAAGTTTAATGTCAAATCAAATTTATTATAAAACTTGTAGTGTAAGAAAATGAGTGCTCGATTTAGGAACTTCAATTATATTAAAATATAATGATGTCGTTTGGGGGAAAAAAAATTATGATGCTGCTGCAATTTGAGATTAATCAAGGTTCTGAAATTCGGATCAGTTATTGGATTGGTCGGGGTATTGGATTAAGAGTTAGTGGGTTAGATTGGAATCAAACAGGAATTAACCCGAGGTAAAACCGGTGAGAAATTGAATATTTTAGCCTTATTAATATGAAATTCTAAAGAAAAATATAACAAATTTGATTTTTTTTTTTAAAAAAAATCCTAAATCAGATAGGACCGGATCAGTTTACCCGTTGGTTGGCTGGTTCCCTATCCAGACCGTCTGGTCCGGTCTAGATTTAAGAACTTGACCCGATCCGATACGGGTTTAAGAACCTGGATATTAACCCATATGAGTTCCATAAATGGTAATTCTCCCAAGTAATTATCATTCATAAATAAGAAAGTTGTGCTGTATGACCATTTTTATATATATTTGATAAAAAATATTGTTAAAATGTAATATAAATTTCAACGAATTGAAGGAAAAAAACTTCAACGAATTAAATATGAAAAAACTTTTACCGGATAACGATTCTTTTGCAAACTAATTAAATTAGACAGAACTCTAATAACATTAAATAATGACTAAATATATCACAACAAAATAATGTGTAAATAACTCTATGAATTTTATTAATTTGGTAAGGGAAGCTCCTAACTTTTATATTTATATCATTGATAACTCATTATCACCATTTATTTGTTATCAATAAAATGTGACATGCAATTGACCATATATTCCTTTTAAAGTTTACTTTTTTCTGTAGAAATTATCTTAGTAAATTTTGAGTGATGTGCAAACAACTGCAACAAATTTTAGGTGTGTTTGGAAGAGCTTAAATTTGAGAAATAAGTCCTTATTACGCAAGCCGAGAAAAAACTCCTCTCACATATTTACCTCGTATACCGTGAATCACAAATTATAAGCACTTATTACCCAAAAATAAGCTCTTCCAAACGAACACTTTAAATTGTGTTTATATTAAAGAGATTACGACACATAACTTAAAAAATTCGAAAAAGTTGTGCATTTAGCCTCATCTTGAATTCTTAATTATGCACACCCAATGTTGGGTTATACTTAATTTTCAATTTTTTTGTTAATATTTTTTTTAGATTTGGTAATTAATGAATTTGGTTTGAGTTTGTTGGTAAAAATAATAATAACATAAATTTTGTACGAGTTGCTTTCAAAACATTCATCATTTTTCACGAGCTATCAAAAGTTCAAAACGTAATTTTGAGCATTAATATAGTTTGCGTTACACTTACATATCCCAAGTTCATTTCAAGTTTACATGCACATCACATTTTCTATCTTGATTGTTCTGTTTCATGCTTCGTCCAGCCACATGTTCATTACCTTGCTTTTGATTTGTTAAACGGGAAAAGCAGGTCTTAATATTATTTTTAAACTGTTTATATTTAATTTGAACAGATTAATTTTCATTTTATTTTTAATCATAAGAACGATGTGTTATTAATTCACGATTTTATTTATTCTTTTTAAATAATAATAACAAGTTTAAGAAATAAAGTTAAATCATTGAAAATGAATGCTGAATAATGCATGCAGGTATTGGAAGATATCCCAATTCGGAAGTACATACAACAACGATAAAACAAAAAGATATATGAGTTAAATTATTATCTTATGGTCGAGTCTTATGATGTTTTTTTTTTTTTTCCCTTTTGATACACCGAGTCTTACGACGTTATTCTATCATTGATTTGGTTTTTCTGGTTGGATTTATTATAGTTTTAAATATTTTTAATTTATTTTGATAGTATATATATAATAATAATCCAAGTCAACCGATCATATCCGCTCAAATTAATTTGCATCTCATAACATACTGCTGAGCAAAATTTTATGACAAAACTTAGTGAGTGTTTGGGAAACACTCAAACTGTAGTTTCAGAAATTATTTTCTGTAAATCGAGATAAAACTATACTCACATATTTACATCGTAAATCGTAAAAGTTATTCTCAAAAGTTAATTCAGACGCACACTTACATACTTTTCTTTATATTCAGTTCAATTGGTTTGCCAATCATCAAACGAATTGACCATGCTTGCATCCAAGCTATATAATTTTTGGTCTAACTAAGTTTCATTAACCGTCAACATTTTAAGAACTAATAAAATAGTTATTTTTGTCTTTATTTATAATGTTTATGAATATTTTTATACATTTAAAAAATATATAATGTCAAGTGTAACTTGAGTAAAACCTTATGAGCATATTTTCACTTTTACCCTATAATCAATATTTTGTATAAATCATTAAGGGCTATTTTATTTTATTATTATCCATTTAATAATAAGGAAAAATAGCATGATAGGAATGCCTAACTAATTTCTATTGATTATAGTTAGAGACATACACGAACGGATTCTAGAAAGGATTTGCTCATAGCAAATATATTTTGATCCACTTTTTAAGTTTTGACATTTTTAAATTTAAATTCGTGATTGAAGGTTCATTCACAAAAATTCTCTATTTAAATAAAATAAAAATTTTCAGATAATTCTCCTGATAAATTTCCTGGATTAACGGGTTAAAATTGAACATATTAACCTGGAATCTTCAACTTCCTTAACGTCTGTGTGAGTGTCTGTGCTTTCTTTCTCTCTGGTTTGCGACTGCGACATCCTCCGGTATTGCTTTGTTGGTCTTCTTACCTTTCCATTTCCATCACCAACAATAGTGTGACAGCGTAATCTGGGCCCCACAGAATCTCAGATCGGACGGTTCCCATCGGCCTTGCGGGATTGTGTTCGCTAGGGTTTACGCTTTCTTGCATTTTCCTATATACCTCTCTTCCTTGCGTTTCACGCCCTCTCTCTCTGTCTCGGTGCAGTTTAACCTGCCCTCTGGTGCACACCTTCTTTGTCCCTTTTTTTAACCAGTTCTTTATCCTCACACGCCGCCGCCACCGGTGGCCACTCCTTTTTATCGTCGGGTCTCCGACTATATCTATCCTTCACTCCCTTCCCTCTCCTCCGCGGTCTTTTCTATTTTTCATAAAAAAATCCCAAAGAAAAATATCCGCTGTAGCTATCGGCTTCGTGCCCTTTTATTCTTCTCGTTCACTGTGAGTTATCTAGGTGTCTGTTCTTCCTTGGCTGTATTGTTTTGAATAACTAGAGGAGAGGGAAGAGAACTATAAGGGAAAAAAAGGAAAAAAGGGAAAATTTTGGTTAAAAAACAAAGAAAGGATCAATTAAGTCCATCGGTCTAGTTGTTGTTGGTTGAGATGGCTCAGGTTCAGGTTCCGCCTCAAAATGTGATACCGGGAGCTAACGGTGCTCCTGCAACTGGAGGGGCAAACCAGTTCGGGACGACGTCGCTCTATGTTGGAGATCTTGATGGGAACGTTACAGAATCGCAGCTCTACGATGTGTTTAGTCAAGCTGGTCAGGTTGTGTCCGTTAGGGTTTGTAGGGATTTGACCAGCCGGCGATCACTTGGTTACGGTTATGTCAATTTTAACTCGGCACCAGAAGGTTAGTCGTTTGACATGCTTGTCGCCCCGAAAGTCATCATCTTTTGTTGGAAGCCTCTTCAAAAATCTTTCTTTTGGTTTATCGATTGATTTGGTGAATTTTTTTAATGCATAAATGGGTGATATTTCTTGGATAGATTAGTTGGATCATGGGAACATTCCTGGTTGAACAGTTGGGATTTGGCCTCCCGGTTTTGGAATTCCTTTTGTTAATAAATGACATTTGCCGAAAAGTAAATTAATTTTATGAATTAGCTTATTCAGGCATCCTTCTATATAATTGAGGGCTTTATAATTCTTAGCAACTTGCACCTGTATTTTTCGTCTAAACTATGGTTAGTTGGATTTCTATTGCTGGTGAGTACACCATGTTGTTTTAGTGAAGTTTGGAACCTAAATAGGAATTTGAAGAATGAAATGGATAGAGGGGAAAAGACACATTCTTGTACTACCTGACGAGCAAAAATGTGCCGGTATGATTTGTTTGCTCACTATACATGCAGTTATGGAATAAATTTCGTGCATATTACTTTTAGTCTTTGCAAGTAATGATTGGATTGCACATTTACACTCCTCAATTGATCTTCTTTCATTTGTCCTAATTCATTGGCCCAACAAAAAAAACATTTGTCATATTAAAGATTAAAAATAATTGATATTTAATATTCAATACATGCTTAGTTCTAAGGAACTGTGAATGCTCTCAAGGATAGTTGCTTCCTTACCATTTGTCAAACAATCCTTGTTTCATTAAATATAATGTGATAGGATAAAGTTTTATTACTGCATATTCAGTTGTTGGTCTTGAGAAGTTCAGGATTTGTTCTGCGTATTCTTTGATCTGAAAAGATGGTCATGAAAGACACTTGACGGTTGGATGGCTTTGTTGAGACGTTCGCATGATTGAATGTCTGCATATTGTAATGCATGAACCAGAGGCAATACTGCAATTTTTTTTGTACGAAACAAGATCCTGTAATAATTGCAGTATAGACATGGTTGCTGTGACCTTAGAAGAATGGCATATCAGACATTCTTAATGCAGTATAGTTCTTCATCATGTGGTTGTTGATAGCGTGGCTTTTAATCTAGGCATGTAGGGAAAGCTAGACAGGAAAATTTTGTTACGTTGCAGAGGTCATGAATGTCTAAGGTATCTCCAGGAGACTTGGACCAACGCTAAGTTCTCCCAACTCAGTTTCTAGGTGTCTCATGGACATCTAAGCATGCCGCTAACTGCATTATTTATGATCCAGGAATGAATTTGAGTATATTTATTTATTTTTTCGGCCTCATGAAGTAGGGTTAGTGCTTTTCAATTGTAGATTCTTTTCATGAACATTTATTCTCTTCTATATCTAAAACCTAAGACGAGTCTATCAGTGTGTATTATAGAGCATTGGATACATGGCTGCTGTATTGTATTCAGTAAACTCATGATGTATGACTGGTTCATGTGTTATGAGTATTGTGCAGTTTAATTTACGATTTGGGTGTGATTTTATAAGTTGCCAACATTCCCCGGATAGCCCTTGAGATTCTTATCTACTTTTTAGCAGTTTCCTTGATCTTATTTTAGACTAGTTCATTATGGTTGTTGTTTTTTAAATTGTGATACAATCTAATTTTGACTCCCGTGTGATGTTTAACTCAGTTTAATCCTGCTGCGAAGCTGTTTATAATTTTTAAATAAACATTTCTTTGACATCACTTGTCTACAGCTGCCAGAGCAATTGATGCGCTGAACTTCGCTCTTCTGAATAACAAGCCCATCCGTATTATGTATTCACATCGTGATCCTAGCATTCGAAGAAGTGGGGCTGGAAATATATTTATTAAGGTATGCATGTTTTGCCTTCTTTTTCCCCACTTTTCTCCGGTCTTAGAATCCTGAAGTGGTAATTTGTCTAATGATGTCATGCTGGGTTCTGACTTTGTCAATGCTTTTGTCTGTTTTTGCTGGGTTACTGCAGAATCTGGACAAGGCAATCGACCACAAAGCTTTGCTTGATACCTTTTCTGCATTTGGGAATATCCTTTCCTGCAAAGTAGCTACAGATCCATCTGGCCAGTCAAAGGGATATGGCTTTGTGCAATTTGATAATGAGGAATCTGCTCAAAAGGCCATAGAGAAGCTGAACGGCATGCTGCTGAATGATAAACAGGTGTATGTGGGACCCTTTCTTCGCAAGCAAGAGAGAGAGAGTGCTGTTGACAAAACAAAATTTAACAACGTTTTTGTAAAGAATTTATCTGAGACAACCACCGATGAAGATCTAAAGACAATTTTTGGTGAATTCGGAACAATCACAAGTGCTGTAGTTATGAGAGATGCGGATGGGAAATCAAAGTGCTTTGGATTTGTGAACTTTGAGAATGCTGATGATGCTGCTAGGGCTGTTGATTCTCTTAATGGGAAGAAAATTGATGACAAGGAATGGTATGTAGGAAAGGCTCAGAAGAAATCGGAGAGGGAGCTTGAATTGAAACTTCGATTTGAGCAGACCATGAAAGAAGCCGCTGATAAATATCAAGGGGCTAACTTGTATGTTAAAAATTTAGATGATAGCATTGGTGACGATAAGCTTAGGGAGCTCTTCTCTCCATTTGGTAACATTACCTCATGCAAGGTATGCAAAGTCTGTTTTGGTTTCACACTAAGGGCTTATTTGGTATGAGGGAAGGGGAGGGAAAGTGGGAGGAGGGAAAAAATTTTTGAGTTAGATTTAAAAAAGAGAGATGTGGGGTATAAAGTTTTTAATTAAATTTTCTTACTCTTTTATATTACATATCCTCCATATTAACATTTTTTAACCCCATTTCTCTGATTTTCTTAAATCTAACTCTAAAAAATTTTCCCTCTCCTCCCCTCCCTTCCAAATCCCTCATACCAAACAGACCCTAACTGTTGACCTGTAGAGTCACTAAAAGTTCTCTTTTTGTCTTGATAGGTTATGAGAGACCCCAACGGTGTAAGCCGAGGATCAGGGTTTGTGGCATTCACGACTCCTGAAGAGGCTTCAAGAGCTGTAAGTCAAGAGAATATTTTCTGTATTGAAGGTGATTTCCTTGGTGGTTAGAAGATGGCTGTTAATTTTCCCCCATTTTGTAGCTTTTGGAGATGAATGGAAAAATGGTAATAAGCAAGCCTCTATATGTTGCTTTAGCTCAACGTAAAGAAGATAGAAGAGCTAGATTGCAGGTATGTGTTGTGTAAAGTTAGGTTATTTTTCATGTCCTTCATCCTTAGTATGCAATATTGAATCTTCCATATTCATTTGAAATGTGCAGAAATGCATTCTTAGCTACCTAAGTTAGGTTCTGTCACTTTCAGTCAATCCCAACGCTACGGCCTACCATAGTACTTGTCTTATTTTTTGGCCCAACCATAGGATTTGTGCATAGATTAGAAGAAATGGTGGTTTTTCTTACCTGCCTCGTGTATATTCCTGATGGAAAATCTATCTGGGAAAAGAAACTTATGGTGGGTTGGATCTTATTGCATGATCAATGTCGAGGTTTGGTATTGTGCTTGGATACTGAATGTATGCCTGTGACTACTGACTATCAATTTAATATATTCTGTTCAGGCTCAGTTTGCACAAATGCGGCCTGTTGCAATGGCACCATCTGTAGCTCCCCGGGTGCCTATGTACCCCCCTGGTGGTCCAGGTATGGGACAACAAATATTTTATGGTCAAGGCCCTCCTGCTATCATTCCTTCCCAGGTAATTTATTTTTAACTGTTTCTCTACCTACACTTCAACATGGTCACAACTCATCTTTGGGATTTTCTACTCCTACTATTCATCTTATTTTTATTTGATATCACTCTTCTTATTGTTTTCTAATTGCTGCTATTCATCTTATTTATCATCGTTTTGAACCTGTCTTGCCTGGCTATTGGATCAGCCTGGATTTGGGTATCAACAACAACTCGTACCTGGAATGAGGCCTGGAGGAGGTCCTATGCCAAATTTCTTTGTGCCAATGGTTCAGCAAGGGCAGCAGGGCCAGCGTCCAGGTGGAAGACGCGCAGGGGCAGTCCAGCAGAACCAGCAGCCTGTTCCACTAATGCAGCAGCAGGTCAGTATATTAGTATAGTTTCATCATGTATTTGTATTCGAGCGTGCAAAACAACTGTCCAGTTACTGTTAGAGACGTTGCCTCATAGTTTTTGGGAATGACAGATGCTTCCAAGGGGGCGTGTGTACCGATATCCTCCCGGTAGGGGTCTGCCCGATGCTCCCATGCCTGGGGTTGCTGGAGGCATGTTTTCTGTCCCCTATGATGTCGGTGGAATGCCAATTCGTGATGCAGCTCTGCCCCAGCAAATTCCTATAGGGACTCTGGCTTCTGCCCTGGCAAATGCTTCTCCAGAGCAACAGAGGACGGTAGGCATTCTCCTTTGAGTTATTCTGTATGATATTACTGTATATTTAGGTGTGCCCCAGATTGATTAGTTAGAGTTAAGCTCTGACCCACTTATGCCATTGACTGTTTGCAGATGCTGGGCGAGAGCCTCTACCCTCTTGTGGAACAGTTGGAGCCTGAAAATGCGGCAAAAGTGACAGGCATGCTTCTGGAGATGGACCAGCCTGAGGTTCTGCACTTGCTTGAATCACCCGAGGCTTTGAAATCAAAGGTGGCTGAGGCAATTGATGTTCTGAGGAATGTTGCTCAGCAACAACAAGCTGGTGGAGCTGTGGATCAATTGGCCTCATTATCACTTAATGACAATCTTGTTTCTTGAGAGTTTCGTGTTTTTGATAAAACTCTGCAACGATTGGATTGTTATTGTAGGTCTGGCGTTGACTCTGTTTTCAGATTGAGTTTGTTTCATTGTATTGGGTACTGCTTGCTTTGGATCTGTTATCCATCATCTCCCTTGGGTTGAATGATCACTCAATTTCATTTATGCCTTGTAATGTCATGCTTTATGAGATCTTGGACTCATGATTGCGGTCCGTTTCGCCTATTAAGTATATTGGTAAGTTAATATTTTTGGCGAGTTAAACTTTGTAGGTATGAGCGTAGCAGTCATTAAAACAGAGGCAACGCCGTCGGGCATCGGTTGGGAATGGTGTTGTCTCTTTCTAACAATCCAATTTTTAGTTGTATTTATGTGGGGGAAAAGATTTGGATAGTTAGACTTAGTATTTGTTTAGAATAATGATTGGAGTTTTTAACAATAACTTTTTAATTGTGATTTATGATATATATGTGAGATGAGTTTTGTCTCGATTTATATGATTAAGCATTTTTTGGAGTCTAAAACACAAGCTTTTAGTCTCTATTTCAAAATCAGTGAATATTTAATTATAAAATGACTTTTTCGTTATCTGTGAATGATATTTCTAATGTAATGCCTTGTGAAGATGAAATAGAATTCTCTTGAGCGTGAAAATATTTACACCTGACAAAACGAGCATTAAAATGGTTTCTTTTCCCTAAAGCATATTTTACAAAGAAATGAAATTGTAGACGCGACTATAGGCCTTTAGCACCATTTATGTACCAGTATCAAGGGACTGGCGCGCACGCATGCAAAATCATTTATGCTTAAACCATTAACATGTGAAGAGTTCAACGGTGTCATGGAAAGTGTATAAGTCTATCAAGCCCAGCAGAATGAGTTTAAGGGTCTGTTTGGTGTGAATGATTTGAAGGGGAAGGGAGGGGAGGGAAAATTTTTATGAGTTGAATTTTAAAAGATTGAAGAAGTTGGGTAATAAAATTTTAATAAAAAGAATATATAAGATAAAGAGTAAGAAAAATTAATTAAAAATTTTTAACCTCAATTCTCTAATTTTTTTAAAGTCAACTCAAAATATTTTTCCTTCCACCCACTTTCCCTCCCCTCCCCTCCCCTCATACCAAACAAGCCCTAAGTGTTTATGTTAATGATGGCCGTTGAGAGAGCTTGTCGTTACGATAAATTTTACACAATTCAAATAGGATTTCAACTGCGATTTGAAATTTTTCAACTAATAGTTTTAAATAAATAATTATTTTTTGAAAAACTAGCAGTTTAGATGTTATCTTAATTTTGACAAAAAAGGTAAAAGTAAAAATTGAATCCGAACCATCCAAATTACATGTAAACGGTTTGCAGTGGTGATGAGCACTGAAGTTCATTCCCCTTTCCGATTTACTTACATACTGCAGACGTAGTCCAACATCTGCTGATTCTGCTCCACGGTCAAGTGCTATCAAAACAATGCTGACCGAATTAGCAGTCTCTATAACTGTGGAAGTTGTGGCTTCATTTGCCTTTTCAACTTCTTTCCCATTGTTATGCATCTAACAATCAATCAAATAATGATCATCGCGTATTGAGTTATGGAAGTTTGATGAAACGTAACAGACATTATAAACTGTAAGCGAGATTAGTTGCATGGATAATATATTGTTATTATGTTCTATCAACAATTAACTCTCTAAATATTATACTTCTCATGGTCCTTCATTATAAATCACTAATAATTGCTTCACCCGAACGGGAGATTGTTAAGTCATTAACTTTAGTTGTAAATGCCAACAAAATTTCAAATTTGCCCCTACTTAAAGCCATGATTAAAAGGTCAAGCATGCTCAATTAATTTCTCTATTTAAATAAAATAAAATAAAATGTTGCAAATGATTTACCTGATAAATTTACTAGATTAACGGGGTTAGTCCAATATATTAATTAACAGTTAAGGTATATCTTTGGTTCTTCAAATTTAAACAAGTTCCATTTTAGTCCTTTAACTATAAAAAATGTATTTTAATTCTTTAAAGTTAACAACGTTAGTTTCATTAATAAAAAATACTGAATCAACAAATTTAAACTGAGCGTAGCAAATTTAAAATGTTGAATTCTTTGACGTATCTTTTCAATAGATTGAATTTAAAATTAATGTAAAAATAAATATATTAAATAATAAAATTTAGTCATATCAGCATTTTAAATTTGCTGACCTATCATTTTCCACTAACAAGGTTAATGGTGTTGCCTAAAAATACACTTTTTTAAAGTTAAATTTTTTTTTGCCAAGACTTTTTTAAATTAAATTACTAAAATAAAACCTTGTCTAAACCCTATGTGTGTGTTTGGTTGAGCTTAATTTTAGATAATAAGTCCTTATTACGCAAGCCGAAATAAAACTCTTCTCACATACTTACCTTGTATACCATGAATCACGATTTATAAGCACTTATTACCCAAAAATAAACTATTCCAAATAAACACTATATCACCCTGTAATCTTCATCTTTCTTAGCCTGTGTCTCTCTCCCCCTGTTTTCTTTCCCACTCGTCTGCAAGATGCTCCGGTTTTGCCTTATTTGTTTTCTTACTTATCCATCGCCGCCAACAGGGTGACATCGTCATCTGGACCCCACAGCATTTCAGATCGGACGGTTACCATCGGCCTTGCTGGATTGTGCTCGCTAGGGTTTGCTTTCTTCCATTTTCCTATATGCCTCTCTCTTACATTTCACACCCTCTCTCAGTGCAGTTTAATCTGCCATCTGGCGCCCACCTTCTATGTCCTCTTTTTTTTAACCGGTTCGTTATCCTCACGCGCCGCCGCCCCCGGCGGCCACTCCATTTTATCGTCGGGCCTCCGACTATATCTATCCCTCACTCCCTTCCCTCTCCTCCGCGCTCTTTTCGATTTTTCATAAAAAAATCCCAAAGAAAAATATCCGCTGTAGCTATCGGCTTCGTGCCCTTTTATTCTTCTCGTTCACTGTGAGTTATCTAGGTTTCTGTTCTTCCTTGGCTGTATTGTTTTGAATAACTAGAGGAGAGGGAAGAGAACTATAAGAAAAAAAAGGAAAAAAGGGAAAATTTTGGTAAAAAAACAAAGAAAGGATCCATCGGTCTAGTTGTTGTTGGTTGAGATGGCTCAGGTTCAGGTTCCGCCTCAAAATGTGATACCGGGAGCTAACGGTGCTCCTGCAACTGGAGGGGCAAACCAGTTCGGGACGACGTCGCTCTATGTTGGAGATCTTGATGGGAACGTTACAGAATCGCAGCTCTACGATGTGTTTAGTCAAGCTGGTCAGGTTGTGTCCGTTAGGGTTTGTAGGGATTTGACCAGCCGGCGATCACTTGGTTATGGTTATGTCAATTTTAACTCGGCACCAGAAGGTTAGTTGTTTGACGTGCTTGTTGCTCGGAAAGTCATCATCTTTTGTTGGAAGTCTCTTAAAAAATCTTTCTTTTGGTTTGTCGATAGATTTGGTGAAATTTTGTATGCATAAATAGGTGATATTTCTGGGATAGATTAGCTGGACCATGCGAACATTCCTGGTTGAACATTTGGGATTTGGCCTGCCGGTCTTGGAAATCGTTTTCTTAATAAATGACATTTGCCGAAGAGTAAATTGATTTTATTAATTAGCTTATTCAAGCATCCTACTGTATAATTGAGGGCTTCATAATTCTTAGCACCTTGCTCCTGAATTTTTCGTCTAAATTGTGGTTAGTTATATTGATTTCAATTGCTGGTGAGTACACCATGTTGCTTTAGTGAAGTTTGAAACCTAAATAGGAAATTGAAGAATGGAATCGATAGAGGGGAAAAGACACATTCTCGTACTCCTTGATGAGCAAACATGTGCCAGTGTCATTTGTTTGGTCACTCTTAATGCAGTTATGCTGTAAAAATGTCATGCATATTAGTTTTAATCTTTGCAAGTAGTGATGGGATTGCACATTGACACTCCTCAATTGATCTTTGTTCATTTGTACTAATTCATTGGCCCCAGAGAAAATCGTTTGTCATATTAAAAATCCTTGTGAATTCTCTCAAGGATAGTTGCTTCCTTACCATTTGTCAAAAAATCCTTGTTTCATCTAATATAATGTGATAGAATAAAGTTCTATTACTGCATATCCAGTTGTTGGTCTTGATAAGTTCAGGATTTGTGTTGCATATCCAGTTGTTCTGCGCTTTCTATGATCTGAAAAGATGATCATGAAAGACACTTGCCAGTTGGATGGCTTTGTTGTGACCATGCCATGAGTTAATGTGTGCTTATTGTGATTCATGAACTAGAGGCAATGCTATGCAATTTATTTATTTATTTGTTGTGAAACTGATATCTAATTTATTATGAATGTTGTAGAATTGGGAATTTGGGTATAGGAGAAAGAAGGTTAGAGGATTGAAGAAGAAGTAGAAGAGAGTAGAGAGAGAGAGAGAGAGTAATCCGAATATGCTCTTAGCTTTCATTGACATTGTAAAACTGTCAAATACAATGGGATTAGGCACTTATTTATAGACTAGAGTGACTTAATGACCAAGCTAAGATATAACTAACGATGAACTAACTAACTAATGGATGTATTCCCCAACAACCCCTAACTAACTTTTAACTTTTATTATATTTACATATTAGAAAAATGATCCTATAGTAATTGCGCTATAGATGTGGGAGCCGTGACTTTAGAAGAATGGCATAGCTGACATTCTTAATGCAATATAATTCTTCCTCATGTGGTTGTTGATAGCATGGCTTTTAGTCTAGGCATATAGGGAAAGCTAGACAGGAAAATTTTGTTAGGTTGTAGAGGTCATGAATGTCTAAGGTATCTCCAGGAGTCTTGGACCAACACTAAGTACTCCTAACTTAGTTTCTTACTGTCTTATGGACATCTAAGCATGCTGCTAACTGCTCCATTATTTATGATTCAGGAATGGGTTTAGCAGTATATTTATTTATTTTTGCAGTCTGGTGAAGTAGGGTCAGTGCTTTTCTATTGTAGATTCTTTTCATGAACATACGCTCTTCTATAACTTTAACCCGAAATGAATCCATCATTGTGTATCATAGTGCATTAGATACATGGCTGCTGTATTGTATTCTGTAAACTCATAAAGTAGGACTGGTGCATGTGTTATGATTATTGTGTAGTTTAATTTTCCATTTGGGTTTGATCTTATTGGTCACCAACATTCCCCGGATAACCCTTGAGATTGTTATCTACTTATTAGCAGTTTGCTTGATCTTAGTTTAGACAAGTTAATTATGGTTGCTGTTTAAATTGTGATAAACTCAAATTTTGAATGTTTATTTATGTTTAATTTTGCTGTGAGGCTGTATATAAATTTTAAATAAACATTTCTTTTAAAAGTTTGATAAAATCTAATTTTGATGTTTAACTCAGTTTAATCCTGCTGTGAAGCTGTTTATAATTTTTATGTAGACATTTCTTTGACATCACTTGTCTACAGCTGCCAGAGCAATTGATGCGCTGAACTTCGCTCCTCTGAATAACAAGCCCATCCGTATTATGTATTCACATCGTGATCCTAGCATTCGAAGAAGTGGGGCTGGAAATATATTTATTAAGGTATGCATGTTTTGCCTTCTTTTTCCCCACTTTTCTCCGGTCTTAGAATCCTGAAGTGGTAATTTGTCTAATGATGTCATGCTGGGTTCTGACTTTGTCAATGCTTTTGTCTGTTTTTGCTGGGTCACTGCAGAATCTGGACAAGGCAATCGACCACAAAGCTTTGCTTGATACCTTTTCTGCATTTGGGAATATCCTTTCCTGCAAAGTAGCTACAGATCCATCTGGCCAGTCAAAGGGATATGGCTTTGTGCAATTTGATAATGAGGAATCTGCTCAAAAGGCCATAGAGAAGCTGAACGGCATGCTGCTGAATGATAAACAGGTGTATGTGGGACCCTTTCTTCGCAAGCAAGAGAGAGAGAGTGCTGTTGACAAAACAAAATTTAACAACGTTTTTGTAAAGAATTTATCTGAGACAACCACTGACGAAGATTTAAAGACAATTTTTGGTGAATTCGGAACAATCACAAGTGCTGTAGTTATGAGAGATGCGGATGGGAAATCAAAGTGCTTTGGATTTGTGAACTTTGAGAATGCTGATGATGCTGCTAGGGCCGTTGATTCTCTTAGTGGGAAGAAAATTGATGACAAGGAATGGTATGTAGGAAAGGCTCAGAAGAAATCGGAGAGGGAGCTTGAATTGAAACTTCGATTTGAGCAGACCATGAAAGAAGCCGCAGATAAATATCAAGGGGCTAACTTGTATGTTAAAAATTTAGATGATAGCATTGGTGACGATAAGCTTAGGGAGCTCTTCTCTCCATTTGGTAACATCACCTCATGCAAGGTATGCAAAGTCTGTTTTGGTTTCACACTAACTGTTGACCTGTAGAGTCACTAAAAGTTCTCTTTTTGTCTTGATAGGTTATGAGAGACCCCAATGGGGTAAGCCGAGGATCAGGGTTTGTGGCATTCACGACTCCTGAAGAGGCTTCAAGAGCTGTAAGTCAAGAGAATATTTTCTGTATTGAAGGTGATTTCCTTGGTGGTTAGAAAATGGCTGTAAATTTTCCCCCATTTTGTAGCTTTTGGAGATGAATGGGAAAATGGTAATAAGCAAGCCTCTATATGTTGCTTTAGCTCAACGTAAAGAAGATAGAAGAGCTAGACTGCAGGTATGTGTTGTTTGAATTTGAAGTTATTTTTCATGTCATTCATCCTTAGGTATGAAATGTTGAATCTTCTATATTCATTTGAAATGTGCAGAAATGCATTCTTAACTTCCTAAGTTAGGTTCTGTCACTTTCTCAGTTAATCCCATTGCTATCATAGTACAAATGTTATTTTTTCCAGCTTAACCGTAGGATTTGTGTATAGATTAGAAGAATGGTGGTTTGTTGGGTTTTTCTTACCTGCCTCGTATATATTCCTGATGGAAAATCCTTGTAGTCTATGATCTGGGATAAGAAACTTGAATTATGATGGGTTAGATCTTATTGCATGATCAATGTGATGATATAGATGTATTGAGGTTTGGTATTGTACATGGTTCCTGAATATGCCGCCCGTGACTACTGACTATCAATTTATATATTCTGGTCTCATCTTGTTTGTTCAGGCTCAGTTTGCGCAAATGCGGCCTGTTGCAATGGCACCATCTGTAGCTCCCCGGGTGCCTATGTACCCCTCTGGTGGTCCAGGTATGGGACAACAAATATTTTATGGTCAAGGCCCTCCTGCTATCATTCCTTCCCAGGTAATTTATTTTTAACTGTTTCTCTACCTACACTTCAACATGGTCACAACTCAACTTTGGAATTTTCTACTCCTACTATTCATCTTATTTTTATTTGATATCACTCTTCTTATTGTTTTCTAATTGCTGCTATTCATCTTATTTATCATCGTTTTGAACCTGTCTTGCCTGGCTATTGGATCAGCCTGGATTTGGGTATCAACAACAACTCGTACCTGGAATGAGGCCTGGAGGAGGTCCTATGCCAAATTTCTTTGTGCCAATGGTTCAGCAAGGGCAGCAGGGCCAGCGTCCAGGTGGAAGACGCGCAGGGGCAGTCCAGCAGAACCAGCAGCCTGTTCCACTAATGCAGCAGCAGGTCAGTATATTAATATAGTTTCATCATGTATTTGTATTCTTGCGTGCAAAACAACTGTCCAGTTACTGTTAGAGACGTTGCCTCATAGTTTTTGGGAATGACAGATGCTTCCAAGGGGGCGTGTGTACCGATATCCTCCCGGTAGGGGTCTGCCCGATGCTCCCATGCCTGGGGTTGCTGGAGGCATGTTTTCTGTCCCCTATGATGTCGGTGGAATGCCAATTCGTGATGCAGCTCTGCCCCAGCAAATACCTATAGGGACTCTGGCTTCTGCCCTGGCAAATGCTTCTCCAGAGCAACAGAGGACGGTAGGCATTCTCCTTTGAGTTATTCTTTATGATATTACTGTATATTTAGGTGTGCCCCAGATTGATTAGTTAGAGTTAAGCTCTGACCCATTTATGCCATTGACTGTTTGCAGATGCTGGGCGAGAGCCTCTACCCTCTTGTGGAACAGTTGGAGCCTGAAAATGCGGCAAAAGTGACAGGCATGCTTCTGGAGATGGACCAGCCTGAGGTTCTGCACTTGCTTGAATCACCCGAGGCTTTGAAATCAAAGGTGGCTGAGGCAATGGATGTTCTGAGGAATGTTGCTCAGCAGCAGCAAGCTGGTGGAGCCGTGGATCAATTGGCCGCATTATCACTTAATGACAATCTTGTTTCTTGAGAGAGTTTCGTGTTTTTGATAAAACTCTGCAACAATTGGATTGTTATTGTAGGTCTGGCGTTGACTCTGTTTTCAGGTTGAGTTTGTTTGATTGTAGTGGATACTGCTTGCTTTCGGTCTGTTATCATATCCACCATCTTCCTTGGGTTGAATGATCACTCTTAACCATTTCATTTATGCTTTATAATGTTATGCCTTATGATTGCTTGGACTCATGATTACGGTCCGTTTGGCCTATTAAGTTGATATTTTTGGCGAGCTAGGCTTTGTAGATATGAATGCAGCAGTCATCGAAACAAGAGGCAACGCAACTTGGTTGGGAATGGCGTTGTCTTCTAACAATTCTGATGGATATGTAGGCTCGATTTCAAGTCAGTGAATGTATAATTGTAAAATGATTGTGTATTCATTATTGGATTAAGATGCTTCAGCATTTTAAAATATTTTGAGGTGCAATCAGCATTCTTAAATGTTTTAGGGTGCACATTTGTCCGTAATATGTTAAAAATAGATCAACGTCACCGCACAACTAACAGCTCCCAACTGCCATTTGCCTTCCTGAGAGAGAGCTTTCATCAACCACAAAATTAGCCTCTCCGTTCCCTCCCTCGGACCCATCCAAAAAGTTGATTCACCGAGCAAGCAGCCTCTAGGCATACAAACACCCTCCTCTTTACTACTGATTTCATGTCTGTTTGAGTTAGCGTTTAAGCATGTTTACATAAGTCGAAACTAAACTCCCGCATATTTATCTCATACATCTAATCTTCCTCTTGCTTTTGTATTTGTGATGATAATTCCTTTCTCTCAATTTCTTTCTTGCGGTTCCCCTCAGCAATGCTTTCAGCCTTTCAACTTTCTTTCATGGGGCTCTCTCTATCTATGTATCTATCTCTTTTCTTCTCTCGCTTCCAACCCCAAATCTCGTCTTTAGAAGGTGCAGTCGAGAGGCACATAGATGCAATAATCACAAAACTGAGAGTTAATCCGCCGAGCACCCTCCTCCCAAATGGGCCCCAGGTCTGAGAGAAGAATTTTCCCACAAACGGCTCCGTTGGCGGTGACCTGCGGTCATGGTGGCCAAGGAGGAGGGTCAGATACTCGGAGGAGGGGAGAATACTTTTGTTGTTGAGATGGGATGGAAGCTTTACCCAAGGGAGGGGAAACAGAGTTTGTCGGCAGTTAGTTGAGAGGTGCTATTGATGAATTTTTAATGTTAGGGGCAAAATAGCACGCAAAATATTTTAGGGTGCCAATTCTCACAAAATATTTCACATACTAAATGCACCTTAACCCTTTATTATTATTGTTATTTGTGAAAGAAGAAATAGAAGTCCAGAAATTTCTGAAGTAAGAAAAAATTCCCCAGATAAAATAGCATATAATGATTAATTTCCCTAAAACATATTTTACAAAAAAATAAAAATAAAATCTAACTGTAGGCGCGACTCTAGGCCTCTAGCCAAGACCATTTATGTGCTTTCTGAAAATGTGGAGGGACTTTCCTACACAAATGCAAAACCATTTATGTGAAGAGTTAAACGGTGCCATGGATATAGTGTATACATCTATCAAGCCCAGATGTCTTACACCACTGATTCTAAAATTAAAACTAAAACAATTGCCCTTTGGCCTAAAATACAATTTACTCAGTCACCCTGTCGATTTGCATGCCGCAGACGTAGTCCAACATCTGCTTCACGATCATGTGGTATCAAAACAGTGCCCAGTGAATTAGCGCTCTCTGTAACTGCGCAAGTTGCTGCTTCGTTTGCCTTGTCAACTTCTTCCCCGTAGTTATGCAGCCGACGACCGATCAAATAACGATCATCACGTATTGAGTTATGGAGGTTTGTGAACCAGACATGGAATCGCTTGGCACAGAAGCACAAAAGGCTGACAGAGAGGCATCCCAACCAGGCAAATCGATATACAGCAGAGTTGACCACCAATGGGTACCCTAACACTGGAAACACTCCTCTGGCTAAAACATACGGCACACATAATGCTGTCAACAGTTTCATTATGATCGGAAGCACAATCTCCCTTAAGACCCATAGCCCTTGCAACCTGGAGAAACCATCCTCCCTCACCCTCTCAAATTTTACTCGCCAGCTTTCATCCATGAGCGGCATCATGTGGTCCAACATAACCTATGTGAAAATCAAGGCACCCCAAAAAAAAG
The DNA here is from genome assembly GCA_963242795.1 of Inga leiocalycina. Classification (NCBI taxonomy): domain Eukaryota; kingdom Viridiplantae; phylum Streptophyta; class Magnoliopsida; order Fabales; family Fabaceae; genus Inga; species Inga leiocalycina. The sequence goes on along the minus strand of OY725320.1, from coordinate 29,277,018 downwards.
GGAATGGGAAGTCAGTCAACCAGCCAATATATAAAATGAGAAAAAGCCAATTTCACTCCAGACGGGTCAATAAAAACCAACCAGGATGACATCCTGGAACATATATTCTAAGGAAAAGATTCCATGTAGTCCAACTTTTCATAACTAGTTTAATGAAACATAGTTCACATCCTACAAGAAAATGATGGCCAAACAGTAGACATCAAGAAGGTATATCCTACAATGCGAGATTAGTTACATAGATTGCACAGTCATTCTGTTCTATACTTCATCCAGTCCTTATTATAAGTCATCTATACCACCTCGCCAAAAGGAGGGAGACACAGTTAAGTCTTTAACTTTGCCTGTAAATGACAATAAAATTCCAAATTTGCTCCTACTTAAAAGTTAAAACCATAAATTAAATATGTCAAACGCTGCATCACACTTTAAATGAATTCTTGGAAAGTTGAATGATGAGGCAATCATTGAATAAACTTAATTAATACTCTAGCTAGTGGCTAACATATAGGACCACCCATTCTGTTTAATGTCCTACTAGTTCGATGGCCAAAAATAGCCACGATCAAATTAACTTACCAAAAAATCTCAAGTTTCTATGAATAGCAAGCAGCAAAGACCCCTTAGCCTCAATTACTTGACTTATTTTGTAAAAACCTCTTACTCTGAATTTATGGGGAGGGGAACTTTCATCTGCCGATAATTCATAGACAACATTTCTAGGAGTTTAAAAGTAAACTGATTTTATTTCTAAAAATAATAAAGCAAATTTTCCCGTACTAGAGAAAAACTTACCAATCTAGTCCATATTTTAAGAAAAATAAGCCCTAAGGCCCAGTCTTGATAGAGGAGGAACACTGGACTTTCATCCACCGGAACTCTCATTGGTACAATAACCAAAAGTTCAAAGAGGAGCCCAATGAGCACTGGAATGACAAATATCTGCAAAAAATAAAAAATTAAAAAACGCAAGCACTGATCATTACATTGACACAAACCTAAACAGAAGCAATAGAAAGAAATGTTGTAATAGAAATCGTTACCAGAATCATTCTTACCCATATAGACAAAAGAGCAGAACTCTTGACAACAATCGCACACCACTTGGAAATTTGGCTCCATAAAGTTGAAACCCTCCTCTTCCTAATTTGTTCAATTGAGTATCTGGCTCCAGCAACAGCCGTCCATATGACATAGCTTCCCATGATGAAAGCATATAAATCTATCAAAAGGAAATAAAATTACCAACTCATCCAAAGCTGAGCCCAATGAAAAGAAAATCAACCATCTGCATACCATTGCACTTAATGCCATGAGTGATAGGGAGAAGAGGAATGGCATTAAAAAGTGCCCGCCCAAGTGAAATTGGTACAACTATCAGGGCAGAATTGAACACAAGTAAAGTCATCCAAGCAACCACCAGCAACAGTACAATGCGAAGCACAAAACCATAACTGCGAGAGTCACAGTGAGTATATTGAATCACATGGCTACAAAAAACATCCACAATATAAGAACAAAGAAACTTGATGACCAAAACCAGAAACATCCAAAACATAGGAACACAGAAACAGGCAGCAAAAACTAAAGTTTCTACATATTTCAGAATGCAAAGGCAAAGGACCATAAGGCACCAACCCGAACCCAAAAAAAAAAAATCAGAGACACACCCACTAAGAAAGGGAAAAGATGAAAGAAAGGAAACGAAATAAAGAAACATATCACTCATTCATAAATCAGAATTTTAGGGCTCCAATCACAGGACTCACTCAGAATCAGATTGTTCATCAATTTCAAAGTCATCTCCAACATTCAAGTCTCCCGATCCAAGAAGATCCCTGTTCACTTCATTGCCTGCAAAGGCCACCATTCCCCGATCAGGCATTCCTCCTTGTACAACCTGTAGCCTGTCCTGCCTAGCTGGCTCCCCATTTATATTTTCTTGAGCACCGTTATCATCAGGTCTAGGAAGTAAATAATCGGTTAAACCAAGTGCCCAACCAACTGCTGTAAACCAGTAGCGCAAAAGAGACTTAATAGTTGTCCTCAGTTTAAAATGCTCAATAGCAAATGGGATACAAATCTGAAAGAGGAGCATGTCGGCTGGAATTTCAGTGAATGGATCAGATACCCTACAATGATACACATTGGACGTTAAAAATTGTGACTAAACTTCAATTTAGTCTACACAATCTATTAAAAAAGCCAAGGAGCCAGCTTACAATATGTCAAGTGGGAAAATGGAAGGAGCCATCCGCATGGCAAGTTTAACAGGTAAAAATACAAGCATCACAATTAAACTTCCGTAAACGGCAACAGATAACAGGACCCTACGAGCATGTTTGTGAACAGGGTCATCAATTAAATCACGGAAAGGATTGTAGTTGGGATCGGCAGGATCTCGAAGGAAGTACAGAACTCCATTGCGCAAAACCTACCATTAGCGGTGAACAACGTTAAAACAAAAATATAAATGACACCAGGGCTTTGAGAATATTGTCATGCTACAAAAATATGGAAAAAAAAAAGAGGTACCCCTCTAAGAAGGCTGACGAATATGCTGATTTGTAGCATGTAGGCAATCCCTACAATCCAATGAACCAATGAACTTGCTAGAGGAGAAGCAGAAAAAAACTGAACTCTGTGAGCCATTGTCTTCCCAAACATCCTGATGGTACATACATCCAGCCACCATCCACACATCAACGGAAATACCCCCAATTCAATAACTAGGAGGAAAGCAACCTTAACCATGGTCATCAGATGCCTCATTGCTGCCAAAAACTGCCTGAGTAGAGATGGAATTGTCTCTGCTACAGAAACAATACCATAGATCCTTCCCATTATTAAAGGCTCACCCCTTGTGTATCGAATCAGAGCAACGAAGCCAAAGTAGCAAAAGAGTAGAGTGAGTATGAACATATATCCAATAGCTAGAGTGGTAACATCAGAAAGCCTTGAAGTTCCAAATGACCCCCCTTTCAAGAAATCAGCTGAAACATTGTCACTAATGTTTTTAGACATTTCACTTAATCCACTTGCATTGACTTTCAACATTTCTGCAACCTGGCCTATCAGTCCACTTTCTTGAGCTTCAGATGACAAATTTTTTACTGCAGTTAATGCATTTTTTAAAGTAATATTTGCTAGGGAGAGAGCTGTATCTGTAAGGGGGATGATAGTTGATAATACAGGACCACTAGCAGTTGAAAAGAACCAAGATAGATAATGGAGTACAATGCGGCCCAATGAAAAGGGCACAAAGATCACAGCACCAAGGAAAATCATATTGCTTGCCAGCACCTGCATAGAGAATGGATCATTTAATATTTGAATAAGAAAGTGCATAAAAGCAACTTTACAATATTTCCTAACTGCGTTAATAGAATCAAGACACAAATTGCAATATTAAAGAAACTGTAGTGTGAATAGAATGAATAATTAAAATAAGGAAAACCAATAATAGAAAGAGAACTAGTCATGCTTTGCTTCATAATGAAAGCCGAACCCAAAATCGATGTTTAGCAAGATTGAAACCAAAACCCCACAATGGTCTCTTAAATAAGTCACATTAATGCTATGAACGGCACTAATTAACATGTTAGAATAAAATAACACAATAAGTGGTCAAAGTAGCAATGGAATTGTTGTCATGGCTTGCACCACTTCCATCCACATGAATGAGGATGGTCTTAAACCCACAATGTATTCATTACTCCTGCAAGACCTGCTTCCATCCTAAAGTTGAAAGGCAAGTGAGGAAAACTAGCACCAACTCAGGATCAGTTACACTTTCTAAGAAATGTGGTTGAGCATGGTAAGGATATAGTATTTTTCTGGGTTTAAATTGTCCAGATCAGCAAGCCCTTTTCATTTAAAGAAAATAATAAACAATAAAATACAAAGGGGAAAAAGACACTTACAGTAAAGGCGTTTTCAACCAGATGGAAAACTGGACCCTGCATGCCCACAAGTTCATCAAAGGGCACATCCTCAGCACCATCAGCATCATCCAAACCATCAAACATTTGCTCCACATGAGCCTCAAGACGCTGTGCTTGCATCTCCCACCGTGCTGCAACATTCTCTGCATTCCTTCTAGGAGCTTGAGCTGCTCCAACAATGCCTTGAACTCCACCAGCATCCTCAACATTTCCATCACCACCAACATTGCGATTAGCTTGTCCAGCAGGCCTTCTGGCAATTCGAGCCCCATTTCTGTCCACTTCATCTTCTCTGTCAACATCCTGCCCCCCAATTTCTCGTAAATGCCTAAAGTAATCCCTCAAAGAAGTGACCCCAAGAAAAATGAACACAATGCTTGCAGAGAGTAGGAAACCATGTAGACAATCAGTCAGAATAACCGCAGTAGATAAATGACTTAAGAATAACCTCTGGGCTTCACCAAAGCTCCTCACAAAAGCTAATCGCCATATCCAAAATGTGATGAAAGGTATAATAAGGAGCCACACGGATAGCACAAAACTCAGGCGCAAAAAGAATTGCAGAACATGGCATGCTTTCATAGCCATTCCAACTATGAATTCTTGAAAAGGTAGCCTAGCCGGAGCATTTGCAGCATAAACAGGAGAGAATGAAAAGGCATGTTTGCAAACCTGCAGCAAATGAGAAGTGCATTCATGAATAATACACGAACAAGAAAAGAAAGGACGATCTCAAATATAGTGCATGCATAAGGATTCGGTTTTAAGAATGTTCGGTGTGGGTGCAACGCAATGCCCACAACCCAGCATAGCACATGTATCATTTTTCCAGTCGTATCCTTTGTCAGGCATGTAGGTCTTCAACTTACTCTTTCAGCTCCAGCAGTTGTTCTTCCTTTTTTTTTATTATTATTTTGGTTATAATCATTGACATCTTGCGCTGCTTACAAAAATATGTTTGGACTTGGTGACTGACAAGTCTAAGGTAACAAGGTTAAACGTAAATCAGGCTGCTCATAAATATTCATCACGAGACGACAGACATGATTTCAAGGGGAATGTTTAACTTCGTTCATCACATATAGGCCAAACGCCACACACACACAATATTGCTAGCAAAAGAACTGCTACCCTAATAAATAAGCACCAGCTCTGTAAGGAAACGCCCACACCAGCTAAATAAAACATGGATCAGAAATTCAATAACACGGCATGATAAAACCAACAGATTCAATTGATGCGTACGTTGATCTATGCTCAAAATCCCAACAAACAACCTAATCAGCAACCCATGGATAAATTGCAATAAAAGTTGAATAATCTACAAAGGAGACGGGTTGGGACAAACCTCGCATTGACGAGCGTTGCTATGATTAAGCCACTGAAGGAGACAATCTTGATGCACAAACTTGATGCTCCCGCTACAGGCGCACGGGTATCTAAGAGGATTTTCAGCATCACCAGGGTTCCGGCATATCCGACAGACGTCTTCTTCCTCCTCGTCTTCATCGTCGTACTTGGCTGACGTAGACGCGTTCGCTTCGTTCTCCTTTTCCTTCAAACCATGTGGTGACGAGGAAGAGGAGCGAGAAGAAGATAATGAAGAAGGAGAGCAGTTTACAGGGCTCTCGGCAGCTTTTGCGCTATCATCGTTGGGAGGCGGCGGTTCATGATCGATCTCCATGGTTGGGAGTACTACTAGGTAGCGCGTTAAACCCTACCTGCCGGTGACCGGCGGAGACTCGCCGAATCAAGGACCGTGTCCTGGTGAATGGCTGAATGCCGAGGAAGGTAGAGATAGAGAAGATATATGTTTGCTGGTCGGAAATGGCGTCACAATTTTAAGGTTCCGAGTTTGCCCCTATCATGTGATTAATATATCCAGTATACCTTTTTTGGTCGGTGATGTTCGTGGATAAATCGGCTGCACGGAACCGTGTAGGAAACAAACAACATGGACGTTATTGATAATTATATTCAAAAAAAAAATATATGTATATTATATTATAAAGTAAAATTCATAATAAATGACATTGTTATGTTTTTTAATGAGACTTTCTAAGTTTTCAGCAGTCGGGTTTGGCTCAGTTACCAATTTAGCTGCTCAAATATAATTTTTATCAATTAACTTCCTAAGGTTTAATTTATACACAATTTTATATTCTTATTTATTTTTAATAAATCAACAATTTTTTCCATAATTCATGAAAATGTTGTCATATTTAGGTTAATGGTTAGAATACATGTGCTTTTATGATTATACATGTTCAAACCAAAAGGATCAATTGTGTGTGGATATAAAACTTTAGGAATTTAATCGATAAAAATTAAACACTAGATTGTAAATTGATATAATTGAGACAAATTTGAGCAACTAATGGTTTTATTTTTAATAAAAAGATAAAAAAATACCGTTTGAACTTCAAAATTTTAAATCAGTGAATTCCTACTAAAATGAGTTGTCAATTGTTATACTCTTATAGTTAATACCTTTATTCTTGTAGTTAGTGTGTGTTCGGCAATATATTCAAAATCTAGGTTTGTTAACGAACATTTAAAATTTTTCCAAGAGGTTTGAGATCAAAACCGTTTTGATCTCAAATCTAGGTTTTGAAATCAAAACCTAGGTTCTGGGAAAAGCTATTTTTATATTTTTTTTTCCTTTTGTGTGGGTCTCGCTCTCTCTCTCTCTCTCTTATTGGTCCTTCTTCCTTATGTGGGCCCCCCTCTCTCATTATGTGGGCCCCACATCACAAAAAAAACTATTCTAACCGAAACACTTAAATACTCTCATTTCCTTGAAATCACTATTCTCCTCAAAATCTATTCTCCAGAAGCTATTTTCACTTTTTCTCTAGAAGTTATTCTCCAAAAACTAATCCGAACACACCCTTAATAAAGCTGATTTGGTATTTTGAAGATCAAGTAGCATTTTCTTATCTTTTTTCCTTCATTTTTTTTCTTTCACTCGGTAATATTTTGTTGAATTTATTGTTTTAAATATTCTTGCAAGTGTCTAATCAATACATAATGTGAAACTTTTAAGTATGATTCATTCCTTACTTTGAAGAATTTATAGAACGTACACTAGTTATATGAAAAATTAAATCCATTGTACTAGCTTTATTTATCTTTTTATAAAATGTGGCTTATTATAATTATAGGCCCTCTCTGATTCGTAGGATGGATTGGGTGTGAGATTGAAATTGAGAGTATGATCGGGACTATTACATTATGTTTGGTATCAAGTAATATTTTATAGGAATACTCTCATTAATTTTATTTTATATCTACCATAAATTATGAAAGTACAATAATATCCTTATCGAACCCTAAAACTCGTCACCCCATCTAGTTGTTCCAGCATTTAAGTAGTTTAGTATTATTTTTAGATATTTTTTAACCTTTATTGTTAGATTTTGGTTTTTTAATTAACTTGCAAAATGATGGATTGATGGTGTCATAAAAAAATGCAGGGAATCCAAAATTTGCATAGAAAAACAAAAATACTTTTATATTTGATGATATTTGGTATAGATAATGAGTATGTTTGTTTGAGCGATTCGATTGCTTATAAGTTGCTTTTTAATAGTGATTTACGGTATACGAAGTAAGTATGTGAGAGGAGTTGTGTCTCGATTTACATAAAAAGCAACTTATAAGTTTTTTTAAGTTGAAACAAACATGCTTAATATCTAACCCTATATATTCAAGTATAGTCATAATATCTTATATTTGTATTTCTAGTATAGATATGATATGAGTAAATATTAATATATGATATATCCATATCATATGTCAACAATATTTAATAGGCAACTTTGAGGTTCCAAATACGTGAAAAATTGAATATTGAGAAAAGCCTATTGAGTAAGAATAAAAAAACATATTTCTTAATTTACAGAGAATCAAATACGTGACTGAGATTCCTAAGGATTATTCAACAAACTAAATGAGAAAAGGTTGATTCAGTTGGTAAAAGGGTTAATTCAACCATAAGGTTGTGGATTCAAACCTCATTGATGTGAGGATCATATTGGTGGCCGATCTATAAATACCTGTGCAAGCATGCACTGAACCCGGAGGCATGCCTTGGTCCTGATGATCTCCAGGACCCAACTCACCTAAACTTTTTTCTTATATAAAAAGGCAAATTCATAAAAAGCGAAGATTGTAAATTGCAATCTACACTGTGCAAAATTGCATGTCAACTTAGATGAAGAAAATATTAGAAAGGGGGGGGGTGATAATGGTTGCTATTGGCAAAAACTGGAGATTGGAAAGGAAACAGAAGATGACTGGAGATGGAGAAGGCGATCGGAGATGGGGAAGAAGACAAGCATGGAGAAGTGGGAGAGATTGAGTAGTAATGCGAGAAATAAAATTAGGACAATTCGGTCTAAAAATTACCAAGGTATTAAAACTCGGACCGGTCATTGAACCAGTCGGGGTACTGGGTTAAGGGTCAGTGGGTCAAACCGGGACCAAACTGGTGAAAAATTGAAAATTTTAGACTTATAGTATGAAATTCTAAAGGAAATTTTTTTTTTAAACACCAACCCGGACCGGACTGGGAACCGGACCGGTTTACCGGCCGGTTCGCCGGTTACCGGGCCTGACCGGCCGGTCCGGTCCGGGTTTCACATCCCTGAAAATTACTATAAGTAGGGACAATTTTGTCCCAAAATATTCCAATCCCAGCACTACTTCATCAATACTACGGGAGGTGGGTTTATAGCAATCTCACTTTTGTGATACTTCTGATCCCTGGTTATCCCCAGCTCCTCATGCTAAATAATACAATTTGGCCAAATCCTAATCCTACCTTCAATGCTTCATACCAAACAAGGCCATAGAGTTTAATACTACTTCCCTTTATTAGCCAAAAAAAAAAAACTTCTTCCCATTCACTTGCAAACAAAAAATACTACTTCTTGTATCTAATATAAGAGCTAGTATAAGGGTGGATTTGATACCCAATAAAAGACCTCAATTCAGTTGATTCTCGCATATTTATTACTTCCTCCAATTCTTAATATAAGAGCTAGTTTGTGGTTGGATTTAGTCATACATAATACATCAATCCACTTTATCTCTCATATTTATCATTTTTACTCTAAAGCATGTCTATTGATTTGCATATGTTAAGGGGGTTTACATCAATAGGTAGCACAAATGATTTAAGATGGTATTTAGGAAAAACTAATACACATTTTTTACAAGTAATTTAACTAATTTCTTTAATTTACTCAAATTAGTTAAGCAGACAGTATATTAAAAATTGTAGGTAGTAATATTTTTTTACATTGTCCCCATTTATTGCATATAGTAATGCCCCGTTTGGTATACTGAAAGTGGATGTGGAGAATTGGAAGTGGATTCCACAAGTTGTGTTGTTTGGTTGGTGGGAACCCACTTCCAATTGGAAGTCACTTCTATAAAAAATGATGGAACTGAGGGCTCGTTTGGTACGCTGGAATTGATTTTGATGGAAATGGATATGGAGATGAAATGAAAAATGATATGGAAATGAAATTTAAAAGTGTGTTTGGTATATCATGGAAATAAGATATAATTTTTTAATTAAAATATTCATTGATTATGTTAAAAGTCCACAATACCCTTCATAATTTTTAATCCTAACTTCAACCCAAGGACCCATCTTGTTCTATCGCGGGATCGTGTTCGGCCATTTCATCGCCACGACAAGCTCGCAAAGAATCAAGCTCGTGGGCACAGAATCAAGCTCCCACATAGATCGAGCTTGTCGCCGTCAAGCTTGTGACATACTTGTTCAATCGAGACGAGTGAGGGTTTAGAATCAAGCTTGCACAGAGATCGAGCTCGTGGCTGTCGCGAATCAATTGTGCCCTCGCTGAAGTTTCTGCCGCACATGGGTTATCACGCGGTGGCGGGGGTGAAGCCTTTCGACTAGAAAGAGGAAGGGGTGTGAAAATGGTGGATGATTGCAACCCAGATCTGAAGTGAAGAGGTCGATGTTGTCGCCGCCGATGAGTGTGCATGGTCACTGTTTGTCACCGCCGCCATGAGTGAGCAAAGGTGGCCGTCGGTGAGTGAGCAAGTTGAGGACATTTCAGTCCAAAATTTTGGGCTCTATGGAACCATCTCATTTCCATGGGTCTTAGCATGGAAATCAATTTAGCCTATTTTGGTGGAATTGATTTCCATGTGGAAATCAATTCAAGCAAACCAAACAAACCTTTATCATGGATTTTAATTCCATTTCCATTTCCATCTCTCTAATTCCAGCATACCAAACGGGACCTAAGTTCCATACCCCACCCCTGCCCCCTAGGAATTGATCATACTTCTATGGAACTCATTTTATTTTCCTCTTTTACCCTCAAAGCTTTCAACCCCACAATCTTCCAACTTCTAGTTTCTCTGGCGACCTTCATCATTTGTGACATCAACTGCGCACCCCCTAAACCCACTTCAAGCGTAACATTCAAGTTTATAGGTTCTCCGATTCCGATTTCATATCAAGTAGACTTCAAGACCCCAAGTTCAATCTTCAGATGAAACGGTCCCCCTCCACACTCATGTGACTGTACTGGCGACCCTCCCCTCCTCTCTCCTGAATCTCACTTTCACCCTATACTTCATCACCACTCTTCCTCAACTTCTTTGGCTTCCTTTCTCTCCTCAAGTGCACCGAAGACGATTCCTAAAGCTCTTCACACAATCTCTGCTCTGTTCCATTCATCAATCTGCTTTGTTTTTGCTATTTATTGCTCCATCTTTGCATCATTGATAGATTGGGGTTGAAGACGATAGTTACGATAGTTTAATCTTTGTTTTGAGTTTGATTTTTCTTAGATTAATTGTTGTTAGGTTTATTTTGTGATTTAGATTCTGGATGAATTTATAATTCATGGTCGAAGTTCAAATCCTGGAGGTGGGATGTTGAATAAGGCATGAATAGAGGAAGAGGTTGACTTCTTTTAAGATGGGGTATTTTAGTATTTTTATATAATAAATACATATAGAAATTAAAAATAACACTACATTTCCATGGACATATAAAACACACTTTAAAACTCGCTTTCACCCATTATGTTGAAACCCGTACCAGATTGGCCGGTCCGGCCTGGGAATTGGCGAATCAGGCATGAAACCGGTCCTGTTCACGATTCAGTAATTTTTTTATTTTTTATTTTAAAAATCAGTTTTTTTAAATCTTTCTTTAGAATTTCATATTAATAAGCCTAAAATATTCAATTTCTCACCAGTTTGGCCTAGGATTAGCTTTAGTTTGACTCCAGTCTAACCCACTGACCCTTGACCTAGTACTCCGATCAGTCCTATGACTAGTTCGGGTTTTAGAACCTTGCTTCAACCCAATTCCACTTCCAATTTTATCAAAAACTCTATTACGATACCAATAGTTTCAATGTAAATGATTTAAGAGGGTATTTCAAGAAAACCAATAAATATTTTTGACAAATAATTGATTTTCTTAATTAAGAACCTGATGAAGGGCCCCACGTCCCTGTTTTGAGTCTTCCTCTATTTTTAGATTGGGCTCGGGTGTATGGGCATATTCAGAGATTTCATAAACACTCTCGATTAATGGGACTGCTTTTGGGCTGTCCAAGTTAGTTCTTGCCTGGGTCTTTTTTATGATAATCATTGATTTCTTGCACCAAAAACATGTAATCATTGGTTTCAACTCACCCTTACAAAAATTCTTCTCCTCCAAAAAAAAAAAAAAGCAAACAAAGTTCTCATCCATTTCCATATAATAAAGGCAAACAAAAATTCTCCTCTCTCAGATAATATGCATAGAACAATCGTACATCATTTGAAAATGCCAGTCTATTAGTAAAGAGGGTCCATTTAATTTGAAAAACCTTGCTTCTCTTTTCATTTTTGAAGTCTCCATAGTATACTCTTGTCTAGCATCATCGTTTTGATTCTTGCTTATTGCATGGTAAAACTTATATACGGAGTGATTAATTTAAGGAAAATCATTCCTAAATCCCAAACAAGTAAGATATTATCAGAAAGGTCTCTAGAGGTTATAAAACACATTTAACAAGTTGTGAATAATATGCTTTTAGGATTGTAACCAGAGACCTTTCTGATAATATTTTGTTTGTTTAGGACCTATGAGTGATTTTCCCTTTAATTTATTGATGAAGATCTTTTCAATAATAGGTTGGTAATTAAGGAGGAAACTAATCACAGGTTTTCCAAAGTAAAAAGTATCATTTCATTATGGTCTCTCATCATTTTAATAAAGCTGATTTCTAGCAATTTCTAGCAAGGTGATGGTGTGGGGTCACATTTCCGGAATAAACGTTAGAAAGAAAGATCTTAACATGAATATCATTATATGGAAAAATCATTATATATGTCCTTGATGAGTGGTTTACAATGTAAGAGCTGAATTTTTTTTTTCCCATTTACTTTAATTTTGTTCCTCCAAATATATTATCCCTCTCTTTCTTTTCCTCTTTTTTATTTTTAATCTCTTGAGTGTGCTAGCTTTCGGTGACACTCACCAAGAAAAAGAAGGGAAAGGTAAAGCATTTGTGACAATCTTTAGTGTTCCGTAAGATCTGTAACGATTAAAGGTGAGATGCTGATTAATATTATATGATTAAAAGCTAAAGAAACGTTGCAACGTGTAACTATCAGCTCCTTGCAATTCTAATTCTTTTCTTTTCTTTTCTTCTTTAGCCAAAATGCTACTAATTCTTCCGAGTATTGTGATTATATGGATCCTTAGACCAATATATATCATATTGGGTAAATGATCAACTTGTGGTTTAGACCAAACAAAAAGGAAATTTTTTGTCCTATAAGCAAAGAAACTCCTTTATTTACCATCAGGACAAAATATTAGACTCACGTTGGAAAGTACAATTACACGAACCATCATTAATTCTTAGCTTATAACGCAATCCATGCTTCATCATCTTGTCCCCCAGGGAGAGCATTAAAGTAGCTTTTCTTGAGCCATGCTTGGGAAATCTTGCATTATATATATAATATTATAATGCATATATGTATATGGAGAGGAAAGATGCTCAATCTTTGTGGTTTTTGAATAGTCACAACTCACAAATACTTGGTGTGCATGATTGCTACGCTATGCTGAAACCCCATTTTTTGATGCTATTATCTGACCTTTGGTATCCTATTGCTAAGTAAATAAGCAACCAGTTAATTCAGTTTAAGATTTGTAGCTGTCCCTTCCAATATAAATATTTTCTCTAAGGCTCGAATTTGATACCGAAAGAAATCTAATAAAACCTTATATCATATCAACTTTTTGTTAGTGCGTGCAAAAAAAAAAATCACGAGGCCACCTGCACTTTAGCATGAGATTTTTTTTCCTGTACTTTGTGACCTTCTCTTCCATTTCTTTTAATGGGACAATTCATTATATCTATGCGTACCCACATCAGGATTTTAGGTTGTCGGTGGAGGGTAAGCAAAAACAAGCATCCTATGACATTTTCGGTTGGGGCCCTCCTCCTAATTTCTTCTTATCTGATTCCCTTTCTCACTTTTCCTTCACCCTCCAACGTTACTTTCTTCACTCATTCCCACTCTTCCTTCTTCACACCAGAAATAATGGCAGGTTCATGAACCTTGAAACTTCCTCTTTGATTCACTTGAAAGCTGACGCTGTTCAGGTACGAGCTCCTAACTGTAATGGGTTCTCCTAAATATCCTCATCTGTTACTCTGAATAAGAAAAAGCCTTCTGTTTAAGAATTATAACTTCTGTATCTGAGGGTTGTGATAGTTTAAATAGTCACTTACGTGTAAGCGTATGAAGTTCGTGATACTTCTTCTAGTTTTATATATTCTTGTGTCAACCACTATATCTGATATGTGTTTCTAGCTCACTTTATACTGTTACAAGTGCAAGTTATGAAGGCTGAACTTGTAAGATGTTTCAAATGGTTGATAAGAATCACTTTGAGTAACTATTGATGAATTGAAGCATTTTTCAGTTGTTGTTCTTGGATAGTACTGGAAAAACATGAATAAAAAATCATGGCTTTGGAAGAACAAATCTATGGAGAAGACAATCTTTGCACCGGACAAAGTTTCCAATTCTTCAAGCACCATAGAAGCAGAGGTACGAAAAATCCTTAACTTATGAATGGTTTTAAAACTGATTATTGTAAGGTTCACTTATCGAAGAACCTGGTACACTCAGTATCATTTTTTTGAGTTTCGTAAAAGTCTTGCTCCTTTTGAATTCCTTAATACCATCATTTAAGAACAGGGAAACTTCACTTCAATATAGAGATCTTAGATCTGATTTGTAATAATTATATTTTATTAGGTACATGATATTCCAACTGGCAAAAATTCTGGAGTGGAGAGATCATCAAAAAGTCTGAATGAGAAGTTGGCATCAGTCCTCCTTGATCCTCATGATGCAGAGGGTTTCCCTCCAAAACATGAACAGATGTTCCAAGGGAAAATCATAGGTAGCTCATTGTTATGTGTTCTTTTTTTTTTTTCACTCTTTTAATGATTCTACTGGAGGCCATGAAGCATGGACTCACAACAAGAAACAAACTAGGATGTGTTAAATTCAAGAACATATAAAACGTAACACACAAACACACGCATCTATTTATATATATCTTGCCAGTATTATCCCATAGTTTAAGTACCTTGTACAGTCAGTTTCCAGAAGAAAATCCACTAAATAAAAATGGAAAAATTGGTTAAAAGTAACAGTTTGTAAATCTTATTAGCTAGAAGGACCTGAATTTGAACGAGTGCAACTCTTTTTCAGCTGTGTGCAACATAGTTATGTGCAAATGACTTGTACCAGGTCCCTTTGGCCAATACAATTTCCAACCGGTTGCTTTTAACCGACTTTCCCAATAAAAATATATTAAATTGTATTATTCAAATTATTTGTGCATATCAAAAGATCTTAAAATATTTTTAGTGACATCACCATCAAGATGGGATTTGCAGTTTCTCATTCTATTTGTATTTATGGGGATTTTCTCTTCTTTTAGGGACATCAACATTTCAATGTCCATTTTTTATAGTTGGGAGATTTTTTCCTTCTGATATGCTTTTTGCACATGCTAGTGTTTCTGTATTCTGGACATCCAATCTGGTTTGTGGTTTTGGCTGATCAAATCAATCAATTTCTAATCAAATTATAGGTGAAGATAAAGCAACAGAAGAAATGGAGCCCTGTGAAGAGGAAGCAGATGAAGATTTGACTAAAGAAACATCAGCTGAAAGTATGTGTGGCGCTGTACCAGATTTAATGAAAGAGCGTGAGAAGATTCAAAAAGAGTTGGAAGAAAAGTTGCAGGAAAATTGTAAAAAGTTAGCTGACTTAACCGTCGAGAATACTAGTCTAACCAATGCTCTTCTAGCCAAAGAGAAATCCATTGGAGACCTGCTAAATCGTAAACGTCAGACTGATGCAGAATACAGTACACTAGTTGATAGATTAGATTCCACAGTGAAGGAAAATGCTTTCCTCAAATATGAATTTCACATGCTCGAGAAGGAACTTGAGATTCGAAAAGAAGGGATGGAATATAGTCGTCAGTATGCAGAAGCTTCTCATAAACAATATCAAGAAACCATTCAGAAAGTCTCCAAGTTAGAAGTTGAGTGTCAGAGGCTTCGTCTTCTGCTGCAGAAAAGGTCACCCCAGCATGCGATGGTGAATACGAAGAATGAAATTGGAACTATGGGAGGAGATAAAGACATGAGAAGAAGAATAAATCCTACCAGAGATTTGGTTTACAACAAAACTACTAGAGGAAAAAACTCCCCTGAAGTATCCAACAAGAGCTTCAACTTGATGATCAAACGTTTGCAAGATCTGGATGAGGAAAACAAGGCACTCAAAAGGATTCTGACTAAGAAGAACTCTGAACTGGAATGTTCAAGAAATATGTATGCTCAAACAGCTACCAAATTATCACAGGCTGAGATTCTACTCAGAAAGCTATCTCAAGATCACAAGTCCATGGAGCTAGCAAGGTGTTATCCTGTATCAAATGACCTTCCTGTTATATCAAAGTTTGATATTGCTAATGATGATGATGGGGTTAGCTCTTCAGGATCCTGGGCCAATGCACTTATTTCTGAACTGGAACATTTAAGAACTGGAGAGACTAAAGATTGGAAGAACCGTAAAGGCATTGAAGTTTCAGAGATGAATTTGCTGGATGATCTCATTGAGATGGAGAAGCGAGCTATAGTTTCGGTTAATACACCTAAAAGAGAATATTGCTCTGATTTAACTAGTAGAGAGCTAGTGCCACTTGAACAAGAATTTGGCTTCGGTGAGGGGAAACAGGAGACACAATTCAAATTTGCAACTAATGAGAATTCATTTGACTGGCTTCAGATTGTTTTGAAAGCCACCTTAGAGCAGCAGCGTATATCGAAACGAAGTCTCCATGAACTCATCGAGGACATAAGAATTGCTTTGGGTTGTATAACTCCCCCAACTTCATGTAAATCTGATACTGCTCAAAAGTCCAGGGATTCTAATAGTTTCAACAGTGGTACAGAGGAAAAAAGCAACCAATACCTCAAGTCTAATTTGAGAAATTCAATCAGTAAAATTATCAAACTGATTGAAGACATTTCACCTGTGTCATTAATCAGCAACAATTGTCCAGATGATTGCTTGAAGAACCAGAATTCCAGAATACCTCAATCACCAACATCCAAAGAATACTTTGTTCACGTTTTCCAGTGGAAGCTTGCTGACTTGAGTCCACTTCTACATCAACTTGTTCATACCTGTAAGGATTTATTGACTGGAAAAGCTGATCTTGAAGAGTTTGCACAGGAAGTAGCATTTGCTTTGGACTGGAGCATGAATAATTGTGTCAGCCCTAGAAATTCTTCACTTGCAAGGGATAAGATCAAGAGGCATTTTAGTTGTCATGAATCACCAAATGGAAATGAAAATCAGATAGTTGAAGATAAGATGCCTTTCTGTTCAACTTTAGTGGCTTCCCCAGATGATCAGTGTGTGTTCACTAACGAGAAGGATGATCAGAATGATCTCCTTGAAGAAAACAGAAAATTGAAAGATGAGCTGAGGAATACAGGAACTGCAAAAGATAACTTGGAAGCGAAGCTTCAGTTGGTGACTGAGGAGAGGGAGAGTCAGGGTCTGAAGAAACAACTCCAGGAAGCACAAAATACCATTAAAGGACTACAATTGGAATTGGAGACACATAAGGAATCCAATGAAATAATTGTAGATCAGATTGAAAAACAGAAGCTTATAAATGAAGATCTTGATACTCAGTTAACAATATCACATGCCAAGTTAAATGACATCTTTCAGAAATTGTCATCTTTAGAAGTTGAATTGGAGGATAAGAAAAACTCCTGTGAAGAATTGGAAGCAACATGTCTAGAGCTTCAACTCCAGCTAGAAAGGTAATGCATTTTCTGTTCTTATCCCAATCTTTTGTAATTATCTTCTCTTTTCTTTTTTGGATAACAATTCTGATTTTGAGAATATGAAAATTGAACAGTATAGCAAAGAAAGAATCTCCAAAACATGACGGACATGAAGTGGAAAAGATGCATCAAACTGTAAGTTCATTACATCTTGGCGACTACATGATACAATGCTACATTGCCAATGCAATGTTTGATACTCCTTTGGCCCTTAATATGAGACCTAATTAACTAATTTGAGTATGTTAAGGATGTTAGTTGAGTTAGTTAATATGTTATAATTTTTCTAAAACACCCTAATCATATTTATTAACTCCCTCCCTCCCTCTCCTACTTGATTATTGTTAAGGGAATATCAATAGAATTAATTTGGGAAGAAATTGATAAACATGTGCAATAAGTCTTATATTTAGGACCAACATCAACTCCCCAATTAGGTCCTACATTAAGGATTGGAGGAGTATATTGTAATGGGGTCATAGAATAGAACATGGTCGGTGGTAATAGCAATCTCTTGTTTAGCATGCTCCAATGGCTTATCATTTGTTGACATTTTCAATATTACTTCTCAGCTCACCTATGAAGTCAAAACCTTTTTTTTAACCGATGTAGTAAGAACTTATTTAATCAAATCCGAAATCCTTGTGGAAATAATTAGAAAAACAAAATTTCAGGGCTTGGAGATCACAGCAGCTTCATCAAAGTTGGCAGAGTGCCAAGAAACCATATTAAACCTAGGAAAACAACTGAAGGCCCTTGCTTCGTCAAGTGACAGTGCACTTCTTGATAATGTGTTCTTGAAAACCAGTGCTATGGCCAACCCGACTCATGAGAAGAATTTGTTCAAACGGTCCTCTTTGCGCAGTAAAATGCAAGCCGAGGATGATACTAAATCAGGAATCCTTCTGTCTTCCCATACTGAAGAAAATAAAACTACGAGCGGTGTCCAGAAGCCACCCCTCCCTCTTCAGTCTGATAACGGCAATGTTCTCCAAGTTCCCAATGCTCAGGAAACAAATCTAACTTCGGACCAAAATGATAGAAGCAATATTGCTGCAGTTGCTCTGGCTGTGGTGCCGGCTAAAAAACAAGGAGGATTTGGTTTACTGAGAAAGTTGCTGCTAAGAAGGAAGAGAGAGAGAAGTAAAGGAACCCAGTCCTTAGCCAAAGCATGACTCTCTGAAAAGGCAAGAGAATCTGGAGTGATTCTTAGCTATGCTCCTTGCACTTAAGATAGAGCCAAGTAGGGAATAAGCACGTACCAAATTGAGTTAGCGGATTTCAACACACAAATGGTCACTTGGACGAGTTCTTATTACTTCTTGCATCAATCTTTAACCAAGGAGTGTTTCTAAGAATATTTCCCTAGGACTAGGCCCAAGATTTGTGTTTAAAATAATACTTGTCTCTCACTGCAATCAATTATTCTGTTTGCATGTGGGGATTGACTGATTTCAGTATGACGTGAGTTTCACTTTTGTAGGCTGGTGTCTTTGATGATTGGGTTTGGAGATTATTGAAGTTTCTCCCGAGTGAGAGTCATTTGACTGTGTAAATATTGCTGGTGTACATACAAGTTGTATTGAAGATATTTGAGATTAAACTTTGGAATAGGTTATATATATGCATTTCTCTATAACATTTTCAGGACTGATGAGTTACACACACAAAATGCATGCACTGATGAATACACACATAGTTTTCTGTAAATATGCAAAGAACATCCTTCTGCAGAAAAGTACACAAGTAGTTGCTGATGAATTGCTGTACTTGGTAGTACACATATTTCTTCATCATCTTACCTTTTCAAGAAATCTTGAGTCTACAGAAACAATTAACATGAACTTGAGAGAAGTCTCAACAAAGAAACATGGCACTCGAATATTGATTCCTCCATTCCATCTCATAAGAAATAATTAACCATATCACGTTCAAAAAATTGGTGAAATTTAGTTAAAGACGATAAAGATGCAAAAAAAAAAAAAAATGTAATTTTTTTTCCAAAAATAACCACATTTATGTGGTGGAAAGAATGTGTGGGAATCAAATACAATGATATAGATAATTAAATGGAGGTAAAATGGGAAGTCAATAAAAAAAATTTAAGACAATCTCTAACTCTGTGTTTGGTTGGTGATTTTTTTCCTAAATTATGTGAGGATAAACGAGAGTTAAAGATAAAAGATAGGTTAAAGTATACGTTTGGTTCTATATGTTTGCATCAAGTGTCATTTTAGTCTTTTAAGTTTGTAAAGTATACTTTTAGTCATTCAATATTAACACCGTCAGTCTTATCTAACAGAAATTGTTGATTTATAAAAGTCACATTATTTTAATCCTAATTCGCTGCCACATCAACTCAAATTTTTTAACAAATTCATATTTTAATTAAAATAATTAAAATAATCATAGCAGAAATTGTATCAAAAATAATAATAATAACAGAAAAACTTGTCAATTTTTAATAAATTTTTTCCTCCTCCCTTCCACATAGAAACCCTCATTCTACCGCCAACTCTCTTCTTCCTCCATGAATGCTTCTATCTCTAACGTGTTTTTTCTTTGACTGTGGAAACCTGGGGAGGCTACGGAGAGATAGAATATCTTTGGCTTTCCCAACTAAATCAAATGTTTTGGAATTGACTCGATCAATTATATTTTGGTTTCGACGTTTCCGCAATAGATAGCATATAACAACAAACAATTTTCTTCCGTGCTAAACAAATCTTCTGATTCCAACCTTAGTTTAAGTAATACCAATTCCATTACAACTGAAAAATCATATCAACAAAGTTGGATTTAATGAGGTAGGGCCACCTAAATTTAACTTCTACTCCATAGGCGTGTAGAATATGAAGGGAAAGTGAACTTGCCTAGGTGTACGTAGCCGGTGAGAAGTGTTGGTATAAGAAGTAGAAGTATAGGGTTAGAGTTCATTGGAAGATTAACGGAGGAAGAAGGGAGTTCATGTCCAATGACAGGAGATGAAAAAAAATTGATAAAGACCTAGAATTTTAAATTGATTAAAAACTCAGAATTTTTTGTTAGTATTATTATTATTTTAATTAAAATATGGATTTGTAAAAAAATTTGAGTTGATGTGGCAGCCAATTAAGGTAACAATAATGTGATTGTGATGAGTCAACATTTTCTGTTAGATGAAACTAATGGTGTTAATATTGAAGATTAAAAGTATGCTTTACAAACTTAAGGGATTAAAATGACACTTAAGACAAACATAAATGATCAAAAATATACTTTAGATGGTGACTTTTTTATTATTTAGTGATCACCTCCCTACTTTGTTAAGCCCCCAGATTTAGGGGTTTGGGGGGGGGGGTTTTAAAATGTTCCAATGCTACCTTCGCCACTATAAACCCTTTCCCCCCCTACCATTTGTCCATTTCTGCCGTCTCCTTCGCGCGTTCCGTATATCGGCATCGTCTCCGGCTGCTCCTCCCGCCGCCGCCGCCTGCTCCTGAAGCCTCCGTCGGAATCCACAGTTCACCGACTGTTGCTTTCTTCATTGAATATTGTCAAGGTATGCTGTGGTGGGTTTCCCTGAATTGGGTGTTTGATCAAACTTTTGGGATTTGGGATATTTTCAGGGTTCAATCTATTATCTTAAAGATGGTGTATTGACAAAAAACCTTCTAATGGACTTCGAATCCGTTTAAAACTATGCTGAGTCCTCTATGCTTAAGTTCTTCTCGCCCTCTGGCAAAGGCTTTGAAACATTTGTCTCTGTGGGCTTTTGTTTGTGTGATTTTCTGCCGTTATAGAAACAACAGGATTTAGAACATGAGAACGCTGGAAGCATTAAGTGAGAAACGAACTATACAAGATTAATATCCTTGGTGGAAGAATATATTTTTGTGGTCCTGCGCTGTTAAAACTGTTTTTATCAGTAGAATGGCTGGGTGTAGGAATGGGAAATAGCAATTTGAATACGGTTCTTATCCATTATAGTCTTCTCGGTTTTTCTTATTTGTTTGTATCTGAAAGGTCTCTTTCATATATCAAAATCCAAGCTCTAATTACCATCATATTGACTTGCATTTACATTAATTTCTAAGTTTTCACTTGCCTTAAAACACCGTGTGCTGCTTCTATGGCTTTATAGTTGTCAGATATTTCTCATGTTCTAACTGAACTTTATTTCTTTTCTTTTCATCTATAGGCCAGCAATTCACAAGGGTCCGTATGTTTTGAATTCTGAAGCAAATCTTCATCCAATTCTTGCCTATCTCAGAGTTTTGGGATTTCATCAGTATTCTTGTTTTGCTTCAGCTCCTTTAAATTTGTTGCTTCTGTTGCCTTCACTTTATACTAGCGCTTACTGCTATCCAACTTATCAGGCTCATCCCCACCCGTTATTTAGCAGACCACCAAAGTTTTCTTGTAATGTTTTTTTTGCACTTTTGTATCTATTGCTTGTAAAAGTTGTTGCTTTCTCTTTCCAGAAAGTGTTTTCTATAGAATCACAAGATCATGGGCTAAATTATGATATTTATCTTTGTGTAATTATTAGACACATGTTAGAATGGGCGCCAAGGAAAAGAAACACATGTTGGTCCTTCTTGCCCATACCCTTTCAATGGATATATTGTCGAAATGAAGAATGATGTGGACCACTAAACATGATGACAAGTGTGCGAAACAAGTGTATATAATTGTTAGAATAATCATTTTATAAATAATAATTATTAATAAATACATTATAAAAGAAGAAGGAAAATATGTAAAAGGGTATATTTGTCCACTTATAATTAGCTCTCATCACCTCCCATTTTAAACCAAATAAGATGTCAAACCTCCCCTTCCATTTTCTTGAACCAAACAAAGTTATAACTTTCCCTAACCTAACTTTATGCCTTGTTTGGTATGGTGGAATTGAAAATATGGAATTGGAATTGGAATTCAATTCCTTGAGTTATGCATGTTTGGTACAAAGCAATGCTCATGGAATTTAATTCCATATGGAAGCCAAATAGGACCAATTCTATCAAATTCAATTCCACCCAAATAGCTAAGATTTGCAATTCCATGTCTTCAATTCTAATCTTGCCCTTTCTGTGATGAGACCCAGGTTCAGGAACCCGGACCGGACTGGACCGGCCGGTCCGGCTCGGAAACCGGTGAACCGGTCCGGTTTGGGTTCCAATTTTTTTTTATATTTTTCCTTTAGAATTTCATACTATAAACCTAAAATTTTCAATTTCTTATAAAAGAGAGGGATTTTTTATTTTTTAATTATAAAGGTATTTTGGTCTTTTCACATATAAATTAGGATTCATTTCCATGACATACCAAACATACTTTTAAACCTCATTTCCATATCCATTTCCATATCCATTTCCATATCCATATCCATTTTTCTTTCCATCAAAATCAATTCCATTATACCAAGCGGACCCTTAATGAATCTCACCTCCGCTGAATCAAACATACCCTAGTGTTTCTTATAAAGGGGAATACATCATACTAAAAAATTCTCTCTCATGAGAAGGGACAGGAGGAGTTATTGCTTTAGACAGGAACTAGATGATTGAAGCAAATATTGGACAATCCATAAAACTGTCATCATTACACACTACAGTCATAAAACTATGTTTTGGGATAATAGAGCAGCACATCACTTTTGCTGATAACAAAATAAACAGGCGAATTTTTTATGGTATGACAGTAAAATTTTTTTGGTAATTACATTGCTTTAGTGATCTTAATTAGATGCTCTATAACTATGCCCCTACTATTGACGTTTTTGCCCATATTCCTGCAACATCTTTTGTGAAAGAATGTATCATTTTCTAGCTTCGATGGAAACATCCATAGCAATATTCACACATGCAAAAGGTCTACAATGTTGTTCATAAAAGTTTAAACCAACTCAATAAAAAGATCAGAGAAAAAACAATACTGAAATTACGGTTAAAAATATTCCATTGAAATGAATATTGTGTATATATGATCAAATGCATTGGAATGATTGGTTACAATTCAATTTTCTTAATATTGTACATTCAACAAAAACAAATTATACAGAAGTCAGCTCTTTGCCAATGCATGATCCTTCATTTCTAGCAATGCATCTTCAAAGCACTTAGCAAGGAACTTTGGGTCAGGAATGATGTCTTTAGCTACCTGGATTTGCATGTCAGCCCTTCCAGCATAGCTCAGCATGTTCAAAGTAAGTGCCTGAATTATAAACCAACGGTAATTCACTTCAAGAGCATAAAGCCATAAACCTAATATTTTATCTGAAAAGGTATGAATGATGCAAAGAGGATGAATTAATTGGGTTTAGGGACTGTACATGAGGCAAGGCAGAATTATTTGCCCTCAAGAAAGTTACAGGGTTGCCTGCAAGCATAATCTCCTCTTGTGGACCAACCACATTTGAGATTGTAAATGTAGTGTTGCAAACAATCCTGTAATTTAGCAAGCAAGCAACCTGCAGGATTCAGATGGTAGTTATAAATTTAATGCACTAAAGATACCGGTAATCATCGCCTTGGCTCTTATCGTTGAGTTTTAAAAAGGTCAAGATGATTATTTGTGCATGGTCCAAAGTTCAGAAGAGTTTTGTGTACTTGGTAGGAATAAAACATACCTTTGATCCGAGAGTTGACATTACAAAATCTCCAACTGTGTAAGAGAAGTGGGCTTCCAAAGATTGTTTTTTTCTATCAATCATTGCCTTAGCTCTTCTCAAATATTCTAAAGGATCAGGACAGTTACTTCCAATATATGATACTGGCAGCAAAATCATGCCAAATTTATTACCCCACCTTGCTCCCGAATTGCTTCTCATCATATTTTTTATATCCTGCTCAGTATCAATCATATGTTTATCCAACCTCAACGTTATATTCTAAGTGAGACCTGAATAATAAATACAGTACAAAGCATGCACAAAAAAGGATATTATATTTGGGAAGAGTGAGTAGACCTGCAAGCCTTGTTGCGGTCTCAAATTGACCATAGCTAAACCTGTTATCTGAATCCCATTTTTCAGCCCTGATGAGAGGTAAAAAGAAATATATATTGTTAATTTGTGAATGTGTGAGAGCACAAACCTTTGCCTGCATAAATGACTTACCATTTGATTCTTGCAAATCCAGGTATCTTGATAGTCCAGACGATATGATTGCAAATAAAACATCATTTATGGTCTGCAGAATAATATATATAGATCAACGAATCACACAGGAATGAAGAAATGTATTCAGAGTTATGCTTACTGACATGTCTAACTTTTACTGTACAGCAGGGAAGGCGAAATCTCTTTATTATCACATATCTCAGTGCCTTTTCTTTTATACATCTTAGTACCCTTTATTTCAAAGTTCAAACAAGTGAAGAAGGAAGAGTTTTCTTCCCCTTATTATTACATGCTTTAAACCATGATTAAGATAAGGCGTTATGGTCATTAACACCTAAATACAAAGTCATGCTACATGCGCCATTATTTTTCTTGACTACATGAATGAAAGTCCCAGCATGAAAAACAGTTTAAGAACATGAAGTTCTATTTCTATAGGAGAGCGTTTTCCCTCCTTTTCTCCAGGAAAATCAATCACACTTGGGAAAAATAAATTGCACTCTGTATTCAATAGTCTACATATCGTCTATATATATATATATATAATATAAAGTTTATAAAAAAAAGGGTTAATATAACTTTTGGTCCCTGAAGTTTGATCCAATTTTGGTTTTGGTCTATTAAGTTTAAAATCGGTGGTTTTAGTTCCTGAAGTTTGACCCTTGGTCCCTCAAGTTTGAAATTTTTGGTTTTGGTCTCTCAACTTTACTCCGTTTATAACTGTTGGTCCCTCAAGTTTGAAAAGGACTTGGTGGAAAATCGAACTGAACTGGAAAAAACCGAGTCTTTTTCAAACTTGAGAGACCAAAACCAAAAATTTCAAACTTGATGGATCAAGGGTCAAACTTCAGGGATCAAAATCACCGATTTTAAACTTGAGGAACCAAAATCAAAATTGGATCAAACATTAGGGACCAAAAGTTATATTAGCCCTAAAAAAAAATGTATTCGAGAAAACCATTTTTGCAAATAACTTTATCTTTATTTTTAATTTGGTGCTTGTCTATTTTTCTTTCTTAATTAAATTATTTAATTTTGCTCTGCTAACCTTTGCAACCTTGCTGCGTTAGCTTATGTACCAAAACTAATTGTATTAACATAGTAAAATTAAGAATTTAAATAAGAGAGAAAAATGCGCAGATACCAAATTAAAAATTGAATGAAAGTACAAGTACTTACAAAATGGTTTTCCTATATAAAACAAAGGGTTAACGTGTAAATTTGTCTTGAAAGTTTTCGTCAAAAAACAATGTTGCCCTGGAAGTTTTTTAGGTTTAAAATTACCTTGGAAGTGTTAAAATGAAACAATGTTACCTTTTTCTGTTAAAAAGTTAACAATCAATGTCAATTTTTTAACGGTCAACGTTAGTTTTTCAACAGTATGGGGCCACATTACTACATTTTGGAATTTTCAGAGTGATATTGAGGTTGAAAAAACTTCCAAGGTAATATTGCTTCTTAACGAAAATTTCCGAAACAAATTTATACATTAACCCTAAAACAAATCATGCCCGGGTTTATATAAAAGAACCGCATTATTATGAGGGTGGTATAATAGAAAACAAAGAATTTTAAAATAAAAAATAGGTAAGAAATCACCATATTTCTCTCTTCTCACCATTTTTGGGCAACGGTTCGGTTGTCTTATTTTTAGGCCCACACCTTTTTTAATGAAAACAATTATATTATAAATGAAAAGAGGAAGTGTTCAAAAATACGAATTTAGCTGGAGAGTTCAATGGAGAGAACCCTTGGAAAACAAGAAAATATCATTGGAAACTAGAAAGCAAACAGAGTCAGAAATCTCTCCCCAGGAGCAAATATTAAAAGCAAGGCCATTCAATGCACTCAATTAATCTTGCTTCTTGGAGCCGACACACAAAACTGCCAGAGAAGGACACTCTGATAACGATACTAAAGAGAATAAGACAACATTTATGAAAGAGCGTATTTGAAACAGGCTAAGTAGAGAATTCCATGAAGGCAAGGATTGAGGTTTTTTCACAGTAATTCCCAGGCTTACCCGTACACGGCTCTAGAGTCTAGAATTAAAAGAAGGGAGAATGACATTCAAATCCCAAAAAAGAGGAAAAATGAAGAAATGGTCCCTATAGATTGCAAAATGAAAAAATGGTCCCATAGAATTGTCAATACAGGCTCCTAGAGTTGTTAATGGGTTGTCAATACAGGCTCATGAAGTTATTAATGAGACCATTTTTTCATTTTGTAATCTATAAGGACCATTTTTTCATTTTGTAATCTACAAGAACCATTTTTTCTTTCATAGGACCTAAATGTAATTCTCCTTGCTCTCTTAAAAGAATTGGCCAATTGTTGTGCATATTCAATCATGATATGTGACAATTTGATTATTCATCACCACGGCTTTAGCCCCCTCCACTTGCCAAACAAAATGAAATCGACTGCTCAAACAATGACAAAATGCCCTGTTTGATGTGCAAGGATTTTTTTAAGGCAAGCAAATAAAGTGGTGGACATAGATTAGATGATTCAACATGCGAGTTAAATCTATTTCTATTTCCGATACTTTTCCTGGTAATAAATTATAATTGTTTTATTGAAAAATCGCTTTTTCTAAATCCTTATATCCTCCTATGTATATTTTTTTGAGTTTTTTCTTTCTGAAGGCTGACACTCAATTTTTCAATTTTATTAGAAAAAAATTAACAAAAAGACTCACAAATAATTTAATAGGAATATAAGATTTTAAAATTTAGGTGTTAACAATTTGAATATAGGCAATAAAAACTTAAAAATAATAATTAATAATTTAAATATATATAATGATAATTTAGAGAGTTTAAATTGTCAATCTTTATAACTAAGTTGCAATTCCAATACTCAAATAATCAACACCCAAACTTCAAAATTTTAAACTCCTATCCAATTACCTATTTATCATTTTGTTAATTTAGTATGTATTTTAGAATTTTTATAATTCAAAATGATATTTTTCCAGTCATTTTTCCATTTTCGTGCTGGAGTAAAAACAAAAATTGCAGCGACTTACCGCGTTGGTCACGGCTTTTTTCACCACCGTCATATCTTCCAAGCGGAACTTTGCCGTAGCCATCTTCCTCGGCCAATCCTCCACCCCCGCGCCGCCGCTTAACACCGTTCTACGGTCACGAACCCACAAGCACCTCAATACAAACTCAATCGAAAAAATTACACAAAACCACAGCGTAACCACAAAGCCCCACAGTTTCCTCCAATCCCTCCAACTCCATCCACTGCTCTTCTTCCGATCAAAAGAAACTATCGGCGGCGGCGCCTCCGGGTCGTCCACCTTACGGCAGGTCGCAAGAAACATGGACATCAACGAAATTCCATCGCCTAAAGCGTGGTGGATTCGGACAATCGCGCACTTATGGGCAACTAAAAGGTGTATTTCCCACAAGGGTTTGTCTGTGCTGAGATTTTCGATGCACAACTCCGCCAAGTACTCGTTGATTGCCGATTCATCGTCGCCGGCGGCGGCAGTGGTGGAGACGGGGCCGTCGATGACCTTGATGTGGCGGTCGATGTCGACCTCGGTTCGCCGCCAGTGCTCGAATCCGCGGTGGTCGCGCACCATGAGGCTGGTGAAGCGTGGGTGTTCAAGCATGAGGGAGTCGCGGATTGTGGATTTGACGGAGTCGGCATCAATGGGGTTCTTGACTCCGACGATGCAGTGGATTACCTGACTCGTCTTTGGCTGCAGGAACAGCCGGCCGGCGGGAGTAAGAGGTTCATCGGAGTCGTTCGCAGCCATCAGCAATCCTCTGGAACTTGCAGAAGAACAGTCCTGACCAGCAGAGCGCCGTTTGCGGTATCTCACACCAAATCTTTGCCCCTAAATATAAATAATTGAATTAAATAAATAAAAAATAATTGAAATTAGACAATTACTAAAGAGAGGGTGGAGGCAAAAGGATATGACAAAAAATCATCATAGCTCCGGGTTAGTTTTTAAAGAATAGCTTTTATAATTTATGAGGTACGTATGTCAGAGGAGTTTTGTTTCGATTTATGGAAAAGGGCTTCTGAAATCATGATTTTAAGGATAACCGAGCATAGGATGAATGAAGGTATAAATAAGGAAACTAAAAGTACAATAATTGCAAAAGAGTACAGTGAATCAATAGTAAAAGAAAGGAAAAAAGTATCTTTTCTTTTTATAAGTTTTGCATTAGGAGCATTAGTGGACATCCTGAAGTTTTTTCTGGATCATTTTTACTCAAGAAGTTTACAAAACGTAACATATTTGCCTCGACCTCACGGTATCTATCACTGTGGAATCGTGGCTCCTTTGCGTAGGTCATGGAATAAGCAAAACCCAGGGAGAAGATTCTTTGGCTGTCGAACTATCAACAAGTATGTTAGTGTTTATTTAATTGATGCAAGTTAGTTATTTACATATTATTAATGATTATGGATGATGTGGAGCAATGTGTAGGGTAGTGGCTGTTGGTTCTTCCAATGGTATGATGATGAAATGGGTGAGAGGTCAACTGAGGTGATAAACAAGCTTCTTGACTATGTGGGTAAATTGTATGATGAGAATCTAATGCAGAGGAGAGGAGTTGATGATAAAGTAGATAGACATGTTCAAGCAAAATTTCGGACATATATTTGGTTATGAAGAAGCTTGATGGCAGATGGAGACTTGCAATTTGTGGATTGTTTTTTACCTGAGTGTTGTTTGTTTTTATCATTTTGTGTTAAATAGTTTTTAAGGTTTGTGGAAGGCCATTGTTAATATGGAATGTAAGTTGTATCCGAATTCAATGTTTTATATGGGTGTTTGTTTCAATGTATGCGTTAAAGCAAATAAATCAATTTACAAAAGTTGTCTACGTATACGCCACCTCCGACTCCTTCATGTCAGTTTGGAAGCCATCGTGTCATTTAAACGGTTGCCGTTGGTGCTTCTGTGAGGTCGAGGCAAATATGCCACATTTTGTAAACTTCCGAGGCAAAAATGATCTAAAAAAACTTTCGAGTGCCCACTGCTCTTAAGGTAAAACTTTCGGGGCAAAAATAATATTTTTTCCCTAAAAGAAATAGATGAAAAAAATTGTAGGACCTTACATCTTGTCCAATGGGGTAATGACGATAATGAAATGGGAGCTGGTTAGGAATCAATTGATTTTTGCCACAAATGTTTTGTAATGATATAAACTTGTTTTTTTTTATTGTAAACCAGCGCAATAGAAACTACGTGTTTGTTTGGGACCTTCAAAAGTGCTTATTCATATAAATCGAGACAAAACTCCTCATATACTTACTCGATATTGTAACATCCCAAATTTTATTCACCAAGAGTATATTGCGATTATTTTATATATTCAATAAAATGGTGAATATTTAAGGCCAAAGGAATTAAATATTGAAAATTGAAAGTTGAATGACGTTTTCAGTGAAATCGCCTGCGAGGCAGTGAGTTTGTCATGTGGTTTTAGAAGACCAAATGATAAGAAAAAATTATGAAACTTTACAGAGTGAAATTAGACATCCTAAGCTTTAATTTGATAGGGCATATGAATCATTTGAAACTATGTACAAAAA
Source organism: Inga leiocalycina (assembly GCA_963242795.1). NCBI lineage: Eukaryota > Viridiplantae > Streptophyta > Magnoliopsida > Fabales > Fabaceae > Inga > Inga leiocalycina. The sequence continues at coordinate 29,246,938 of OY725320.1, read as the reverse complement.
GATATGAATTTTTAAAGTTAGCCCAGAAAATCTGAAAAGTTTCTAGAGTAGCGGTCAAATATTTAAAATCTGGGAATAATATGATCCCAGCTAGTAAACTTCCATATTTTCCCTTAAAACTAGACTCAATAAGGGTTCAATATCCTCTAGAATCACTCAAAAATGATGTCTACAAAATTAGTTATAATTTTTCAAAATTAGGGCAGAAAATCTACCAAAATTGGTATTATTCCGAAAATTGAAAATAAAATGTGTTAGAAATTGATTAATGGAATTAAAATGCCAAGTGTCATGATTATATGAGGAGGGGATTAAATTATAATGGATTTGTATGAGCACATGTCAAATTGTATTAAAATAATGCTACATGGACAAATAATGATGAAATGGTATGCTACCTTGAGTGCAAGTTTGGTTTAGTTGGAAGGACACTTGGTTTGGTTAGTTAGACAAGAGGGAGCACCTTTTTTTGGGAGCCAAACCCAAGGGAAGAATTAGTCCATCTCCAAAGGGGACTTAAGGGAGCAAGTAAGTCAAATTATGAAGGGAGTATGGGTGAAGGTATGGGTAGAGGTATGGTGGAAGACATGTGTTACCATAACAACCCATGATAAGATCAATGGTGTAGGATAAATGGAGCATTTTTATGAAGCTTTTCTCTTCCCTTCCCTTTATTCATTTCGTCCAACACTAGAGAAAGAAGAGAGAGAGAGAGAGCTTGGAGACCTTGAAAGCTTTAGAGAGAAGGAAGAAGAGAAGCTAAGGTAAGTATTGGTTTCCTAAGTTTTTCTTGAAGCATTTCCCTAGATCCTTCTCTAAACACTTGTTCTTCATGAATCCATGATCTTGAAGACACATTGTTGGCTCAAGGAAAAGAGAGAGAGGACTTATAGGGAGAAAGGAATCAAGAAATATAAGAGATAACTACACAAAACTCAAATCTATACTTGTATGAAGTTGGTTTTGAAGTTTATTGATAGTTTGGTGATTTTTGGTTGAGTTATAAAATTGGAAAAGCCAGAACTCTAAGGGGTTATGCTACTCAAATTTCTTTGAATCATTGTTAAGATGTGTTTAAATAAGTTAGTAAAGGATTAGAAGTGAAAAAGTACAAGTTTTGGAAGCTAAAACATAAAACTCCATTTTTCTATTTTTCCTTGAATATTTCGGCCATCACTGTTTCAAGGGGTAGAAGCTGAATTTTCATGAAATAAATGGTTCCATTTGATTCAATGGGCAAAAATAGGTGGAGTTACAGTTGGTCACTTTTTCGGAAAAGGTCGAAAAAGTATAATTACGAAAACGCCCCTAAAATCCCTAAATTAGGGCTATTAAGGGTATTTTCGTAATTTGATAGTGAATTTGGTGATTTCGAGCCCAGAAATGGATTCCTTAGGTGAAAATACGTCAGCATAGCCCTAGTCAAAATTTTGGGAAAATGTGCTATTAGGCCGGGTACAGAGGGGTCAGGTCGGGGTCCCGAGGGTATTTTGGTAAATTTTCACCATGGACTAATATAACCACAAGAAACACTATGGAAGAGTCTAAAATGATACTTGGATAGGTTATGACCTATTTCTTGTACATTTAATAATTTTGGACCATTGGAAACTTAAGTTTAAAAGTCGCAAGTTTTGGTTAGTAAAAACCCTGTGCAGGCAGTCAATTTTGCATGGATGTTTTGAATGAGTAAATAGTGGCGAAAAATTCTGAAACCTTCCAGTCTAATAGAGCACATGCCAAGCTTCAAAATGGACATATAATGTTTGGCATTTCGATGTGTGTGCTGAGAGATGTGAATTTCCAAAGTTTGGTGTCAAAACTGGACTTAATTCTAGAACAGTATGGACATTTGTGGAATTCTGGATTTTTGTGGTTATATAAGTTAATTATTCATATTTTTCCTGTAAAGAGGACTTAAAAATCTTTAAGTAGGACTTGGGATCACCTCATTTCAATTTTTCTAGAATTAGTTATGATTTTTGGAAATTCAGCCCAGAAACTGAAATTTTCTTGGCCGCGGCCAACACCCAAAAATCAGAACTTTTCTCTATCGTAAGGTGATCTTTGAGATAGTACTTCCCAACCCTTTAGGCATTTGTTTGGGCATTTAGTAGCCACCTAATGGACTTTAATGATAACCAAATCTAAGTGTTTTTGAAGTCAATTGAGTATTGAGGTAAGTGATAATCTGTCGTCCTTAATTATAATTATAGAATTTGATATTTGCCCGGAGCATAGAAGACCAGTGCCTGATCAAGAACGGAAAGAACAAGGTAGTGATACTTTATCCTATATCATGTGTAATGCATTGCTTGTTGGGTATTTATCATTGAATGTATGAGGGGACGTGACGTGAGCCCGGCTTTAAATATTGTTATGCTGCATTGTAATATATGCTTACTTCTTTATTAATTATACATCATATACGTAAACTGTTGCTACTGAGATTCTTTTGAATCTCACTCTTTCCAAATAACCATTTTAGACAGGGCAAGTGGATCTCGAGGCAAGCAAGTGAGCAAGGACGATTAGGATTGCCAATGGTAGTCTTAGTTTCTTTTTGGTTTTTGGTTATCATTTGGACAACTGTATATATTAGATTGACCATAGATTTATAGTTATTGTATAATCCCCGGTATAGGAAACTGAGATGGGCAATGATGCCCTATAAAACTCTTAGATTAATGAAATTATTTCGAGTGAATGTCAGGAATTTTGCTAGCACTCTGATATTGTATATGTGATAAATCGTACGAGCCAAATGTTTTTATTTAAAAATGAATAGAGATCGTATTATACGAGTTTTGTAAAAAGTTTTAAATTATCCTCGATCTCTTATTCAATTATAAAACGTGTTTTAAACCCCAATTATGGCCTTGATGACCACGGGGGTTACAGATATACTGTGAATCATGATTGAAAAGTTGCTTTTATAAGCTCTAATCACTATTTCAAACAAGCACGCACATCATTAGAATTCCTAAGTCCATCCTCAACCGATCTCTCAAAACCTTCGGTGGTGCTGAGAATAAGACCACACAGTCAGCTTGAAGCCTCCTTTAGGGCTGACCAAGTTGCTCGCAACTGGTAGGCTTGCCCGAACCCATCTCAAATTTGCCCATTTAAGCCTGCCCATAAAAGGCCTATGGCGGGTAAGATCAAAACTCGCCTATTTAAGAATTAAATGGGGGGCTACGGGCACACCTTCGGGCTGCCCCTACCCACCCATTTAAAATTTTTTAATTTTATTATGATTTATTTTTATTTTTGTATATTTATATTTTACATGCATACTCCATTACTTTGCCTCCTGTTAGTTTCTTAGTTTCTTGTTTATATGAGTACTATGAATTTTGTGCTTTTTGGTTTCCGAACTTTATCCTGTCTATTTCTAGTTTTCATTATGATAACTGGATTCCAAAGTAGGATTGTGGTTAAGACCAAGGCCTTTAATTTGTCTCAAGTATTTTTTTTAATATATTAGTCTTAAGTATTTTTCTTATTGTTATTTACCAGTAAACCTTCATGTGCAGCTTTTTAGAAGAAAAAATTAGTAAAGGAACTAATTCGTTACTGTTGTTTGCATAATGAATTAACAAGGACCAGAATTTCAGGATAATTGTCCATTGGCTTTATGGATTAGGTTTTATTTCATAAGGAGAAGGACAATTCTTTATGGTGCATTTTGAGTTTTTGACAATATCTTTGAAGGTGATTATTTTTGTCATGATTGTATTTTTTGCTAAAGGGTATAAAATAAAAAGATAGTACAGGGGATGTGCAAGTAACAAATTTGTGTTTGTGTTACTATTAGGTTTATATATAAGGGTATTTTGTTTTGAAATTATATCAACTAGTATTTATTTGGCAGCTGGAACTACATCCCCTTCATCAAGTGAATATGAAAATGATGACGAAGCATGAAGATCTAATGGAAGCATGTAATCTCATAAATCTTTGGGCTTATAATTTTCATGATTTAGTTTAAAAGTTGAAGTTTGAACATTAAAATGATGTTATCATGATATATGTCTAAATTGAAGTTCTTTTGTGCGATATGTGATGTTTGAACTTTGAACATTCAAAATTAAAAATGGTGATTCTTACCTATATTTTTTTAAAAGAATAGTTTAAAATTTAAATGGGTTACCCATAACCCGTTTTAACTTACTCATTTATGTCATAACTGGTTTAACATGGGTTTAACGGGTTGAGGTACACATATGGGCTAGTTCATGCCCTTGCAACATTAAATGAGCGGGCTATGAGTTTAGGTACGGGCTGCCCAATCCACTCATTGCTCTACCCTAGCCTCCTTCGCTAGCAGGTTTTGCAGCTTCATTTAATGCATGACAACACTATTCCAGTCAAACCTCCTAGTCCATCTTCAACAAGCCTCGAATTTCTTCAAGTAAAGCCTTATCTGGGTATGAGTCGCTCCACCTCATATGTACTAAATCAACAAGCTCCCAACGATCAGACTTAATATATACCTTCGTCCACCTCATGTCCCATATCATCTTTAGCCCCTACAACACCTCCCAAACTTCTGCATGAAATGAATTACCTATCCAATATTGAACATAAAACCATTAAGCACGTCTCCTTCATGGTTCCAAGCAATCCCAGTTAGGTACAAGCTCCATCGACGTTGAGTTTAACCTACCCCAGGAACGGAGGTATCCATTTCGTTGATACTTTTCCATCTCTCACATGCTCCCCCATCTTGAAATCTACCTACTTAACCATAACAGCCACCTACTCTACCAAACTTCATGACCCCATAGCTTTATCCTAAAACACTCTCACATTTCAATTCAACCAAATTTGGTAGCACATAACCGTAAACCAAACACCCCACTTCTTACTCAAAATTGTAACAGTCTGAATCAAGTTCTATTCTACCAATCTGGCTACAGAAGTGTAAGAGTAGAACATACCATGAAGCTCAATAGGTAAGGTCAAGCACCAACATTCCTTTACTCAACACAATCACGCAACACATGAAAAACATCCTCCTAAACCCCCATGCAGAGACCACACTCAGCTGTCCTGTGCATTCCTCGTTCCAAAGAATACTATCAATAAGCAGTCTCACTTGTACGACTAGCCACAAAAACGTCTTGAAACGTTTAGGAACATTAACTTTCTACACCTTACTGCATACACCTTGATGTACCATACTGCCACCATCACATAGCAATCAATACACAGACCTTACTGAAAATTCACCATTATGAGAACCATGCCACATCAAGATATTTTGGGAAACACTACAGCTATTCGAATAACATCCGGCTATAGCAACAAGGACGTTTCAAGGAAGAAATAAAGCCATTTTCTCCCAAGCCTAGCCTCCTAAAACTATAGTATATGCAGCAACCTTGAACTCCTGTACATCTACTGGAACTGATATTAAAGCATGTTAAGCAACTTGTCATAATTCGTTAACCAAATATCCTTCTAAAATTTAACCTTGGATCCATCTCCCACCATCTACCCCATACCAAGAGCGGTTTTATTCCACACACTCCTATTTCCTTTCCAAGCTTAAGATTCAACCCTTTTAGCTTCTATCTTTAGTAAAATATCATTATTGTAACTATACTTCTCTCTCATGAATTTATATCTTTAGTAAAATATCACCATTGTAACTATACTTCTCTTTCATGAATTTAACCCATAGAGTGTCCATTATACTCACCAACCCTCACCTTAACTTAATCATGAATGCAGAATTCTACTTATGAGCATCCCTCAATTCTAACCCACCATCCTCTCTCGACGACAAACATTGTCCCATGCAACTAAATGAGCTTTCCTTTTATCTCTCATCAATCCCCATAGGAACTAACGACACGTTTTATTAATATCTTCATAAGTACCTCGAGGGACCCACGTTAATTGCATGGTATATTGAGGAATAGCAGCTACAACAGAAGAAATCAAAGTATTCGGTGCAACCAAAGATAGAGAATTAATTTTCCAACTAACTAAACGACGATCCATCTTATCTAGCACATATTGATACGTACGTTTTGACACCCTGGTGTAATGTATTGGCACCCTCAAGTACTTCCCCAAATTTGGCGTTATAGTAAATCCCAAAAACCCACTAATCTCCTGGTGACCAACATGATTCACATTTTTCGGGAAGAAAATTGGAGACTTCGACTCACTCACTTTTTCATTAGAAGTATAGCAAAATCATCTAAGCAAGCTTTGATAATTGCTACTTGGTCAGAAGATGCCTCAGCAAACAGAATAAGATCATCAGCAAAAAAGATATGGGAAATAGCAATGCCATTTCGTTTCAACTTAAAAGGTAACCAATTACCTTCTAGAACTTCATTCTGAATGATATGTGCCAACGTCTCCATAACCAAAACAAATAAATATGGTGAAATAGGATTACCTTGCCTAATACCAAGTTAGGGCATGAAACAAGGACCACCGGTACTATTCCATAAAACTTGTATCTTTACCATCGACATGCAATACCACATTAACTCAATAAACTTCGGCGAAGCACCCAACTCTTGTAAACACTCCTGCACAAAATGCCAATGAACCCTATCATATGCTTTTTCCATATCAATCTTAATAGCCATGAAACCTTTCTCCCACTTTTTCATTCTCATTGAATGAATAATCTCTTATACTAAAATAATATTATCTGAGCTCTGCCGACCATGGACAAAACTACATTACTTTGGAGGCACTACTTTTGGCATAATACTTTTCAAACGATTGGCCAAAATCTTGGTCACTAGCTTATAAACAACATTATGTAAACTAATAGGACGAAAATGTCGAAAACTCTACGGAATGTCTACTTTAAGAATAAGAGCAATATTAGTCCCATTAACGCGTTTAACTTGCTCAGGGGAGGAAAAAATATCCCGTACCATTTTGACAACAAAATCTCCAACCACTTCCCATTAGCTTTGAAAAAATAGATGATTCAAACCATCAGGACTCAAGGCTTTCAATGCGCCTATGCTAAACAACACTTTTTTGGCCTTTTTGTTTGTCGCCATAGCTGCTAGATCCTCTAACCCATCAGAAACCGCTAGGTAAGACCCCCCAAAACAAACTGAAGCACCACATGTTCCTCCCTATAAAGATTATGAAAGAAACATGTACCTGCCTCCTTTAGATCAACCTAATAATAAACCTAGTTACTCGAATTATCTTGTAAAGCGTAAATGATTTTCCTTCGCCTTCTATTATTAGTCACGTTATGAAAATAACTCGTATTTTTATCCCTTTGCCAGTACCATTGACACATGACCTTTGAACCCACGAAAGCTTGTCCTAAACTAAACATTGCTCTAGTTCCTCCCACAACGTCACCTGCCTATCTTAATTCTAAGAACCCCTCATCATTATTAAGATGTTCAGTCTACATCATAAATCAACCTTATGTCTGTTAATATTCCCAAACATATACTTATTCGAGTAAGCCACAACCATTTGAAAGTTTTGAACATTCTTCTCCCAATTATTCGAGTACCAACAACTATTATGTACCACCTACAAGAAATCCTTATGCGTCACCCACGGAGCAAAAAATCAGCACGAAAACTTATCTCTAGTATCACACTTACACCGAAGACTCAACAATAGAGAACAATGGCCTAATTTAAAACGAGGAAAATGTGGTACTAATGCTCTAGTGAAACTTTGAATCCATTGAGAATTGGCCAAGAAACAATCAAGACGACTTCGTGACCTACCCCTGTATCATGTGTACAAAGGCCCTTGGAAATCCACCTCTGTAACCCCACTCTCCAACGCACCGATCAGGACAAACTGGTGTGTTGGCTGTGGAGACACATTCATTCTCCTTTAGAATAGCGTTAAAATCCTCCTATACACCACTGACCAATACCCCACTACTCAACTTCTCTAAGCTGACCCCACAGGTTCCTTCGTAGCATCAGATCAGGACTTCCATACACTATAGAGAGATTCCAAAAGCTAACTCCATCCTTAAAAAAAGAACCATAAAGCACTTGAGTTACTTTAAATGTGACCGAAAAGTTCACAGAGTCATCCCAAAAGCACCAAATGCCTCCACTAAATCCTATCATATGAACAACTTCAAAATTTGAAAAGTTAAGCCTACAAGCAACACGCAACGCCTTCTGACTACCCTATTTTGGTTCTAGTAAAGAAAGAAGGTCAAACTGATATTTCTTCCTCAGGTCCAACAATAAACCAACAAAAGCCTTTCTTCCAACACCCTTGGAATTCCAAACTAAAACTTTTGTATCCATAAGACACATTAAATAATTAAATAAAAACCCATTATTGACCACAAGGGTTCGAGGTCCCTATATCAACCATGCATTTCATCCACTAAGTTTGACGACAAAGAATTTAAGTAAGTTAAAACTCCGTCTTCCCTCCCTCACCTGGATCCTTTGGATTATCAGCACTAGTCTTCTTTACTAGAACCGAACCTAACAACTCTTTTAAGGTTACTACGTTTGGCCCAAACTTCCCTGACCCACCTTCTATAACACCCCAAATTTTATATTCACCAAATATATTGTAATTATTTGAGAAATTCAATAAAATGGTAAATATTCATGAATTTGGAATTTATGAATTTTATAAATGTTCATTTTCATGAGAAAATGGGCAAAATAATTATGGAATTAATTTGGGTAATTTAAAAATCCCAATATTAAGGTCCAAAAATGGAGAAAAATTAGAGAAAATATTTGGTCCAAAAATTGATGGAAATTGGCCCAATAAAAATAATAAAAGAAATTGAAATAAAAAGTTAATGGCAAAATCATAATTTTACCAATTTATCACAAAATTAATTACTTTCCGATTAATTGAAGTTAATTTCAATTAATTAAGGAAAATAAAAAATAAAAATTTATTTAGAATAGTTTGGTCAATTTAATATGAATTTATGGAAAATTTGAGCAAAAAGTGTAATTTTGACCAAAATTGAAACTTTACGTGTATACGTAGCTTGAACACGTTGTGATGCCAATTGAAATCATAAGGAGGGACCCCTAGGTGCCTCCTACATGTTGTAAGAGGAAAAAAATATTGGTTGGGTTTAATGAGCTTGGTTACATGTACATAAGGTTTATGTGCATAAAAATTGATTTTGAAATTTTTGAAAATTGGTTAAATAAATGAAATAATATATGATATATTATAATATATCATTACCTCCTTCTTCCTTTAACCCATTTCGTGTAAAATAGATCTGAAACAAGAGAGAGAAAGTTGAGATGGTTTAGAGAGAGAAAGGGAAGAAATATTGCAAGGTAAGCCGATTTCTCCGACAATTTAGCTCGTAATGGATATAACCCCAACCCTAAGCTACTCTTCTTTGTTCTTTAAGGTTTGGAGGCTCAAATATATATTGTTTGAAGGTTAGGGTCTTAGCCATATGGGGTAAAAGCTAGTGGGAGCTTGAGGTAACTTCCAAACATTCGTATATTAACTATTCTAGCTGCTGTGGGCAATTTAATTAGTGAAATTTTGCTGGATTGCCATTGGTTTTAAATTTTGGAAATGTTGTGCCTAAGGGCTATGCTGCCCAATTTTAGTTCAAATGGTTGTTATAACTCAATTAGATGGTTAATAAAGTGGTTAAGAATAGAAAGGAACGCGTTTGCGGAGCCGAAATCGCAAAACCCTGATTTTTCCTAGAGGATCTCATAATTTCAGTCAGGGCTAGATCTAGGGGTAGGAGTTGGATTCTCAATGATTTGATGATTTCATTGAATTCAGGAGGGAAAATTAGGTGGGTTTATCATTGGTCACTTTTTCAGAAAAGACCGAAAAAGCATGATTACAGAAACGTCCCTAAAACCCTAAGAGTAGGGTTATCAAGGGTAATTTCATAATTTGACATTGAATTTGATAATTTCAAGCCCGAAAATGGATTCATTGGGTGAAAATATGTTGGGATAGCCCATGTCAAAATTTCAGAAGAAAAGTACAGTTGAGCCGGTTACGGCAGAGCCAGGCTGGGGGGTCCCAGGGGTATTTTGGTAAATTCTTACCATAGGCTAATATAATCACAAGAAACACTATGGTAGTACCTAAAATGATACATGGATAGGTTATAACCTATTTCTTGTATATTTAATATTTTAGGACCAAGTTAGAAGCTGGAAGCGACACGTTTTTTTAGGCACACAAAAAAGGTGGTATTTGAAATAGTATTACCCAACCCTTTAGGCATTTGTTTGGGCTTCTAGTAGCCACCTAAAGGACTTTAATGATAACAAAATTTAAGTGTTTTGAAGTCATTTGAGTATTGGAATAAGTGTTAACCTGTTGTCCTTAATTATGATTATAGGATTTGATATTTGCCCGGAACGTAGAAGGTCTGTGCCTAAACAAGAATGGAAAGAACAAGGTAGTGACACTTTATCTTATATCATGTTTAATACATTGCTTGTTTGTATTTATCATTGAATAAGCGAGGGGACATGGTGGTTAGCTCGGTCTTGAATATTGTTATTGCTGCATTGTGATATATGCTTACTTGCTTTGTTTAATTATGCATCATATACATAAACTGTTGCTACTGGGATTCTTTTGAATCTCACTTTTTCCAAATAAAAATTTTAGCCAGGGCAAGTGGATCTCGAGACAAGCAAGTGAGCAAGGATGACTAGGATTACCGGTGGTAGTCTTAGTTTCTTTTTGGTTTTTGGTTATCATTTGAACAATTGTATATATTGGATTGACCAGAGATTTGTAGTTATTGTGTAATCCCTGGTATGGTAAATTGAGATGGGCAATGATGCCCTGTAAAACTCTTGGGTTAATGATATTATCCCAGGTGAATGTCGAGAATTTTGTTAGCACTCTGATATTGTATATGTGACAAACTGAATAAGCCAACTATTTTTATTTCAATGGTACCACACTTTGCCAAGTGCTCGACTTAAGCCCTAGGTCGAGTATTCGAGGTGTGGGAAGGTGAAAGGAATTCCCATGGGGGGAAATATTCCTTTGAGTCATACCTTCGACCCCGTGGCCAGTTGCCACCAACAGCAATGGAAGTGTGACAATAAAAAGGCGTAGCTCAATGGTAGCACATCCCGCATGGGCTTCACCTTTATCCCCAGGGGCACGAGTTAGAGGTGTGTGAAAGGTGAAAGAAACCACGCAGGGGGCGTGGGATATTCAAATTAAGTCCACCCTCAACCTCGTGGCTAGATGCCACCAGCAGCAGTAGGGTCTAACAGCAGTGGGAGGTGTGACAAATGACTTCACAAAGAATCATCTCAAGACCATTTGGCACTTATGTAGTGTTCTTCCATTATCTCGAAGTTGGTGAGGCTTTTCACCCTGTGAAACCTCATATACTTACCTAGGTGATTGTTTCTATGAAGCCCTCAAGTTGCTTCATATAAAGTTCATCATCCAATTTTCAAATTTCCAAATTGGAAAACGGTTTTCACATCATCTTGATGTAATTTCAAGACTAAGCTTGTTGTCATAGCCAAAGTTCAGAGTTAAAATGCACAACAAACAACCTTCCATTGTAGTACCCTTTAGCCACTAAAATTTTTGGTTTTACATGCCCCCTACATATTTGAGAAGCTACTTTTCTTAATCGCCTCTTGGCTAGTGACAAATTGCTTAAACATATACCTAGCTAGTTTAAAAAAGAATTCATATCATCCTACATGACAATTTGTAATTCTTCTTAGCAGGTCCTTCTAGTGTCTTTTCAGACACTTATAGGTAGTCATCATCACCTTCTAAATGATTAAGAGAGCATTTAATCTATTAGGGAATCTATCCCCCCTTATAGTCATTTGCTGAATGACAATTTACTCCAAGGTGGATTTCATAGGATTCTTTTCTTATGTATGGGTGAGATAATTCTCTCGTAACTTACCTCTTACCTCTTTCGTTGTGAACCCTCCCACTCAAATCAGTGAACTTAGGAATACTTGGTTATTCCTTGTTTTTGTGAACTTCTTAGAGAGATTCAGTATGATTAATGCTCACTTTCTGCTAGGACATTTAAGTTTTATGAATGTTATGTCCCTCGGTTCTCTCTTAGTCACTGAGCCACCCTCACTTTTACTAATAAGTCTTGTCAAATTCTCAAGTCATCTCACAAAGAGATACCTTGTATACTTGGCCCCAATCTTCCTTACTCATAGGAAGAACTATGAATATGAAGTTGTTGACCCTTGCAGTCTTAATGAGCTTGGGCCTGTTCTAAGGCCTATCCATGATTCATAGGGTAAGGTCATGACTAACTTAGAGGGCATTTGATTAGGTGTGAAGACAATAGCTGTGAGTTTACATGCCAACATATGGCTGTTGGTTTCATTTATGCCATTATTTACTCAACCATGTCAAGCAGAGGTCTATCTCTTTGTTTCAACAACTCTAGTATGTTGAAGGGTTCTAGGTATTGATAGTTGCCTAACAATCATTTTCTTGTACACAAAGCAGCTTGAACTAATCACATAGGTGTTCTTAACCCTTATTAGTTCAAAAAAGGTCTTATTCTTTTAGTTTAACTGATTCCTTACTAGATTTAGCCATTATCTAACAGCTTTACACTTGCCTAAAATCAAGTAAACATAACAGTATTTTGAGTAAACGTCCATGAAGTTAATGAAATACCAAGCTCTATGTTTTGCCCTCACGTTCGTTAGTTCACAAACATCATAATTTACTAATTGCAGAGGATATTGTCTCAAAATGTTTCCTTATCTTTCTTGCCAGGTAGACTAAGTTCTCAACTTACTTACAAGGGTATTAACCCTTTAGCATACATTATTTAGAAAATTCTCTTTTGCTAGTTTGATCATTTCTTTTGATTAATGTGTGCATGTGACAAGAAATAGAATTGTTATCTCTGAAAGGAAACATCAAAATTCAACAAAGGATTTAAGAATCACAGTCCCATTGATCCTTAACTAAAGAGGTAGCAAAGATGTGATTTTGTTAATTGCAATTGCATGGAGTGAATTAAGGTGGTTTATCTATGCATAGTTAACGTGCAAGTTCCAATCCCTTGATTCTTTCTTTTTCTTGCTTTGCATCCGACATGAAGCCATATGCTTCTGTGAAACATCCACTACTCATGTGGAATGTTTCTTCTACAACCCTTAAAGGATTATCAATGTTGCTTTTCATTTTTGTAGAAACTATTGACCTCATCTAGATCTAGTTTACCTCATAGGCTTCTTGCTCTTAGACTTTAGAGGATGAATCCTCCTACTCTTTAGCTAAGTTTGTCTGACTGATAGATCTTGGATCCTTCAGTCTTTCATACTCAAGTTCAATGTGGTGAATCACATTGTTGAAGGTCAAAATATGCAAATCAGGAGCAGTATTTGCTTTCGTATATGCCCACTCACTGGAAAATGTGGCTTACTCTCACTCACTAAGAGACATAGCTTACTCCCACTCACTGGGAGACATCTTGTCGCAACATATACTTATTGTTTATTAGAAAGAACTTGGCATTTTATTTATCTCAACTTCTTAGTTTGGAATTTGTCTCAAGTGTTGCCTAAACGACATGTTAGGACTTAATACACTATGTTAAAACTTAACTTATTTTAACTTTATGGAAGAAGATCATCTATTCCACTATCTTCCAATACTATTCAAATAGCTTGGATAAAGTTACATTGCTCGTATCATCATAAGTCTGAGCAATCTTGTTCTTTCTATGCTTGATAGCATAAACTTTCTGTATCCTTCGGTTGCTTCAGCCTCTAAATACTGAAGACTAGTTGGTAATATGTCCCTAATATCTCATTCTTCTTGAATGATAGAGATTTGAGAGTTTCTAACTCCATAGATATCTCTATTGAGCTTGTCTTCATAAGCTCAGTCATATAGACTTGGTCACAATTGGTCACTTAGACGATTATGGTATACAAATCATATTTTTTCAAATAAGACAAAGGATAATTAGATAATAAGTTCACTAGTTTCATGTTTAAGAGACAACTATGTTGACTCCCATCCCAATCATGCTAGTTAGCTCATCATCCTTCTAACCATGGCCTTTATTAAACACATCCCCCTTTGGATTTCTAGATATGTTCTAGAAACTCCCATTCAATCAAAGACAGTTATACTAACAAGATAATAACACAATATCCTCTAATCAAAATGAATGTTCATGAAAAAGGAAGAGAATATGCTTAATTTAATTCCAAAAACAAAGAATTTAATCATAAATTCAATGAAAAGAACATTCAAAAATTTATAAAAACTTTGACTCATATTGTTGTCTCTTAACTGGGTTCTCCCTCTCATGGGCCCTTCTGACTATATGAACTCATGTAGCATCTAGCTACAAGTCAAGCTCCTTTTAACCATGTTTACATCCACTCACTTGGATGTATTTGAAGCATACCTCCCACTTGATGAGATGATTCCTACATCTCTATCTGTCTTGTCCTTTGTCACAATACTTGTGAAAAAAAGGTTGACTTAGTAGTCACTGCTTTAATCCCAGTTGAATCAAAGTGGTTAGAAGCATGGGAAGACTTATTATTATTCAATAATTTCAAGTTGCTGCAAGTTTCAGGTTTTATCTCTAAGAATTTGAATCAAGGTTAGATAGGGTCTTATGTTCAAAACTTATTTGAACAATTCCTTATTTTGAAAAATTTTTCAACATTAACCTTATATTACAGCTGAAATACTCTTAATAAGTAAACCAACTTAACCCAAAAATAATAGAATCAACAGAAACTCAATTTCAACATTTTTGGGAATCTCTAAGTGCATATAAGCACCTATTTTACTCAAATCAGATCCAAACGTGCTTCAAATATATGCAAATTATATATCAAATTGAAGCTTTTGAATTTAGGGATTTTAAGGAACAAATTGTGTCTCAATCGAAGGTCCCACTCGCTCTCACGCGCCCTTAGAAGATGCCTAGATCAAAAAATCCTGAAAAACTGGAAAAATCCAATGAAGGCCACTCTCAGCGAAGGCCGGTGTGCATCATGCGCCGGCTTACAGCCGTCTGCTAGCGACACGAGTTGGCTTCCCCAACTCCACTTGTCGTCTTGATGATGCCCACCACATGTCCAACAGTGGCCCCTATGGGCCCCACGCACCACTTGTCATTTTTCTAGGTTTTTTTTACGGTCAACAGTTAACCGTTGACTAGTCAACAATTGACTGGTCATCCCTTGATCGTGACTTCACTAACATGGCACTGACAAGGTGATGATGTGTCTCAGTCAACGTGGCTGGTCCACGGATGATGTAGCCTAACGTTGACCGATAATGTAACCTTGATGACGTGGCACTCCCTCATTGGTGCCACATGGTTCAATTGGTGGATTATGTGACCAATTGACTGCCACGTTATCATATTCAACCTCCAGCCTAGTCATCTCGACCTGATTGGAGCTTCGACGGGTCATCACAACCTGCCAACTTCGGAAGGTCATATCTCCCTCGTTTCAGTTCCTTTTTTCACGTTCTTAGTATCGTTGGAATCATAGTTAAACAAACCATAAATTCATGGCTTTTATTTGATCTGAAAACGTCTTTTTCATTGATCAAATTATGACTCAAATGGCAGCAGCGACAAGTGACCCGCCATCTTCTTTCCTTCGTTTCTCCCTCATTCAAACTCTGTTTGACGCGTTCTAAGTGTCATTGGAATTGTCTCTTCGAGCTCTACACATCCATGGCCTTTCCTTGGGCAAAAACACTCAGTTTCAAACACCCAATTTTTTCTCAACGTCGACAGCGCTCCGTAACATGACTTAGATGTGTGCCCTGTATGTTTCAAAGGCTTTTCTACCTTTGAGGGGTTAAGTTCTCTTGTTTTTGGTTCCGCATAGGTTCCCAAGAAAACCAACTTCGATTAGGATCAAAGAAGTGAGGAGAAAAAGAAGAATGAATAATACTTATATGGAGCTTTTAAACTCAGTATCTCACATGCAAACCAGAGTTCATGCATATAAAAATTTCAAGCAACAGAATCTAAGGAGGAAAGCTCAAAAAACTGATTGAGAATAACGTATTATACAATCTCATGTAAATGTAAAGAAGACTCGGCACATGTATATTCATGAACAAAGAGTAAAGTCTCGCATAGCTTCAATCTTTTTGCAAAATGAAGAATCTCAATATTACATGTGTAAGAAGAACAATCAGAGGCATAAAGAATTAGAAAAGAGATTCATATGAGCATAATTTCCATGAATATGTATATATAAAACAAAACAGTCACCCATGCTCGACCAAATATATATTTACATATGCTAAAATCATGTGAGAGAGGGAGTACCGAAGAAGCATGTTTATAATATGTATACATGCAAACATTATCGACTAATGCAATAGTCACATATTGCAAATAATAAAAAAATTATGCTAAAAGCTTATTTTAATTAGCACAGCGGAAATAAAATATAAAGGGGATATAAATAAATTATATCACATGCTTATTCATAAAGAATAATCACAGCCTCAGGATCAACAGGCTCTGATACCAATATAGGAAAAATATAAATAGAGAGGATGGACTAGCGTAGCGGGGAGAATCTATGTTCGGATCTGAGTTAAAGCTCCAATGCTCCATAATAGTGCTCACACAATGATTAGACTACTAGAGCCTAATTAGGATTGGCACAGCAAATTACCATAACAAGAAAAATGGTAGGAAAGAAGAGATTGCCAGAAAAATCAATAGCATGGGTGATGAATAACATAAGGAGGCACCTTCTATTTATAGTGGTTTAGAGTTTGGTTTCGGATAGTCACTAATTAGGAAACGATGTCCTCGCTTCTTGCCTTCCAAGTTAGTAATCAGGAGAATTAATTCTCAAGTAATATCCTGAATTAAGATTACTTGTTTCTTAATTAATAATATCATAATTAATACTAACTTATTCCCCAATTTATAACTAATGCTGATTTGATTCTTATTTGATTAGGTTACATACATACATACATACATACATACATACATACATACATACATACATACATACATACATACATACATACATACATACATACATACATACATACATACATACATACATACATACATACATACATACATACATACATACATACATACATACATACATACATACATACATACATACATACATACATACATACATACATACATACAGTTCATTAAAAAATGTCAAAGATAAAAAAAGAATCAAAGCTTACACCACTTAACAATATGAAAGCGACAATTAAATTATATTAACTTATGTTGTATTGCCGATAAGTTTGAGGAGACTCATTATTGTGTATTTCCGGCCTGTGAGGCAGAACAAGGAAGAGGATAGTTGTATGATATAAAAATATTTAAAAAAAATGAAGGGGGTGAAAGAGTGTTTTTATTCTTAAACTATTTCATAATGAGCTCTAATTAGTTTATGCTGATAGATTTTTTTTTTTTTTATTGATTAACACCTAGTTGGCAAAAATATGTGACACTTTAAACACTATGTATGCCACAACATGTTTTGATAAAGATAAGTAAAAGTATCGATCACTTCACATCATTGGAATTCAAGGTTCTAGTTGTCCTTCCATTAACAGTTGGTTAAAGTGTAATTTTATCTTAAGAGTAACCACTTATGAGTATTGGGCATCCCAAAGTAACATCAATGTTGTTTAACCTAAAGTCAATAATTAACCATCTATATCAATTCAAAAGGTGGCATTGCGATAATTTTGATACTACAAGTAATTTTACTCCAAATAGTTAAAGATAACTAATGCTCATTGGGAAATAATTTTTTATATTATCATTCAGTATTTAGTTCGGGGTTCATGATGGCTCCTCCCATCACAAATATGAAAATTAGAGGGGAAAAATTGACAGCCATAAAAATTATATATTTTATTTAAGATTGATATCAACTCTTTAAATTTATCAAATATTAAAGATAGAAGGAGTGGTAATTTTGGTGAGGAGCATAAATTACCACCTTCTGTCTTTTAATATCCACCTTTAAAAAAATATTAAAATATATCATTAAATAATATTTTCATCATTAAATATTAAAAAAATTAACATGAGCCCAACCTATACATTGTATAATATTTTTACCATTAAATATTAAAAAAATTACCATGAACCCAACGTATATATTGCATAGAATTAAAAAAATTATTATGCACCCAATGTGTACATTATTATATGTGTAGACAGGGTTAATTTTATCCCTTATTATATTATTCTCATTTTTTATGTAATCCAACCAAACATTTTTATACATATGTATCATATTTCCCAAATGACGAACCAAACAAATTATGTAATCATCATTACATTACATTCCATTACATTGCCTCAAATTCCGTGAACCAAACGGGCACTAGATGTAATGTAATAAAATGCAATGCAATGTAATTGAATGTAATGTAATGATTATTACATAATTTGTTTGGTTCATCATTGAGAAAAGATGATGTATATGCATAAAAATGTTTGGTTGGATTACATTGAAAATGAGAATAAATGAGAATAATATAACAAGGAACAAAATTACCCCTGTATCTAGGGGTGGAAATAGGCTAAGCTTTGCCTAAATAGGCATGGGCCTGTAACAAAGATTCAAATCCTGAGCCTGGGCCTGAGCCTGTATGTAGGCTATTTTTTAGGCCTGGGCCTGGGCCTTCAGAAGGCCTGACAAGGCCTGAAGCCTGTTTAAAAGCCTACTTAAAATGTAGGACTTTAAATAGTCTTTAAAGCCTATGCCGCCAAATTCATATCTAACCCTTCATGCTTATATACATCCTACATTATGTCTTAAAAGCCTAACATCTATTCTTATTGTAATATTAAGGCTTAGAAAGGAAAAGAAAATAATGTCTAGTGACAACACTTGTCTGAGCAAATAGGAATAAGAAAAACTAATCATCTGTTGACTAATAAGATATATTTTTTAAAATCGACTAAGCATAACAAATAATATGTAAAACTAAACTTTTACCTATTTTACTCTTTGCATGTAAATTGGGACAAACTCCCCTTGTTAAGATTATAATATTTCATTTGACACTAAAATAAACTCATAACAATTTTTATGCTTTAGTGGAGGGCACAAATTAGGGGAGAGAAAGTGAGTTAGTATTGCCATCTCGAACAATCGAAGAGAAGAGATGTAGAGGTGAATGATTTATGCGAAAACAAGGGTTGGGTATAATGATGATGAAATATGAAACTTAGAATTAAGATTAAGTTGGTAAATTTATAAAATTATTTAGATGATATTATATATACTTATATAATAGTATAATTTTTTTTAAAAAAATTAAATAGGCCAAGCCTGTAGGCTTATAGGCTAGGCTTTATAAAAATAGTCCCGGCCTGTTTATCTAAATAGGCCTAACAATATGCCTGAGCCTGAGCCTGAGCCTGGTCTATTTACTAAATAGGCTAGGCTAGACTTTATATAGGCTAGGCCGTAGGCCCCTGTTAGGGGCCAGGCCTATTTCCATCCCTACCTGTATCACATATAATAATGTATATGTTGGGTTCATAATAATTTTTTTTATTCTGTGCAGTTTACACATTAGGTTCATGGTCATTTTTTTATTATACAGTGTATTGGTTGGATTCATGTTAGTTTTTTAATATTTAATAATAGGAATATTATTTAATGAGATATTTTAATATTTTTTTAATGGTGGAATATAATTTTTTAATTTTGTTAATGGGGAATATTTCTTAAATTTCCATATTATTAATTATTTTTTAATATTTAATGGTGGGCAATTTGGTCAATTTAAAAAATTATAATGCCAATAGTGTTATTTTCACTTGATTACAAGATGTCTGCATCCTCATTTATCAGTCCTACTAGTGTAATCCTGATTACATCATTTGATGTAATCAGGATTACAAAATGTAATCTTGTTTACATTGCATAAACCCAATCAAACACTGTAATCACTCTATTATATCAGAACGAGCATGTGCTACCCGTGCGTTGCACGGGGAGATCAAGCTTCACTGAAGAGCACGATGGAACAAATTTTATGAATAAACAACCTTTCACAATAAGATACCATCAACCAACATATTAAGTACAAATGCATAATGGTGACAAACACAAATGGGAAACGTTTTCAAATGGGTCATAGCAAGTACAAAAGGCTACGCAACTACATCGACATTATAAAAGACCTCCTTATAGACTACATTTTTTGTTGTCTTTTTCCCTCCACATTCATTTCCTTCCAAAACAATCTTCAAGCCGTCCATGCTCCTCACTCTAGACAATGCAACATAGAGTTGTCCATGTGTGAAAACGGGTTTTGAGAGATATAATCCCACATGACGTAAAGATTGCCCTTGACTTTTGTTTATAGTCATGGCAAATGATAATGTGATTGGGAATTGTCTCCGTTGCATCCGAAAAGGCCATCTAGACTCGGAAGGGTTCATGTCCATTCTGTGTATGAGCACCTTTCATTATACTCCCTGTGCGTTGCATGGAGAGCTCGTACTTCATTACTTCAATTAAAATTGATGTAATTATAAACCATCTTAATGTTATGAACAATCATTTTAGCCTTAAACAATATTATTTTGACTTAATTATCAACTATAATTTAATTGTATACTTTTATTAGAGGTTAAACACAGAGGAGAAAAGTTACATAGTGATTTTTTTAATAGCATGTGCTCCCGTGTGTTGTTCTGGGGAGCTTAAAAATAATATCATCATCAATTATAACATATTCTGCTATTCTACTAAGTTGTGATGATGCACTTCTTTCATTGATTAAATTTTACTAATAGAAAAAATGAAATATTGGGTTAAACCCATTTATACTAGGGTTAAAGGGCAAATCTACCAATGATCTTTTAAGAAAAGAGCATCTGGCACAATTATCTTTTAGAAGGGGCAAAAATACACATGAACAATTAAAAAGGGGCATCCACCACAAAAACCGTTAATCCGTACTAACGCCGTTAGGAGTTTTCTTCTCTTATAATTTAACGCCGTTAGTACAGATTTTAACGGTTTTTGTGGTGGATGCCCCTTTTTAATTGTTCATGTGTATTTTTGCCCCTTTTTAATTGTTCATGTGTATTTTTGCCCCTTCTAAAAGATAATTGTGCCAGATGCTCTTTTCTTAAAAGATCATTGGTAGATTTGCCCCTTAACCCTTTATACTAATAAAGAAACTGAAAAGCTTAAAATTATTAACACACTGCCTTAATGCTTCCACATAAATCAGCATCAAACTTAATAAGTTGTTTCAAAGCATAGCCTTGTTGCTTTATTGAGTTTAACACACATACCATCAATTCTTCAACCTATAAAGTACCGGAACATGAATATCAAATATTTATTATAACACCCACAATTTACATACATCAACATCACAAGAAATATTGGCCAAAACATAATAAAAAAATATTTCCGCAAATTATCAATATAATAAACACATTAATTCCATTCAATAATACATTTGTCTGTAGTGACTTTCAACATAAGATTCTTCTTGATAGCATTCATATGAATTGAAATATAAATTGTTGGGATAATTTTTCAACACGGCCTTTCAATATGACATGAGCCTTTTCACAAAAGGTTTGATTCCTCTGTGTATTGAACCCCTTTCGGCTTTAATTCAGAATTGTTAGGATAAAACAGTGTTGAGCCCACATGGGAAGTGAAGCTAACAGATGGCAATACATCAATATACAATATGGTTATAATAAAAAGCAAGCAGCCTGTCCCATTCAAAAAAAAACTGCCATTAAAGCCTTTTATATTTATATGTTGCAGTACTTCTCTTCTCAATAGGTGGGACTTTATTAAGGTATAGACTTCCTTTTCTAAATTTGTTACTTTATGTTAAAGGATCAAAAAAACCATGTAATAGTGTATTGCTTCATTATAGGACATAAATTAAATGATGTTTTCATAGCTTAAACTTTGTTTTACAAAATTAGCATTATCACATATACCAATAAAGTAATAAAAAAAAAGCCACCTTTCTTACATGAAGCATGAGACGACAGGAAAAAGAAAATATTAAGAATGGCTTCCAATTTTGTTTCAAAGTTTTGGTTGTTCGCAAATTGCTTTAATTAACTAATGAAGCCTGGAACAGTACGGTAAATTGCAAAAGTCAAAAGAGAAAATGTCCAATAAAACCAAAATAAAACCCATGATTGAAGAGACAACTCCACCCCAAAGTTATATCTGCACTTCAATGAGTTTTTAAAAATCCACATACATTTAGTATATATCCACAGCAATTTCTTTTAAAAATCCAAGCTTTTTCATTTTGTTTTGTCCAATACATCCTTCTGCTTTATTTTTTTGGGTGTTTTTGTCCGACTTAAAAATGTTCCCCTTTTTTGACCTTTGTGTAACAGTTTTTTAGCAAATGATAACTTTATATGGACTGGAAAAAGCATGTGGACCATATTAGCAGGTGAGGGTGAGTAAAATTAGCTGGACCATGCTCCCATAAATAAGTACTTAGGCCAAAAATTGACAGGTGCAGAGAGAGGTGCCAGTTTCTTTTTTTATCAACTGTAGCAGTCATACCTGTATAGATGACCTGCATGACCAACCAAACACTTATTCATGGTTTGTGCAAAACGTGTCTGGGCAAATCATTTCGCAGATGACTCATCCAAGCTTTTGAGCTGAAGCATTCTGACACCATTGAGATACCAGAACAAAGGAAGGAACGTTATACCAAGACCATGAATATATGCAAATTGATCAGCACAACCTATACAGGGGGATCTTTTAATATATAGAATGCATGGGAAACGTACAGATGGTCAACAGTTGGAGAGGAGCAAGGTAATGAGTTAAAGAAGGAGCAGAGTAGGCCCAGATGTTAGATTTCATGCTTTTGGCACCTGAATTTCCATGGCGTGAAGACGTGGCACAAATATCCTTTATTTTGGTACCTGAAACAATGTCATGTGCTACCAGTATTGATTGGAAGGAAAGAGTGGAACATATTTTGGTGTAAACGATTAGCTTAGTATTCAAGCAAGGATCTGTGAAAAGCATGTGTACCATGTAAGCAGGTGAGGGATATTAAAATAGGTGGACCATGTAGGCATAATTAAATACTTAGGATAAAAAGACACAGGTGTACAGAGATTCAGCTCTTTCTTTTTTTTCTTAAACTCTAGCTGTGTGGCCTATAAAGATAACCTGCATGAGCAACCTATTCTCTATAGTAAAGTTCCATGTGCACTCTATAGTGAAATTTAAGCCCGATGATGGTAAGGACTGAAAAAGATACTTAGAGTATAGACTAAGGGTTATTTAATCTATGTTTTCAATGGTCCTAGTGCAACTACACAGGAGGCACGTGAAGCTTTAAAAGGTATTGAATAACCCTTGTAGTGAAATTTCAATTATTTGAGGGCTATCTTACCATGCCAGGGAAAGGTGGAATGCATATCAACTGTTCTGGACTTAGTTAAGCAGAACATTTGTAGGCAAGGAAAAATGTTACACACTACCTTGAAACCAACTTCAAGCAGATGAGTGATCTAACCAACTTCAAGCAGATGAGAAATGGTCTGTTTTGTTTCTTTTACGGGAGAATGTATTAACGGAACAACCCAATTTAGAGATTGGTTGACCGGTTTGCGTCAAGTCATGGGCTTTAAAGCTTTTAACCAAAACAAAGTGGGCTTATCGGTTACTTAAATGGTTATGGGCTTCTGTTAGTGAAAACCCAAATTTGTGGCAATGTTCAAAAGATGTTGCTGTCGACATGTGTCTTCTTTTTGTTGTTGCCATTTTGTTAAGCTGACCGTTCGAGTTTTTTTTAGTTATGCTACTCTTATAAGGCCATTACAGACTCAGAATTAATGTATTGTGAACCGGCTGTATAGTGCCAATTGTTAGGATATAAGCCCATTACTATCTTCACGTGGACTGAAGCATATGAGGCTGTACGTATGGCAACAACATATCCCATTGAATAAGGAGTTTCATAGTCGGTGTAAATCGTGAATAAACAGCACAATAAATAGCACGCTATAATCATTTCAACAGAAGATATCATTTTTAATACGCGGTTGTCAATAACAATCATGCTTTCAGATTCTAGAAACTGAGAACGGCTTGACTTCGGTCACCGGAGCACCACTGTCATGACTTCACAAAAGAGAGCAGGACACTTCCGTCGGGTGACTAAAATGGAAGAACTACGTTTCATCCCCAGCTGCATTCGGTAAGCTATCTCTTTTGTTCAGTATACCAAGCCTAACATAAGTAAAATGAGGGTGAGGCCCCACCTTACAACAGGAGTGAAAAACAGAGGAGGCAATGAATTAAATTATGAACATCAGTTGGCACATACCTCAAGCGGAGACGTATCTGGACGCTGCTTGCTTGGTATGTGGAGGAAAGAAAAAGCACCCAAGTGACTAAATATAAAGAGAACGCCAATTGCTTAAAAAGGGAGTGAAAAACAGAGTAGGGACTGAATGATGTAAAAAAAGAACAGTTGGCACATAGCTTAAGGTGCTTAAAGAGAATGACGATCAGGGGTTATATAGCAATGAAGGAAGATATTTTAGGCGGGGAGTTTTGAAGTTCAAATTTGAATTGAGCTGGGGGAACGTGGGCTATCGGATAGTCACTTTCATTTGCAAACGGCTGACACGTAGCCCGAAAAGAAGTGGTATTCAGCTTGTGAACAGTGAATTGTGTCTGAAGCCGATGGATAAGCCGCATAAGGAGGTGGCTTGGTGGAAGAGATTTATATGTTATATTGATTACATATAATCCTCTCTCGTTTAATCGAAGCAAACGAATTATAAGTGTTGTCAATCACATAAGAATATATTTTCATCCATTTAATTTTTGTAACCAACCTTTTGTCTCTAAACTTTCTTAAGAGTCTCATCGCTGACGATGGGATTGCCAATCACATATTTTGAATACCTTAGTTTTTTTTTTTAATTTAGTACTGTAAATCTCAAAAAAATATGAGGTAAGTCCCATGGACTACACAAGTTATTGATTGAAATTGTGAGCAACCTCATCCTTATTAAAAAGAGAACAGAAGTTTAAATCTCGAAAATCATACATGTTGGGAGAGGTAAAAACACACTCTAAGTCTTGAAAAAAGAAAACCTTTAATCAAATAAAAAAAAACTCTCTTTAGCGGGAAAATTTATTTAGTACAAATTGTGGGATTTAGTTGAGATTTTCCCAATAATAATAAATCTCATACTTGACTTCTCTTATTTTCTTTTCTTGTCCATGCCCATCCTTTACCCCCTCATGTTGGATTAAAATTTAATGGTCCACATTTAATATTTACTTCCCATCATTCTCTCCATTGTAATAATATTTTGGCTAAATTATACAAAATTCTGTTGAACTTTAGGTCAGTTACATAAAACCCTCTGATATTTTAAAGTTAAAATTTAACCCCTGACCTTTTATTTTTCTTATTATAAACACCTTGACGTTAATTGATCATTATTTTTTTAACAAATATCGCCACGTCATGTTAACAGGTGATATGTGGTATCCCATGTAAATTGCTAATTTTACAAAACCATTTGAGTTTTGATGAGTTATAAATAACCCCCTTGAACTTTAATCGGCTAGTTGGCTGCAAATAACCCCTAACATTTCAATTTAAATTTAACTCCCTTAAAAATTTAATTTATAATACTAAATTACATGTCATTATTTTTTATCATTTTAATAGTTTTATTATGAATTTTACTATTATTTATCAATTAAAATTACTTTTTGTAACAAGAACTAGAAGAATAATAATTAAAAAAATATAAAAATAAAACGTTGAACCTCTTATTCAAGAAAAAATATTGAACATTTTATTTTTATATTTTTTAAATATTATTCTTCTAGTTTTTTGACCAATGATAGTAAAAATATTAATAAAATTATTAAGATGATAAAAGTAATTACACATGGTTTAATATTATAGATCATATTTTTAAGGGAGTTAAATTTAAAATTTAAAATATCGAGGGGTTATCTGTAAGAGATCAAAATTCAAGGGAGTTATCTATAACTAATCAAAGTTCAGGGGGTTTGTAAAATTAGTAATTTACATAGGATACCACACATCACTTGTTAATCTAATGTGGTAATTTTCGCTAAAAAAAATAATGGTTAGTTAACGACAAGGTGCTTATAATCAAAAAAATAAAAGTTCGGGGGAATTAAATTTAAACTTTGAAATGTTGGGGGTTATACACAATTGACCTAAAATTTAAGGGATTTTATATAATTTAGCTTAATATTTTTAATAAAATATCAAATACGAACCATCAGATTTTAATCCAATAGTCATAAAAGGGTTAAAAGATGGGAGCGGACCCCAAGGGGACAGAAGGCAGGTCTATAAATCTCAGCATCGTTCTCTTTTTGGGGCGGGCTTGAATTGGGCTAGTATTATCACAGCAAACCCAGATGTGTGTTTATGGATCGGGTATCTCAGATTTTAGAAGCCCTAGTCTAAGACTATATAAATCTTTATCTGACAACTCCATAGTTTTACAGCAGCCAACGAAGTAGGGTTTTCGCGGCACAACCATGGAGCAATCGCAGAATCAAGCCCTCGAACAAGTTCAGTGCTTCGGCCGCAAGAAGACTGCCGTGGCCGTCACCTACTGCAAGCGTGGCCGTGGCCTCATCAAGATCAATGGCTGCCCGATTGAGTTGGTTCAGCCGGAGATCCTCCGATTCAAGGCATTCGAGCCGATCCTTCTCTTGGGAAAGCACCGATTTGCCGGCGTCGACATGAGAATCCGTGTCAAAGGAGGTGGTCACACCTCGCAGATTTACGCAATCAGACAGAGTATTGCCAAAGCGCTTGTTGCGTTTTACCAGAAATACGTTGACGAGCAGAGCAAGAAGGAGATTAAAGACATCCTTGTTAGGTACGACAGAACCTTGCTGGTTGCTGATCCCAGGCGCTGCGAACCAAAGAAGTTCGGTGGTCGTGGTGCTCGTGCAAGATTCCAGAAGTCCTACCGTTGAAAGCTTCGCATCTGGGGAAAAGGTCTCTTTGTTGATTTACATTTCAATTTTCGGTTCATGTTTCCTGCTGTGGAAGACTTTTGATATCGACTGTTAGGTCTATAATTTTGGGCATTTTATTTTATGGATTGTTGAGATGCTTTTATTATATCAAGCTTTTTATCTAGTTTTCAATATGAGTATCAATGAGATAGCAGTGTTTATGCATTTAAGCGTACTTTATATGTTTAAGATTTATCATAAACTTGGCTCTTTTGTTGGATAAGAATCGACATTTCGATTCGTTTATCACTGCTCAACACAGTATCAAGTATCATCTAATTCCTGGTTAAAGGTTGAAAATTTGCTTAGCACAATGTTTTCATATTCAGGTCTAGTGTTTCATCCCTTTTGATTGTCATATTCTTGTTTCTTGGTGGTCTATTCTGATGATATCCATCGGCCTTCGATGATCCTTGTGCAATATATCCTTAGACTGAATAATAATGATCTCTGTGCTTAGATTTATTATTTCTAAGAGAAGAGGTAGTGATTATTGCTACCTGTTTTGTTAACCCTTGTAGTGTGGTGATGGGATGGTTGTGATGCCGCTTTACCAGTTGTGTGAGATTGAAACTTTATGCCTCGTATTATGTTGCCATTGTTTCTTCATCTATGATTCAGTTTATTTGGCCTAAATTTGTTCTATAATGATCTTGTTAGGTCATGGTTCTGGTGCACTGTAAAGTTAGAAACATAACTTTCTCTTGCATCAGGGTATATTAAGGTTTTTCTGGATCTAGCGGTTTCTTGTTTCAGTTGGTTTTTTGTTTTTTGTTTTTGGAGTTCAAAGAGATGTATTAATCAACTATTTGCAAAGATATTACCAAGTAAGAGCAACTAAACACCAGTATCAATTTGTTTGAATGAGATCCTCAGCATTAGTGGTGCGATCGAAAGAAGATTTTCAGGGGATATGGTTTCATTAGAGAAAATTGGTTTGCTTCTATTTTCCCAGAACAGAACTTCCAAACGAGTATACCAAAAAGATTTGCCATGGTAGACCAGTGTAGTTATGTGGGTTGAGGTTCCTCCGGAGCCAATCATTGATATGCTGGTATCATTTGGTCATTACTATGGATGAGTTGTTATGTGAAACTCAGGAGGGAAGGTTTTTGTTGTTTTTACTTTTTTAGGGTAAATATTGATTTAGTCGCTACCATTTGTTCAATTTTTTGTGGAAGGTCTCAAGGGATAGATCATACTGTTTACTTGTCCATTTGGTTTTTAGCCGTAGAAGAATCTTTCTAAAGTTTCTTTCCATTCTATTTTGCTAAGAGAACCATGGTTTGGGGGAGTGGAACCATAGTTTTTCAGAAACTTTTTTTTCTTTGCTTTTTCATTATGCATTTCACAAAATATATTCTCTAAAATCAATTTTATCATTTTTGTTTAGAAGATATTTTCCAAAACTTATTCCAAATAGTCAAATACACTCTGAACTTGTTTAAGGTGTTAGGCTGTGCTCGACTGTCTGGAACTTCCTATATACATCGAATATTTAGAAATTTTTTAAACTAAAATGCTTTTGAAAAGAGAGGGTAAAGTACTATAGAAACAATATTTTTAAAGGAACTTTAAAAATAGGTAAGGATAAAATGGTATTTTGAATATTTATAATATTAGGGAGATGTTAGTACTTGTTTGGTCCTTTGAAATTTAAAGGAAATGATATAAATATCTTTATATATATTTTTTCTTAAAAATATTACTTTCTATTGGCCGATGTCGGACCTCAGTGGTCGGATCTTCGGGGGTGGGTCATCGGGTAGCGACCACCTCTGTTGGCATGATTTTTTTAGCAAAACTTGTGAATCATGTGATTTTTTCAATTGATAAACAAAAGATGTTAAAATCTAATGAAATATTATAAATATCATAAAAAAAACTTATGAATGACCTAATATTGATAGTGTGAATTTTTTATTTGGCAAATAAAAATTGTTAAAATTTAATGAATAGCTTGATATTGTCAGGTTTAGGATAAAGATCAAAAGATAATATATATATATATATATATATATATTTGTTTGCATGTTATGTCTTATAAGCTATTAAGCCACCAATCTTTTGCTTAAATAAAGTGGTGGAGGTTGAAATCCCACCTCCACCTCTTTGGGAATATTTATTTCCGCCACTCCCGTAGTCAGTAGGGGTAGTCACTGTACACTGAAACTTCGGCAACAGTGGTTGATGGGGGTAATATTTTTTATAAAAAAAATATTTATAAGGGCAATTTTATTATTTTCTTTTAATCTTAAAAAGGATAAATTGAGTTTAATAACTTTACAATATTATGAATATTTAAAATATTTTTTTATCTTTTAATATTATTAAAGTTCTTTTATTGGAATTTTTCCAAGATTATATTATGATATTTAGTGAGCAAGAGTTTCCAAGCACCCGGCGCATTGGTGATAAATGATTAGTTGAAACCCACTTATTTAATTTAATAACTAAATAGTACAATATTACAGTCAATAGTTACCTAAGATAATTGACAAAAAATTAATATAAGATAACTATGAGATCCAGTGTGCAAAACGGAAATGAATTTTTATTTGAAATTTAAAAAATGCGTGGAAAGATATAATAACCATTAAGAGACAATTAGATATTAGATAATTATCTATATAAAAATTTGTTTATTCATATTGTTTAAAGAACTAGAGAAGTTAATAACTAAATATATGGGAATTATATTTACCTGAAAATTTATTAAGCTATCATGTGTATGAGATTCAGTGCTTAAATTTTTATAATAGACTACGTATTCAATTTATCTATTTCAATTTATCAAGTTTAAATTTTCAGTTTTAGATTTTAAAAACAAAGAAGGAAGTTATGATGACATAATCACATAGAGGGGTCACATTTCTTGGGAAGTTATCAGGTACTCCCTCCGGTCTTAAATATAATATAGAGTTGACTTTTTTAAAAGAAATTAAAGAAATTAAATAAGTTATATAATTATATCATATATTATGTATTCTTAGATTATATATCAGTTTATTAGTTAAACTAATTAGTTTTGAGGGGGGAAAATAAAAATATGAATATCTTAAAGTAATTTAATTAGTTTCTTCAATCTCCCAAAAAAATCAATTTTATCTTATATTTAAAACAGGATGGAATATAAAGAATACATAATAAATTAATAATAGTAAGATTAAATAGTGTAATTTATCTAGACACCAAATGAAACGAGGCCCCTCTCAAGAGGCAGGTTTTGAAATTGAGAATATATGGGTTTTAATCTCCATAATTTTACTTTGATTATCATGCGAATAAAATGTCTGATTATGATTAACACTCATGGCTAATAAATGGAAGAGTAAGCTTACCTAATAGCCATTGTCACAGTGATCAGTAAGTGATGGATAAGTAAGAACACAAAATTACAATGACTTAATAGTACACTTTATTTTAAATTTTATGAATAATAGCCATTGTCAAGGATTCCATTATTAAGGATTTGAAGTTTCTTAAACTAATTAGGAGAACTGTTCATAGAGATCTCATTAGAAACTTATTTGTCAAATGGGATCTGAGGGAAAATCTTTTACACATAAGGGAAGATTGTTCGAACACAAGGGAAAGTTACATTGAGAAGATATATTGCACACATGGAAAGATTGTTTGAACATAAAAGAAGATATTTTGCACATATGAGAAGATTGTTTGCACCCGAAAGTCCCATTTGACAAATAAGTTTCCAATGAGGTATATTTGGACAATTTCCCCAACTAATTATGTGAAAAAAGAAAACAAAAAAGATTGATAAGATGGTGTTTATGGCGATTAAGTATTATATAGTTCTAATAAATAAAATATTTTCTCTTAAAAAGCAAAAGTCACAAACTTGTTCAAAAGGTGAGAAATCAAATTAGTGAATTGTAGAAATCATTGGCCAACTCATGATCCTTGTACATCAAATCATTTCCTTCATCTCCCAGTTATTCATGACCACCGTCTCTGAGGTCATTTCCCACCCTCTCGGCACGGAAAACATTTCATCATAAACTGAATTCATCAGATTGTCTTCTTCATCCATTTCATTTTCAAATTGTGTAGGAATGTTCAGATGTTGTGTACTATCAAACTAAGAACTTTCACCCAATTGAGCGTTTATAATACGACGCAATAAATTGCTTCTGGAAGGTCTATCTTCTACATCTTCAAACACCTTCATCATCGCCACCACACGCACAATGGCCCAAGCCGTCCCTCCCACCATATGGGTCTTTAATATACCGTATGGCCCTTCCAGTATCATCGGAAATAGAAAACAACTCTCCAGAGGGTTGATAGTGACAGTGCTGAAAAGTGATTGTATCAAGAAGGGTCCACGGATGGGGCTCTCTTGCCAAAGGGGGATGACGTCGGAAAGCACCCCATAGCCACCTGTAAGGGAGAGTGGGAGACTTTGTTGTTGCTGTAAGTGAGGGCAGATTAGTAATTCTATCTATTGGCTTATTAGCATGGGCTATGTGCTATATATATTAGGACCCTGATAGCCATTATTCCTTCAGTCTGTGAATATGCAAATAGACTCTTGTATATGTGATTTCTATTAGATGAATAAAGCAAGGTTTCTGGGTTAGGTTGGTTAGTCCCTCGGGCTGGTCCAAGAGTTCACATGATATTAGAGCCTGGGGTTCGACCCGCTAGTACCGACCCAAGATTTAGCCAAGAATAAACCCGAAGAATCAGATCTTGAATCCCTCAGATCTTAAATCTCCGTTCTCCCTCGCGACGCCCTACCATGAGTGGCGACAAGAATTCCCTCACCGCTGCGACACTGCCGTTCACCCATCCCCTCTACCTTCATCCATCGGACATGACGGCAACCTCCCTTGTTCCCCATGTCCTTACTGGTACGGCGAATTACACGGTGTGGAGCCGTGGGATGAGGATCGCACTGAAGGGCCGATAAAAGCTAGGGTTTATCGACGGTAGTTGTGTGAATGATTCATTTGAAGCACCCTTGCACGCTTAGTAGGAACGTTGCAACGCCGTGGTGCTTTCTTGGTTGATCGATTCCATCTCGAAGGAGCTGGCCAACGGGATCGTTTTCTTTGATAGTGCGAATCTGGTTTGGAATGATCTGTGTGAGAGGTTCGACAAGAAAAATGGGACCAGAGTCTTTGCTTTGCACCGTGAGCTCAGTTCCTTTGGGCAAGGCGGTTCTTCGGTCTCTGTGTATTTTTCCCGACTCCGAGAGCTCTGGGAAGAATAGTCAGCGTTGCTCTCTCTTCTACCTTATACGTGTGCTGTATCTAAGGCTCATAGCGATATGATGCAAGAACAACGCCTTCTTCAGTTCTTGTTGGGTCTTCATGATTCGTACGCCCAAGCACGCAACCAGATTCTCTTAATGGCTCCATTACCTTCTGTTAATGACGCGTACGGTATGATCGTCCAAGATGAGACGCAGCGCTCTATTACTACTTCTGAAAAATTCTCCTCCTCCTCAAAAGGAATTGATATGGCAGCAAGGGGGAAAGGACGAGGAAGGGGGAGAGGTCGTGGGGAAAATGCTCCAGAATGCTCTCATTGTCACAAGAAGGGGCATGTGCGGGATAATTGCTACCAAATTATCGGATATCCCCTAAATTTCAAAGGAAGACAGAATAAAGAAGCCAATCAGGGAATTAAAGATTCTCCTCAACGTTCTGATGAAGCATTGGCAGGAACAACTAGCGTGGCAGCTCCCACATTCACGCAAGTCCAGTATGAGCGATTATTGGAACTACTGAAGCTTGATGAGGAGTCCACTGTGCATGCTCTATCTGGTACAGGTTCGACTACTCCTAATTCTTCTATAGCATACAATAGTTGGATTATAGACTCTGGAGCCACAACTCACATGGTAGGAAACTTAGCCATGTTGCATGAGTATAGGACATATAATGGCCCTATTAAAACCATTAAGATACCCAATGGAAAGCATGTCACTGTTACACATATAGGTAGTGCTAGAATTATCAATAACATAACTATCCATGATGTTCTGTATGCCCCTCAACTACAATTTAATTTGATAGCTGTCTCTAAATTCACCAAAGAACATAATTGTATGGCTTCGTTCTTTCCCTATCTCTGTTTAATGTAGAGCCTACAGGATGGGAAGACGAAGCTAATTGGTAAAGTAATTGGAGGACTTTACATGTTGAAAATTGAAAAGAGATGTAACAATGCCAATACAGTTCATATTTTTGAAAACAATAGTGGTATAGAGAAATTGTCTAGTCTTGATTTGTGGCACCAAAGATTAGGACATGCCCCAATTTCTATAATGAAACATCTGGACATCATAAACAGTAAAGATTTGCACATGAATAAAGAATGCTCAGTTTGTGTTCAATCCAAACAAACTAAGTTTCCTTTCAATCGTAGTCATATTAAAACCCAAGGATGCTTTGAGCTGATTCATGTTGATGTATAGGGACCATATAAAACCCCCACACATCAAGGTTATTGTTTCTTCTTGACTATTGTAGACGATTTTTCTCGGTCCACTTGGATATTTCTCATGAGCTCTAAATCTAACACTATTACTTGTGTGAAGAATTTCTGTGCATATGTATTGACTTAATTTTCTGTTTCAATCAAACGTGTTCGTAGTGATAATGGGACTGAATTCACAAATAATGAATTGAAATCATACTTTCAAGAAAAAGGAATTGTGCATGAGATGACATGTCCCTACACTCCTGAGCAGAATGGGGTTGTAGAAAGGAAACATAGAACTATTATACAAATAACTAGAAGCTTAATAATACAATCTGTTGTCCCAGTGGATTTTTGGGGAGAATGTGTAAAAATGGCATGTTATTTAGTCAATAGGATTCCCTCTAAGGTTCTAGGATATAAGACCCCATTTGAAATGGTATATAGATCTAAACCTGATTTATCTAACTTGAAGACATTTGGTTGTGCTGCCTTTGCAATAGATTTAGTGATCCAAGATAAATTGGAGCCTAGGGCAGTACCCTGTGTATTCCTTGGATATCCAGAGAATAAGAAAGGCTATCTATTACTTAATACTAAAAATAATAATTTGTTTGTGAGTAAGCATGTGAGCTTTATGGAAGATAAATACCCATTTAAGAATAATGCTAATCAGAATCAATTAGGAGTCTCTGGAGATTTAAGGAGCATGTTTTGGTTTGATCTTGAATATCCTATTGCTGTTGATTATAATCAAAATCTGAACAGTGGTCAACCAACCAACATTGCGAATAGAGATTCTTTGTCTAATTCCCCAGAAAATGTAAGTAATGAACAGAATTCTGAATAGAATGGGTTACGGCCTATTAGAGATAGAAAACCTCCTATATGGTCTACAGATTATATATGTTCTACTCTAACTGCAGGAAATAAGCACAAACAGAAGGGTAAGTGTAAATATCCTATTGATAACTATATTTCTTATGATAATGTTTCTTCTCACCATATGTCTTTTCTCTGCAACATTGATTTGGTAACAGAACCAGTTAGCTATGATGAGGCAGTTCTGAACCCAGAATGGGTAACGGCTATGAAAGCTGAGGTAAATGCACTTGAGAACAATCACACCTGGGAGATTGTTCCACTCCCTAAGGGAAAGAGACCTACAGGGTGTAAATGGGTGTACAAAATTAAGTATAATTCAGATGGTAAGATAGATAAATATAAAGCTAGGTTAGTGGCAAAGGGATATAGTCAAAGGGAAGGCATTGATTATTATGAAACTTTTTCACCGGTTGTTAAGATGCTTACTATTCGTTTTGTTCTTAAATTAGCTGTTGTTAACAAGTGGAAATTGCATCAAATGGATGTGCACAATACTTTTCTACAGGGTGATTTAAATGAGGAGGTATACATGCATATACCCCCAGGATTTGATAGTAAGGGGGAGGGAATGGTATGTAGATTAAGAAAGTCTCTCTATGGCTTGAAACAAGCCTCAAGACAGTAGAATCGCAAACTGTCTGAAACTTTAAGACAAGGAGGTTTCACACAAAGCAAAAATGATTATTCCTTGTTTATTAAAGAATTTGATGATGGTATAGTATATGTTCTTGTTTTTGTAGATGATCTATTAATCACAGGAAGTTCTGAGAAAGGTATATCTGAAATAAAGGCCTTGCTGCACAACAATTTTAAAATCAAGGATTTAGGACAAATGAAATACTTTCTTGGAATTGAAATGGCTAGGTCAAATAAAGGAATTATTCTATGTTAAAGGAAATATATACTTGACTTATTGCCTGAAACAGGAATGAGTGGATGCAAACCACATATTGTACCAATGGCGCAGAATGTGAAACTGATGGCATACCGGGAAGGAAAGGATAAGAAAGAAGATTTATATAAATATCCAGATCGGTATAGAAAATTAGTAGGTAAGCTCATATATTTGACCATGACTAAGCCTGATATCTCTTTTTCTGTGTAGACCCTTAGCCAATTCATGCAACAGCCAATGAAAGTGCATTATGCAGCAGCTATAAATGTGATCCGGTACCTAAAGGGTAGTCCTGGATTCGATATACTGATAAGTGCAGAAGGTGACTTAGCACTTGAGTGCTATTGTGATGCTGATTGGGCAAGTTGCAGGACCTCCAGAAGATCAGTCACTGGTTATTTACTGAAATTTGGAGGATCATTTGTCATGTGGAAAACAAAGAAGCAAAGCACAGTATCAAAGTCATCAGCAGAGGCAGAATATAGGGCCCTTAGCATGGAAACGTCAGAAATTGTTTGGGCACTTGGGGTACTAAAGGATTTGCGTGTTCAGCATGAAAATCCCGTGAGGGTTTTCTGCGATAATAAGGCGACAATACATATTGCTACAAATCCTGTGTATCACGAGCGTACCAAGCATATCGAAATTGATTGTCATTTCATAAGGGAGAAATGGGAAAAACAGCTGATAGAGTTGCAGCATGTTAGATCAAAAGAACAACAAGAAGATCTCTTGACAAAAGCAGTAAGTGGAGATGTCCAAAGAAAGCTGCTGCACAAGTTAGGGACTATTGATTTGTTTAGTCCGCAAACTTGAGGGGGAGTGTAAGTGAGAGCAGATTAGTAATTCTATCTATTGGCTTATTAGCATGGGCTGTGTGCTATATATATTAGGACCCTGATAGCCATTATTCCTTCAGTATGTGAATATGCAAATAGACTCTTGTATATGTGATTTCTATTAGATGAATAAAGCAAGGTTTCTGGGTCAGGTTGGTTAGTCTCTTGGGCTGGTCCAAGAGTTCACAGTTGCAATAGAACTGAAGAGCCAGCGTACTACGTATCTGTTTGGGATGACGTTTTGCTATCTAAACATGATTGTTTTTAAAAAAAAAAAATCACAATGGCTTCTGGCTTTTTAAAAACTATGATGTTTGGGTTAACGTTTTGGAAACTAAGCTTCTTTTCCAAAAACAACTTTTAAGAAGAAGTTTAAAAGTCTGGCTTTTTCCAAAAAAAAAAAAAATTTCTACTATCATCAATCTAAATAAAAATCACATTTATAATCTGATTTTTATAGAAATCATATTAAAATAAAACCACCACTAACCCAAACAGGTCTTCATCTTTGCCAACGGGGATATCATTGTACCCCTCCATCGACGTGAGAGTTGGTCCTCCCTTGGGTTGACAATCTTTGTCAGGGAAGATGGAATTATCGAAAGATCCGTACATGTGTTTGGGAGATGTAAGGCGCTAACGAAGAAAATGGGTGTGATGATCGTATTAGTAACTTGGCTTTGTGATGATAGTGATAGTAACTTGGCTTTATATTTATAATTTATCGTCTAACTCAATAGTTTACCTTATTTGATTATATCTATATTCAATTTAAACTTTAACTTAATTGTAACCGCCAGTTAAATTTTTGGAATGATAATAAAATTTAGATTAAACTTGAACTAATCAAATATATAAAATATTTACATATTTATTTTTTATATGGTTTAATACTTGAAGATGAGTATTATCTTATTTTTTCAGTTAAGATATATTCTAAAACAATATAAAATAATCTTAACTTTTCGCAATAGATAATTTGGCTAATCCAACCTATCTATCTTGTAATCATGTAATGTAACCCAATTGGTTTTAAATAGTATAATTTCATCTTTTAAGATACACATGCATAAAGACATTAAAGAATTTTTTATATGGTTTAATACTTGAAGATGAGTATTATCTTCTTGTTTTATGAACATTCCTCTTAATATCAAAAGTTTTAAACTTTTAGAAACTAAATCAAAAATAAAATAATTTTATAGTGTAGAAAATAATATAAACTACATATTTCAATATTTAATAGGGAAAATTCCAAAAAACTACATTGGAAATTGCAAAAAGACAATTCAGTACATTGAAAATGGGAAAGGACAGATCAATCGGGTGTCAGAAGGGCAGAGGAATATGGGATTTTGAAATCTCGACCAAATAACGAAAATGTCCTTCAGCCCTCCATCCCTCTATCTCTCACTTCAAAATAACAACATGATCATCATAATTAATAATTCCGGATTCGACATTAACAACTGCAATTCTTCTTTTACAATTAATAAGTTTCAGGGCTAATAACAACACCTATCTCTTAATTAACAATTCCGGATTTGACATTAACAACTCCAATTTCTTCTTTCTCAATTAACAAGTTTTAGAGCCAATAACAACACCTATCTCTTAATTAACAACTCCGGATTCGACATTAACAACTCAAATTTCTTCTTTCACACTTAACAAGTTTCAGGGCCAACAACAACACCCATCTCTTAATTAACAACTCTAGATTCGAAATTAACAACTCCAATTTCTTCTTTCACAATTAACAAGTTTCAGGGCCAATAACAACATCTATCTCTTAATTAATAACTTCAGATTCGCCATTAACAACTTCCATGTCGTTATTTTGACTGAGGGCTAAAAGGTATTTTCGTCATTGGACCAAAATTTCAAAATCTCAATTTCCTCTGCCCGCCTGACATCTGACTAATCTGTCTTTTCCCATTTTCAATATGCTGAGTTGTCATTTTGCAATTTCTAACGTAATTTTTTAGAATTTTCCCTATTTAATATAGTCTAAAGAGTAAGAAGGGAAAAATAAATAAAAAGTGATCAAATGAAATGAAAATAATTTGAAAAGAATCACATAGTATATAACCAATCACGCCTCAGATCCATTATGTCCTGCTATCTAATGGAGGATCCGACACAATTACATAACGACCCAAATCGACCATTATTGTAATGGGAAATTGTTGGAATTAATTAGGTATGAAATTCACATTAACAGTGCCCAATCCGTCCCCACTGCGCTGAAGGAAGTAATGGAGAACGGTGCGTTTTGAATCAAGTCGGTGTAGTGTTGTATGAGACAGATCGAGGGTCCCATCATGGTTAGCCCCACGAGTCCGATCGATGGTCATTGGTCTCTCCGCCCGTGGCTGACGTAAGGTGTTATTAATTATTTTTGCCGCTAGGATGTCTCAAGGATAATAATGTAAAAAGTAAGTTTATTAAACTTGATCCGACATTGAATTAAGTAATGTATTGGATTAATAGTTAGTGGGTTATATTGAAGTCAAATTGAAACTAAGTCAGGAATAAACCGGTGAGAACGTGAAGATTCTAAAGCTATTAATATTAAATTATGAAGAAAATAAAAAAATCGAATTAAACTGTTTAAAAAAAAATAGTGACCCAGGTTAATGGTTCACCTAAACCAATTACTTAGACGATTCATGGGTTTCTAGGTCGAATTGGCCGTCCAAGTTTAATAACTGATAAAAAGTGAAAAAGATGATAGGTTGGGTTATAAGAGTTAAAAGTTGGAAGAGTGAGATCCAAATATTTACCATAGAAGGAGTTGGCCCTCTTGAAATATTTACCATCTTTCTTCGTTGGTTGCCTTCAACTTTTTAGTGTGGTGGAATGATCCTATGAAATAAGAAACCTACAAAATATATCTTATAGTTGAAAAAAATATTATAAGACAGAAAACACATTATTCGTTTTATTTATCCCCCAATATGTAAACCAAAATAAAACTTACATATAAAGAAAGACAAGGATACGGAGTATCATTATTTAACAACAGAGTAATATTTAAAACCATAAAACAGGCAACAAAGGTGTTGAGGAGGAGAGGATAATATCAATCGTAGGTGGACCTCTCATTTGATCCGACGGCACAGAGTGATTCCGTCACCAACAGGGAGCATGCAGATTTCAATCCTAGGGTCCATAGCCAGTGCCTTGTTGAGCTCCAACACAAAGCCCCTATACGACATGACGTAATCATCCATGGGCACATCTGGTGATTCCACGACAGAGCCGTTCCATAGGGTGTTGTCGTAGCCGATCAAGCCCCCAACCTTCACTAGCTCGATCAGCCTCTTGTGGTAATTAAGATAATTGTTCTTGTCAGCATCCACAAATATGAAATCGAAGCTTCCATGATTCTTCTCCTGTATGTATATATAAACACATTTATGCATTTATTTCCCAATTTAATTTTTTTCTTTGTTTTTGAGAGAAATTTAGATATCAAAGCTTAATTACATCTTTAAGCAGTTGATCAAGAAGAGGAAGTGCAGGGCCTTCACGAAAGTCAATTTTGTGAGCAACACCAGCTTTCTCTATTATTGGACGACCTACTTCATAGCTTTCCCTGTCAATGTCCATGGCCAATATCTGCATAAAAAAAAAAAAAAATTAGCAAAGATTTTTATGCCCTAAAATAATTTTAGCCTTATTAGAATAATTCAAATTGATGGAATAGCTAAAATTTATTTAAAATGTCTCATTTTCTATTCGAATTGATATAATGTATACCCTCATTTAATTGTTGACGGCAATTAGTCCCTAGGATGCTGAATATGTTGATTCTAGAGGTTCGTGTGTGTTCGGCAACATGCAAAATCATGGTTTTAGAATCACTTTTTCGCAAATCGAGATAAAACCCTTCTCACATACTTACCTCATAAACCGTAAAAGCTATTCTCCAAAAACTAATCCGAACACACACGAAAGTAAAGTCTGAAAAGTTTTCCCATAAAGGTTTATACATTAATATTATTTTTAAAATTACAGTTATTCTAAAATTTTAAAAAATTCATAGCTTATTTTGGAGAAAATTGTTGAGATATCTTATAATTATCCTAGGCAATCTTTAATTAAAAATAATTAAGTGAATCTGTACGCATTTATTTTTTTATGGTAACTGGTCTCTAGCCTCTAGGAGATGATGAAATACATCGTTGATTCTAGAGGAGAGTAAAGTCAGAAAAAAATTAATTACTACATTCACAGGCAGTTTATAAATTAATATAATGTGGCAAAACAAACTTATATACTCCCACCGTATAAGAACTCAATAACCATATTATGCGGTTTAAGAAAACGGTTAAAATTAGTTAAAAGCAATAAATATATTTAAAATAAATATTATTTTTCTAAATATACCCTTTATTTATAAGGAGGTAAGTAAGAGAGAGAGAGAATGGGTAATAAATGAGGGAAAGTAAGAAAGAAAATGTAGAATAAAACTTTGTTTTTTTTATAAACAACTTTGTCTCTCTTGAGCTGGTTATTGATATAAGCAATTTTTTTTGTCCTAAAATTTAAACTATTTTTTTCTTGTTTACCCCCTATTAAATGTATAGTATTGTTTTTAATTAATCTTAACCGTCAATTCAATTTGTATAGTAAAAAAAAATACTTATAAAAAAGACCAGAGGGAGTAAGAATATAAAAGAAAACGAGAAGGGAGAATGAAAAAAGTCCACCTTTTAATTAATACCATATAAATGATTTATGAGGGCTAAAGATGGAAAAAAGTTACTAAATGTTGAGCAATTTTTGTCGGCTTTTTATAAAAAAGATCAAATCAATTCAAATTTTAAGTTCTTATAAAAGAATTAGAGGGAGTGCTAGATAGTAGATATGCTTCCTTC
This sequence comes from Inga leiocalycina, assembly GCA_963242795.1. Taxonomy (NCBI): domain Eukaryota; kingdom Viridiplantae; phylum Streptophyta; class Magnoliopsida; order Fabales; family Fabaceae; genus Inga; species Inga leiocalycina. Next base: position 29,205,927 of record OY725320.1, on the reverse strand, counting down.
ATGAGAGAAGAAGATAGTAACAACTTGTTTGGTGAAGTGACCATAAATAATATTAATACAAATGATACATTCTATTTTTATCAATTATAATTAATTAATAACCATATACAACTCATGTACTTATTTTTTTTTTTCATTTACTTAACAGAAAGAACACCTTCAGGGCTAGAGGGTTGAACTCGTAACCACACACTTTAAAAAAGACTTAAAGAAATCCTCAATGTTTGTTTGAGAAATAATAAAATTGAGATTTCAAAAGCTATTTTTCGTAAGTCGGGAAAAAACTTCTCTCATATATTTATCCTAGAAAACATAAAAATACTTATAAAATGCTAAAACTAACATGCATATAGTATGCCAGTACGTACCTTGCCATCATGGGGAAGAGCGAGGGCAGTGGCAAGCAAAGAGTAACCAGTAAGCACACCAATTTCCATGGCGCTCTTGACATTCATCAGTTTAAGCAGAAAGTTCAAAAATTGCACTTCATCTGCCGTTGTCGCCATCATGCTCCTATATGTGTGTGTGTGTGTGTGTTTCATTATTTTCTTCAAAATCATCATCAACAACCCGCAAACAAACCCACACACACACACACACACATCAATAAAAGTGTACATACAAAGGATACTTTTCCGTGATCTCTCTCAGCTCCTTCATGGATTCTGGTTCTCTTGGATAAACACTGGTTTCCAGAATATACTGCAACATCATCATCATATCAAACGATAAATTCTTATACTATGTACGTCCAAAGTAGAGGAAACTAAACGAAGAGGAAAAGAAATGGGTTTGATTTGGTGGTACGTAGTAGTACCTGGTAAAGGGCATCATTCCTCAAAAGGATCTTGGGGACGACGCCGTTTTGGTGCTTGTCTGCTTGGTGGTCTCCGTTGGATGCCATTGTTGCTATTCAAACAAAAAACGCTGAGATTCAAAGTTAAGAAGGCTGAGACAGAGAGGATTGGGATGAAGATGAATGAAAAGATACTGGCCATTTATATACACATAAAAGCAAGGAGCAAACCGGGGTTGAACCGGTGAGAGCATAAATGCACTCTTGATTTGTTTGAGGCTTTGAGCAGGCTGCCATAAACGGCTTGGTGGGTGGTGAATCCTCAAACATTTACTCCTTTGGTCAAGGCTGAGGGAGAAGAAATTTTTTATTATTATATTGATTTTGTTATCATATAGCATATTGTATATTAAATATGAATAAAATTAAAAAGTAATTAAAGTTTATAACAATGTTAATGAAGTTCAAGATTTTTTTTTAATCTTTGTGAAACATATTGAAAGTATATATAAATAAGGATTAAAAGAGTGCATTTATAGGAAATTTAAATTAAGTATGCTAACCACGGTTAGATGAACGAAAACACCCTATACATATTCTTTTTTTTACAAGGCCATGTATCATTCTATGGAAAGTAGTTCTATTCGAAGCACAATTGAAAACTAAATGTGCGATTCGAAACCCCTTATCTTCTCATTCTCTTCAAATCATTAGATTAATATTTGACTTATTTAGATTTAGTTTTATACAAAATGCTATTTTTATTTTCTTTATTGCAGTATTAAATTATTTATATCAAAATTTAACCATTTTTAATTAATTAATTATCTTTCTTTTTATAGTTTAACATTTCCATAATAATTTTATAAAATATCAAATCTGCATCATTCAAATATTGATCTAATAATTATTAAAAGAGAAGATGAAGGGAAGAGAGGAGTAGGGGTTCTAAACTGCTAATTGTGGGCAGTTCTTTCATAGGATTCAAATTTTGTTTTGTTAAATTATGAGAGGCTAATCCCTTCTATTAAACTCAACCCCATAGCCATCCTTTTACATAATTGTTAGGGAGAATTGTTAAAAAAGACCTCATTGACAACTTAATTGCTAAATGAGACCTGGGAAGATATCTGCACACGGAGGGAAGATTTTTGCACACGTAGGAAAGATTTTTGCACATGTAGGGAAGATTTTTACACACGTATAAGAAAGAATATTACACACAAGGAAGATATTCTACACACATGGAAAGATATTCTGCACATCCGGGGGATATTTTGTACAGGAAGGTCCCATTTAACAAATATGTCTCCAATGAAATATTTTTTCACAATTTTCCATAATTGTTAACAGGGGTATCTATTTTTTCCCAACAAATTATTAATAGTCATTTAATTTGGTCCATTTTCCGAAACCTTTTAGGAATATCAAAATTCCACTCTTAGACGTACAGAGGACTCCCTCCCGACCTCCGTCACAATTTATGAGATCTTTTTTGGACAAAATTTTTAATACCAATAAAATCAATTAAATACAGCTTAGAATTTTAATTTTTCAAATTACAAATGTAAACTTTCAAACAAAAAATATCTTTCATTGTTGGCAAGAAAATATATTTCATTTAATAAGGGATAGAGGTAAGCTCGGAAATATATTTGATGAGGGAAATAATGAGAGGTAATTATGGAATAAGTTTCATTAATGAAATATTATTTTCCTCCAAATATTTTATATTATAAAACATCAAATCACTCAAAACAAAAACATCTTATATAACTGAACGTACTTACGGAGGAAGGCAAACAATGTTTCTACTTTTCTTTTGATAAAAAATTCAATCCATTATTTTTATATTGTACTAAATGGGTTCACCAGACCACTATCAACATTCCATTATTATTTTACCAACATCGTTCCATATCATTTACATTTAGCGGTTACGAGATTTTTTTTTTTTGACCTGACGGTTACGAGATTTAACCTAAGTACTCCCTCCAATCATAATTATAAAATAAATTTGAATTTTTTAGATAAATTAAGGAAGTTAATTAAATTACTTTAAAGTATTTATATTTATATTTTTTTCTTCAAACTAATTAGTTTAACTAATAAATTAATATATAATCTAAGAATACATAATATATGATACGATTAAGTAAATTATTTAGCTTCCTTAATCTCTCCAAAAAAAATCAATTTTGTCTTATATTTAGGACCGGAGATAGTATAAAAATAAAAATGCCACTTCTTGTTTTTGGGCCAGCAAAGGACCAGATCTTGTTAAACCTCAACACTTCTCCATATCATTATCCACTTTTTCTTCGCCTGAGCCCATTCAAGTAAGCAGGCAAGCAGCTCTGCCAGACTGCCATTAGTCCTTTTCCATATTCGAAGTCCTCGCCAACAGTTAGCCCATTCACTGTTTCAGATGCATATCAAAAGCTTTCACTTTTACCAATAGGGTTAGGTCTAGTGGAGAGAGTTAGTCCTTCATAACATAGTGAACCAATGTTCAAATTCCTATCGGGAGAGATACTAATATTTAGTGCCCGATAAAAGATTGCCTTCAATAGAAAGATACTTTTGTATAGCAAAATAAACCTTTAACTTTTACCCTCATCAAAACTCTTCAAAATTTCTTAACTATGGTAGGGAGGTATGTGCTTATTAAATCTATACTTTTTGTATTGCTGAGTTATCATATGCAAATCATATTGTTGCCGAAGAGTGTGTTAAGAGACCTAGAGAGACATAGCAGGCAATTCCTTTGGAACCAAACGCAAGATTGGGAAAAGCTGCACCTAATAGGATGGGAACAATTGAAGCAAGAGGAAAAAGGGAGGAATTGTGATGGGGCCTGTTGACAAGACCAAAAACACTTTGGATTCAATGTCTCCAAAGCAAGTATGGGTGTGGAAATGGATTATATCCTATGGTATGCAAGAGGAAGAATGCATCGGCTATTTGGATAAGTCTTAGTTCAGAATGGGAGAAGCTCTACTAGGGTATTAGAATAATGGTCAGGGATGGGAACACTGATAACTTCTGGTGGGACTTATGGATGGCTTTGAATGAGCCACTTATACATTTTGTGGATAGGAATTGGCATTGCATTGATATAGGGGCAAAGGTCAAATCCTTTGTTTTGCATGATGGCGCATAGAACACTCATGCTTGGGAACAATTCTTTCCCATATGGGTGGTGAATATATTGGCAAGTATGAAGGTTCCAGAGGGGGCGGAACAAAATAGGTTTTGCTGGAGATAAGCCTTTGATGGTTAATTCAATGTTAAAGCGGCTCATAATATGATTTTTAGTAACGAGTAGACAGTTAGCAAGGGCCAATGGCAAAAGAGGTAGAGACTACCTATTCTGGAGAAAATCAAGTTCTTCTTGTGGCAAGTTTTCCTTGAGAGGTTGCCCAAAAACTCACTTAGAGTGAAGATAGGAATATATGAGAATGATAAGTGCCCTTTTGAGTGTCAAAGAGAGAAAGTAGTTTCACATATTCTAAGAGATTGCGAAATAGCGAGAGAGGTTTGGCTAGAATTTGTTTCTCCTAACCAACATTTTTCTTCTTTTAGATCTTCTTTGCAAGTATGGCTAAAGGAAAACATGACCAGAGGATTTGAAGTGCCGAGGGTGCATAAATGGCCTTGGCCTTAAGTCTTCTGGAGCTATTGATGAAGTTCGAGTGCAACAGAGCAACATAGTTCATGTTTGTATGCACCAACTAATGGAGACATCAGACCAAGGCAATTTCATCATCAAATCTTTAACTTGGATGGATCGATTGACTCACGATGGAGAGCACCACCGGAAGGGTATGTTCGATTGGATGTTGATGGTTCGATCAATGGTCAATGACATGCTTCCTGCGGAGGGTTGATCAGGAATGCTCAAGGAGATTGGGTGGTGGGATTCTAGAAGTTGATTGATCTTCCACCGACCTCAACAGAAGTGTTAGCTTTACTCACAGGTAACATTGTTTGCAAATAGTTGGGGTTCCAGAGAGTCCTTGTCTATATAGACTTCATGGAAGCATACCAATTGATTATGTTTGATTGTGGTCCTAATCACCCATTGAAGGCTGAGATAGCAGGGATCAGAAGTATGGTTTTCTCTGATTGAGAAGTTGAAGTTAGATATACACCACGTAATGTATTGAGGTGTGTTGATGTACTAGGACTACTAGCTAAGAAAGCACATGGTAGCTGCGAGGACATGTTGTTATCACAAGAACCACCCTCGGTCTTTCAAGATAGGTTAGTGAGGGATAAGATTGAGAGCCATATGGCCAAGTCTGAGGCTTATGTCGTGTAATATTTCAAGCTGATTTCTTGCCGGTCAATTCAAAAAAAAAAAAAACTCTTCAAAATTCACAAGAATAATAATTATTGGTGTTGGGGTAAAAGAGTGAGGTGAATGCCCACATGGGCATAATATGGTCAACTAACGTTTGACCGTTTGATTTGTTAATATGGAGGTGACATTCTATGTTTTTATACTTTAGGAGTAATATTGCTCTTCAAAAAAATTTTAGGCAATTATCGCTCTTCAGCAAATATTGTTAAGGCCAAATTGCATCTTAATCCTTGCAGCAATGAGAAAGGAGGTACTTTCTTATTTGATTTTCTTAAAAAAAATTGTATTCTGCTAATAAAAACTTTGTTGAGTGATTTTGAAGTCAACATGTAATTAAAAAAACAAGTACATACAAATAAAGGAAATGAACTGGATATGATGGAAGATCCAAATTACAATGACCTTTTCCACTTTCACTCATTCGCAATTATCAAATTTTAAAATGAAAGGATAAAATGACTTTCTTTATAATATTCATATTCTTACAGGACGCCTCCATATTCGCCATCGAGAGGTGTCATCCGCTAGAACACATTTCTTTTCTCAGTATAAGCAAAGATTTTAGTAAAACTTTAAGATTGGTGCTTATTGGAGTTTTCACTTGATCCGACGGCAGAGAGTGATTCCATCACCAACAGGAAGCATGCAAATTTCAATCCTAGGATCAACAGCGAGAGCCTTGTTGAGCTGCAACACAAACTCTCTATAATACATAACGTACTTCCTCAAGGGCGCATCAGGTGGTGCCACGACGGAGCCGTTCCATAAGGTGTTGTCGTAGCCGATCACACCCCCAACCTTAACAAGTTGAAGGAGCCTCTCATGATAGTTGAGGTAATTGTCCTTGTCGGCATCCACAAATATGAAATCGAAGCTCCCATGATTCTTCTCCTGCAGTCATTTTCTAGTTTCAGTTTATTTATTTACTATTTTCGATTCTTAATATAAAAATTATCTGGCAGTCAGATTTAGTCCTAATTAAAGAGGATGAAGAAGGCTTACATCTTTGACGAGTTCATCAAGAAAAGGAAGGGCAGGGCCTTCTCTAAAGTCAACTTTGTGGGCCACACCAGCCTTTTCCAGTGTGGGCCGGCCCAATTCGTAGTTTTCCCTGTTAATGTCCATCGCCAGTATCTGCACCCAACGCAAACTAAATTCTTAAATATCTAGAAAGGAAGCCAGAAACTGAATGCGCCATTTATAAGTAAACATTAAACACCCCCGTCCCCCCAAAAAAATTAATTAATTAATTAAATGTACTGTGAAGTTCAGAGAACATTAAATTGATTAATGAAACACAGTGTTTGACCCCAAAAAAAATTAATGAAACACAGTGGGGGTGGGGATTAAAAATAGCTGCCACAAGCAATACAATATTCAAGAAGGGCCGGGCCTTCTCAACCCAATGCAATTCTATCTTAAATCACTCATTTATTTATTTTTTTTGGGGACATTGAATCACTCATTATTTGATAAATTTAGGGAAAATTCCAAAAAAATACATTGGAAATAGCAAAAGGACAAATCAGTACAACGAAATTCAGAAATGACAAATCAGGCGGGTGTCAGAAAAAAGAGTAATATGTCTTTTTGAAATTTCGGCCAAATTACGAAAATGCCCTTCATGCACACTTCGAATAACAACATGATCATCGGAATTAACACCTTCGGATTCGGTATTAACAACTGAAATTCTTCTTTTACAATTAACAAATTTCAGGATCAATAACAACACATATCTCGTCATTAACAACTCTGGATTCGATATTAACAACTCCAATTTCTTCTTTCAACACTTAACAAGTTTCAGGTTTAATAACAACACTCACCTCGCCATTAACACCTCATGATTCGCCATTAACAACTCCGATGTTGTTATTGCGACTGAGGGCTGAAGGGCATTTTCGTAATTTGACCGAAATTTCAAAAGGACAGATTCCTCTTTTTCCTGACACCCGCCTGATTTGTCATTTTTGAATTTCGTTGTACTGATTTGTCCTTTGTATATTTTGAGTGTAGTTTTTTGGAATTTTCCCATAAATTTATACAAAATTATTTTAAAATTAAGTAAGAAATTTTATAGATTGATTTCAATATATCCAATTTCTTAACATAAGATCTCGTTCTTATATTAAAAATTAAAGGTAATCATTTTTATGAGATCGTATAAATGAGGAACTTATATGATAATAGTTATAATGAAATAAAAATCTGAGTATGTCACTCACAACTGTTACAAACAATACTACATAGCATATATAATCTGTTATTAGTTGATATTCCCAAAACATTGAACTAATTAGGGTTCTTAATAAAAGTTAATTAATATGTCATGTATTTTTTTTTAAAAAAAATATCCTAGTCATATTCCTTAAATTCCTTCTTCACTCTCCTTGTTGAAGGAGCATGGATAGAGGTAAATTAAAAAAATATTCACAAGAAAAAAACTATATCTTATATTTAAGACGAAGATCAATACCATATTAAAAGAGAGGAGTACTTGGATCAAAAAACAAAAGAGAAGGTGTACTATTTTTGAAAAATATATTTGACTTTGTCAATAAAAAATGGTAAGTGATGTCATTTATCTTGTGACCTTTTTCATTACTCAATTATGAGGTCCAGTTTGGCATAAAGGATTGAGAGAAGGGAATGTTTCAAGTGAAATGAAAGTGAGATGAGATGTAGAAGGGTGGGGGTACCTTGCCGTCGTCGGGGAGGGCGAGGGCGGTGGCGAGCAAGGAGTAGCCGGTGTACACTCCGATCTCCATGGTGTTCTTGGCGTTGATCAGCTTCAGCAGCATGTTCAAGAATTGCCCTTCGTCCGCCGATGTTGTCATTATGTTCCTGTTTTTTTTTTTAATCACTATATATATTTCTCCAACCAACACGTACACAAAACTTCAATTAATTAATTAATTAATCACATCTTACCATGGGTGCTTTGCTGTTATCTCTCTCAGCTCCTTCATGGGTTCTGGTTCTCTTGGGTACACGCTCGTTTCCAGAATATACTGCAACCATATAACCACTTGTTTCAATTTTGTTATTATAATTAATTGTGATGAGAAGGAGAACGAAGGTTTCGAGATTTGATGACGTACCTGATACAGAGCATCGCTTTGCAAGAGGCTCTTGTGCCCAACCTCTTGGTGCCTTCCTGCTTCACTTTGCTTCTTCTCTTCTCCGTTCGACGACGCCATTAATACTCTCCTCAACCTTCAACTTTTGAACTCTGCGTCGTCTGATAGTTGAAGCAGAGCTTAGAGATGAAGATCCATGAAGATGGCCTTATAAATAAGACAGGCCAAGTCCTGGTTGAACCGGGGAGTGGAGGTTTGATCCGGCTACTTGCCGGTTCACGGTAGGTGAAGTCCTATGGATGCGTGAACCTGGTCCCACGCTCCACTCAATTTGCGTAGGACCACTCTAATTTTTGTTAAAAAATAAGATTTTTTTCTAAAAAAAATAATTTTTTGTAGTGAAAAGTTTGCCATTTCGCCGGCGGTCCAAAAATGCATGCTGTATTGTGATTTTTATTTTTTTAAAAAATACTACTCTATTGTTTTTATTTCAAAAGTCAAGCGGTAGGGGAAAAGTGGGCTGCCACATGCAGTGATGCCGTCAATAGTTTTCCGGCTAATAAATAAAAGATGCTGCATCGTTAAGCGGTAGGGGTTTGGCTTTTCTCTGCTGCCATATAGAGCCGGGAATTCGGGCCGAGCCCGTTTAGGCCCGAGCCCGTCAAGGGCCGGGCCTATGATTTAGAGGCTGAAAATGGAAGCGGGCCTAAAAGGGCCGGCCCTGTAGGGCCGCAAGCCCTGTAAGGCCGGCCCTGTAGCCCTGTAGGGCCGGCCCTTTTAAGCCCGTTTAACCTTTTTTTTTAAAAAAAAAAAAATGGGCACAAGGCAATGAGCAACAAGCATTAGTCAGAGGGTAGAGTTAACCTAACCTAACCCTCATATTAGAAATACTCTCACACTAACTTAGACCTCATTTGAAGCTTCTCTTCTTTGATTTTCTTTTTTCTTTTTTTGCATGTATACGCCAAAATCCAAATTATGTGTTATATTATTACTGACATTTGAAGCTTGTAGGCTTATTTGATTGTGGCTGTGAACTTATTTAATTGGTTATGAATATTAATTATGGTTTGGACATAAGTTTTAGTGTTTATATTCTATTAAACTTGGATAATATTTATGTTTTAAATTAGTGTTGATGATATTTATGTTTTAAATTAGGTATTTTAATCTTTATGAGAATAAAAAATAAAAAAGGAATAGCAAAAAAAAAAAAAGGAAAAAACATAAACGGGCCTAAAGCCCGTCGGGCCGGCCCGCGGGCTTACCTTAAACGGGCCGGGCCGCTTCAAACGTGTACGGATTTGAACTCGGGCCTAAACGGGCCGGCCCGTTTTCCCAGTACTAGCTGCCAACCCTGTTCGTAATTTGATTAATTATCTGTAATTAATATTTATTTATAAGAAGCAGTGATTTCTTATCTGAAGTATTCATTAAAGTTTTTCTTTTATATCTTCATTATAATGAATATTTTCTTGTTAATGACATCAATTGGTAAAAGCCATCAATATATAACATCTTTATGAATCATCAACTTATTTTTTGGGAAAATCATTCTGAGGTCCCAAGCAAGGAAGATAATATCAGAAAGGTCCCTGGGTACAATCCCAAAGCGCGCATTCATAACCTGATGAGTGCGTTTTTACAACCTTAAGGAACCTTTCTGATATTATCTTTCTTGTTTGGGACCTCAGAGTGATTTTTCCTTATTTTTTCCATTATAATCAATCAACTTATATATTAGTCTCTTATAAAAAAGGAAAGGAGGGAGTACATAAAATGTGTGGACTTATAAAAAATATACAAGATGTGTGGATTCATATTAATTTTTTGGGGACAAAAAAATAAAATGCTAGGAAGAAAAGATGGTTGGTGAGCATCAAAATCATAAGGCGTTGAGGAATATTATTAAGACATTGGAAGTTGGGTACTATGTTGAAAAATTGAATATCCTTCATCCTCCATAGTTCATAAGATTAAATGTGATTGGCCAAAAAAAAAAACAGAAAAAAGATTAAATGTGACTGTGACGTTTCCTCCAATTATTTACGTGGAAGTGAAATACATGCAAGTGACTTCCATGATGTTGATATCATTCATTTGACACCAAGACGAGGAGAAGAGAAGTCCCAATAGCATTGAACATAATTTCACTTCAATTTATTCCAAAGAGTATATAAAATATCTATCTATTCTATTTTTATTATCTATTATAATTTTTTTTTTGTAGTGTCTTGAGAAGTCTTTAAATCATTTACAATTTAAAGTCTTAGCTAGCATGAGTTTTATGCATATAAAAAATCTAAAAAATGAATTATACTATTCATAACTTTCGAATAACATAATTTATCAAAATTTTTCTGTGTGGGTGTAACCGCGTTGAACATATGTTTTAATCTTTTAATCTAAAATATGATTTTTTTTTTTTTTGGTAAAGGTAAGTTTTATCTTACATATATAAATTCCTTATGAGAAAGTAGGATTTAAGAATAGGATTTTTAAATTGTGACTTGAAAATGTAGAATTTTCAAACCTGCTAGTCCATTTCCTTTGTCCCAATTTTCCTGTCAGACACAATTTTTTTTGAGGATCTTTCTTATGTTTTTTTTTTTGTGATAAAGATTTTTCATCTACTTTTGACAACATTAAACCAGTACTTTACTAACAAAACCACCAGTGAAAGGCACATTTTTTAATAACAATTAAAATATAGTCATGGTTATTATGTGCAGAAGTGAGCATTTGCTTTTTCGATAAAGACCGAAAACTGAATAAGACCAATTTAAAAAATCGAACCGAAACCGATTAAATAAATTTAACCGAAATATTTCGGTTCAATTCAGTTAATAACTGAAGTAATGATTTTTATTTATTATCTATAAAATAAAAAATATATATGTAAATAAATATTTATAAAAGATTATTTTTTATCCTTAAGGTTAGATTTAGAGGGAAAATATATAAAATAAATTAATTAGATTTAAAATATCTATAAATTTTATCTAATATTATTCAAAATCTACAACTATTTAATTATAAAAACATATATTTATTAAATGGTATATATTAAATATAAGTATATTATACATATTTCGATTTTTCGGTTTTAACCGAAGTATTTTTCTAATAACCAAACCGAATACCAAATTTTTAAAAAAATAAAAACCAATATTTTACCGAAAACTGAATTAACCGAACAAAAAAAAAACGAATTGAGTTTGGTTTGGTTCAATTTTCGGTTTTTAATTCTAATTTGCTCACCCCTAATTATGTGAAATACAAGAAGGTTTCTCCTAGAGAAGAACTCATTTAGTCTCCAAAAATTAAGATATAAATAGATTAAATGTTTTGAAAGATATCATAAAGGCAATTGGGTTCATGATCACAATACTCTAAAGATTATGCCTACATCCTACCTTCAGAATCTCTTAGATGATGATATTCACACACACATATATGATCCACTCATCAGCTTGATATGTATCATGCACAAGAAAGTCACTAATGACGTGATTATGAATGTTAGTTTTGATATTATAACTTTCAAATCAATAAAAAAAATTAAAGTTTTCTCCACTAAAACATATATTATGAAAATCTTAATTGAAATATGACCACGAGTCATTAAAATATTGGACAGACAAAAGGAATGAACACTTTTTATTAAAATAAAATTAGGGAGTAGGTGAAGGATAATAAAATGAGGTATATATTTGGAGTCAATGACAAATCAAAAGGAAATTAAGAAGTGCTCGTTTGTTTGTTTCAGCGTTTTGTACAGGAAAAACGCACTTATTACGCAAGCCGAGAAAAAACTCCTCTCATATACTTGCCTCGTATACCGTGAATCACGAATTATAAGCACGTTTTGGACAAAAATAAAGCATGTTTGGGAGAGCTTATTTTGAGAAAATAAGCCCAATTTACGCAAGCCGAGAAAAAACTCCTCTCACATACTTACCTCGTATACCGTGAATAACGAATTATAAGCACTTATTGCTCAAAAATAAGCTCTTCCAAACGAGCACTAAGCCATTCCAAACGCACACTGAAATAGTTTATTTTTGGGAAATAAGTGCTTATAAATCGTGATTCACAGTATACGAGGTAAGTATGTGAGAGGAGTTTTATCTCGGCTTGCGTAATAAGGACTTATTTTTTAAGAAATCGTGATCTCAAACATGCTTGTGAGGAGCTTATTTAATAAGTAGCTTATTCTACCCATAATGCAATTAAAATAAGCTGAACTAAACACTGTAAAAACGTAATACATTTTTATTTGGACTTATTACCTAAAAATGAGCTTATTTATATCTAATAAGCTGAACCAAACACACTTTTAAGAAAGGAAAGGGGATATGGTACCATGAAGGAAGGAGAGAAAGTACAAACCCCACTCACATAAGGGCATCCAATTAGAATGGTGCACGGCGTGCCCTACATATTGAGTGGTTCTCTTCTCTTCGTTTGTCCGTTTCTTACGTATTACTACTCTGTAATCTCCGCCTCATTAAAATTAATCTAATCCATTCCTATTATTGTTATTCACTGGAAAAAAAATTGTTATTAATTTGTAATTTATAATGCTTTGGCCAATATACATATATATAGTATTATCAAATGATTTAATTAGTGTGAGGTCATATAAGACTACTAATTAGACTAAATTTCATATAAACAAGCCTTTTGAAAATCATTTTTTTAGTACTTACTAATTAAATACATATTAGACTATCGGGGAGTTTGAAGTAGCTTATTTTTGTCAATAAGTGTTTATTACGTAAGTCGAGATAAAACTCCTCTTATATACTTATTTCGTATATCGTAAATCATGATTTATAAATATTTATAAATAAAAAATAAACTATCCCAAATAAATATTATGTTTCGTATAAACAAGCCTTATTGAAAATCCATTTAATGATGACTTGTGAATTATTCGGTTCAATGAAAAAGTTATGAATTAGCACTTGAAGCCTTGAAGGTGTGAAGTGATGACGCTAAATAATTAAAAATTGAAAAAAAAAAATCTGCTATTTTTTTATTATTTTAAAATAAATTAACCCACTCAACCTTAGTGATCAGTATTGACAACTCAACGACTTTGTGCTCGTTTGGATTGCCAATTGGAATGCTTAAAAATAACTTTTCAATCATAATTTACGGTATATGAGGTATGTATGTGAGAGGAGTTGTGTCTCGATTTACGTAAAAAGTAACTTATAAACAATCAGATCGCTAAAACAAACATGCCATTTATAATTGTAGAACCCTCCACTATGGGCTCTATTTGGATATAATGATAAAATAATATGTGAAGTAATTTGTTCATTAATCTTTTTTTTTTTTCTTGTTCATTGTTTTCTATCCATAAAAAAAGAAAGGAACAATTCAACCTTACGTTCCCCTTCTCTTTGTCCCACGCAAATAAATGTGTCCAATCCTTTGAAAAAAATTGTGCTTTCAAAAAGATAACGTGAACGCAAGTTTATAATACATTTGTCTTTAAAGAGAAGGAAGGTTTGTTTTGTAACTTTATTATGTTACAGTAATCCATAGAAACAGGACGGCCACGACTCCTCCAAGGTACAGAGGGAAATTCAAGTAAAACCATTCATTAATTGGCCAACACTTGGTTGCCCTTTTATTCTTGGGTGAAAAGGATATTTTTGATTTGGAAGCTTCTATTGAGAGGAAATTTTATTCTGGAACTTTTTTGGGAGATAATTTTATCATGTAAGTGTAAAATATGGAGCAATTTTGCTCGAACCATTATCTTAATTAATTTTAACCGTCAATTGATCAAATATGCTGAGCTGACAGTTCGTTCACATATCATACACATTATTTTTGTTAATGTTCAAATCTGTCTCGGAAGTCTTAAATCTAACTTTGAAAAAAGATAAAGTAAATGACACTTGGACTTACGCAGCAAATTTATACCTTAACAAAAATAATGTAGATGGCATGCGTATTGTCAAATCAGTATATTTAGTCAACTAACTGTTAAAATTAATTGATATAACAGTCAGGGAAAAATTACTCAACTTTTTATATTTTTAGGACAAATTGCCTCCTGAAAAAACTTTCAAACAAAATTATTTCTTGTTAAAAACTTATGGGTCAGAATTACCCCTTAACCCTTTTTTTCTCTCCCTTCCAACAATTGGTTGCCTTTAACTGCCTCAGTTTTGCCGTTTTGTAACCAAACATGCCACGCATCATATATTACTTCTTGAGGGCAGATGAAGCCTTCTCTCAATTAACCAATCTTCGAGGTTAATACTTATTTTATCCACACCTCAAATTATTATGTAAGGACAACCTTTTTTGGTTTAGAGGATTTCCAAGACTCCACAAAAGGACAATCTTTTACTGGTTGTTTAGTGTTTTTGTTTTTGGGGAGTCAGCGGACGAATATTTTTTTAGTTATATTTTAAAAAATTAAAGATGTGAGGTTAAATTTTTTAATTAATTTTTTTTCTTTTATTCTTTTATTTTACATCATATTTTTATTAAAATTTAATTTATAAAAAATTTCCCTTCCTTCCTCTTCAAATCCTCTATACCAAGGGTTTGTTTGATATGAGGGAAGCGGAGAGAAAAGTTTTTTTGAATTGAATTTAGAAAAGTATGAGAAGTGAGATTAAAAATTTTTAATCAATTCTTCTTACTCTTTTATCATATATGCTCTCTTTATCAAAATTTTACAACCCCACTTCTCTAATTTTTATAAAATCCAACTTATAAAAATCTCCGCTCCTCTCTAAATCCCTCATACCAATCAGACGTTAGTTTCTTTTTAAAGGTGAGTTGGCAAGCCGGGTTGGCTACATTCCAGCTCACCAGGGGCACCACCTAAGCCGCAACCCACATTACCACCTGTACCTCAAAAGCAAGCCCCCATTCAATTGATAAACCTTTGGCGGGTGGATCTTAAATGCTCATGAATATATGCTACTCACAACATTCTCGTAACTACTTATGAGAATCTTACCAAACAATGTTATTGCTTACATAAAATCAATTACTGCTACATCACACTTTTCCTTCCCCACCGTACAATCTTACTTAAGGAAGAATCAAGAATCTGTACAGAGATGTTAATCTATTGTAGTTAACAACACAACACATGATTTTGGAACATCAAACATAATAGGTAAATGGTGGGCCAATATTTTGAGCTCATCAGCATCTAACTGCAGTTTGGAACGTCCATTATATATATAATCACCAGATATTGAGCTCATTTGTTCTCAGTTTCAATGCAGAACACAGCCATGCATGATGCAGACAAAATGATATATCAATTCAGCAAAGACAGGAAGAAAGAACTAAGAATGTCTATAAGCAAACAGCTACTATTGAATAAGACCAACAATACTATATGATAAACAACAATACAATATAACAAGGTAAAAGGAAAATTCTACCGTATTGTTATAAGACCAACAATACTATATGATAGTAAGTGTTAGCCTCTTGCAAAGCCTCTTGCATCACTTTGCAAGAGGCTCTTGTGCCCAACCTCTTGGTGTCTTCTTTCTTCCCTTTGTTTCAATTCTTCTCTTCTCTGTTCGACGACGCCATTAATACTCTCCTCAAACTTCAACTTTTTAACTCTGCGTCCACTGTTGGTTTAAGCAGAGCTTGGAGATGAAAGATCCGTGAAGATGGCCTTATAAATAAGACAGGCCAAGTCCGGGTTGAACCGGGGAGTGGAAGTTTGAGCCGGCTAATTGCCGGTTCGCGGTAGGTGAAGTCCTTTGGATACGTGAACCTGGTCCCACGCTCCACTCAATTTGCGTAGGACCACTCTAACTTTTGTTAAAAAAATAAGATTTTTGAAGTTTGAGCCGGCTAATTGCCGGTTCGCGGTAGGTGAAGTCCTTTGGATGCGTGAAGCTGGTCCCACGCTCCACTCAATTTGCGTAGGACCACTCTAATTTTTGTTAAAAAATAAGATTTTTTTGTAAAAAAATCTTATTCAAAAATAAGTTTGCCATTATTATTCCTTCCGCTGGCGGTCCAAAAAAGTATGCTGCATTGTAATTTTTCTTTTTTTAAAAAAAACTACTATATATATATATATATATTTTTTAGTTCTGATTTCTGAAGTCAAGCGGTACGGGAAAAGTGGGATGCAACATCAGTGATGCAATCAATGATTTCCCTGCTAGAAAATAAAAGATGCTGTATTGTTAAGAGTGGGTCCCAACAGGTGTAGTCAGAAAAAGGTGCATGTCTATTGACATTGAGGGTTTGGCTTCTCCCCGCTGCCAACTCTCTGTTGGCTAAACGACGTGCGTTTCTTATGCAGCGCACAGAGTTGGTAACCGACAGAAGCCAAAACCGTTTATTGAAGTTGATTTGGGGTTGGTGAGATTCAAAACAATGTAAAGTATTTTCCATGAGTGATACTTTCTCTGTTTTTTTACTCAATCTTATTTATAAGAAGCAAGGATTTCTTATCTGAATTGAAGTATTCATTAAAGTTTTTCTCTTCATTATAATGAATATTTTTTTGTTAATGAGATCAATTAGTAAAAGCCATAACTAATTATTTTGGGAATAATTATATATATATATAACATATTTATCAGTCGACTTATTTTTTCCATTACAATCAATCAACTTATATATTAGTCTCTTATAAAAAGGAATGGAGGGAGTACATAAAATATGTGGACTTATAAAAAAATATACAAGATGTGTGGATTCATAATAATTTTTTGGGGAAAAAAAATAAAATGCTAGGAAGGAAAGATGGTTGGTGAGCATCAAAATCATAAGGCGTTGAGCAATATTATTAAGACATTGGAAGTTGGCCACTATGTTGAAAAATTGAATATCTTCATCCTCCATATATAGTTCATAAGATTAAATGTGATTGGCCAAAAAAAAAAAGATTAAATGTGATTGTGACGTTTCCTCCAATTATTTACGTGGAAGTGAAATACATGCAAGTGACTTCCATGATGTTGATATCATTCATTTGACACCAAGACGAGGAGAAGAGAAGAAGTTCCAATAGCATTGAACATAATTTCGCTTCAATTTATTCCAAAGTGAATATAAAATATCTATCTATTCTATTTTTATTATCTATTATAATTTTTTTTTTGGTAGTGTCTTGAGAAGTGTTTAAATCATTTAAGATTTAAAGTCTTAGCTAGCATGACTTTTATGCATATAAAAAACCTAAAAAATGAGTTATACTGTTCATAACTTTTGAATAGCAGAATTTATGAAAAATTTCCTGTGCGGGTGTAACGTGTTGACCTTATGTTTTAATCTTTTAATCTAAAACATGATTTTCTTCTTTTTTTTTAAAGTAAGTTTTAGGGAAAATTCCAGATAACTACAAGGAAAAATACAAAAGGACAGAAAGGTTGGGTGAAAATCAAAAATCCCAAATCAGTTGCTCATGAGGAATCTGGCATTTCATATATTTGCAAAATGACCTCCTTGCCCTCCTAAAAAGGGGAAGGAAACAGACAAAAACGGAGGGAGGGAGACAAAAAGGAAGAGGCGAGATTCAACGCTGATGTGCGTGCGGGAGTAAACAGAGAAAAACGGAGGGAGGGAGACAAAGGAAGAGGAGATTCAAAACGGAGGTGCGTGCGCCGGCCATTCTCGGACTGACGAGCGCCGGCCATTCTCGGACTGCGTTCGGGAGTAAACAGAGAAAAACGGAGGGAGGGAGACAAAGGAAGAGGAGATTCAAAACGGAGGTGCGTGCGCCGGCCATTCTCGGACTGACGAGCGCCGGCCATTCTCGGACTGACGAGCGCCGGCTGAGGGGAACGAGGAGAGAGCAGATCGGACTGACGGTGCTGACGGGAACGAAGGTCCGGCGAGGATTTTTCAAATTCTGCTTAACGGTAGAGTGGATTTTAATATAATGTTCTGTGCCAGGATTTTAATATAATGTTCTGCGGTAGATACTTACTAGAGTATTTTTCAAGGTCCGGCGAGCTTTTGTAGAGCGAGACTGTCGAGTTTGACACACTGAACCGACGGCCGAGAGGTTTTATGTGAGAGTCCTTTGCTGGTATAAATAGGAAGCACCTGGTATACATTGTTTGGTCTATTTTTCTCTCTGCTACTGCTTTTAAAAACTTCAAATGGACAAGTGCCCCTAAAATTTTGTTCGATGCACTGGCTCCCACCCCTAAAAAATTTCAAAACCGGAACTTCTGGAAAAGGTCTTCCCAGTTTCTAGATGATTCACTGGACAAGTGGTTAATAAAGTTAGTGTATGGCTAGCACATTAACCACTGTTAACCACTTGTGTCATTGACTGTTTCTAAAAGTAGAAAAAACCTTGAAGTTACCTTTAGTAATCCCCTTGAAGAAAGAGAAATAGCAAACTTCACCCATATGTTATTGTCATTAATTTACTTCATATATTTTCAGGCATATGTTGATTTCTTTTGATTAATAGTGAGAGGATGTTGTTAATAAAGAAGGTGATGTTGTTAATAGTGAGAGAGATGTTGTTTTCTGGCATATGTTGATTTCTTTTGATTAATAGTGAGAGGGATGTTGTTAATAAAGAAGGTGATGTTGTTAATAGTCTGAGAGATGTTGTTTTCTGGCATATGTTGATTTGTTTTGATTAATAGTGAGAGGGATGTTGTTAATAGTGAAGGTGATGTTGTTAAGAGTGAGAGAGATGTTGTTTTCAGGCATAACAAAGAACTAAACATTTGTTTTCAGGCAGTTATTCCTGTAGTGACAGAAATAGGAATTAGATCGATGGCCATGAGGTTTGAATGTGTTTATGAATATGACTAATTTGATTGAGTGTAACATTGTAGAGGTTTGTATTCTCATGCATAGAGTTGATTGGATTGTATAATTGGATACATGTTTGGTTGAGGGTCTATTTTGTTAAGGCTCCTGTACTTGGTTGTTGAAAGTTGTGTTGCAGCAAAACATGGTGGTTGAAGAAGGGCAGGATTTGGATGAACAAGGGAACAAGGAGGTGGGAAAAGGGCAGACAACAAAAGCATTGAACAATGGCTTAGCGTTGTTTAAAAAAGAGTTTCTCAACAAATTGAAGGGGAAAAAAGATGATAAATGTGTTCTACCCTTCAATGATGCGCTAGAAGCATGGAGAGCATTAAGTGACCGGGAGAGAAAGGAATATTGTGAGAAGGCAAAATATACTCAGAATGAAAAGAAAGCAATAATGGAAAAGAAGACTACAAAGAGGAAAATACCTTTTATCACACGTTCCTCAATCCGGCAATTTAAGCAATTGGCTGACTTCATAAGCAAAGACACAAGTCTGAAGGATAGGGTTGAGAGATTAGGTTTCGGGAAGTTGCTTGAGGTTGGAGGTTGCAATCGGTTACCGAAAGATCTTATTGCGTCAATGCTCCGGTCATATGATCCACCAACTCACCAATTCCGAATTAGGGGAAAGACAAGGGAAATTTCAGCGGTTGACGTGCACCAATTACTCGGTGTGCCGCACGGAGGTGAACTTATTTGTGGTGATGTGGATGATGATGACCCAGTGTACACAAAGCTAAAGAGTGAGTATTCAAAACGGCTATATAGCAAGATTTTTGAGGCCATTATTGGGGGGAGAGAGAATGATCATTTTGAGCTCTTGTTCATGTTGTACACACTTGGAACGTTTCTAGCTCCTACTGCAAGTCCAAAGGTCAGTTATTGGGTACTGAAGGTGATGAGTGCGACCATAAAGGGCTTTGAGAAATTTGATTGGGCGACCTTCATAATTCAAGAGTTGTGGAAAGAGATGGAAGACTATGTTAGAGCTGTTAGGAAGAACAAGACTACCAACACGAATGTCGGTGGATGCGTGTACTTATTGTTGGTACGTATTTATATATCTTTTCCAATTTATATGCTTCAATTGCCAATTGTTGTAGCTGAAAATATGTGATTGAATGGACAGCTATATTTCGGTGAGCACTTCACAATGGTGACAACTGAGAGACACCAATATGGTGATGCTATAAAGTATTGGACTGAGGAGAGATTTAAAGAAATGGTTAAATTATAGAGGGAAAGCAATATGGGCATACTATTTGGAGGAACGGGCTCCCAAACATATGTGCAGCCAGAGGACAACATAGGAATTGACCATTTGGACCAGGTATTTGTATCTAACTTCCCGTAGTTGTACGTTACAAACAAACTCCTAACATTGACATTTCATTTCTCGTGATTAGGACCTGAAAGATATGTATAGAAGATTGACGAGGGTCATTGCTGAGGAGTTGATAAAAGTTCAAGTGAAGAGAGGGGGCAGGAAAAGATCAATGGACAAGAAGATCACAAGAAGGAAATGGACCCTCATGCACACCATGTTCATAACGTTGTTGCTGCTAAAGTAGAAGAAAATTATGAGGAGGAAGAGAAGGCCTCTGAAGGTGATTTTGGTGATTCTCCCATTAGCGTATCAGATAGTGGAGCAAAAGGAGGGGACGCTGTGGAGGACGAAGAGGTTGGCATGGGTCAAGTGTTGCGCAGATCATGTCGGGTTAGAAAAGAGAAGAAAATAGAATCCCCGTATGTTATGCCTAAGGAAATTAAGCGGAAAAAGAAGGAAGTGGACGACAAGGAAAGGTTTTTCCATATAATTTCCCAGCTCCCTCCAAGCATAGGTGGAGATAAGTGAGTGATCGACGTTTGCCTTACCTGTCATTTGTTTTTTAGACCAATTGAATAATGTTTTGTAACCTTTGTTTTGTTGTTGCCTTGTTATTGAATGTAATGATAGGGAAATGGTGACCATGTGTGACGAATATGTCACTCGAGAAGAGCTATACTCTTTAGGTGGAATTCATAAGGTGAACAATCGGGTAAGTAAGACCAAATGTAGATGATAAGCTGTATATTGTTTAGTAAATGGCCAATGTTTGATTATGTCATTCTGGACTGCAGGTGGTGTCGCTTGTTTGCAAGACTTTGATGGCAGATATGAAGGAACAAGGACTCATTAAGAGGCACATTTTTGATGCCGACTTTATGGTCAGTAAATGATGATATGAGGAAATAAGGGGATGTGCCTTTTTTTATTGATACTAATATGTATATTTTGTAGGCGCTTGTTGTCGGCAAAGGTAAGAATTGGAGACCCTCAGATTACAAGGGTCACTTACTGGCGGAGCGAATAGGCTACAATATAGCGGATTGTGAAGTGGTTATTGGCCCCGTACTTGTGCGTGAACATTGGTTTTGTGTAGCCTTAGAGCCGAAAACCATGAATTTCTTTGTTCTGGACTCTATGCAACCAACAGTTGAAAAGAAAAAAACAAAGAAAAATAGCATATTCGAAAATCCCCAAGACTACGCAGTGGAGACATGTGTACTGTGCTTTTTCACTTATTGTTTCCTTTAATTTAATATGTTCAGACCACAACTCCACTGATGTTATTATTTTTTTCGGGTTCAGCGGGACAGGTTTTATGATATACTTCAATTTGTCAGTCACAATCGGCATGGCAAGAATCCAAAGGCTGATATCATTCGGGCGCCTATACCACAGCAAAATAATTTGTATGTCTTACCTATACCACATCAAAATAATCTGTATACCACAGTGGGACAAGTTGACTTTTTTCACTTGTGTTACCAAGGAAGTGACTGTTGTTTGCAATTATAGGAAAGACTGTGGCGTCCACGTGTTGATATGGTTGTTTCAATGGAGCCCAAATGTGACACTCGATTACACAAATGTATGTACTTTTGCATGTCAACTTTACATGTGCACTCAACTTTTCATGAGCACTTTACTTTTCATGAAAATGTTCTCTACTTTTGATGCGTACTTCATTTTCTGTAGGATCAAGTAACACAGTACAGGAAGGATATTTTATGGTGGCTAGTCAATCATCCTCGAAATTCATCTCGTTTTGACGCTCTTAGTCTGTTGGCAAACCCACCCACTAAACGACAACGGGTTACACAGTAGAGTTTAGACATATTGTCTGCCACAATAGGAACATGTTGGCATATACCTTTTTGTTGTGGGGAACGTTATTTTCTGAAAAGCATGATAGTAGTGTGCACATGTTGTGCCTTTTGTTGTGTCCCCCAGTTTGGACGCTACTTTGCTGCCATTGAAAGGGCAATGTGATGACGTGTCGCATGTTTGTTAATTATTTGAATTTTTTGTCTCACCTGATGTACATTTGTTATTAACACCAGCAACCCGTACATTAACACCGCAAACCTCTTAAACAACATCACATGGCGAGTTTACAAACAGCATTACATTCGTAATTAACATCATTACATTCTCCCATTAACATTTGCTTCCTGCTATTAACATTGTTATTAACATCGTTATTAACATCATAACATTCGTTATTAACATCATTACAATCGTTATTAACATCATTACATTCGTTATTAACATTTGCTTCCTGCTATTAACATTGTTATTAACATCGTTATTAACATCATAACATTCGTTATTAACATCATTACACTCGTTATTAACATTTGCTTCCTGCTATTAACATTGTTATTAACATCGTTATTAACATCATAACATTCGTTATTAACATCATTACAATCGTTATTAACATCATTACAATCGTTATTAACATCATTTAATAACATCGGTACATTTGCTGCCTGCTATTAACAGCGTCCAATGAACAGGTTAGGACGGCGTCATGTATATTACAAACACAACTTATATGCGCGTAATAACATCTTTCCTTTCGCTGTTAACGACTATGCCTCGCCGATTCACATCTCCGAATAACAAGTTTGGACGACGTCACGTAGATGGGAAAACACAACTTGTGTCTGCGTAATAACATATTTGCTTTCATTGCTAACGACATTCGGGCGCCTATTCACGACTATTCTTCTCTTTATTAACAACTTTATATTTAGTATTAACAACATTATTTCGTTCATTAACATCTCCCAAACAACAAATGTGAACTTTTTAGCATCGTTGGCTTAACGCAACACCTTTCACATATTCCATACACACGGACAACAGAAGATGTGTGAAGGAACAAGTTTGCAACAAAACATGTTACCAGCATAATAACACCATTTCCCTCTATAATAACAACATGGTTAAGTGGATTAACACCATTATATATGTATCAGTTCCTGACAGATCACAATCTGCATAATTACATTTCTAAACCATATAAAGCCCAAAAACTAGTTACACACTGCCCCTTGTACACGTTGACATATTTCATGACAAGGGAACATTATCTCTGGACTAGTACATAATGTTTCCTTGTCACAAACACTGGATTACATAAAACACTAATTAAAGTAACTACCTACTGGAGTACACAATTCACACCAACCCATCTCCCAAAAAAACCATGAGTGGGTTGACAGCACCTTGACAAAAGCATAATCAAAAAGTTTCACTTCACAATATTGCAACTCCTTCATGTTGACAGTTTCACTTCATCCAATATCAGGCTGGGTTTGGATTTTTGCATATCCTTCTTGTGTGACCGGCTTCATGGCAACTTGCACAGTGGTATATCTTCTTGTTTTGGAATTGCGATTCACGCCTTTTGGTTCTTGGCCTACCTGAAGGTCGGCTGGTCCTTGGGGGCAACAAAAAAGTTTGACCTGCAAAATTGTCCAACATATAGTTGTTTGTGTCAGGTTTGTTGATTGTCACAATTGGAACCATACTACGGCTATAAATCTGTTCTTGGGATGTGATTTTGTAGCATTCTTCAACGTACTCATACACATTGGCATGAACATGCTTTATGGCTGCACAAGCATGTGCACAAGGGATCCCCGACATTTGCCACACTTGACAACTGCAAAGACGTAAACAAAGATCAACACTTAATGCTCCATATTTTGTATGAACACAAAGGCTACCCCTACCATAATTTTCAGGGGACATATGTTCAGCATGAGCAACATTTTGCTTCAGCATTGACTCTATGTTGGGGCCTATCCCATTTTTCCACTTACTCATTGCCATACTAGATGCATACATCTTCTTGGCAACCTTCTCACGATGTTCATGAATAAGTTGGGCCACATTGTGTTTCCTCTCCTTCACCATCCACGCGTTAAATGATTCAGCAATGTTAGTAGTTATGTTATCCCATCTTCGGAAGGGGAACTTGCTCAATGCCCATTTATCAATATCCCCTTGCTGATTCAGCCACTCATACATCTCTGGATAGCAATTTTGCATGTAGTCCATTGCCTTATTGAAATCGGCATCCAACCTTGCATATGCAATATTATCAAGCAACCGTAATGCATCTTCCTTTGAACACCCACTAGTCTTCCTCTTGCCTCTATTTACTTTCAGCAATTCTGAACTAAAATTCTCCTTCACATGCCTATAACAATAAGCATGTCTTTCCCCCCCAAAAATTGTCCTCACCGCCCCTTTAATTGCATTGTGACGGTCAGACACGATTGTTAATTCAATGGACCCAACTATGTCTTTTATCTTGTGTAAAAACCATGACCAATCCTCTAATGTCTCCCCCTTCACAATAGCGATTGCAAAGGGCAACATTTCATTGTCCGCATCATACGCAGAAGCAGAAAGCATCGTTCCCTTGTATGGTCCAGACAAGTGGGTGCCATCAATGTATAGCACATGTCTAGCACCAGTCACGAATCCGTCAATACAGCAACCATATGCAATAAATACTCGCTCAAATATGTTATTCACGCTTGCTTCCCATTCAGCAACAGTCCTCTCATCTGCTTCCTTCAATCGGTCACAAATCCAAGGTATCAACATATACGAATCTTGAGGTCTTCCTTGTATGTGTTCCATGGCTTTTTCCTTCGCCCGGTATGCTTGCTTATACGTAAGAGTTACACCATATTCTGTTTGCAACGTCTTTCTTATTTCATTTGGACGTTTGTCAATGTGATTTCTCACCTCATCAACTATAATTGACGATGTCAAGTTAGATCTTCCAGCATGACTAACCTGAAGATTGTCTTGCGCACTATGAAAATGTTCATCTCTGAATGTCGTTACCCGTAGTAATGGGCTGATCTTACCAATAGCATTTGTTGTTACCCTCCAAGGACATCCAAAAATCTTACATTTAACTGAAATGCTGTCCTTGCTATTTCTCACAAATTCAAACTCAAACTTGTGTGCTATGCTATACTTGTACAACGCCTTCTTAAAAGCTTCTGCATGTGCAAAACTCTGCATGACTCCTGAAAGTAATCCCCTCCATTTCGTACAGTTCAACTCCGGCATTGGTGTAGGTGCACTCTCTACTCCACAGGGCAACCTATTACATCCTCCACCAATTTCAGCAGTCAAACAAGCAGCAACACTTTCATAATTGACTGGTTCATAATCATTTTCCACAATGCTTTGACACTGAGTGGATGTTTGTTGTGACAGTCCCAGCACATCTTCACCCCTGCAGTGAATAACAACTGCAGTTCGTTAATAACCAACATGAGCTTCATAAATAACAACTATAAAAATTACAAAATTTTACACTTACATGTCTGCCTCAACTGATATATCTGACACATTATCATTCCCTTTTTTTGCTATATACACATGCCCACTCCTTTCATTATAGTCATACAAGTTCTTCACTTCACCATCATCATTTAAATCTATTAGTGTCTTCTCATCAAAGCTCACTGTATATTTCATCTCACACATGTTACAATCAATCCCAAGCCATGATGATATCATCAACCTCAAATCTTTTAGTGTTATCAGCTGTTTTAGCCACTTCGCCTTCACATAACCTCCAACATATTGAATTTTACCTTCATCATTACACACTAATTTGCCTCCAACATGAAAATAACAAAATAGTTCCTTCAAAGACGATGAACCTTCATTACATGTCATTTTGCATGCTTACCTGAAAAAAAAATAATTACATTAAAGTTACACCACTCTTTATAATCTCACCTACCACCTACAATTCACAACAATACTATATGTTTTAACATCTCCATCCTCACTGTTAACAACACCCAAAAATCTTTACCCTGCATGTCCTATTAACAACAACATAATGATCTTTAACATCTTGATAATCACTGTTAACAACACCCAAAAATCATCACCCTCTATCTCATATTAACAACAACATAATGTACTTTTACATCTCCATATTCATAAATAACAACACTCTGCCCATGTCGTCACTCTGCCTCTATTATTATCACCCACTCAATAGGTCTTTACATCTTCATACTCACTAATAACACCACCCTCACCCACGTTACTATCCATCGCAACACCACCTTTCCCCTGATTCAACACCCATCCCGTCAGTACTCACAGTAAACAAAAATGGCACAAGCTTCATCAATCACTCAACAAAACACAACCGAATCCATCGCACAACCATCAAAATTGTTCCATAACCTTAAAGCCACTACTTTTATGTCAGATCGTCTAACACCCCCTTACCCATAATGCGTCCGCTTCGATTACGTACATCGCAGCCAAAAACCACATAAACATTTTTCAATCAACGTTCAAGAAACACAGCGTAATCATCATTTCTCTCTCAGATTTGCTTACCCGTGGCTTGCCTCTGATTTCCGTAGCTTTTCGTCGTCTGTCGTCACTTTTTGGCGCCACAACGCTGCATATTGCTTATGCTCACGTGAAATGCCAGATTCCTAAAGAGCCAGATTCTGAAAAGTCACTTTAGGAGGGCAAGGAGGTCATTTTGCAAATATATGAAATGCCAGATTCCTCATGAGCAACTGATTTGGGATTTTTTATTTTCACCCAACCTTTCTGTCCTTTTGTATTTTTCCTTGTAGTTATCTGGAATTTTCCCTAAGTTTTATCTTACATGTATAAATTCTTTATGAGACAGTAGGATTTATGAAAATGTAGAATTTTCAAACCTGCCAGTCCATGTCCTTTGTCCCAATTTTCCTCTCATACATACTTTTTTTGAGGATCTTTCTTTTGTTTATTTTGGTGATAAAGATTTTTCATCTACTTTTGACAACATTAAACCAGTACTTTACTAACAACACCACCCGTGAAAGGCACGTTTTTTAATAACAATTACAATATAGTCATGGTTATTATGTGAAATACAACAAGGTTCCTCCTCGAGAAGAACTCATTTAGTCTCCAAAAATTAAGATATAAATAGATTAAAAAGATATCATAAAGGCAATTGGGTTCATGATCATAATACTCTAGAGATTATGCCTACATCCTACCTTCAGAATCTCTTAGATGATGATATTCACACACACATCTATGATCCACTGATCAGCTTTATATCGTGCACAAGAAAGTCACTAATGACGACATTATGAATGTTGGTTTTGATATTAGAACTTTCAAATCAATAAAAAATTAAATTTTTCTCCATTAAAACATATAATATGAAAATCTTAATTGAAATATGACCGCGAGTCATTAAAATATTGGACAAACAAAAGGAATGAACACTTTTTATTAAAATAAAATTAGGGTGTAGGTGAAGGATAATGAAATGAGTTATTTAAATTTGGAGTCGATAAAAGATCACAAAAGGATGTGGCATGAGCGTGTTTGATTTAAAAAAGATAAAATAAATCCACAATTGAAAGGAAATTAAGAAAAGGGGCTCTTTTTTTTTTTTTGGATTACATTGGCATGGGTCGAATCCATGAGAAGGGGATGAGTGGCCTAAGGCCAACTCTATGACCGTTGCACCACTAGGTGTTGGTCAGAAGAAAGGCTGTTTGGTATGAGGGATTTGGAAGGTAGGGGATGAGAGGGAAAAGTTTTATGATTTAGATTTTAAAAAATTAGAAAAGAGGGGTTGAAAGTTTTAATTAATTTTTCTAATTTTTTTATTTTACATCTCATCTTCATTAAAATTTAAAACCCCATTTTTCTATTTTTTTTTAATTTTGACATATACAAATTTTCTCACCCGTCCAAATCTCTAATACCAAACCGACCCTGAAGGAAAGGGAATATGGTATCCTGAAGGAAGGAGAGACAGAGAACAAACTCCACCCGCATAAGGGCGTCCAATCAGAATGGTGCACGGCGTAGCCTATATATTGAGTGGTTCTCTTTTCTTCGTTTGTCCGTTTCTTACGTATTACTACTCTGCAATCTCCGCCTCATTAAAATTAATTTAATCCATTACTATATACTATACTATCTTGAAATAATTATTGTTATTCACTGACAAAAAAAAATTGTGCTAAGAAATTAAAAAAATATAAGAGATTAAGATGAGGGAAATAAAGAAATAAAAGAGAAAAATAGAAAATAAGAAGAGAGTTATTCTTATTTCATTTTAACTCACAAATAAAATAAGAATCACTCACTTCTTGACTTGTTCTCCATTTCTCTCTTATATTTTATCTTTATTTTCCTCATCTCAATCTTTTATATTTTCTTGATTTCATAACAAATTGTTATTAATTTGTAATTTATAATGCTTTGGCCAATATACATATACATATACATACATATATATATATATATATATATATATATATATATATTGTTATTAAATGAGTTAATTAGTGTGAGGTCATACAAATAATAGACTACTAATTAGACTAAATTTCATATAAACAAGCATTTTGAAAATCATTTTTTAGTACTTACTAATTAAATCCATATTAGACTATGGGGGGTTTGGGATAAAGCTCTTCTCACATACTTATCTCGTATACCATAAATCATGATTTATAAATACTTATAAATAAAAATTAAAGTATCCCATATAAACATTATGGTTCTTATAAACAAGCCTTATTGAAAATCCATTTAATGAGTCCAATTTGGGAGAGCTTATTTTGAGAAAATAAACCCAATTTATGCAAGCCGAGAAAAAACTCCTCTCACATACTTACCTTATATACCGTGAATCACGAATTATAAACACTTATTGCCTAAAAATAAGCTCTTCCAAACGAGTATGATGACTTGTGAATTATTCGGGTCAATGAAAAAGTTATGAATTAGTACTTGAAGCCTTGAAGGTGTGAAGTGACGCTAAATAATTAAAAATTGCAACAACAAAAAATCTTCTATTTTTTTATTATTTGAAAATAAAAAATTAACCCGCTCAACCGTAGTGAGTATTGACAGCTCAACGACTTTATAATTGTAGAACCCGTCACTCTTGGCTCTATTTGGATATAATTATAAAATAATATGTGAAGTAATTTGTCCATGAATCTTTTTTTTTTTTGCTTGCTCATTTGGTTTTCTATCCATAAAAAAAAAAAAAAGGACAATGCAACCTTACGTTCCCCTTCGGCCTTCTCTTCGTCGCACGCAAATAAATGTGTCAAATCCTTTGAAAAAAATTGTGCTTTCAAAAAGATAACGTGAACGCAAGTTTATAGTACATTTGTCTTTTAAAGAGAAGGAAGGTTTGTTTTGTAACTTTGTTATGTTACAGTAATCCTTAGAAACAGGAAGGCCACGACTCCTCCAAGGGACAAAGGGAAATTCAATTAAAACCATTCATTAATTGGCCAACACTTGGTTGCCCTTTTTTCCTTGGGTCCCGGAGCGTTTTTTATTTGAAAGTTTTTATTGAGGATAATTTTAATCTGAAAGTTTTTTCGGGGTCAATTTAATCATGTAAGTTTAAAATATGAAGTAATTTTGTTCTAACCATTATCTCATTTAATTTTAAATATTAGTTGATCAAATATATTGAGTTGACTGTTTATATATCATCCACATTATTTTTGTTAATGTACAAATTTAACTCGAAAGTTTTAAATTTAACTTTGAAAAAAGATAAAGTAAATGACACTTGGACTTATACAGCAAATTTATATCTTAACAAAAATAATGTGGATGACATGTGGATTATCAGATCAGTATATTTAGTCAACTAACGGTCAAAATTAACTTATATAACAGTCAGAGCAAAATTGCTCAATTTTTGACATTTTTAGACAAAATTGCCTCCTAAAAAACTTTTAAATAAAATTGCCTATAGTTGAAAACTTATGAGTCAAAATTACTCCTTAATCCCTTTTTCTCTCTCTCTTCACACACTTGGTTGCCTTTAACTGCCTCAGTTTTGCCGTTTTGGAAACAAACATGCCACGCATCATATATTCCTTCTTGAGTGCAGACAAAGCCTTCTCTCAATTAACCAATCTTCGAGGTTAATACTTATTTTATCCACACCTCAAATTATTATGTAAGGACTGTTATAAAAGTATATGTTATAAGAAAGAAGATTGATAGGATTCAAAGAAAATTGATAGAATTTCTAGAGAGAAGTTAGAGAGATGTTCTCATTCAGTTCAATTGAAACAATCGATTACAGTCCTTTATATAGAAGCAGAAAATTAACCGTGGTTGTATTACCATGGTTATATTTAAATGACCATGGTTACTTTATATCGTCTTTATGTCCTTGTCTTCTTTTCTTTATGTCCTTCTCTCCTTTTGCTTTTGCTTTGTGTCATGTCTTCTTTTCTTCTTTATGTCAAATTGACTGGAAGATTAATATGAGTCAATGGACATCCACATATTTAATATTCATAACACTCCCCCTTGGATGTCCATTATGAATGTGCCTCATTAAAAACTTTAACTAGGAAAAACCCAGTGGGATAAAAACTTAGCTAAAGAAAAGAGTACATCATTCATTGATACACCGTCGAGTGCTGCCTCATTAAAAACCTTTCTAGGAAAACCCAGTGGGACAAAACCTAGATAAGGGAAAAAGAGTACAGCGTGTATCGACTCCCTCTCTTGATAATATCAGTTGAAATCTTTGAATCTCCGAAGACCAATATCATGAACAAGTTTTTCAAAGATTGTACCTGGAAGTGACTTGGTGAATAAATCTGCTAGATTTTCACTTGAACTGATTTGCTGGATATCTATTTCACCATCCTTTTGAAGATCGCGAGTGAAGAAGAATTTTGGTGAAATATGCTTCGTTCTATCGCCCTTGATATATCCTTCTTTAAGTTGAGCGATACATGCAGCATTATCCTCATAGAGGATTGTTGGGATCATTTTGCCGGAAGATAAATGACAAGTTGTATGTATATGATGTATTACTGACCTCAACCACATACATTCTCGACTTGCTTCATGTATTGCTAGAATTTCTGCATGATTAGATGATGTGGCTGATATAGTCTGTTTCATAGATCGCCATGAAATAGCTGCACCTCCACATGTAAATAGATAACCCGTTTGTGATTTACCATTATGTGGATCAGATAAAAATCCAGCATCTGCATAACCAACCAGTTCATGCTTGGATACATTTGAGTAGTATAACCCCATGTCTGTTGTACCTCTGAGATAACGAAAAATATGCTTTATTCCATTCCAATGCCTTCGTGTTGGTGAAGAACTATATCTTGCTAGTAAATTAACAGCAAATGATATATCAGGACGTGTATGATTAGCAAGATACATTAGTGCTCCAATAGCACTAAGATATGGTACTTCTGGACCAAGTAGTTCTTCATCACCTTCTTCACTAATTTCTTGAGGTCTGAATGGGTCTTTATCCACCATCAAAGATCTTACAATCATTGGGGTACATAATGGATGAGATTTATCCATGTAAAATCGCTCTAGGACCTTCTTTGTATAAGTTTCTTGATATACAAAGATCCCTTTCTTGAAGTACTCAATCTGTAATCCAAGACAGAATTTTGTTCTTCCCAAGTCCTTCATCTCAAATTCTTTCTTCAAACAATTAATTGCCTTTTGGAGCTCTTCAGGAGTTCCAATGATGTTGATATCATCAACATAAACAGCAATTATAGCAAACTCACTATTAGATCTTTTCATAAAGATACATGGGCATATTGGATCATTTTTGTATCCTTCTTTCAACAAATATTCATTAAGGCGATTATACCACATGCGCCCTGATTGCTTCAGGCCATACAGGGACTTATTTAACTTAACTGAATATTGTTCTTGAGAACTTGAATTAGATGCTTCTGGCATCTTAAGTCCTTCAGGGACTTTCATATAAATATCACTATCAAGTGATCCATATAAATAGGCAGTCACAACATCCATTAGATGTAAATCAAGTCCTGCATCTACTGCTAGACTGATTAAATAACGAAAAGTAGTCGCATCCACTACTGGTGAATATGTTTCTTCAAAATCAATGCCAGGTCTTTGTGTAAAACCTTGGGCTACTAGACGTGCCTTATATCTAGTTATTTTGCCCTTTTCATTTCTTTTTCGTACAAAGACCCATTTGCATCCAACTGGTTTTACATCTTCAGGTGTAAGGACTACAGGTCCAAATACTTTTCGTTTTGCCAATGATTTTAATTCTGCATTAATGGCATCTTTCCATAGGGGCCAGTCTTTTCTTTGTTGGCTCTCACTAATGGATTTTGGCTCATGATCCTCATTATCATTCATTACATCATATGCTATATGATAAGCAAAGATGTCATCAACGTTGACTTCATTTCTATCCCATCGGATTCCATTCATAACATAATTTATTGAGATCTCATTATTTTCACATATATCAGGTACCTGAGTCTCTTCTGGGACTACAATGTTCTCTTCTGGAGATAATATCTCTTGAGGAGATGGCTCTTCTGGAGCTATTAATTTTTCTTCATTATCCTCGACTTGACCATCTATATTCTTTGCTCCTTTTCTTTTTCGAGGATTTTTATCTTTGGAACCGATAGGCCTGTCACGCTTCAGGCGTGTTTTAGATTCATTCATAGCAGGTTGTCCTTCAGGGACATCAATTTTAATAGGAGCATTAGCAGCTGGGATATGTGACTTTGTCACTTTCTTTGGGTCAGTAAATGCTTCTGGCATTTGATTAGCTAAATTCTGTAAATGAATTATCTTTTGAACTTCAAGTTCACATTGTTTTGTACGAGGATCAAAATGAGCCAATGATAATTCATTCCGACTAATTTCTTTACCCAGCTGTTTGTTTTCTCCCCCTAATGTTGGGAAAAATGATTCATTAAAATGACAATCGGCAAATCGTGCCGTATATAAATCTCCTGTGGATGGTTCCAAACATTTTATAATTGATGGAGATTCATACCCAACATATATTCCCATCTTTCTTTGTGGGCCCATCTTAGTGCGTTGTGGCAGTGCTACAGGCACATATACCGCACACCCAAAAATTCTTATATGAGAAATATTAGGTTCCTGACCAAAAACCATTTGTAAGGGGGAAACCTTTAAATAACTTGTTGGCCTAATGCGAATTAACATTGCTGCATGCAAAATGGCATGGCCCCAAGCAGAAATTGGTAAATTAGATTTCATAAGTAAAGGTCTTGCAATCAGTTGCAACCTTTTAACCAATGATTCTGCAAGTCCATTTTGCGTGTGAACATAAGCTACAGGATGTTCAACATCAATTCCAAGGGACATACAATATTCATTAAAAGCTTGTGATGTAAATTCACCAGCATTATCAAGACGTATTTTCTTGATAGAATAATCAGGGTAATGTGCTCTTAATCTAATCAATTGAGCAAGTAATCTCGCAAACGCCAGGTTACGAGAAGATAATAAGCAAACATGCGACCATTTAGTTGATGCATCAATTAAAACCATATAGTACCTAAATGGTCCACATGGTGGGTGTATTGGCCCACAAATATCTCCCTGTATCCGTTCTAGAAATGTGAGAGACTCACTTTCTACTTTGCTTGGTGAGGGGCGAATAATTAACTTTCCTTTGGAACATGCAGCACATGAGAAATCATGGGATTGTGGTATTTGTTTACACTTCAGGGTATGTCCACATGAATTCCCAATTATTTGTCGCATCATTATTGAACCGGGATGGCCTAACCGGTCATGCCAAACATTAAATTCATTAGTAAACTTCTGGTTTACATTATCAAACTGCTGGTTTGTATTGGCAAACTTCTGGTCTGCATTATTGAACTTCTGGTTCACAATAGTATGTGTTTCAATTGTGCTTATACATGTGTAATACAAACCAGAAGAAAAAATAGGAAAATTTTCTAGTACGCATTTTATACCAGCAATTATATTTGTAATGACAAGATATTCCTTATTATCTTTAGTTGTTGTTTCTAAATGATATCCATTTCTGCGGATATCTTTGAAACTCAGTAAGTTTCTTTTAGATTTGGTAGAATAAAATGCATTATCAATGCATAATTTTGTTCCTTTAGGTAACAAAATATTAGCTCTTCCGGAGCCTTCAATTAAATTTATACTACCAGATATAGTCTGAACATTAGCTTCTCGTATTACCAGGGAAGAAAAATATTTATCATGTCTGAGTATGGTGTGGGTTGTTGCACTATCAACGAGACATAAATCTTCAGGATTGATGCCAATAGAATTCATTCTTCATAAAAACATAAATAAAATTAATACATATGATAGAAACAACTGTAAATAAAATATAACAGTTTAAATTATATTAAGAAATCTGCAACATCCAAATAGTTATTATCTATATCGGCATACTCAGAATTCTCGCCTTGATCAACATGATTAACTTCAACATTTGATCTTTTACTAGTATTTTTAATTGATTCTTGGTAAAGATCAACTAGGTGCCTTGGTGTACGACAGGTACGAGACCAATGGCCCTTTCCACCACATCGATAGCATGGATTATCAGCATATTTGTTATGCCTACTGCTTTCCCCTTTTTGGTTCTTATCATTCTTTTCCCACTTCTGGTAGGAATTTGAACCTCCATGATATCGACCACGACCACGCCCACGGCTGTAGCCACGCCCACGTCCACGTCCATGTCCACGTCCACGGCCACGGCCATGGCCACAATAAGATTCATTAGAGACTACATTCACTTCAGGGAATGGAGTTGAGCCTGTTGGACGGGATTCATGATTTTTCAACAAAAGCTCATTATTTTGTTCAGCCACAAGGAGACAAGAAATTAACTCAGAATATTTCTTGAAACCTTTTTCACGATATTGCTGCTGCAGGAGCAAATTGGATGCATGAAATGTGGAGAATGTTTTTTCTAACATATCATCATCAATAACATTTTCTCCACATAATTTCAATTTAGAAGTAATTCTGAACATAGCTGAGTTATATTCACTTATAGATTTAAAATCTTGTAAGCGTAAATGCATCCAATCAAAATGAGCTTTTGGAAGAATGACCAACTTCTGGTGATCATATCTTTCTTTCAAATTGTTCCAAAGGACAAGTGGGTCCATCACTGTCAAATATTCAGTTTTTAAATCTTCATGTAAGTGGTGGCGAAGAAAAATCATGGATTTGGCTTTATCCTGGTTGGATGCCTTATTCCCTTCTTTAATCGTGTCTTCCAGACTTTTTGCATTCAAATGAATTTCCGCATCCAATTTCCAAGATAAATAATTTTTCCCGGTAATATCGAGAGCCACAATTTCAAGTTTTGCCAGGTTTGCCATTGTTCAAACTAATTAAAGAAATAAATGAAAATAATTAAAATATGAAATATAATAACTGTAAATTCATAAAGACAATAAATAATTCATAAGGCAAGATAAGAAAATTAAAACATGTATGGCTTCGGGCCATTTAATCTCATGACTTCAGGCCATGTATGGCTTCGGGCCATTTCATCTTAAGATGAAGAATTAACTATTATCTTCAGGATAAAAATTGTACATGACTTCTGGCCGTACAATAAGATAAAAGATAAAATATATATAGCTTCTGGCCATATAATAAGATGAAAAATGTATATAGCTTCTGGCTATATAATAAGAATG
The DNA here is from genome assembly GCA_963242795.1 of Inga leiocalycina. NCBI lineage: Eukaryota > Viridiplantae > Streptophyta > Magnoliopsida > Fabales > Fabaceae > Inga > Inga leiocalycina. Next base: position 29,169,974 of record OY725320.1, on the reverse strand, counting down.
GATATGGCTTCTGGCCATATTATTAAAACATTACGACTTTTGGTCATAATTTCAAGAATCAGATATGTATGGCTTCTGGCCATAATAACAATAATAATAATAATAATATAAAAGAACTTGTATATAAAAACAATAACAATCTCCAATCTTTAGCCATGGAACCCGATGTTATATAACAATCGGTAAAAGTATCTCTCTAATTCCATATAGTGGCTCAGATTATCCCAGATCTATAAAATAAAACAACGTATATATAATTACTAAAGAAATCATAAGAAGATCATACCTTCTTTTAGAGCTTCGTGCTGATAACGTGTTATAAAAGTATATGTTATAAGAAAGAAGATTGATAGGATTCAAAGAAAATTGATAGAATTTCTAGAGAGAAGTTAGAGAGATGTTCTCATTCAGTTCAATTGAAACAATCGATTACAGCCCTTTATATAGAAGCAGAAAATTAACCGTGGTTGTATTACCATGGTTATATTTAAATGACCATAGTTACTTTATATCGTCTTTATGTCCTTGTCTTCTTTTCTTTATGTCCTTCTCTCCTTTTGCTTTTGCTTTGTGTCATGTCTTCTTTTCTTCTTTATGTCAAATTGACTGGAAGATTAATATGAGTCAATGGACATCCACATATTTAATATTCATAACAAGGACAACCTTTTTTGGTTTAGAGGATTTCCAAGACTCTACAAAAGGACAATCTTTTACTGATTGTTTGCTTTGTTTTTTTTTTGGTTGTGAGTGAGCAGATGAATCTTTTTTAATTATATTTTAAAAAAATTAGAGAAGTGAGGTTAAATTTTTTAATTAATTTTTCTCATTCTTTTATCTTACATCTTTTCTTTATTAAAATTTTATAACCTTATTTCTTCAATTTTTTAAAATTCAACCCATAAAAATTTTCTCTTCCCTCCCCTCCCCTTCAAATCCTCTATACCAGGGGCATGTTTGGTATGAGGGGGCAGAAGGAAAAGTTTTTTTGAATTGAATTTAGAAAAGTAAGATAAGTGAGGTTAAAAAATTTTAATTAATTTTTCTTATTTTTTTATCGTATATATTCTCTTTATCAAAATTTTGTGATCCCACTTCTTTAATTTTTTAAAATTCAACTTATAAAATTTTTCCTCCACCCCTTCTCTCCAAATTTCTTATACCAATAAGACGTTTCGTTCCTTTTTAAAGGTGAGTTGGCTACTTGCCAGCTCAAGGGCACCACCTAAGCCGCAACCCACATTACCACCTGTACCTCAAAAGTAAGCAAGCCCCCATTCAATTGATAAACCTTTGGCGGGTGGATCTTAAATGCTCATGAATATATGGTACTCACAACATTCTCTTAACTACTTATGAGAATCTTACCAAACAATGTTATTGCTTACATAAAATCAATTACTGCTACATCACACTTTTCCTTCCCCACCGTACCATCTTACTTAAGGAAGAATCAAGAATCTGTACAGAGATGTTAATCTATTGTAGTTAACAACACAACACATGATTTTGGAACATCAAACATAATAGGTAAATGGTGGGCCAATATTTTGAGCTCATCAGCATCTAACTGCAGTTTGGAACGTCCATTATATATATAATCACCAGATATTGAGCTCACTTGTTCTCACTTTCAATGCAGAACACAGCCATGCATGATGCAGAAAATATGATATATCAATTCAGCAAAGACAGGAAGAAAGAACTAAAAATGTCCATGAGCAAACAGCTAATACCGCATTTTAGCCAAAATTTTTTTTTTTAAAAAAAAACAGCTAGTGTTGCAGACTATTCTGATTACAAGAAGCTGTGGCAATTCTAACTAGCTAGTCTTTCAAGTGAACAAGAGCATCATCATTTCATGCCAAATGGGCCACTTAAACAACGCAAGTGTTTGTGCTTGAATGTAAAGAAGAAACTACAGCTCCGGTCACTAGCTAGAGAACCTAGAACCACGGACAAGAAGCATGGGTCATATTACAGATACGATTCCCAAGTTTTTGGTGATTGAATGTTAAATGTCTGTCTCTGTTAGAAATGCAGATAAAACCTTCAAATATCTTGTCCGACACAAAAAGTAAATTAATGGAACCTTCAAATATCTTGTCTGCATCATTTTGCCCTGCCTATGGTCATGTTAGTTGATCATCTATAGTCTCATTAACCTATCATATAAAAGCAACATGTTTTCGTCTCAATAGAAGCAAAACTGAATATATGCATTGTAAGTATGATGAGAGACAAGGTCGAAACGAAGTAGAAGTTAAATTGGGGGGGCAAATCATTCAGTAAGTGACAAAATTTAGGTATTTAAGATTAATTATACAACAAGATACTGAAATTGATGGAGATATCAATCACAAAATTCAAGCTGGATGGTATAACTGGAGAAAAATCACTGGAGTTATTTGTGATCGGAAAGTACCTAATATGGTAAAAGGGAAGTTCTACCGCACTGCTATAAAACCAGCAATGTTATATGGTAGTGAGTGTTAACCTTTAAAAGGACAACATGAACATAAAATGGGGGTGGTTGAGATGAGGATATTGAGATGGATGTTTAGTCATACAAGAAAAGATAAGATTCGTAATAATCATATACGTGAACGAGTTGGAGTGGCCTCTATTGAAAGAAAAATGGTAGAAAGTCGTTTGAGGTGGTTTGGACATGTTCAATGAAGGCCATTGAATGCAACGGTGAGGAAAGTTGATCAAGCAGTATGAAGTCCTGTAAAACAAGGTCATGGAAGGTCGAAGCGAATACTCAATGAGGTCATAAAGAAAGACTTTTTGATTAATAATATATCTAAAGATATGGTTTTCCACATAACACAATGATGTCGTGCGATCCATATAGCCGCCCCACTTAATGGGATAAAGGTTTTATTGTTGTTGCTGCGTATAAAAGCAACATATTTTCTTAAACAAATGTAGCTGCACAAACTGTAACTATAGTCATATACAGAAGAAACACGGAAGACCAGTATTTGTCCTGTTAGGGAAGACACATGCCATCATAAAACAATCTATTGGTTCACCGCTAGCTCTATGATTTTTTTAATCCTGCCATCTGAGAGCCATAAAAAGAACTAACTAGTTTCATCAGAATTGATGACAAAGTTAAAAATTACAAGAATAGCGGTTCATCAAAGTTTCAATATCCACATTCTCACCCGGAAGCAGAGACTCTGGAGATGGAAAGCTCTAAACAGAAGAAAGATTTGTGATTAACAGGAAAACAAAACCTTATTCATCCTCAAAAGATTGTATTTACATTTGTACTGTGAGTGCACTCTAACAAACAATGTAATCTGCAAAACTGAAATCAACTCATGAATGAAAACCTACGGCCCATCACATTTCTTTCAATCAAAAAGTACATAAAAACTGGGAGAAAAATAGCAGAAAGAATCTCTTGATTCTACCTTCTATGATAACTTTGAAAACTTATTTTGGAAAAAAAAAGGTAAAATGAAGAAATGAATTCAATTACTTGTCTCCATGTACCAATCCTTGTGTTGTTATCCCATGACGAAATCACCAAAGATCTATTATGTACTTGAACTATTGCTTTTCTTGGCTCTTGCAGCCAATGCACTTCGTACAATCCAAGCATTCCTATTATTTGATTTTTCCTCCAATATAGAATCGTTGTTACTCGGATGCTGAAATTGGTAATCTTCAAGCCTACCAGAGAGTGCAGAAAAATCCTCTCTCATTAACAAACTATTATGAAGTATAGAACAAGCACCAATATAAGCCACAGCCATCTTCAGCTCTTCTTTTATAGGTTGTCTCAGAATGCCCCAATTCTTCAAACTATCAATAGTTCTAAGAGCTGAAATGCGCATAAGCTTATGAGCAGAATTGAAATTCTCTTCAAATGAACCAGGTAGAGATTCAGCAAAGGGAATCATTAACCATGGAAGAAAAGGAAAACTTGAATCTCCAATCAAATACTGATTTATAGCTACTCCATCTATGTCAATTCCTGGCGAGTTCAATAACTTCCCTTCTTCAATATCTTTGTACAAAGTGGACGACCTGATAATTCTTGAATTGCTCTTATGGCCACGAAACCCAGCGATAATGCTCAGAATCCGACTCGATGAATCAACCACTATCTGAGCCGCTATGTTATCTCCGCACGATGTTTCAGAATTGACTACGTTAAACCTCGCACAATCGATCACGCCACAGCAATTCGGTAACCCAGAGATGTCTTCAAAGCCCTGCGACACAGATTCAATCTCGTGCGAGCTCGGAAACGCAATCCAGAATCGGAAATTGGTACACAAAACCCTGCACAGCTGCTTCACGCAAAACCTGGCCACCGACACTGAAACCCCGAAACGGCTTGAAATTTCGGCGTAATCGGAGCCATTCGCAAGCCGGAACAAACCGATTCCGAGCCGAACACCGGCAGAGAGATTCAGAGGAAACAACTCAACAGGGTCGCGACACTCCAACAATGGCTCAAGCAAACCAGAGAGCCACTCAAAGGTAGACGCCGTCATTCTGAAACAGCTCTTGAACGAGTCAGGGCTCCGAACCACGACCCCAATTCCAACCCCACCCGGCGGGTGCTCATCAATCGGGTCTGGATCCGGATCCGGTTCGACCCGCTTGCGTTTCTTCTTCTTGGAGAAGGAGAGAGAAGCAGCGGCGATCTCTTGGGATAAAAGGAAGTGTTGAACCAGAGGGAAGGCATTGAAGTGTTGATTGGTAGAATCTGAGGAAGAAGAAGAAAAGGAAGGGAAAAGGAGGAGGATGAGAAGGAGAAGCTGAGAGATGAGGGAGGAAAGTAAAGCTGCCAATTTGCGGGATTCCATGGCGGCTTTTTGTCGGGGAGCGAGGATTTTTTTTGGGGGCTACGATTTTCGGAAATCGAGGTATGGGGATAATGGGTGGGAGGGGTGAATCAGTAAAGAGCGAAATAGAGGGACACATCTGGCGTTTTGATTAGTCCTATGCATGTATTCATTCGTTTTGATGAAACTTCCATTTTTGGAAGCACGCCAGTGAATTTGCAGGCTTTGGAAGATTCTATTCGCACGTGCGATTCCTTTCTTAATGGGACGTAACAGTCGTACTATTGCATTATTCGCCCCATTACTCCTCTTTATATCGAAGATAACTTTCTCAGATAATTTCGTACTCTATTTTCTTATTATGTTTTGTAAAATATGTACTAATACATTTAAGACAACCTTAGTAACTTACCATGAATTTATTAAAATTCTTTATATTTAATATTATTCATTACAGGATTATTAGGAAAATTCATAAACACACTTTTTTATGAAGGAAAAAGACACACTAAAGGTATAATTTGGTTTGACAAATTAAAGGGAAGGAAATGGATTTTAGTGATGCCTTATTTGGTATGTAAAGAGAAGGGAAACGAAGCTAATATAATTTTGACTATTATACCTTTATTTAAATCAAGTTATTTCCTTTTTATTTTGTTTTTTGTAAAAATAAAAATACATGACATACAATACACTATAAACCAATTCAAACATAAACCAAAAAAAGACCATAATCCCTGCGATAAAGCAAAATTAGGCATACTTCACAAACCTAGTTGATATGCAATCAAGAGAGGATACCTTGAATAAAGGTGAAAGAAAGCAAATCTCCTGACATCCACCATTGACCTTGCAGAGCGCATGCATGAGGAAGCAGCTCCCTTAATTCCATGAAAATAGTCCTCACTTACCATCAGCAAACTTAACACATCACGAGAATAAGGAATAAAAAGATACAACACCAAGCTTTCAGTAGCATAAGCAGAAACTTGGAACAATACCAAATCAAGGATATGCTGTATTGCTGTGGGTGTCAACTCCAAAGAGGACACAAACAAGCTTTCAACTTATACTAATTATGTAATCTCATATGTTATTTATTACTATAATTTTTTGGCATATTTGGATTTATGTAAGTTGGATACCGGGAGCTTGCCAGACAAAGCCACAAAGGCCCTGCCTCTGGGCTTAAAAAGAGTTTTAGAAATACTTATATTGTTCACCATCAAATCGTCATATTAGAATATGGATTATTGTAATGTTTTTTTTTACCAAGCTTGTATTTAGTTTTTTCCCCCAAAAAAGGGTAATTGGGATGAGAAACAAGGTATGTAATAGAACTTGGTCTGCCCTTATGGGTGCAGGGTAGAAATGATAAGCAATATTGGCGTTGCATGTGTTTTTTGGGTGGTATGATGAAGAATATCCGCTTGTGGATAATAAGGTCTAATCCCTTGAATTTGGATTTCCCCTTGAGACTTGCTCAATCGAGAGCCTCGATTAAAGGAACCATTAGTTCATGAATTAAGAGACAATTTTGTTCCAAAAGTGTCAAAAAATGAGTAATTTTTTTCTGATCGTTATTCCAGTTAATTTTAATTATTAATTGATCAAATATGCTGAGCTGATAGTTCACATATCATCTCTATCATTTTTGTTTAGATGCAAATTTGCCTTGATATTTTTAAATCTAACTTTCAAAACGAATGAAGTAAATGACATATGGATTTTTAAGGAAAATTTGCAACGTAACAGAAATGATGTAGATGACGTATGGACTGTCAGCTCAACATATTTAGTCAACTAACGGTCAAAAGTAGCTAAGATAATGGCTAGGGAAAAATTGCTATTTTCGTTTTTCTGATACTTCCAGGGTAAAATTGCTCCCTAAAAAACTTTTGGGGCAAAATTGCATCTTGTAACACTTTGATTTCTAAACCACATTTAAACTATTATTTAAATAATATACTATAGTAATAAAGAATTGAAACCTAAACAATAAAGTTTATCATGGTAAAAAGTTTAAAAGTCAATTAGAAAACATTTATCAAACTAATGGACCTTACTATGGTATAAAAGAAAATGAGTTGAATATAGAAGAAAACACTTACTTTGTTTAAAGCTTGTAACACACTATCATAGTAGAAAATAATATTCTATGATAAAAATAGTTTTGAATAACAATTTGAGAAGCTAATCAAAATAATTTAATGAACCATTTACAAATACAGCAGAAGTAGGTACTAAGGATCCTGACATACAATTAGGTCTCAGGCATTCGAAGCCCAAAATGGCAATCGTGGTTCCACAAGCCCAGACAACAACTTGTTAAATCCCTTAATCCAAATCTATTATCAAAAAAATCATATCAATAGGGGCTCTGTCCAATAGCTACAGTACATATTTATCAAATATCTCAATCAAATACTAAAACCAATAATTTTCAAAACCATAGTTCACAATATTTGAGTTATATAAAATTGACTAATAATAATTAAGTAGTTCCTAGGTCCTAGCATTACATTTGTAAACATGAACAATAAATAATGGTATATGCAAGTAAGATGAACCTAAATGAGAGTCTACAATTAGACTCACCCTCTTAACAACTTCCCTGCAATCCTACTAAGATCTCACCTGAAAAATGTAAATATGGCAACCATGAGATTCAAATATCTTAGTAAACATTGGTTATTCAGAAATTCACATGCAACCCGAAACTGAAAACATATGGTTCTAAAATCAAGTTCGACTCACAATAATTAATGTATATTATTTTTTCCATAAAACCTTTCACAAACTAGTTTTCGATTCAGTTACCAAACCCCTTTCCAAATAGATTTCAAAATGATTGAATATCATAGTTCATTTTTTAAATATCGTTCACAAGAATTTCACAAAAACATGTCTCAACCTTGTTACAAAAATAATTATACAAAAAATTTATCATATTCAAATCACAAATCAAACATATAACATGCCAAGCAAATGATTGATACACAGACCATCCTTATTACCCCTGATCAGCCTTATAATCGCTGATTGAAGCCATAGGTTAACACACAATCTAACAAAAATTCATTCATTTAACTAGATTGTCCTTAGCTCACCAGTTTTTGAGATGTACTCGACCAAAGATCTAGAGCTCAAATCCAGACTATGGCTCCCCTCCTTAGAAGAATAAAACTAAAGAGCTATCACATGACCTACAGCTCTGATGCAATTCCGGCCAAATGAATAGATGGAAGAAGGGGCCCCGATAATTGTTATCTACTATGCACAGAGTGATTGCATACCACGCGGTATTTACTTACACAAAATCTCCCATTACAACTCCACAACCATCCATGTGCATCAAAGACAATCAATCACAATTATGGCATGTATATTATAATTTCAAATTATGAGTATGGTTCCAAACAAGATTTATAAAAATAATAAAAACACATCATCTCAATAATAATTAAGAGAATGATATTATTTCAACTCAAGGAACTAGGGATGAGCAAAAAACCCGGTGGTCCAGGTAACCCGGTCTGACCCGGTCGGACCCGACCCGGTCTATTTAAAAAAAATTGGCCCGAAGCAGCTTCTGACGGACCAGACCGGACTGGTCTTCTCGGGCTGGACCGGACTTCGGTCCAAGACCTCATGTCCCTCGGTCTGGTCTGGTCTGACCCGAAATTTTTTTTTCCCACCATACTACCCCACAGCACAGCTGCACTGCACAGGCCTTAATAGTTAATACCTTATCTTCACTCAGCTCAGACACTCCCGCGGCCCACAACCCACGCTCACAGCCCTTCAGAATTCTTCAATTAAACTATGAAAGTATGAAACCCTAAGAGTCTAAAACGTTAGAGACTTAGAGTTCATCAGTTCGGCATCCCGTCTCCCGTCTCTGTCTCAGTGTCTTCGAGTTCGGCATCTGCAGTCCTCGTCTCCAGTCTCCCTCTCGGTGTTTTCGATCTCGGTGGAAGAACCCGACTGCTCGAGGCGTCAAAGTCCTCTTCAGCGCTCTTCCACGGCCTCTCCTCCGGTCACCTGTGACTTACTCGGTTCGTCGGGACCTTAAACATAAAGGTAAGAAACTTACTGTCACTCACACTCACTCACTCGGTTCGTCGGTTCCACTGTTATTTTTCTGATATGTATATATGAGGATTCTTGTTAAGCTCTGTTATTTCTTATTATTTTCAAGCGCGGTTCTATGGAAACAGAAACAGAAATTAAGAATACGTTTGCGTTGATGGGCGTTTGATTTTCTGAAGACCAATAATATAATGCAAGTTATATATAGGGACTCATTAATCAATTGAACCACTTTATCAACTAATTGTGGCTTATCTCTGTTCTTGCAAAACCACTAATCACAAGCTTGTATGTTCTTCTTTTGCATCCACATGCTCTGCTTCATACTTGTATCACTGAGTTTATAAATGCAAGGGGAAAGGAGCAGATCAGTCGAGTAATTTTAGATGCAGGAATTTGAATTTTAGGACAATCTTGTATCTTGGGGCATGCTTTGCTGCTTGGCTTGGTTACACACGCATTTTATTGATGTTTCACATTGCAGTAAAATTTTTATTCTACATTTTTAATCTCTAAGCTTTTCTTAGGCCATTCTTCCTCCCCCTTTTGAAGAATATCAAAGGCTGAGATGTGGTGTTGCTTTTCATGATCTTCAGTTTCGACAGGAAGTTCAAGAACTTGCCACCAAGATATTACAGAGGCAAGACTGATATTCACTGTTCCCTATCTCCTATATTTCTTCTTCTCATTTGTTTCCTTGCAGCTCTTAATATTTGGATTGCATCTGATATAAATAGGTTACATGCTCCTGGTCAGCCATTTATTGCCTATGACCCTGGTATGACAAGAGAAGCTTTAGCATATCATGGTTGTGCTGAACTCTTCCAGGTATATTATTCGAACGTTAGAATATTTTTTGCTGTCTATCTTTGAACCTTTCTCAGCATTTCATATCTTCTCCATGCCTTTAAATTCTTCCCAAGGATGTTCATACCGAACTCATCCAACACAAAAGATATCGGATGATAAAACGGGGGATTGTGAAGGGGAAGCTTAAAGTAAACTCAGCTGAAGCAAGATTGAAAGGCTCTTGCCCTTTAATGCCAGAAGAGGTAAGAGAACATGCTCTTCCAATTTCTAGCCAGTAAAATTTGTCCATGTTGATGATATGGCTGGATATAATATCCTAGCTTCATCATTATTGATTTTGAATTTTTGATTAAGTGTAGGAATTTGTATGATCTATAATATTTATCCATGTAATGTTCAGTTCAACTAATAAGTGAGCCATATGAACTGAACTTGATATTGAGCAAAGTTCTAACTAATTCGAACATGTAGCTCAGCTCATCTATGCGTGTATATTCAAATAAGTCTATTCAAATAATGATTATTCAAGTTTACATATTTCATTATTACTAATTTCTTAACACATATAATTTGTTTTTTTAGATGGATCAAGCATCATTGAAGGTGGAGGAGACAAATGAATGACAATGGATGCTCAAGAAAAAGAAATTAGATCTTAGTAATTTGTTTTCCACTTGTGTGTAATATGATAGACTTGTTACTTGTTATGTTTAATTGATTGTCATGGATTGTATTAAAACCACTTTAGAATGTTGTTGCTTTTATTTTTATTAAATGTTGTTGGAGAATGGAGATTATTATGGATTTATGATTGACTTTTAATGTTTTGTGATGAGTTTTATATGATTGTATTTGTATGTATTGTTGTGGTCTTCCTAGGTGAAAATATTGCCTCTCAAAGTAGGCAAAAATTGAAAAAAAAAAAAACAGCAATTAGGTCCTGGACTGCCTGGACTGGTCCAGGTAGTCCGCTGGACCTGGTCTGGTCCAGCCCGAGCTCGGGCTGGTGCTGGACCAGACCGGACCTCGGGTTGACTTGTTCAGCCCAAGGTACTTTCTAGACCAGACCTCGGGTTGGGGTCAAACCCGGTCTGATCTGGTCCATGATCAACTCTACAAGGAACCATAACAAAAGTGTTCATTATCTAAACATATAACATCATTTTCAAATCACTTATAACTAACAATATTTCCAACTTAACATAGAAGCATGCTTAAAATTTTCTAAAATACATATCCATAAGTTATAATACACAAGCATGTTTAACAATATTTCTAACATAACATACAAGCATGCTTAAAAACTTCTAAAATACATATCCATAAGTTATAATATACACATGCATGTTTGAATAGTTTCCACGTATAATATTAGTTTCTTTCAAATATACAATTTCAAATCAAGCCATCCATCAATACAAAAAATTCCAAAACATTTTAATAATATATATATATATATATATATAGTTGACAAGTATATAAAAAATAACCAATGTTATTTCTACTCCAAACTTATTTTTACAACACTAGAATAATTTCAATTTGCCAATATCAAATAATCTAACTTCAATCTACATAATTGTTATACAATTTCTCATCAATCTAATTGCTAAACAAATAATTAATTAAATTATATAAATTTAAAGTTCCCAAATTTACCCCTAACTTCCAATTGTCACTTATAATGTCTAATTCTCCATTCCAATATAAAATCTCATCATTTCTAAACTCCAATAACTCATTTAAATCAACAATTAACCTATAACAATTCAAATGGACCCCAATTTCTCCAACTTAGGGCTCCAACTAAAATACTCATTTTCATTTTACAAGCTTTAACAACATTTTGAATTGATTAAACATCAATTCTACCCTTAATAAACATAACCTAACAATTAAACTTAATTTTAATCGATAAAACTATCATATTTAATCATACACTTTTCAAATATTCAAACCCTAACTCTAAATTTTTCAAATAATATAATATAAAAAATTCCAAATCAATTAAAAACAAGTATTTACTTATCTTTGCAATTTTACGATTTTTATTTGATGAAAGTCAATACTTACTTCAAGTCCTAACTTTGAAACTTGCTCTTCTCCTAATAAAATTTATACTTTTAGAAAGCTCTCAATCAACAGAAAAATATTTGAAAAATAAGGGTTGAGTTTGAGAGATTTTACGAGAAAGAAATAAACTTCAAAAGTATCATAATTCTCCATTAATGGAGTATTGGATTGCTGGGCCGAGAGACAGTGGAAAGAACGGCGCCGGGGGAGAAGAGAATGGTGGGGTTATAGAAGTACGATGGCCCCACACCTTTTTAAGTATTCTTTTCTTTTTCTTTTTTCTTTTTCCTTTTTCATTTTTTTTTCTTTTTCATTACTCTTTCTCTCTCTTCTTATAACATAAAAAGAATTCTTATTTCTCCTAAACGTACCTCTTGACATTAGAAAATTTCTAACTCCTCTAACTTAATTAACCACCATTTGTCACGATTCGCCTTTAGTCTAAATAATTAGTTTCAATTTATATATTTTACTCTAATGACATTTCACAACCTATAAACATTTATAATCTTTGATGTAGTAAATATTTTAAATACTTTTGTTTGATCCCACCAAATCTTGTTAAATTTCTCTATACACATAATTTTATAATAATTTCTAATGACTATCAAATAATTTCATTAAATTCGTTTTAATATTAATAAATAATACCAGTACTACCTTCAATTTCCTATCATATTCCAATGTTCCCCTATTCTTTTAATTTTATGCTTCTACCTTTTCTTCAAACCTCAAATTACTTAATAAATCACATCATAATAGTACTTAATTACTATAAATAAAAGTTAGGACGTTACACCTCTTAGTGATAACTTTCAGAGTAAAATTGTCTTTTAACCCTAGAATCATGGAGGAAGTTACAAATGTATTTTATTAATAAAATAAACAAAAGTCCTTATTTCAACACATTAAAATATGATATGATGGTTAATGTTGATCAACTGAGGAGATAAAATTTATCCCTTTACCCAGGGCAGATGATAGACTCCTCTCAACTAGATTTGTTTCATGTACAAGAGTTGAGATTTGAACCAAGCACAACTCTTTAGAGAATAAAAACATATGTTATTCCCATGAATTCGAGTTAATATTATATGTGTGCTTTTTTTGTTATTATATATAAATGGAGTGTGAAAATCTTAAAAAATGCTCATCTTATTTCCATTAAGATACTTAAAGCTACGTCCTTCTGTAGGGGAGTGAGACGATGAGAGATTCATCATATCTAAAATGTAACGCCTCAAATTTTGATTAAGGGCTAATGGCAATTATTGAAAATGATTTGAGAATTAAAGCTGATTTGACACATGAATCAGTTATTGAAAATGCTCAACACTCTATATCTTAGCATAATTATGTGACAAATAATTATTTGGGCTAAAATAGGGGTAAATGGCACATAAAGAAGAGGAAAAGAATTAATTATGTGTTATGTGGCAATTTAAGTAAATATGCTATAATCAGTGAAAAATTTGAAAAGAATGGAAAATCGTCGGGTAATTAGTTATTGATGAATGGAGAAATTAATTACTAAGTAAGAGGAAAATGAGATGTGAAATTAAAATGACTAATGAAGGGATTAAGGTAATTAATTGGTTGATTACTTTATGAGAATCAATAAAAATGGGATAAGTGGCATGTGGAGATGAAGCAAGAGAGTGGGAGAAAGTCAAAATGAGTATATTATTATTTTCTCTCTCCTCTCTTCCCTCATTTCTCGCTGAGTAAGCGTGTGGAGGGAGTATTATTATCATTTCTTTCACCTTCCTCCACACTCCTCTCTCTCTTATTTTCTCTCTCTTGTGCCGCCATTGAAGCAAGAAGAAGGAGAAAGAAGATCTTGCAAAAAGGTAGGTTTTTGACCATCTAAATGACTTCTAATGAAAATACTTTCTTCTATAAACTTATTCCTTGTGTTGAGAGCTTCAATTTCATGGTTTTAGATTTGTTATTTGGTGTTGTTTGAGCTCTCAAGGGATTTTGGAGTTTGGAGAACTAAGAAACTCCTTTTGGAAAAGTTGTAAAGGTGAGTAAGACAAACCTTTTCATATAGGTTTTGTAGCTATTGATTGAGTTTGGATTTTCTGGAAATTTTGCCTTGAATTTTGAAAATGAGAGTCATTGTGTTGTTGTCATGGAAATGATGCCTTGTTTGGTATTTTGAATTAATAGAATTAAATTAAGCTTAAATGTAAAGTTTGGCAACTTTGTGTTTGGTTTTGTGTATTGGTCAAAACAAGGCATGGTGATAAGTTGTGATTTTGGTCATTTTGAGGTTACTATTGTGTTCCTTGTGAGAAATTGTATAGGAATAGGTTTGGTTATTGATTTTGGAGTTATTAGACACTTTGGTAGAAAATTGGAAATCTGTCAAGTGTGAACTCTATTCTAGGCAGTCAGTTTGCATGAAAGCTTTGAATGATCAAATGGTGTTGGAAAATTATGAAAATTTCCAATCTTAAAGTTCACATCCCAAGCTTCAAGATGGATATATAATTTGTTTCATTTTGTTTTGTTAACTGAGAGTTATACTTTGCCAAAGTTTGGGACAAAAACTGGACTCTGTTTTGGAGCAGTGTTGAGGTTTGTGTAATTCTAGAATTTTGTGATAATTTATAGTCAGGGTCCATATTTTTTCAGTAAAGAGGACTTAAATACCTTTCATTTGGCTTTGGAATCAACTCATTTCAATTTTTCTAGAATTAGTTATAATTTTTGAAAGTTTAGCCAAGAATCAGGGAATTTCTTGACCGCGGACCAAACCTTTATGTCCTGATTCTGGCCCGGCCCATGGTGGTTGGCCACGGCCAGTGACCTTTTGACCATATTTTGGTTGCGGCCAACCCCTGTGTTCCAGGACTCTGAGTTTTTGAAAAGTGATCTTCAACCTATTGTTTTCCAACCTTTTAGGGCTTTTATTAGAGGCATTTGTGGCCTCTTAATGGCAGTTATGATAACCAAATGTAAGTATTATGAAGTGAATTAAGTCTTGAAATAGAGTATAACTCTTCGTCCTTAATTATATTCTAGGATTCGACATCTGCCCTATTAGGAAAGAGACCTGTGAAAGAATACGCCTGGAAGTACCAAGGTAGTGACTCTTCTCTCATATTGTGTATGATACTTGGTATGTATGTTTATCATTGTGAACGTGTTATCGGTCATAGGGCATTACAACGCGATCAGTTCAGCGTGAGCCGTCGTAGGGGCAATGCTCATGATACCTACTCCAGTGGTTGTATCTGCCGTTGTAAGTGCCGATGATGCGTTATGGAATCATGGATTCCTGTTTGAGTATTCAGCCCGTGGGGCTGTGTATTGTGAAATATTTTATATAGATCCCAGCTGTGGTGATATATGTGATATGTTCATGCAGATGTAAAATACAACAAGCAATTCAGCGTGAGCCGTTGCAGGGGGTGATGCATATGATACCTACCTCGGCCGTTGCAACTGTTGTTGTGATTACTGTGTGTTGTATAGATAATTTACTTTCATGCTTTGATGTTGTGCATATTATGAGTGATTTGTTACTATAGGGATTCTCTAGAATCTCACTCTCTCAAAAACAAATTTTTAGACAGGGCCGAAGGATCTAAAGGAAAGCGGGCGACGAAGAGCGGATAGAGCTCTAGTGTAGGAGATTATTTTAGATATTGGTTATAATGTAAAATTATTTGGATGTTTTGGGAAACAATTGTATATATTGGGGTTCATAGTATAGTTTTGTGTAATCCCCAAGTAAAAAGGGAAAAAGTTTATGGGCTTTGTACCTTTGTAGAACCCTTATTTATTGAATGGAATCCGAGTGTGTCGGGAGTTTATATTGCACTATGATATGTATAAATGGAATCAAATTGTGCAAGCCATTTGTGTAATTGTATTGGGAATATGAGACCATTGTGAACAGGGTTTGGAAAAATTTTTTTATAAACCTTAATTTTGAGAAGTTCGATTTTGTTTGTAAATCCCAAATCTCCTTATGAACTCTAATTTTACATTAATCACACGTTTTTACGAACTAATCAGCCTATTTTGTGAAGGGGGTTACACAAAATATGCATCCCATATGCAATGCTTAACTATACAAGTGCTTGTCTGGAGCTATTCACTATAAACACTTTTGCGCAAATCAAACTTACACATTTACTTCATAAATTACAATTAAAAAATTATTTTTAAAGACTCCATTCGCCAATTTTAAATAAGTCTTAAAGTACTATAATATGCATATTATGAGCTTGATTATTAGTGTGTATTGATACACAATGCATGGTATAAGCCCAGACATAAGGACTCCTTCGTATATCAAAATAATGTAGACCCTAATCTGATATGTAGGGGTGAGATTAGGATATTAATCTTTTATTTTAATTGACTAATTAAATGTAATTTTATTTTCCGATGCAACCGTTAAAGCCCCCCTCTTATGTCACAGCTCCATCCAGATAAGTTTGAAATTAGGCTACCCTAATTCTAATGCTCATGCTCTACGTCTAGATCTAACCGTTCATTTCATTACTCATTAACATGAAAAGCAAATAATACAGATTATATGTTTAGATCACTGAACTTCTAACTTTAAGCATATGTCAAGCATATGTTCAAAACAATGTTTTAAAAGTCGTATAAGATATTAAATCAGAAAAGTCAGCGGATCACGGTTCATCCAGTCGGATCGGCAATATAATAATTAAATAAAAAGGTTATATATTTATATAATAATATATGTATAAAGGTAAAAAACATATAAAAAACACATGTTGAATTTTATTTTATTTTAATGATTTAGATAAAGATAAAAGTAAATTATGCAATGCTTGAAGTAAATGAATTTCAAAAAATTATAAACTTAGAAATATAAAGAATAAAAACCAAACATGAGAAAAAAATGCATTAATAAACTAATAGCATCTACCCGTTGTTTTTTTTTTGGGTTCAAAATATCTCTTATTTCCTCGTCGGTAGCTCTCTCCCCTGGGGCGCCTCAAAGAGGTGAATTCCTGTCGGGCCTATTCGATTGGGGGCGCCAGGACTAGTCGGTTGTCGGGGGCCCATGCTGGTAAATCCGGCGTTGGCCTTCAGGTTAACGCCGGATACCTGGATGTTGGGTGCACCGAAGGCTTAGACGGTCCATTGTATTCATCAAAAAAAAAAAAAAAAATCTCTTATTCAATGTAAAAAGTTCCTTTGCCTCGGTTATTGTGTATTACAGTAATGAACAATAGTAGAATATTACTCTCTTCTTTATAAATAACGTTTTCTTTCATGAATTGGTCCCTTTTATAAGTAATTTTTATTTTTTGTCTAAAAATATAAGTTTTATTTTTCTATTATATCTTTATTAAATATTCATTATCTCTCATACTTTTTATCTATTATCTCTTCTATAGTCTTTTTATAAATAGGGGCATATATGAAAAAAACATGACATTTTTGATACACTTATTATTTTAAACTACCATTTTGTTTTACATAATTAAAAAGAAAATTATTTATAAATAAGACCAAAAGAAGTAATATTTACATTGGAAAAAGAGAATAGGTCACAGTAAAGTAAAGAACAGCAGAAAGGGAGTACTTTGACTTCTCACATTTATTGTTTTCTTCTCTCTCTTCTTTTTCTTTCATTTCCATGACACCTGAGTCCTAACTTTCTCTATTCATTCTCACTCCAGAAAATTTTCGAAGGCCATAGCTAACAAGTGGTTTTAGTCTCATCTTTTTTTCTTGCTGTCAATTTTTTTCAATATTTATGTTGCTATTAATGAAAAGATAGACATGTACTGAGTTTTTTTCATTGGCATCCTCTCCTTCCTTTTTTCCGACTAAACTTTCTTTCCTCCTCCTCCTCCTTCCTCTGCAGTATACCTGCACTCATCTGGTTTTTGTTGACTTATTTTGGCTTCAGGCTAAATGACGGTTTTTGACCGAAACACTGGTTTTAAGCTGTTAAACACGGCCAACTTGCTAAGACGGTTTTCACTAAAAAACGGACCACCTAGAATTCAAGTCGACGATCCATTTGGTCCGGCTGTCCGGTCTGATCCGGGCCTTAACACATTGGTTCAAAGAGATAAAGCCTGTTCCGATTGGTGTGACCTCTAAACTCACCATACAAATTCCTCACAGGAAAATTGAAATTTATTTTTTCTTACAAATAACTAGTTTAATCAAATTTTTTAACCTATATAAATTAGTTATTTAACTTATATATGTAGGTCTGAGGGGGAGGATTTAGTCAACTACATGCAAAATAAGGTAAAATAAAAAACTATCTCTCCTCGTGATTTTTTTTTTTTTGAAGTGGACACACAACATCTATTTTCTTTTGCTCAAAACACAACATCTATTTTTAGATGCATATATAAACGATAAATAAAAAGTGACAGAGAAGTAAAATACAACAATATTCGTACTTCTTTATAACATTTTTTTGGCCAACACAACCTTTTTTTTTTAATGGAATGGAAATTATGTCTTTGATAAAAAGAAACTGTACAAATAGGTGCTCCGTTGTGATTTACAGAAACTACTACAAGCGTAACAAAAGGATACTGACATTTACAATAAAGAACTAATGACAGAAAAACTTTTTAAAGTGTGTTGCACCAGAGATCTAATCTGCGCCAAATACACCACTTTTTTTTTTTTTTTTTGGTTACAATAAAATAGAGGATAAGTGGGCACACCACTCCGACTTTCTGTCGGATTCATGTAGAGGGAGGCCTTCCAAGAAAGTTTGCTCTATTCCTATCCCCTGGCCTCGAACACTGAAAATAACAGTGTTCAGGGACCCGAACCGGACCGGCCCGGAACCCGCCGGACCGGCCCGGAACCCGCCGGACCGGTCATTAGACCGGTCCGGTCCGGGTCCCAAATTTTAAAAAAAAAAAATTTTTTTTTACCTTTTTCCTTTAGAAAATCATACTATAAGTCTAAAATTTTTAATTACTCACCGGTTTGGTCCCGGTTTAGCTCCGGTTTGGCCCCGGTTTGACCCACTGACCCTTAACCCAGTATCCCGACCGGTTCAATACCCTGTCCGGGTTTTAATACCTTGGAAAATAATGATTAAGGGACAAGGACCCCTCCATATACTTCAACTTCTGTTGGTAACACAACCTTTTTTTGAATGGTCCTCTATAACATTACTTTTTTTCTTATATACTCGTAACATTACTTTTATTTCAATGCACAACATACACTAGATACTTTTGGGCCAATTTCTGAGCTTGGGGCTTGTTCTGAGTAAAAAGCATGAGTATTTTTGGACAGGGCGCACTACTCGTACTATATTATAGACATGTAAAAAAACTATAAAAGTTATTCCCCGAAAAAAGTTAAAAGGCCAAGCTTCTGCCCATAGAATTTGGCCCAATAAAGTTGGAGAAGTTGGGCTTTGTTGGGCTGACATTTTGCTGGAATCGTTCCTCGTCCAATAGAATCTTGTTAATCATAGTCATTGACGGCCCAATCCAATCTGTCTCCCTCCTCCCTGGGTTCAGATCGGGCGCAAGGGAAGAGTATGGAGAAATTGAAGCTGGCTTTTTAATGACGTGACTCTGACATAGGCAAAGCTCTAAATCATGGTTTCAAATCATGGTTTGCGAAATCCGAGATAAAACTCCTCTCACACACTTATCTCGTAAATCGTAAAAGCTATTAAAAAAAGCTAATCCAAACACACACATAGAGATGTCGCGTAGACGAGTTAAACTGAAACTCAGTTTGTTTTCTTAAAATTAGAAAATTTTAACACTGAATTACAAATCAAACTATAAAAATTGAGTTATAAATTTGATGCAACTATAATAAACAAATACTTGATTTTCCCTCATAATTTTTGTCAATGGTACGGTGCGCGGATATTTGTGTTCATTTACTTATTTTTATTTCTTGTAAACTTTAGTAGTTTCCTGTAATATTAAATAAAAAATTCATTAATCTTCAAAATCACTTTATTTCATTTTTGCCTTTGAAAACCACTTTATTTCAACCGTGGTAGAAATTCGCCATTAGATAATTTTGTTTTTGTTTTTGCCAGTACATTAGATATTTTTGTTATTGTAATAGGAAAACGCATAATCATTAATTTTCCTCATTATGCGGAAGGCATTGGCATAATGCACATAGAAGGTTAGAGCGAATATTCTGAATCTAAATCTAAAGAAATGCAAATTTCACCATCAGCGCGATAATTTCACCTCACGTGGGACCCTCATGGCCTCATGCGAGCTACGTGTACGATCAATGGCGCCTATCAGGCCACCTCTCATGTCCGAACCCAATGGCCTCCCCTCTCTCTCTGACTCTCTCTGTGAAATGAATGAAATCTTAAATTAGATATTAAGATTACTGTGCTCGTACTCTTTCTCCTTTAATCTCTCACTTCCCCACTTCCGCCCTTAATTTCTCGTTTTTCTCATTCATGGCTCTCTCCTTTGTCGCCTTCTGATCAGCTTCTTCTGTGATGATAAAAATACCATACTTTGTGTGAGAGAGGGGGAAGGGAGAATCGGAGATAAAAAGCAGAAACGGAGGCATTTCTGCTTGACCCATTTGGTTCTCGGGATCCTCTTCAGGTAATTCGCCCTTTGCGCTCTCTCTATTGCATTCGCTTCCATCTGACTTAATTTTTATTCTCTAATGCTTGTGCTCAGCACGATGATTCTCTGATAATATTGCTTTTTCCCCTAGAGAGAGGTCTGGATTGGGTTTCGTATTTGGAAATTTATCCCTTTCCTTTGTTTGGGGTGGAAGGATCGCGTCAAGCCGCTAGGTTTTAGCACTTTAGTTTGGCCCCCTTTTTATTTTTCCGCCTCTTCTGAAATATACAATTGATCCGAAGCCTTCTTGTATTTTTCTGGGAATCTTCAAAGTTCGATTCATTTCTGCTGATTGTAGTTTGAATCTGGCAAGTTTTATTTTCACTGCTGGATTTGACATTGGAACTCCGAAAACCTAGAATTGAGCATTGTGAACCCCGACCTGGCTGGTTTTCCCTCGTGCTTATTGGCAACCTTATGTATTATCTTAGCATGCTGTGCCTAAAGATGCTGACGTTTACTGTTGCATCGTCTTTGTAGGTGAGAATGTTTTGAGCAAAAGCTATGCATGGGGACGCTATGCAGTTTTTAATACATGATTTTATATTTTTTCTCGTTCATTACAGTACTCTTACTGTTAGCTTTATTGACCGTACAATTCACACCCGGAAAATAGGAAGCCAAATTGTTTTTACTGATTTCTGGGCTTGTGAATAGCGCAATGAGAGATCTAGTATCTTTTCATCCATATCATTTCCCTATCCTAGGCAACCTCAAGAATTTATTCATTGTCATTTCATGTAAGGCCAGACATTGTTTTATGGTTTGCCTTTTTCGCTACTAAATATTTTTATGGAAAATCTGGTGCGCACCATCGATGGACTTGCCAAGTTCTTATAAATTTCATCAGTGAAAAGCCATATAGTCAACCCCCACCCACCTAGTAGAATAAGGCTTGTTGTTTTTCATCAGTGACAAGTCGCCTGTGACAAATTTGTTTTCACTCTTACCTTTCTATTTTGAATTTATTTTTCCTGTTGCGGAAGCATGTGTGGGGCTCTCAATTAGATATTATTTGTTGAAAGAATATACCATGGCTTTGTGAGACTTTTGATCTCATAAATGATGTTGCTAAATTTTATGACAATATTCTTGTTCATTCTCTTGTTTTAAAGATTTATCTGTGCTTTGCTTTCACTGGAAAGAAAATCTACTCTTGTTTCTTCCCGGTAAAACTTCTACAAGTTTGCTTCAATGCCAAAGGTGCTCTGTGCAGGTTATTTCTGTGATCCTGCGGGCACTGCTGATTAACTTCAAAGTTGAGAAGCTGATTATCTGGTGGTAAATCAGGTTGGATAGATTGAATTCCAATGCAAGGTAACAGAAGGACTCTTGGGTCCTTTCCAGCAATTGTAAGTATGATGCAGGAGCCTAGTTCCAGTGGCACCGATATAAATCAGCAGACTTCCTTGAATCACATGCAAAATCCAGTTGATGCTCGGTTGTCAGATTTTCTGGGATCCTCCAGTGACACTGCATGTTTACGCCCTAGTGGTCCTCATGTTCAGGACTTCGATGGATGGAATGCCGGTGAACCTAGTTCTAGTGTGAATCTTCGCAGTCAAGTCAACAATGATGGGCTCAAAGCAGAACATGGTTGGTCTTCTTCTTGTATTGCTTCTACTGAGGATGTTCTCAGACCAGAAGTACAACAATTTGATCCAAATAATGTAACTTTCCCTGGTAGCTTGAATACCGACTTACGTGGAAATCAATCCAGAGTTCGGCCTTTCTTCTTGCAAGGTTCCAGCTCCAATCATAGAACCCAGAATGCGTCTTTGAATATGGGTTCCATTGCCAGCCCTGCTAATCATGGGAAAGGAACAGAACCTTGTAGCAGTGATAGTATTCACAATACATATGGATTCAATAGCAAGCACACATCATTTGGTAGTGCTTCATGTGATCATATAGGAACTTCATCTGGAAGCTCTGGTTACATTGTTGGGGGGGATAATGAAAATTCAAGCTCTTCTTTAGTTAATTGGGGTTCTTCCTGCAAGAGAAAGGCTCTTGAAAGTACTTCTGGTCAGCTGTGTACTGGAGGAAGTTCAAGCTCTTTTTTAGAAGCTGAAAACAGTTGCTGGTCTGCCGGGATTCCCAATTCTAATATTGCTTCCAGCAGTTTACATGTGTCTAGACCTTCTGAGGTTATTCCTAATACTAATCCTCCAGTAGAGCAGAACCCAAGAAATGAGACGAGGCAAATAGCTTCTGATGCATTCCCTTTGATTGGAGTTATGGGAAATGTGAACAGGCCTCTGACTCTGAGAGACTTTGATAGGAGAATGAATTATCCACAGCGACAGGAATCGAGGCATGCTAGTCATTCTTCTTCCCGCCAAACACCTACCTCTCACCCATTTAATGATTCTCTAGAGTTAAGGTTAACAGCTGGAGTTACAGCAACCAATTCTAGTGCCC
Organism: Inga leiocalycina; assembly: GCA_963242795.1. NCBI lineage: Eukaryota > Viridiplantae > Streptophyta > Magnoliopsida > Fabales > Fabaceae > Inga > Inga leiocalycina. The sequence continues at coordinate 29,147,155 of OY725320.1, read as the reverse complement.
CTCAGTGTCAGTCACATGTTACGCACATTCCTGGTTTGCCAGGGAACACGCATCCTTTCCCTTGGAGTGGAGCTCCTAGTTCAAGAGGAGCCAGTTCATCAACTTCCTATAACTCTGCAGAAAGAGAACTTCGGGAAGAATTGAACTTGAGGATTTTTCCAATGGACAATACAGAGCACCCCATGCTTGCACCTTCATCATCTGGACTTGACCCTACAAGTTGGCATGTGTCATCTGGCAATGTGAACGATTCTGGAAGTGTACCTCATGCACCTTGGATTGGATCCAGTTCAAGTGTCAATTCATTACCTACTCCTAGATGGGTTGTTCCCCATGAAGTTCCAACGCAGAGCCAGCAAAGATTATCAGAGTTCAGTCCCTGGTCCCTTTTCCCTTCAATGAACTCAGTATCTGGTGTTCATGATGTTCATTCTGCCTCGTCTTCTACTTCTTCTGGTCCTCCTTCCTTTTCTCCTGACATGAGCAACCACCAATCATATGCAAGATTAGCGTCATTGATGGAGAGAAGAGGTGATGAAATGCTTAGTGCACCCCACTCATTGCGGGCTTTGGCTGTTGACATTGAGGGGAGACGCCGATTGATATCTGAGGTATTATACTTGTTATGTTTTTATTTTACTTTTGACAGAAGCTTGCATTATTACTTAAAGGCTATGCAATTTAGTGATGATTTAGAACTTATTCATCTCACAATCTGATGCATTTTGTAATATACAGGAAAGGTGGAGGCAGGAATTATGAATTAGTGAATGTATATTGTAGATTAGCACTCATTTGTACCATTGCTTGAGCATACACTTTTCCCTGAAGTTGTCATCTTATTTCTGTTTGCTTCCTAATGAATTTTTAATTTTTTAATGTTCTTTTCAAATTAGTTTCTCATAATTTACTACCAGTAAACAGTCATTTTGTTAATTTGAAATCTGATAAATTATTTGGAGCTAGTTTGAATTCGGTGCTGTGCTGGTCTTGCCTGAACTAACTGCATATTTTGCTTTTTGTGCCAGATTCGCCAAGTCTTAAGTGCAATGCGTAGGGGTGAAAACTTACGAGCTGAGGTTTGTGTTTTCACTTGAAATCTTATATATGTACAGTTGGTGACATCCTATTGTGTCGTGAAATTAGTGTTGGAGGAGTTATTGTCATCAGCTCGTTGATGATGTATGTATTTAATGTGCATGCTACTCATTTTATTGTCATTAGCTCGTTGATGATGTACTTAATGTGCATGCTACTCATTTTCCTTTTATTTTATCTCAGTAAATCTAAGAATGGGAATGTCTAGTTGGCAATATGCAGCTCCCCATGTTAGGCTTTCTTTTAGAGGAGATAAGTTTGTGTGTAGTTAGAGTTTTTGAGGTAGTTGCGCTTTTCCTTATGTTGAGTATTGCAATGGAAACTGTCTTTGCTGAATATCGAGTTCATGCCTTTCTTATTACATAAGCTTGGTTTTGACTACAAGCTAGGGTAAAGTTGGCTGGATGTGCCTGGTTAGTAGAACATGAATGTATGTGAAAGTAAAGTTTTTTAATTCTACAAATTTAATTAGATTCCTAGTGCAGCTTTAATATATCTCGTCTCTGAACTATAATAATTTAGGTTTGGATATAATAATGGGTGTGCAATTCTCACTATCTGACTTCAACTGTGAGTGGAAGTGAACGTCTAGGGAAAATAGTCATAATCTTTATGATGTGTATGTTGTTTGTGAATTAAACTCTGTCCTTATAGCTTGTGAGCACAGTCTTTAAGTTGGACTTAGCAATACTCTATGCTGATAATTGAGAACACTAACTTGAAAATATTTGCTTTGTTACTTGTGATTCAGGATTATATGTTCTTTGACCCTTTCATATATCATGGTATGGCTGAACTGCATGATAGGCACAGGGACATGCGCCTTGATGTTGATAACATGTCTTATGAGGTAAAAGAAAGGAAGATTGAATTCCTTTTCCTCCTTCATTGAAGAGAAATTGTATTCCTAATTTCCATTCCATAAAAAAGCTGGCTTTCTGCACTGGGTATAATACATTTCTCTTCCTTGAGAGTATTTCATGACACTCTGTGCTCGTTTGGAATAGCTTATTTTGAGACAATAAGTGCTTATAAATCGTGATTCACGGTATACGAGGTAAGTATGTGAGAGAAGTTTTATCTCGGCTTGCGTAATAAGAACTTATTCTCTAAAATTAAGTGATCCCAAACACACACAGATCTGTCAATTATAAACACGAATTTCTCTTAAAACAAAAGATGCTTCAAGTAAGTCAGATGAAAAGGTCCTCTTGTTGCAAATCTTCCATATGCCCTGCAAGTAAAGAGATTCAACATATGGAGATGGTAATGGAGGTTATTTTATTGAAAACTTGTGGCCACTAGAACTTGGAGCCACCCTTGGTCAAATTTGAAGCAGTTGTAGTATAGTTTTCAAGCTGAGAGAGGCCTGTGTATATTTTAATAATAGAGGAGAGTCTGTGTAATTAACCTCTCCCTCGAGGGAGAGTGGACTACATCTTAGTATCTTACCCCTTATGTTTCTTCTCACAAGTGTCAGTGGGATTTCAGGAATTGCTGGCATTGGAGGAGCGCATTGGAGACGTGAGCACCGGATTGAGCGAGGATACCATTATGAAGTTGATGAAACATCGGATCTTCATGTCTATCATGAACGAGTCTTCTACAGATCTGGAACCTTGTTGTATCTGTCAGGTATTTACAGTGGTTGTCTCAGTTAGTTTCAGAAAAGTTGTGTGAAATCGTGCTCGTAAGTCATAACTCATAACTGTAACATGCATCTCAATGACTGCATTTATTTGTTTGACAATGGCAGGAGCAATACGCGGATGGGGAGGATGTAGCCTCACTGGATTGTGGACATGAATTCCACACCAATTGCATCAAGCAGTGGCTAATGCAGAAGAACCTGTGCCCCATTTGCAAAATCACAGCCCTAGCAACATGATGGAGAATCTCTATCAGTTGAGCCTGAAAGAAGTGTCTTTACGCATTAGACCTTAGCTTTGTTTCATTTGATGAACTTGTTGCTCTGCTTATGAAGGACTGCAATTTGTCCAACGAACTCAATTAAAAAAAAAGGGTAAAAAAAGACAAAGGGAGTAAAGAAATTGGTGCTTAAGTAATGGAAGAGTTCTACGTATACTTTTTTATTTTTATTTTAAAATGGATAATTACAGTTCATTTATGATATAAAAACCCTTGAACTTTATATTAAGTGTACGTTTATTATTATTATTATTGATGTCCTGTTGATAGGATGATGTAGAATACCTTGGCTGTTTCTACTGGACCTGCGTGAGAGTCTGCTTTAATTCAAGCAATGCCTATCATGAGTAGTACTTGCATTTACTTTTTAATTTATTTTTAACTTTCACATTAAATAGGATAATTGTAGATAGATACCCAACAGAACGACCCTATGTAGATTTCCCTCAAAGGCCAAGTAAATGTAGGAATTTTCTTTGTAGAACAAAAACACGATGACACAAATAATTTGCATCAAAGACTGGTTGAGGCGTGGGACTAGCTAGGGTCAGAGTAGACTTCATAGATAAGTCAACCAAATTCGTAATAAACATATGTTTGTGAGAATCATGTTCTCCTCGATTTATGAATCAACACAAAGGTTTCTCAGTCCAATGGTGCTTCCAAGTTGGAACACATTTCCCTGCGTAAGAAGGATTACATAGCTGGACATATTGGAAGATAATTTCATGTAGGGGCAGCATCAAATGCAGTGAAAAAGAAACGAAGAAAATAGTGTATCTCACACCAATCGCACCCGAATCCAAATTCTTCTTAGAAGATGCCTCCTCAGTTTCTTTTTTTCCGTAATTTAGGGTTTAAATTTTAGGGCATTGTATCCCTCTTCTTGAATGATATCCCTCTCCAAATTCTTCTTAGAATGTATGTGTGTATGATGTATGGGATAAATATTATACTCCTCCGGATCAAAATGTACGTACACCCTTTCTATTACATGAGTTGATTTTTTTTTTTCACAATAAACATAAAAAGGTTTATCCAAATTTTGTCTGTTTTCCCACTAAGATTTGTCTTCTCCGGCATTTATCCCATGGGCAAACAAAATCAATTAGAAACTTAAAACACTTAACCATTTATGGTTGAGTAGCGTTGATCAGATTTACATGTTTGCTAGTCATTCATGTTAATCCACTTGCAAGAAAAGTATGTTCATGTATATATTGAGCACAATAAGAACATTCGACATTTAGAAATGTAATTCTAATAGATATTATGCCATAAATATCATAGTCGTAAAACTAAGAAAACAATTTAGAAATGTTATTATAATAGATACGCAAGAACAAAATTTACTTTCATGATGAGCTCCCCTAAAGGCTATGATCCAAGAATCCAATTAAAAATTTAACAAGCATAAATGATACTCCTTGGGTAATTGCTTATGACTTGATCACCAAATAAATATGGACCGTGATATTAAATTTAAGTGATTCAGATTAATATTATTTTATTTTTACTTTGTGTATACCAACTTGTTCTCAAATATAAATCGCTTCTAACTAATTAGCACGTATTAATATAAGTAGTTAAAAACATTAAATTTATCATAAAATTTAAATAATTTTCAATATTTTGGTCAATTATTAACTATACTAAACTCTAATGTTATATTGTTAAATTCTATCCGCTCTTACTACCCTTATTAAATATGGATATATATGAAAATAATATTTAATACTACTTAAAACTACTAAATACCTTATAAAAAGAATATAAAACACGTTTAGAAGATTGAAGGGAATAATAGCAACTGAAGCATTAGCATCTGTGGATTTAAAATTTAAATTCCAATGAAGGGAATAATTTTTTCTTTCTTCAAAAACCCTATCATGATCCTACTTTGTATTTGGCTTGGTGATCTGTTGGTGAGGATCCACCAGCAGTTGCTGTGTGGACGTCTTTGAGGTGCTTGGGATAATCATGCTTTGACAGCGTGGCTAACAGGTCTGAGCACCATCTTCATCAAAGGCTTCATGTAACAGTTAAATATGTTTCAAAGGAGATTAAACTGATATGTGTATATATATATATGTATTGCTTTCCATGTGAGGTTCTGTTTCCCAGGCCGGACAGTTCACAGTTATATTGCAGAAGGAGGTCACACTATTCATACTCATACATAGGCCTTGCTTCTCATGTGATCACTCTTTCTACTTTAGTTTGTTGCAACCTCTCAACAAAGTTGAAAGTTAACTCCTAATAAGGTGTAACAAATACGAGTACCTTCCAATAGCAACGAAGTTCATGACAGTCACTTTCTTTGTATATTACTGATATACATGTAATCAACTGGAGCTTTTTGGAAGATGAAAAACCATGTGAAGGATTAAACAAATTAAACCAAGAGGTCTGTTGCATACAATACAACTATAGCCCACCCTCTAGTGGGACCCTCGGATGAGAGAAGTATCTTTGCGCTCTAGGGCTATCATTTCATGTTTATTTGTTGGGTTAGTAACATTGTTAATTCTTACAGTTTGATCGAATTTTAGTATTTGGTTTTCGTAGTTTCAATTTATTGGCTTTGATTCTATATTTTCATAAAAACTTGATCTGAGTTTAAGTAAAAGGACTAAAATCAAAATTCATTAAAAGTATAGGAATTATTATTTGTTAAACTTAAACCAAATTTTTATGGAATTATAGAGATTAAAACCAACAATTTGAAACTACAAGAACTAACAGTGGCATATTAACCTTTATTTGCTTTATAAATAGGGTTCTTTCAGGATCAACCTCGTCTCACAGTTCTATCTAAAGCCATGTCAGCGGATAGAGAGAAGGAGAGGAAAAACCAGTCCAATTATTCAGAGAAAAACATGGAGAAGCTGGCCATGAACCCTGCAGCTCAAAAGCATAATAATGAAACTCCAAACACAAGAGGGAAGGAGAAGGGTGGTGTTACTAGCTAATAGTACTGATGAAATGGATACTGCTGAGAAGGAGAGGCGTCAGAAAGGCAGATCCTTGTTTGCTCACCTTCATGCTATGCTCCCTCATGTTCCCCCTCACGTACATTATTAACTGCTTCAACTTTTAATTACTACGTTTAAGGACCTCTTTATCATTCAGATGGTCCGATACCATGATCTTTTATATCTTGTGTTTTGCAGGTGGACAAAGTAACAGTAGTGGATGAAACAATAAACTACATAAGAATATTGGAGCAAACTCTGAAAAACCTCGAACAGAAGAAGCTTCAACGACTTCACTCTAATGTTGTTGGGAATCCCACTGCTGCTTCAAGAGAGGCCTTCATAGCTGAACATGTAGCTTCCTCCTCCTCATCCACTTCAAGTCCTCCACTTAATAATCAAAACCCAGAAGTAAAGTTCCAAACTTGGACTTCTCCGAATGTGGCAGTCAACATTTCTGGCCAACAAGCTCAATTCAGTGTTTGCTCCAATAAGAATAATCGCTGCCTTCTCACCAACATCTGCTGTGTTCTTGAGAAGTACAAGATTGATGTTTTGTCTGCCCACATCTCATGTGACAACAATAACCGCAGGTTCTATATGTTTCAAGCTCAAGTATGTATATATGCATGCATTATAATTTTCATGGTAAATGAGTTAATAAATATCAAGTGAGTGTATATATTCACGAAGCCTTCATGTAAAACTAGTTTAGATATCTTTTACTTTTCTTAGCAATATGGAATTTAGCAATCTCTGCATTGGATTTTTCGTCGGAGAAATATCTATCATATATATTGGTACTTAAAGGATTTCTAATTTAGGATTATATGAATGAATCTTGCAGGTAAACAAAGATTTGAATCAGCCTGCAGTGGCATTATCAGCAGAGGAAATATTCAAGCAAGCTGCTGCTGAAATTATTCAGTGTGTCTCTTAGCTTGAAATCTACCCAACAAACTCTCTTGCCTTGTTCATTTGATGCCTTTTAATATCTTCGATCGTTTTAATTTCCTTTGTGTTTGATCTTTTAATATGTAAGCTTAATTAAGATGTGATTCCATATGGCAGTGTTTAAGAATATGCTTTCCTATTCGCTTCTCATATATATATATATAGTGCGTACTCTCTTTTGTTTTCGTTCAATTAAATATCAGAAAAATAACGAACATATATAATAAATTAAACACCTTCTACGTACGATGCTAAATGATTTTAAAAATGGAAGTTCCCACACAAAATTCACGATTTTTGAATCCTTGCAATCATAAACTTATATAGAACATAGGAAAGTTTGAACTCGTCACAATTTTTTTCTCTGTAAGCTTCTTTCATAACTGAAGGAGTATCAGTTTAGCAGCAAGACACAGATCATGAAAGAAGAAGCTAACAGAGCAGTTGGTTTGGATTCTAAGTGTAAAATCGATCCATTTTAACTCTGGAATTTATAATTTATTCTTCATATTATCCCTATCAATTACAATAAAGGGTTTTCATTAGTAATAGTTTTCAATGAAAATGATTAAATTAAAGGAATATCTTAAAAAATTAACCCACATTTCTTATAAATAATAACTTCATAATTTTGTGCATGGTTGGGACAATATTAGGAAGGACAACAAAGTTGGTTGGAAAATAAATGTATGGGATATTGGCTGGACAAATAATCTTTTTTCCCCATTCAGAAGCCACATTAAAGTTGAAACAAATTTTTTTTTTTAACGTTTGAATTTTCTCGAAGTAACTTTTCAATATATTATATAAACAAAGTTTATGTCAAATTTACCTTTTATAAAAGCCTATATAAATATAAATCACTTTATTTACATTAATTAGCTTTTACGTTAACTCAAATTTATAAAATTCAATTGAGATAAAAGTAATTTTTGCAAATGTTAATAAAAACAAGTCATTCTTTTATATTTACAAATTAGTTATGCAGCTTCTACATTGAGGGGACCGAAGAATGTTTTTCTCATTTTATCTCTCATATTTATAATTTTTTTCCTAAATTAATTTGCTTAACTGATAAACTAATAAATAATCTAATATTATAACTTACATATGAGCATTTTAGAGAGACAATGTCACATATGCTATAACTAAGTAAATTATTAAGCTTCCTTAATCTACTTAAATTAGATAAATAGATCTTACATTAAGGACTAAACTAGTATTTTGTAATTGGAGAATAAATAATATCCAGCTCATATCATACACATACAAACAAGCATGTTCCTTGAGACTAACTGTGTGTTTGGATGTTTTTTCAAAACCTAGGTTTTGAATTAAAACCATGGTTTGGTTGTCAAACACCCAAAATTTTTCCAAACCTAAGTTTTGATCTCAAAACCTAGGTTTTGGGAAAATCTTTTTTTTTTGTTTTTTCTCTTGTGTGGGCCCCACTCTCTCATTACTCATTTTTCCTTATGTGGGTCCCACCCACCCTCTCTCATTAGTTCTTTCTTATTATATGGGCCTCTTATCATGAAAAAAAGCTATTCTGACCATAATACCCAAACACTTTTATTTTATCAAAATTATTTTTTTCTCATAATCTATTCTGCTCAGAATCTATCCTCCAGAAACTATTCTCCACTTTTTCTCCAGAAGCTAATTTCCGAAAGCTAACCTGAACACACCTAAAATTCTGGATATTGAGCCAACCTCACATTTCTGTCACTTAATTGCCCCTTCACTATCCATCCTGGCCTTCCAACGTTATAAGTATCTCTCCCTATTCACATCTCCTCCTCATAAACAAACCACAATGTCTTCTTCTGATGATCTCTCAAATTCATCAGATGTCACTGTGGAGAATTCCTTGAGAGGCATCAACAGAGAAATCAGCTCAGTTGATCGTCGTCGTCAATCTCATGCCTCATTAGAGAGAAATCGAAGGAAGAAGATGAGACTCTATCTCACAGAACTTCAAGATCTGGTCCCTTCTGTGAATCATATTACGGTATATATTGTTTCAAGAGAACATAACTGAAACACAAATTTAATTCTTTTTTTTTTTAATATTATCATCTGGTATCCAGTTCGTGACTGTTACTCCTAACACAAGTGATTTCTTTAGGACTTGAACGTGGGACCTTGAGGGATAGCCTTACATCGCGCTAGGCCAACTTTATGTAGGTACACAAAATTAATTCTGAGATCTTTCTTCTTGTTGTTTGTTTCTGCAGGCAGACCAGGCAACCATTGTTGAAGAAACTATCAAGTACATTAAAACCCTAGAACTTATTCTTGAAAAGTTGGAGAAAATGAGGGGAGAAAGACTCCTGCGATCTGCAGCCATGGCTACTTCACCAGTTCCACAAAACCCAATAGGGTTTCAAACTTGGGTTTTTCCAAATGTGGCAGTGCACATTTGTGGCGAAAAAGCTCAGTTTTGTATGTGCTTTCCTAAGAAGGAAGACCTCTACGGTGAAATCTGTTGTGTTCTTCACAAGTATAATTTTCAGATTTTAGTTGTCAGCATCTCAACTAATAGTTATAGAAGCACGTATAAGATTCATACACGTGTAAGTGTTTGTGTGGATCAATCTTTAAGCACAACCGCTTTTTTTTTTTGGCTGTGTTTAAGGTTTAATTTGTATCATTGTATTGGTGAATTTTGCAGGCAAAAAATAGGCAGAATTCGGAAGAGGCATGTTCATTGGGGGAGACATTCAAGAAAGCGGCAAGAGACATTTATCTTCTCTCTCCTATGTGATGTTTCTTCAAGAAATATTCAAGCTTTGCAGTGTTTTTCATGGCTCAAGAAGTGTTATGATTTGTTTTGCTTTGCTTTTTAAAATCTTTGATGTTCTCTGGTTTTGTGCTTGCTTCTTTTTTTTTTTTTTAATGTAATCTCCAGTAGTTGTTCCATCTAAATTTAATGAATTTTAATTTCTAAGTATCCAAATGTTTTGCCACTACTTTACCACAAAAATTGGTCATCTTTCTTTTTTATGTTACCAAGTAATACTGATGATGACTAGAGTCATATGTTGCTAATCATTCATGTTAATCCATGGAAGAGGATCTCCTAGAATCCTTTTTCTCCTTTTCTTTTTAGAATCTCATCTTCACCCTTAGATCAAAAAATGGATGGTTTAGATTTAATATTTTTTAAAACTATAATTACAGTGTTTTATAAATTATATTTTTAATTTTCTGCTTGTATTGCAATTATGAATTGTGTAGGTTATATTTTAACAGTCTAAGTTTACTTATTTATGTTAAAAATAATAGTTTTATAAAATATTAAATCTAAACCATATATATATTTTTTTAAACATGAGAGTGAAGATGAGATTCTGAGAAGAAAAGAAGAAAAATAATTATGAGAGAACCTAAACCCGATAATCCACATGCGAGAAGGGTAGGTTCATAAAATGAGGACAATCATACATATATGCAACATCCGAAATTTAGAAATGGAATCTTGTTAATAGATATGAAATTAATTTCATATATTCGTAAATCTAAGGAAACAATTTAGAGTGGTAATAATATCCTTGAAGGCTATCCAAAAATCCAATGTTTTTAAAAAAATGCAAGCCTACATGATATTCTTTAATTAATTGAAATGAATTATTTGCTCATCACTTAAGTACCAAATTTGGATCGCCCATATTAAACTTGGATGGTCTAGAATCAATATAATTTTTTTACATTTTTAATAGTCTTTATTTCAATAGATATATAAATAATGTAAAATAAAAATAGTCTTTAATTAAACTATCACTGGGTGAAAAACCAAATTTATAATGTAAAAATGATCAATCAAAATATTTAAATTTGGACCATTTAAATCAAAATTGAAAAGTACAGATCTCATGGTAGCGATGAATGCACCAACCTCGTTTTCTGGTAGACTAATCGTAACAAACTATAATTACTCATGTTGGGATGTGTATAACTTTTCATCTGAAACTGTCATGCAAAGAGATTTAACTGATGATATTGATATTTATTGCTTTTCATGTGAGCCAGGCCAGACAGTTATATGCAGAAGGAAGTCACACAATTCACTCTCATACATAGGCCTTGCTTCTCATGTGAAGAACCATATTCACTAAAGTTGAAAATAGTGGTAAGACCCTGCTAAATCCCTCTGAGGTCTCAAGTTCGAGTTCCAAATCAGAGGAGACATTAATGTTGGGAGGAGAAGCCGATAAGCCACAGACCCGAACTGGATATCGGATAATACATAAAAAAAAGCAAATAACTTGTGTTTACTTTTACCCACACTTTAAGATAGCCACCAAGTTCATGGCAGTCCCTTTCATTGTCTATATTACTGATGAATATATATATTACCGGCTAGTAAATTAGTATAAACTCTTGAAGAGGGAAAAACCATGTGAAGGGATGGGGAAGCTATTATAATAATCATTTTGTACGTTTATATGTGGGACTGTTACAACCGTAGCGACGAAGTTCATCATATATGACAGTCCCTTTCTTTTTATTATATTACTGATATATATCTACACACACACTAGCAAGTAATTAACTGATATGAAAGCTGTTTTGAAGATGAAAAAAGCATGTGAAGGGTGAAACAAACCAAGAGGACTGTTACGTACAGCTGTAGCCCACTGTTTCAAGTAGGACCCTTGGATTTGAGCAGAAGAATCTTTGCGCCCTAGGCGTATCGTTTCATGTTTATTTGCTTCTTTAAATAGGCTTCTCTGAGCATCAACCTCTCTCACACCTCTCTCTCTCTCTCTCTCGCTCTCTGTGAAGCCAGCCATGTCTGCAGGTAGAGAACAAGAGAGGAAGAAGCACATAAGGGAGAAGGTAGCCATGAACCCTGCAGCTCAAAAGCATAATAATGAGACTTCAAACACAAGAGGGAAGGAGAAGGGTGGTGTTATTATTAATAGCATTGATGAAATGGATACTGCTGAGAAGGAGAGGCGTCAGAAAGTCAAATCCCTGTTTGCTCACCTTCATTCTATGCTCCCTCATGTTCCCCCTCACGTACATTATTAACCTCTACAACTTTTAATTACTGCGTTTAAGGACCTCTTTATCATTCAGATGGTCCAATACTATTATTATCTTTTGTATCTTGTGTTTTGCAGGCGGACAAAGTAACAGTAGTGGATGAAACAATGAACTACATAAGAATATTGGAGCAAACTCTGAAAAGCCTTGAACAGAAGAAGCTTCGACGGCTTCACTCTAATGCTGTTGGGAATCCCACTGCTGCTTCAAGAGAGGCCTTCATAGCTGAACATGTAGCTTCCTCCTCCTCATCCACTTCAAGTCCTCCACTTAATAATCAAAACCCAGAAGTAAAGTTCCAAACTTGGACTTCTCCGAATGTGGCAGTCAACATTTCTGGCCAACAAGCGCAATTCAGTGTTTGCTCCAACAAGAATAATCGCTGCCTTCTCACCAACATCTGCTGTGTTCTTGAGAAGTACAAGATTGATGTTTTGTCTGCCCACATCTCATGTGACAACAATAACCGCAGGTTCTATATGTTTCAGGCTCAAGTAAGTTTTATGCATTAACACTTACGGAGTTGTATATATGTCCAAGTTTATTATCTTCATGTCCATTGCATGCACCATAAGTATATGTACATACATATAGGGCATTTAAACGATTTCTAATTTAGGATTATTTGGATGAATCTTGCAGTTGAACAAAGATTTGAATCAGCCTCCAACTTCATTATCAGCAGAGGAAACATTCAAGCAAGCTGCAGCTGAAATTATTCAGCGTCTCTCTTGATATCTTATGCGCCCAGCAAATTAATTACTCTTGCCATGTTCATTTGATGCCTTTAATTTATCTTTGATCGTTTTGATTTCTTTTGTGTTTGATCTTTTAATTATGTCAACTTCTTATGATGTGCTTCCATGGCAGTGTTTAAGAATATGCTTTAATTTCCTATAATAATTAAGCTTTTCATATATATTGCGTACTGTCTTTGTTTTTGGATAAAGTATATATAGTCCAACCTTTATCTTCCCGCTAAATACTAAATATGAGATAACTAAGGAACATAAATACTGCCGACCATGCTAAGTGAACTAAAAAATGGGAGTCCCTACTCAAAATTCACATTTCTAGTCCATGAAATCCTAAACTTGTAAGAGCATGGAAAGTTTGAATTTTCATATATGTGTGTGTGGGTGTATATCCCTCATATATAATGTTCAGTGTCAGCACATGTTGATATGTCTCATCAGGAACTCAAGTAACTGTTGACTCTATACTTTTTCTGTTAACTGAAAAATCAGGAGATATGAGTATTATCATCAAATTGAAACTAATTAAGTAATCTTAAATGGAGAGAGAACGATAAAAATTATCGTACAAGAGTACAAGAGCTTGATCTCTTTACATTCATTTTTTTCTACTAAATAAATTCCATTCTATTAGCCCTTGCTGTCATCATGATTCAATTATGATTATATTGTTTTGATAATAAAAAAAATTACAGAATTCCTAAAATGCTTCGTCTAACAACTGAATAAGATATTATTTAATTAACCATGAATTTTTCGGGAAAAAAAATGAAGGAATATATTAGAAATTAATGAGCATGATTAAACCAACACAACATAATTAATTTTGGGGAAACAGAATTGAACATTACGAAGATCAAGTGTAAAAAGCTATTTGAGAAACATAAAATAAAAGATGACTAGAAATGCAAATATATGGACAGAATGATCGCCAATGATCTTGTAATCTAGCAGTATGAAAATTCTTTTATAAATGAGAGGTGATAGATTTTACCCAATTTATATCTTCAAGCTGTTAGGAATTTATACGTAGAATCTAGACGAAAGCAAAAGCACACCAATTTAGCATGACTATGGAAGCCCACAAAAGCAATAGTTGAAAGCTTCTTATAAAAAGGGGAAGATCAAAAGGATTGGATTATCTTTTTTTCAAAAAATAAAAAAACATGGGAAGACATAATGGTATTAGTAATAATAAGGGAAATCTTTTTAAAAGACAGCTGAATTATCTAAATCTTATATTGGGTTATTAAATTCTATTAATCTTAAATTAAGTCAGATGTCCTAAAATAGGGTTTCAAAATTTGTTAATTTGACATTATTACCCCGTATTTGATTATTTTTGTTATTCACCACCTCTCTCTTTTAACAATACACAATGCAGGAAATCATTATAACATCAACATTGACGGTATAAAAACCATTTTTTCCGGCAATATCAACATTGCATCTCAATATTACAAAATAAAAAATTCAATTGACATTGTAACGAAAAAACTTAATTATATGGACACAAGCATGACTATTCCCATATCTCACATCTTCATTGTAGCTACTGATGCTTTAAATAGCAACAATTTTCATGAAAATTCTTCATTTTGGACATGCCAAGGCGTTGACACAAAAGCTGGGGAAGTTCCCTATCCTCGAAAGCAAACTCGCGACAATTTTGAAGAAGGTAGTTAGATGGGTGATAAAAATGAGGATATTGGTGATATGAGCAGTTTGATGTGGAGTTGAAAGAGCGGCCAAATCTCTAATTTGGAGTATTTGGCCAATTCAAGTCAGATTCTTTTTTAAGGACAGAAGAAATTTAGTTCCTGTTTTTAAAGAATTATTTTCATCAGATTGGTGGGAAGAGATAGTCTCGTTCACGATTTCAAACAATTTCTAACCCACTCATTCAACAAATCTTTTTTTTTTCCGGCGGCGTTAGTCTCCAAAGACGGGATTTTTTCCTTGTTGTATGAATAGTTGTGTATTGATAAAAGATTTTGATTTGACGGGTTGTGGCTTGAATATTTCATCAATCTAGTTTCACAAATGTGGACAAGAATAATAGAAAGCGAATTTTGAGCTGGGAAGGGGGAGAGAGAGATGCTTATCAAGAGATAATCAAACGAGAGATAATAAAATAAAATTCTGAAATTCAATCTTAGGACATATATTTGGGGTACTTATCAAGAGAGAATCAAACAAGGGATAGTAAGATAAAATTATCAAATTCTGAAATCCAATTTTAAGACATATGACTTGATTTAAGATTTGTTGAATTTAATGACCCACTTTAGAATTTTGGTATTTCAACAGTCTTTTAAAAAGATTTTCCCTGATAATAATAAGAAAGGAAAAAGACAAAAAAAAAAAAAAAACCACATCAACTTCAAAATCTCAAATAATATAATCTTACTAAAATAAGTATGTCAATTACTCTACTTTTACGGTTAATATCTATACTCTTATAGGTAAAAAAACTTATTTGGGATTTTCAAGTTTAAGTGGTATTTTCTTATCTTTTTCCTTAATAATAATTTATGCCAATGATTAATTTTAATAGTTTATATTTCCACACATTAATTTTCTTTTCTTTTTCTTTTTCTAGTTTTTTCTTTTCTTTTCTAACTAGTATCAATTGTTGACGTTGATTTTTTAGAATTGTAGATGGTGGTAGTGTGATAGTGATGAAGATGAAAGCAACTGTTAGAGAAAGGGGATGAAAAATTACTAAATTGCACAGCAACCATGGTTTTCTTTTATTAAATGGGGCTATTTCAATACTTTTATATTGTAATAGATGAAATTTAGTTGGATTTAACGGTTTTACCCTGATTTTGAAAGTTTATGACTACTTTTACTCTAAAAAATAATTTATGATTACTATTATATTTTTTATAAAAATTTAAGGTTATTTTAACACCTTAATTCTTTTTAAAATTATAATTTCATAATCTAAATCAAGCACTCCATCTCATCAGTTATATGATAGGGAAAATCCCATATAAAGCTAGTGGAAATAGGAAAATTTTAAAGGGAAAATCCCTTTAAAATACATTGGAAATAGGGAAATCCCTATTCAGTGCATTGAAATTGAAAAATCCAGATTATTCCAGTGTCAGTACGGATGAACAGTGTGGGCGGCGCCAAAAGACGATTTTGCTCTTCAGCCCTCATTCTCGCCACTTCAGAAATAACAACACGCGGTTCTTAATTAACAACTCCGGATTCTTGATTAATAACTCCGTATTCTTGATTAACAACTCAAGTTTCATCTTTTTTTTTTTCATAATAACAACACCAGTCTTGTTATTGACAACTCTGAATTCTTGATTAATAACTCCGCTTTATTCTTTCACATATTTGCATCTCAAAAATATAATATTGTTAATGTAAAATACGGTGTTGTTAATAAATAAAAAGGTGTTGTTATTGGCCCTGAAACTTAAATTACGAAGTTGTAAAACAAGAAATAGGAGTTGTTAATGTAAAATATGGTGTTGTTAATAATAAAACCGATGTTGTTATTGTGAAAGTATAAAGATGAAATTGAAGTTGTTAATCAAGAATTCGGAGTTGTTAATTAAAAGCGTGTGTTGTTAATAAAAAAGAGGTGTTGTTATTAGCCTTGAAACTTAAATTAGGAAGTTGTGAAATAAGAAAGGGAAATTGTTAATCAAGAATCCGGAGTTATTAATTAAGAATTGCGTGTTGTTATTTCTGAAGTGGCGAGAATGAGGGCTGAAGGGCAAAATCGTCTTTTGGCGCTGCCTGCATTGTTCATCCGTACTGACACTGGACTGATCCGGATTTTCCAATTTCAATGCACTGAATAGGGATTTCCCTATTTCCAATGTATTTTAGAGGGATTTTCTCAATTTTAAATTAGGTTGGTAAATTGAACAAATCTTTAATTGAGTCATTAACTCAATTTGGGATTTCAAAATGTATGTAAGATGACTTTAATTCCCCCTCTTCTCTTTTTTCCCCTCTTAATAGAGTTTTATTGCCTTATGACTTTATTGCTCTATATATCAACATTAATATATGCTAAATCAAAGGAATTTTTCGATGTTCTAAAAGAATTATCAAGAATAATTAATTCAAAGAAAAATGTTGTAACACATGCCATGCTAGTTTTTTTTTATTTGCCCTAAGAAATCAATTAATTGATTGATGATTGATGTTGATATTAGTGATACAAAATGAAAAAATAAGGTGAGTTTTTTTTTTGAAAAAAATAATGTAGTTATTTTTACTAGGTGAGAAAAAACAAAAAAATATGACTCATACCAACTTAATTTTATAAAAATCAATTAAAATAAAAGTCACTTTTATCAACATTAATCTAAACTAGTTTTAAATAATTTTCACTAACACATAAATGTGAGTTTTTTTTTTTAAAAAATAACTTAGTTAAGATTTCAATTCTTTAAGTTTTCTGTTCTTAAATGTAAATTATTAATATTAACTATTTGTTTCCAATAAGAGGAGCATAAATTTCATATGCTTCTATGAATATTTTAGATAAAAAAGATAAATGTATTTATAATTTCATAAAATGCTTTACATATTAGAATATAGAACTTTAAAAAATACTTTATATATGAAACAAATATTGTAAAATTTATATTAAAAATTTTATAGTGACGTATATTATAATTGTTTTGAAAAAAATTGTTCATGTTAATAAAATGAACTCCTTGTTAAAAATTGTTGGACATTTTTGTTCTTATGATAATAGTTAAGTTTGTTTTATTAACCATTAATGTTGATACACACACACATGCACGCACATATTTTTACATAAGTTAGAGAGTAATAAAACTATTTAAAGAGGAGAGATGATAAGGCATTAAAGTTATTTTACCTATATTTTAAAATCTTAAATTGAGTTAATGAATTAATTAGAGATTTATTGAATTTATCAATTTTATTTAAAATTTTTCTATTTTAATTAGTTTTATATGAGATTTTCCCTATATGATTTTATTTTTTTTTATTAAGGAACTTTTTTCTTAATGAAAAGATTGTCGAACTTGGGCCTAGACGCAAAGCCCAACCCATTTGCATTAAAAAGCCTTTGTTGTTTACAAAACAACCATGGCAAAAAAAGTGTACCAAACAAACTAAATTTTTAGAACAACCTGTCGTGGCGGCCGACTTTCCGGCGCCAGACAATCTTCTCTGGCTTTTTGGTGTTCACTGTTCTAAGTTCGGCGTTGGCCGTCTGGTTCTCTGTTCCCAGGTCGTCATAGCCGTCGCTCGTCTCATCCTCGGTACGTATTTCTCTTCATTGATTTTTTCGAGTGATTTTCTAATTTCATTTTTCCAGAAACTAGAGTGTTTTTCTTTGGGAATGAGAACAGAAAACTTTCATAAATCAATCAAAAACTAATTAATAAAACAAAGAAAAAGAGGACCTACAGCCTTTCATCAACTTCCGCCCTACACAATTAAGGTGGCATTTGATCAAAGGTACAAAAAAATGCTATCTATGTCAATGCTTCATATTTGTAAGCATACTGGCCTCACCAATATTATCCCTGCACATGAAGTTAAGTAACATATTCCAATACCTATTCAAAAAATTCCTTGCTTCCTCTATGGTTTCCCTGTACGGATGCTCATCAATGGATTTTCTAGTGAGAATATTTCAAAACTAGTGCATTGCTTGTAACTACTTCAATCCCGTTCAAGACTTCATGCCAGCAAAAATCGAAACCTCTAAGAACTCCTTTGATGTCAGTTTTAGTGTGTGTTTGGTTCTCCGGCTTATAACAGTACCCTATCACCCATTAGCCGCCATTTTCTTTTAGCACACCTCCACATGTATTTTGTTTACTGTTGTTCACTGATCCAGCAACCAGCAGCTTGAATTTTGCATTCTGAACTGTCTGTTACACTGTTATTCCAAGCTTCGAGGTTGTCTTCCAAATCCTGAATTTAACAACATATCATATGAGACTTTCATCTCAGAAGCGCTGTTATTGAACATGCCCCCCCCCCCCCCCCAAAAAAAACTATGGAAACTGAAGTGTTTTAAATCAGGGAATTGGGTGCGGTATTGAATTTAACTATTGTCAGATTTTGAGGAGTAAGCGGGGAAAATTGTGACTTTACTTGGTCTTCTGAGTCTGAGAATCACAAAGGCAGCCATCTTGCGAAGCTAGGTTCCAGAATTTTGGGTTTCAGCCCATCAAGTCACTCTGGCTCATCTGTTCTGTCTGTAATTTGTAATGTCACATAATTTGACTGATATGACTGCGTTTATTGAATTAGGCAATAATGGAAATTTATAATTTTTCCCCCAATTTCCATGAATTTAACTTTGTATAACTCTCATGAGCTAGCTATTCCAACAGAAATGGCTCAAATGGTTTGTGGTTCTTGTCGTCGACTTCTTTCATATCAACGAGGTGCCAAACATGTCAAGTGTTCTTGCTGTCAGACAGTAAACCTTGTGTTAGAAGGTTGGTTCTCTTTCCTTTTTCTTCTGTCTATCCTAGCTGCAAGAGCATTTTGATTTCGGTTTTATGCATTTTGGCTACATCAATCATGCCATAAGCATTTATACAATCAATGCAAGTGCTACATTACTTATTACATATGAATAAGCAAATTCTGCATTTTTCTTCCTTACATATAAGTTGTATTTTGTGAAACTCTATTCTATGTTTTAGCATTTTGCTTTTGTGGCAAGCTGTTGACATTGGTAAGACAATCCTTTATTACAGCTGATCAGGTTGGGCAAGTCAAGTGTGGGAGCTGTGCAGTTCTGCTAATGTACCCATATGGTGCTTCCCAAGTTAAGTGTAGCTCCTGCCAGTTTGTGACAAAAATTGAGGTGTGTTAGCAGTTTATAGCTTTAAATGCAATCTTTCTGTTTAGATACATTTTGCTAGGTTTCTGTCTTTGTTGCCAGGCAGTCATGTGTAATTTATTTAACTGGAAGTAACTTTTATAGTATAGTATATTATTGTGGTGTTGGACCTGCAAAGGTTTTTCTTATAAATAAAGTGCAGTCCCACCCCCACCCCAGCCAGAAGGATGTAGAAGTTATCCTAGGACAAGTGTTCAAAGTAGGAATTGAGCATAACAATTTTCAAGAAAAAAAATACTACATCTAGTCTTTAATATAAGAGCTAGTTTCTATTGGTTATAATTTACTTTATCTCCCAAATTTATAATTTTTTCCCAAAGTACTCCTATTAGCTACATATATTAGGGAGTTTCTATTTAAGGGTAGTTATAATGAAATATGGTATTTTAAGAAACCAATCTATATTTGTTACAAATAACTAATATAATTAAATTCCCTAATCTACCTAAATTAGTCAACTAGCTTTTATATTAAGGATCGGGATAATAATAACAGAGTATGCTTTGCTTGTAATGGATAATAGATGAAACCTTTCATGAATTGCCCTTGATGGTTGATCCATTGTGATGCTTTTCAGTTCGATTTTAGCCTATCAGGAGAGAATTGTTCGTCTTACTTCTGTGAGAAACTTTTTAATCTTATAGTAGTAGTCTTTTATCTCTTGATCCAATACAGTTTTACATAATGAGAATTAAAGCCTTTTTGGTCCATAAACATACCCATTCATAATTCAAAGTGGGATTCAATCCACAGTCCCTTCCTGTGCAAGAGATTTTATTTCTGAAATAACCAACTTAACATTAATTTTTGGTTATGATTGATGTGCAGGAACACAACAAACGGCCCCCGTGGTCTGTACAGCAACAGCAAGGGAAACCTACTCCTCCCAAATCAATTTCTTAGTAATCTACTTAATTATAGGCATATGAAGAGGGGCCTTAAGATCCTTAAGAGTACATTACATATGGCTACATGTACTATCCATGTACAGAATATATAGACAAGGATGTGAAATTGTTGTTTTGCTCAAACTTCTGAATGTACTTCATTACATGAATAGAGATTCCAGATTTTCTTTCTAGGGTCCCATCTGAATATGCAATTACGAAGAAGTTGGCTGTATCAATGGATGAGGTACCAATTCTGCCAATGCATTGTTACAATGAAGGTTTGTTGTTCTCAAGTGACTGTCTGTTGAAGAATATCCTCTGTAGGAAACTTGAGATTGCTTTTATAAGTTTCATTGCACAATGATTTTTTAAAGGGAGAGTTGCTAAAAAAGACCTCATTGACAACTTATTTGCTAAATGAGATCTATGAAGATATCTTGCACATAGAGGGAAGATATCCGCACACGGAGGGAAGATTTCTGCACATGTATAGGGAAGAATTTTACACACAGGGAAGATCATCTGCACACAAGGAAAGATAATCTGCACGCGAAGGTCCCATTTGACAAATAAGTTACCAATGAAGGATTTTTTTTCACAATTTTCCCTTTTTTAAATGCAAATAAAAAAATTTGTCTAACTTTTGTTTTCTCAATTATGTGAAACTTTTCTAAATTTTTTACATTGTCCAAATAACCTCTGACAAAAAACCTCCATAAGCCTTTAGGGTGTGTTTGGTTTGAGGGGACGGGAGGGGGAGGGGTGAAAATTATAATTTTGGGTTTAAGAAACTCAATTTATTCTCTCATTCTTTTAAGTTTTGGATTCCCATTCAAAATTTACTCTCTCATTTCTTTTAAATTTTGGATTCCTATCCAAAATTTAAATATCTTCAACCCAAAAAGGTAATTTAACTTCTCTCTTCTTCCCTCCTCTCCCCTCAAACCAAACACACCCTTAAGTTTATGCTAATAAAATAACTCCTTTATCACCAATTATTTAATTACTCCACTACGAAACATAATATGTTCTTAATCGTCAATTCTTTTTAGTTAACCACTTTAAATGTTGAGTTATACGCAAATAATCACTAAATCACGCGAACACAAGCTCTTTCATAATCAAGGTTATTTCTGAAGTTGAAGGTAGAGTGTTTTTTTTTTTAATTACAGCCTTTTTTTTTGGTTCGACACTGTTATTAAGTTTTAACATGAAATAAGGAAAGGAATTTATTGGCTAAAAAAACAAGGACGAAAGGCAAGCACTCACTCCGTCAAGGATCTCAGTATCTTATCACACTCGATTCTTTCTACGCTTAAATAAGCTAAAAGTGAATGCAGATAAAAATCTTAAAAGGGTAAAGAGCAATTTTACCCCAGAATTAATCAGAAACGTTGGGTATCCGAAAGTTACTTAGCAATTTTGCCCTTTTATCATTAAAAATGTTTATGGTCAATGTCATTTTTTTTAACAGTCAATGTTAGTTTTTTATCGGTTATGACGAAATTGCTCCTTTTTTAACACTTGTAAAATAAAATTGCACAAAACCCTTCTTAAATCTAAAATGGAGCACATTAATTCTTTATTTTGTATTAGGTTAATACTACTTTTGATCTTTAAAGTTTCACCCAATTTTGGTTTTGGTCCATCAAATTTGAAATTAGAGGTTTTGATCCTTCAAGTTTACTCCGTTTGTAACAGTTGGTCCCTGAAGTTTTAGAAGGATTTGGAGTGGCATTTGACGGTGTTAATTTATCATATGTATCACTAACTCCATTAAATTGACTTATGTGCCATGCTTACTTGGAAATCTGATATGGCAAATATATTGTTGAACTTGAAAGGCTTTCTTTCTTTTTTATTTTAATTTAAATAAACACCTCACAAGTTAGATAATATAGTTGCCACATTAGATTTCCCAGTAAGCATGGCACA
This sequence comes from Inga leiocalycina, assembly GCA_963242795.1. Classification (NCBI taxonomy): domain Eukaryota; kingdom Viridiplantae; phylum Streptophyta; class Magnoliopsida; order Fabales; family Fabaceae; genus Inga; species Inga leiocalycina. Next base: position 29,124,690 of record OY725320.1, on the reverse strand, counting down.
TAAACCAATTTAACGGAGTTAGTGACACATAGAATAAATTAACACCATCAAATGCCACTCCGTCAAAAATTTTAGCGACTAATTGTTATAAACGGAGTAAATTTAAAGGATCAAAACTACCAGTTTTAAACTTAAGAGACCAAAATTAAAATTGATGAAACTTCAAGTACTAAAATTGGTGTTAACCCTTTTGTGTTTCAAAGCGCCTAAACACACATACTTTTTTACTTGATAAATTTATATATTTCCAATAATACTCCATATAAAATGGAACACTAAATGTCTAAATTCATCATGTTCATATTCTTTTGTTTTTTCCCGACCATGTTCATATTCATTAATTCAAACATGATATCTATATCACCATGTTCATATTCAACTCATTTAAGCATCATATCTAAATCAGTAGGTTATTATCTAAGATGAATGTTAAGTGTGTTGCGGAAGCGGGATATATAGAGCATAACCGATTATATTAACAAATCACAATACTAGAAATCAGAGTTTCTAGACGTAATTTAATAATATAATAAAACACAACTACTATATCTAATAAATAATAAATAGGACAACAATAAGAGAAATACCAGAATCTAAATTTCACTCTAAATAATTTACAAGTGAAATACTACAAGAGGGGAGAAGATACAAATGCCTTAAGAGATAGTTGCTAAGGGATGAAGTTAAAGGGAAGGAGGAGGGCTCCTTTTATAGTATAAGTCCTTTTATAGTATAAGGAGCGCCTCCTCCCTTGCAAATTCAGCAATGTGGGACATTTTCCCACATCCAATAAATCTCAACTTTAGAAAATTTCCCACATTCCTAATTTTCTTAATTACAATTTTGTACTTATAATTCAACAATCAATGTTCAACAATGTTGATCAGATCCAAATAATGTTGAAATTTGACAGAAGTCACCGCCTTTGTCAGCATATTAGCAGAATTCTCACTTGTCCGTATCTTCTATATCATGACTCCACCTTCTTATAAAATTTCTCGTACGAAGTGTATTGAACATCAATGTGCTTCGTCCTTACATAGTAACCTTGGTTCTTTGCTAATTGAATAGCACGTTGGCTATCTCAAAATACTATGATGTCTTCTTGACCAATACCAAGTTCTCCAAGCAATCCTTGAAGCCAAATTGCCTCCTTCACAACCTCTATAATTGCCATGTACTATGCCTCTGTGGTAGACAAAGCAACTGTTGACTATAAAATTGACTTCCAACTAACTGGTGCCTTTGCAAGAGTAAACACATAACCAATAGTTGATCTTCGTTTGTCCAAATCACTTGCATAATCTGAGTCACAATACCCAACTAAAGATCAATCATCTTCCTGCTTAAAGACCAAACCAACATCCACAGTATTACAGATATACCGTAGAATCCATTTCACAGCTTGCTAATGCTCCTTTCCTGGATCATGCATATACCTACTCACAACTCCAACAACCTGTGAAATGTCAGGTCTTGTACAAACCATTTCATACATCAAGCTACTAATAGCATTTGCGTATGGTACCCTTAACATATACTCTCGTTTATCTTCATCCTTTTGCGACCTACTGGCACGAAGCTTAAAATGAGGGGCATGTGGAGTGCTAACTTGATTCATTCTTTCATTCATACCAAATCGATTTAGCACCCTTTTCAAATACTTCTTTTGGGATAAAAAGAGTTTCTTTGATTGTCTATCTCTTGTTATCTCCATGCCAAGAATCTTCTTTGCCCTCCTTAGTCCTTTATCTCAAATTCCCCTTTTAGCTGAACCTTCAGCTTATCAAGTTTTGCCTAATTTTTTGAAGCTATCAACATATCATCAACATATAAGAGGAGATATATAAAGGATCCATCTTCAAGCTTTCACAAATAGACACAATGATCGTATCTACTTCTTTTGTACTTATGCCGCAACATAAACTTGTCAAATCGTTTAAACCATTGTCTCGAAGATTGTTTCAATCAGTATAATGATTTTTCAAGTTTACATACCATATTCTCCTTTTCAGCAACTTTGAATCCTTTCTGTTGAGTCATGTAGATTTTCTCCTCCAAGTCTCCATTTAAAACTGCAGTTTTCACATCCATCTGAACTAGTTTCAAATCTAACTGTGCTACCAAAGCTAACAAAATTCTAATGGAGGAATGTTTCACCACTAGAGAAAATACCCCATTGTAATCAATTCTCTCCTTTTGCTCATAGCCTTTAGCTACCAGTTTTGCTTTTTAGCGTACATCACCTTGGTTAGGAAATCCTTCTTTCTCTACATATACCCATTTGCAACCAATTGCCTTCTTACCCTTTAGGAGTTTGGTCAATTTCCACATACTGTTCTGATAAAGGGACTGCATTTCTTCATTCATGACATTCCTCCACTTATCCTTCTTTGAACTTTGAACAACCCACTTATAAGTTGAAGGAATATCATCAGCTGCAATTGAGGTTGCACAAGCCACCATGTCTTCAAAATCAGTAGGCTTCTTATTGTTCATTTTGGCTTGCTGGTTGCTATTGATTCACGTTGCTGTTGAGGTCCATGAGTTAAAACCTCCCTTTCAACTGACTTTTCATCTGCTACAGGAAAGTCTTCTTTTGTTTCCTTGTCTGCTTCTTGTACTGGGAAAATCATCTTTCATTCAAACCCCACTTGCTTTGAAATACCATCACTTTGTTTGGTATCTTCAGCTGCTACCTTACCATGGCAGATTCATCAAAGGTAACATCCCTACTGAATACAATTTTCTTTGTCTCTAGACACCATAAACGATATCTTTTGACTCCAAAAGTGATTCCCAAAAAGATGGTTTTCTTTGCTCTCGAATCCAATTCTGACTCTTTCACATGGTAGTATGCAATTGAGCCAAATACATGCAAAGAATCATAATCTGTAGCAGGTTTTTCATGCCACTGTTCCAACGGTGTCTTACCACCAATAGCAGAAGATGGTAGATGATTAATGAGGTGGTTCGCATATGAAATTGCCTCAACCCAAAATTCTTTGCCCAAGCTAGTATTGGACAACATACACCGAACCTTCTCTAGTAAAGTCCGATTCATGCGTTCTACCACTTTATTCTGTTGTGGTGTATGCCTAATAATGAAAAGTGTCTGACGATGCCATCTTCCTCACAAATCTTCTGGAAAGGATCATTCTTGTATTCTCCTCTATTTTCTGTATGAAGACATTTGATCCTCCTGCCTATTTGTGTTTCTATCATCACCTTCCATTTGAGAAAGATTCTCAACACTTCATCCTTAGTCTTCATTGTATACACGTAGACTCTTCAGGAAAAATCATCAACAAAGGTTATAAAATAATTCTTTCCTCCCAATGACGGTGTTTTAGAAGGACCCCAAGCATCAGAGTGAACATAATTCAAAATACCTTTTTGTATTATAGATAGCTGTTTTGAACTTAACCCTTGTCTGCTTCTCCTTTAAACAGTTTTCACAAAATTCCAAACCATAATATTTTAATCCTTTTGACAACCCTTAATTTGATAGAGGTTTTAAGGATTTACCTCCAGCATGTCCCAAGCGCATGTGCCACAACCTGGTTGCTTCAAACTCCTTGTCATCACTGGATGCCACTGCTGGTAGCCTAATAACTGTACTACTTTGATAGTGGTACGTGCTATTGTTCTTCCGTATACCCTTCATTACTACCAATACACCAAAAAGTATCTTCATTACTCCATTTTTTACAGTGATTTTAAACCCCCGTTGAGCTAGAGTTCCCACAGAAATGAGATTTTTCTTCAAATCTGGTACATATCGAACATATATCAATATTCTGATCAATCCATCATGGTTCCTCAATCAAATTGAACTAATGCTATATGTGGTAAGTGAAGTGTTATCTGCTGTGTGGACAACTCCACATCCTCCTTCTTGGAAATCAGTGTGTTAAATATGATTAGTTTTAATGATATCAAATGTAGATGTCAAGCATTAAGAGTACATAATCTTCTATATTGACTAACTACTATATTTAATGTTGTATATCTTGTAGATTAGTCAAGCAATTAATAGCAAGAAGGAGATTAAAGATATTCAAGAAGATATATAGTTAAGTTATGAAGAAAGATCATCAAGAGGAAGATATTCAAGAAGATGATATTAGTTAAGCAAAGGAAGAAGAAGATTAAAGATATTCAAGAAGACATCTAATTGGGCTATGAGGAATGATCATCAATTCAAGAAGATATCTAGTTGGGTGATGAAGAATGATCATCAAGAGGAAAAAAGAGAAGAAAGAGATTAAAGAAGGAAGAACTTGTAAGATCACACAAGAATAACAAGATTTAAGCTCTTAGAAGTGATACCGGAGGTTGGAATGGGTCAATACAAAGTTAAAATGACATATACAGAAGTTATGGCAACTCCATAGATGATTACTTAAGTAATCACTCGAGTAATATGGTACTGCCTCATTTTGGAGGTGATTATTCGAGTGGCTACTCAAGTAATCTGCAAAATTACTTGAAGATTACTTGAGTGACCACTTGAGTAATGGCACTCTGTTTTCATGTGGTAGAATAGAGGTTTGGTATTTTGATGATATCTCTCCAACCACATGTCAGATTGAACTAAAATCAGTGGCATATGAAACTAGACTCCCAACATGAACTATGGACACCAAGATCACATTAAAAGGAGTTCAGATGAGAGAGATATGATCTGTTGAAGTTGACACATGAATCAACATCTTTTACTAGAACAGTTTTGATATTTTGGATATAACTCTCAAACCACACATCAGCTTGAGACAAAACTGGTGCCATATGAAAATAACTCAAAGATCTTTCCATAGATATATAATTTGTCACATTTCAAGTTATATACTAAGATCTATGTCTTCTGGAAGTTGTTGCTCATGATTTCAGAGATTGTCTAAGAATAGTAGATACTCTTTCGATCATAACTTTCTGTATACAACGAGTTTGGAGCTGATTCTTGTTGCATTGGAATGTAAACAATGAGAGCTTTCCAATGATATATAATTTTCCATGTTTTGAATCAAAATCAAGAATTCACTTGAGGGCTTACTCGAGTAATATGCAAACTTATTTGAAACGTTACTCGAGAGATCACTCGAGTAACGTGTGAGAAATTGTTCCAGAAAGCTCTATGTTAAGAATTGAGATGGATTACTCGAAGGGATCACTCGAGTAATTTACAAAGTTATTTGAAAAGCTTACTCGAGGGATTACTCAAGTAATCAGAGAAGAAATCATCTAGTAGCTCTCGGCCAAGAATTGACAAACTTTACTCGAGGGACCACTGGAGTAACCAGATGTGAAAAGGCTTTACTTGAGGGAGGACTCAAGTAATCTGCAAACTTATTTGAAAGCTTACTCGAGGGATCACTTGAGTAATAAAGATGGAAATGCTCTCGGCCAGATTTTGAAGGTGATTACTTGAGGGATCACTCGAGTAATGACCCAGGTTACTTGAGTAACCACTCGAGTAATGCGACGGGCACCGTTATGAAGATTTTGTAAATCAATGGAATGATTATGAAATTCATCCATCTTGCTTCCAATTACTCTTACACTTCATTGTATTAGTGTTTAATGTGTTTCTCCAGGAATGCAATGAAGAGATGATGTGAAGAGATAAAAGTTGACTTTACGGAAGCGGAGCGTCCACCGAACGTAACGGCTAGTTTTTCAAATATGAAGAACTCTCAACTAAGCTACGGGACTCAACGGATAAGTTGAAATACTCACAACAGTCATATCCTACTCAACTATAAATACAGGAGATTCAAGTAGAGAGAAACAACACCAACGAGAACACAATGACACAAATATGCTCATATCATAAGCTATCCATCTCGACCCAAACACTCTCTGTTCTTATCTATTTTCTACATTATGTGTATTTGAGAGAGTGATTAATTGTATTGTGCTTCAGTATTCATCTATTTACTTTTGAGAGAGAAGATTGAATGTAATATTTTATCATCAAAGTTGTATCCTTACGGGGTGTGTAAGGGAGAGTAACTCGGTTGTAACCTTACGGTGTATAAGGGGGAGTAACTAGGTGAGAGATTTGTAAAGGCTTCGCAAGTGCCCGGCTAAACTTGTGGGTTGTAAATGCTTTTCTTGTGCCTAGATTAAACAAGAAGATAGTGGATTTGAAAATCTCAGGAGGAGCCTGGGGACTGGACGTAGGCCATCGCAGATTGGACCGAACCAGGATAAATCATAGTTTGCATACTCTCGTTCTTAAACTCTTATATTTTCAGCATATATTAACTGTTGATTTATGATTTATTACTTTCATATTTATTGCTTCCACTAAGACGCAAAAAGATTTTCAAAGTTCTTAAGTTTTTATCTTACACCCAATTTACCCCCTCTTGGGTGTTAGCCGGTTCTAACACAGTGAACCAGTCTTGATTAGGACACATATGATGGCTGCTAGCTGAGTTTAACAACCATACACCTGACGATTTTGTCAACATCATAGTAAATAGTGAAAAATTTGAATTTTCATCATCACAGTCAGCTACATTTGAATCTATAGCAGCCTTCCCATTGTTGTGTTTGGATTTGTTCTTCAATTTTGGAGAATCCTTCTTCCAATGGCCTTTTTCTCGACAAAAGGCATATTCATCTTTTTTTAATAACACGATGCTAACATATTTCATTACATAGTATCACCATATACAACTGACTTATCCTTCTCTACAAAAATATCTAACTCCGAAAAATTGCCTGAGAAAGAATGACAACCAGGCATGCAAGTAAGAGCTTGTGTGGCTAGGAAGTATGTGGCTTCTTTGGCATCACGAGAGATGTGCTGCACTTTTACAAACCAGTCTCGAGAGAGCCACCCCTAGATACTCTCCACTAGTTGATACTCTCTATGTAGCCTCGTACAGCCAGTATGCAGTAACTCGATAACAGAAAAAGAGTTAGATTCAAGGATCAGCTTCCTTTCCCCTCATTCCTAGCCAATCCTTAGCCCTAGTAGGCATACCCACAACTCCGCCGTTAAGTGATCCCCTCGATTCAGTTGGTGCATAAAACCTACTAAGCACGTTTTATCAGCCCTATGATATAACCCTTCACAGCCTGCAACCTTTGATAGTTTTGAAAAAGCCCCATCCACGTTAACCTTGCACCAACCGTGCTCCAGATTCATCCATCACCGAGCTACAACAATATTCAAGCTGTCTCACATTCGTGTGTCGTAGAGCTTATAGCTCACCACCTGGATAAACCCAAGTGTTGCCATAACCTGAGCATATATACTACTATTGTGGGGATCTGTCTGTTCAAAGACTCTCAGATTCCTCTTCCTCCATAATAGCCAACATGAAACAGTAAAGAAGTTTGGCCACCAAACTTGACAAGTTAGGTTAGAGAAGAGAAGATTCGCCGCTACCTAATCACCTCCTTCCAATGTAAAAAATGCCTGTACAGATTGCGTGGCACCACTTAAGGCCAATAGCTATGGGCATTATGGTAATCATGAAGGGCATGGATGTAGTTCTCTACCGTTAATGGACACACATCACAACAATCATTAGTACATAAATTCCTATGCAATCGAGCTTTATTGGGAAGAAGTTGATTATGATACAGTAGCCATAAGAACATTCTACATCGTTGTGGGACCGCTAGCTTCCATAGTCTAGTCCAGACCGTATCTTTTTCCAAAAGAGGCTCGTCCAAGCTGCAATAACCCGACTTTAGTGAGAAGGACCCATCTTTGGTGCCCTGCCAGCTCACATCAGTATGAGGTTCATTCCATACAAGATACTCAGATGTCTTCTCCCATGCTGCTTTGATACCCTTCCAAACATTCAAACCTTGCTTATGTTGGTCAATATCAGGCACTAAATCTTCTCCACAATTATACTTGCTTTGAATCACTTGTACCCATAGGGAATCCTGTCTTTTCATCAGGCTCCATCTGAGCTTTATATGAAAGGCTTGGTTCTGTTGATTCACATGATGAAGCCTCAACCCGTCGCTTGACTTAGGTGTACAAACTTATCCCATGAAATCATGTATATCTTTCTCTAATGGCTAGACGAGCCCATAAAAAGTCCTGGTTCTTCTTCTCTAGTGATGCACTAGTGCTCTGTAGCAACGGCACTATTTGCATAATATAATTCGGAATAGCAGTTGTGACAGAGGAAATTAATGTTTACCTTCCTGCCATAGCAAAAGTACTTGCCTTCCAATTAGACAATCTTTTTTGTACTTTATCTACCACTTCCTGAAAAGTCTCTTTAGTTACAAGTTCATGAATAAGAGGAATGCCTAGATATTCTCCCAAATCACTCATCTAGGTAAATCCTAAAGCTTCACTAAGTTCTCGGCAGCGATTATGGTACATGTGGGGTGAAAAGAACACCTTGGACTTAATTGCATTCACCTTCATTTCTGATGCCTCACAAAAGGATTAAAGGCATCCCTTTATTGTTTGTACCTGCTGCAAAGAGGCTTGACCAAAAATAACAATATCATCAGCAAACATAAGATGGGAAACATTTGGACTATTCTTATATAGCTTAATAGGACGCCAGTCACCCTTTCTGATGCTATCCTAGATAATGTGGGTTAATTTCTCCATGTATAGGACAAAAAGGTATGGGGAAATAGGATCTCCTTGGCGAACACCCCGAGTTGGCGTAAACTTGTCAGCTTTACTCCCATTCCAGAGTAGTTGCGTGGATATTGTTGAGACACAATATTTAATAAAATCTACAAGATTGGGTAGTATATCGAGCTCTGATAAACAGTGGGTTAAGAACTCCTAGCTTATCTGATCATAAGCTTTGTCGAGTCAATTTTAATTGCAATCAACCCTATCTTCCTGCATGAAATTCTCATAGTATGGATTACCTCTTAAGCAATAATAATGTTGTCCGAACTCAAGTGACATGGAACAAAACTATATTGGACTGGACTGATAACATATGGAAGGAAGCTCTTTATTCTCTTTGCCACAATCTTTGTAATAATTTTATAGATAACAGTACATAGACTGATAAGGCACAGATCATGAAAAGACGTAGGGGGATCCTTCTTAAGAATTAATACAATAAGAGTGCCATTAATACTCCCAATATCTCGTGGATGGGTAAACAAGTAAGTGATTAGTGACATAATAGATGGGGCCACATGCTGCCATTGACTTTGGAAGAATAATGCATTTAAGCCATTTAGGCTAGGAGATTCGAGAACTCCTATATCAAATAGGGTAGCTTTAATTTCCTCTTTAGTAACAGATGCTCCACACTGGATAAGATGTTCAGGCTTAATGGCTGGAAATGTAGTACTACTAAAAAGCATATCACGAGACGAATTTTCCTCTGTAAATAAATTGATAAAAAAATTTGTGGCCTATGATTTAATTTCACTTCATCCTATAGCCACATGCCATTATCCCCTTTTATAGCATTTATACAGTTGTTATGACGCTGACCATAAGCTCGTATGTGATAGAAACGGGTGTTTTTATCCCCCATTAAATTCTACTCAGCCCGCGCCTTTTATGCCCACAGAAGATGATCTTGAACTAAGTTGTTTTCCAATTTTGCCCACAATTTACCTTGTAGAGAGATTAAATCTATACGATCATAATTTTGTGCTAGAGCCCATTGAATCCCATTCAATCATTTTCAGATCTGCTTGTTTTGGTAATGAGTGAAGCCAAACACTTCATGATTCTATCTAATCACAAGCGGATGTAAAATTCTTAACATTATCCTACCAGTCGGCCTCATTACACTAGGAATCTTTTACAAATTGTTCAAACCCATCATGTAACACCCAGGAGGCTATGAAATGAAATGGGCGTGCACTACGAGTTTTTTCCTGTGATACATCAAGGTGTAGCAAGAGAGGCATATGATCATATTTTAATTAAGGAAGATGAATTACTTGGAGTTAGGGAATTGAAGTAACCATGCATCATTAACTAGTGCTTTATCCAGTCTGTCCTATAACCTTTACGTCGCCACGTAAATTTTGGTCTTGAAAATCCAAGGTCTGTTAGTTCCGATTGACTAAACCAATCAAAGAAATCTCTACCAACTGATAATCTATTTATCGTCATTGTGTATCTCTCATCGGCAAATAACGTAGCATTTAGATCCCCCAGCACTACCCATGCACCATGAACAGTGGTTTGAAGACGAGCTAAATCCCTTCAGAGGTCTCTTCTTCTAACAATATTGGGAGAGGCATAAGTAACAGTCATAAACCAATCCTTCCCTAATACATCACGTGCCGCAACATGCATAAACTGAGAGTTCGTTTCTATTATTCAGACTTGTTGCATTATGGATCTCCAAAGGAAGCATATTTCTTGCTAAAACCTACTGCATTAATCACTTCAAAAGATGCAAAACCCAGCTTCTCCATAATCTTTTGAGCTTTCTCACCATGAGCTCGAGTTTCAAGAAAAGCCAAACAATCAATATCATGGAACTGTGAAATATCTTTAATGAGTGAGAGGAAGTGTTTCACACTGGCCCTAGACAATTCCAGACTATACACTTCATATTAACACCAAAATATGAGAATGTATGTAGCCCAAAACAAGCTAATCATCATGCATGTTGTCATCCATAACATGCTCCACAAATACTGACACTTCTTGAACTAATGATATAAGATTCCTGTGGACTGAGAAGTGTGAACTTGTCCCTTTGCCTGGATCAAGAGGAATCCCCGCAGAGATTAATATGGTATCCACCAAGAATGAAGAATTCATTCCTTGGTGTACATTGTTGGCTGAGATCCTGCATGAATCTACCCTCATCACTTCCTCGTCTGAGCCTGTGGTCGTGAAATGCCCCGTATCATTAATTGCTGGAGTAGTGTGGTCAAATTGGTGCTTGTAGTCCAAATATTCTACCAGAGGCCCACGTCCAAGTTGTTCAGTATGCTTAGGAACAACTTTATTTACCACCCTTGGCCTAGTCTCCTTTGTGGCTTTAATTGCGATTTTCGGCCCAGTACCTATTTCCTTGCTTGGCCAAGAATAATTTGATTTAAAACTCCCTTCATTCTTCGCTATGTATCCTCCGTATCATTCTCCAGTGCATTAAGCCACAATCCCCTCATTCACACTGTAGAATTGACGGCTTGGATCTCGAATATGCCAATCCTGGCTCAATGTTCTCCTCCATCTCCATAGGCGCTACACAACTATCCAACCACCAAAGGTTTGCTCGGTAGTTTTCATCTCCGACAAGTGCGCAGGCTATTCAGAGGCAAAAGTTTCAGTGCTTGGAGTCTTAGTCCGGCCAGAAACAGCTCCTTTCAACAGATAGTGATCAAGATCATGTCCATATTTACCACATTTGAAGCAAATAAGATGAAAACCTTTATATTCAACCTTCCTCTCTATTCCATTAGCCAATATACTTAGGACTAGTGGTTTGCATAAATCTAATTCAACACAGATTCATGCAAAGCACCCCTTAGATCGCCACATCGTATTTGTATCTACCTTAATAACAGTTCCAACTGGCTATCAATGACAAACAATGTACCATTTTCATAGTAATTGAGAGGCAATTTGGCAATACGAACCCAGGCCGCTATACTCGTTACTTTATGCATATCCGGGTCAAAATCATCTCTCTATGGATAAACACTAATATAGCGATCGTGTACTAACCAAGGACCACCAATCAAAGCTAACTCGTAAACCTTCTTGTGCTTATAGTTAACAATAAAAAATCTGGATCCAATATCAATGGTATCTACCTCACCCTAAAATTGAGACAGCTTATTACGCAGGATATCTTCCCTTATCATTTTCCCGAGTACAGTAACAATGGTTGCATGTCTCTATTTTAATGCTATTTTACTATTGTATTTCTGTCTCTGGCAGAAGAGTGATATTCGGACCCTTGGACATGTGTTCAACCTTAATCCTCGACCTCCAGCCGTTATTCAAACACCAGCTATCCTCCTTTTGTACATACCTGTTTGTAGTACAGTTTCCCACCCTCAATTGGTGGCCCTTGCTCCTCTTTGTTAGAGGGATTATCCACCTTTTCTTCTTCCATCCAGTCTTCAACCCTAGGGATGTTGACACAATCGGACACCACTACATTCTCCCCTTTTCTCACCTTTTTTCAACTTCTCAGGAGTTCTGTTGCCTCCTCCGGCATTGGATCCAACACTTTGGATCCCCTATCCCCTTTCACACTTGCTTTCCTAGTTACTCGCGCACTTACCTTCTCTCGCATTGGGCCTCTCATTTCACCTTACGCTTGCATTCATCTTTATTGGGTCTGGACCGCAATTTGGATCTCTCTTTCCTTGATCTTGATTGATTTTCAGTACATTCTCTTGTGACTAGTGCTTCTGCTTCTCCACCTCTTTGTTTCTCTTTCTTTCTTTGTTCATAGCTGTATAGTGCAGAACAAACTTCTCTAAGAGATACTTCCTCTTTGCCTTAAAGTAGAGTAGTCTCCAGGTGCTCGTACTCATCAAGAAGTGATCCCAACAACATCAAGGCCATATCTTCTTCTTTGAAGGTCACGTCCATATTCTGTAAATCTGTTACCACCTTATTGAAGCTGGTAATATGATCATTCATGTGGTATTAGGAACATAGGTGAAGTAGAATAGTCTTTTCTTTATATACAGCTTGTTCTGACTACTTTTCTTAAGGAATTTATTCTCCAGTGCCTTCCAGAGTCTCCATGCAGAAGTTTCCTTTGTGTGTGGATACTTCTGTTCTCTTGAAAGAAACGATCGAATAGTACCACAAGCAACAAGATTGATCTTTCTATAATCTTCCTCCCCCACACTATCTGGTTTTATCTCTTCATAGCAAAGTCTAGTCCTTGTTGCAAAAGGACATCAAAAACCTTACTCTGCCACATCCCAAAATGTCCAGATCCATCAAATATTTCAACTGCAACCTTCGCATTAGACATAATTCTTGTCATAAGTGAAGATGCCAACGACGAGTTGGTGACATTTGATGTGGATTCTTCAATCTTCTTGTCTTCCATTTCTGCTCCAGATACTATTTAATAGTTGTCAATGCAAAAGCCCAAAGTAATTTTTTTTTCTGATGTGGAAGTTTAGATTACACTGCAACCACAGAGCATACTTAGACAGAACCTTGGCTTTGATTCCAGTTGTTGTGGAAGTGGGATATATAGAGCGTAATCGACTATACTAAAATATCAAAATATTAGAAATAAGAGTTTCTAGACATAATTTAATAATATAATAAATCACAACTACTATATCTAATATTTGCTAATAAATAATAAATAAGACAATAATAAGAGAAATACCATAATCTAAATTTCACTCTAAATAATTTACAAGTGAAATACTACAAGAGGAGAGAAGATACAAATACCTTAAGAGATACTCTCTCCGGTCCTAATTATAAGACAAAGTTAACTTTTTTTGGAGAAATTAAGGAAGTCATTAAATTACTTTAGAGTATCTATATTTTTATTTTTTTCTCCAAACTAATTAATTTGACTAATAAACTGATATATAATCTAAAGATACTAAAAATATAAATACTCTAAAGTAATTTAATTGGCTTCCTTAATTTCTCCAACAAAGTCAACTTTAACTTATAATTAAGACCAGAGAGAGTAGTTGCTAAGGGATGAAGTTAAAGGGAAGGAGGAAGGCTCCTTTTATAGCATAAGGAGCGTCTCCTCCCTTGCAAATTCAGTAATGTGAGACATTTTCCCACATCGAACAGTGTTGTACGATATGAAAAGGAAAGAAAGGGATGGGAAAAAATTTACTTTAAAATAAATTGAACGTTTTACCAATGATGGCAATCCATTAACTAAAGAAGAAATTAATTTGACTCTTCAGCTCTACTGACCCTCCAAAGGCGGAAACCAAACAGCTATATCTCACCTTCCAATCATTTAAACATTAAACCCATGAAATTTCAACCTAGCAATATTTTTTCAATTAATTGAAATCTCTACCATTACAAAGCCTTTATTTTTCATTTAAAAGCCAATTATATTATATGAGAAAGGGAGAAGTATTGAAAGATAACCAAAAATAAGATGACAAACATGAACTTAAAGGAAAGGTTACAGCAGAACATAAAAAACTTCACATATAACTATGTGTCTGTTTGAGTTATCGTTTAAGAAGTACATTCATATAAGTCGAGATAAAACCCCTCTCATATACTTATCTCGTACATCATAAATCACATTGAAAAAGCAGCTTTTCCTACTAACTCAAACAGACATGGTAATAGTTACCTAAACCGACTGTCAAATTAAAGTGTCGATTAAATTAAAGGATTAAAGAACACTCCAATCAGCTTCCAGTAGTATAAGACCATGGCTACAAATGGAGGCGGAAAGGTATGTTGTAAGAACCAACTACTTTAAGGAAAGGAAAGCCCAGCATCTGTCGAACAACATATTCGACATGATTGAAATTTAACTCCAGAACCTACCAAGTCCAGAAAATCAAGACACAGAAAAAAGTTATAGATAATTTCTCACTCCTCCACAAGATCACCCGAACTATAATGATCCCTCTTCAATTAAAAAGACAAAAAATAAAAACAAGAGAGGCTAGTATTATATTCTCATAATTGTCTGTGTCATTCCATTATTAGTACAAATGGCCCCTGATGATTTGTAGACTGAGTATACACCGAATAAAGAAGATCATCTTTCAAATTCGTGTCTCAAACTCGGAATCGAATCATTATATATCGTGTCATCAAATGTAGCATTTAAACAATCACACTATTCACTACCCCACTTACCATCAGGAACCTAATTAAAATAAAAGCAATATATGTGTGATTATAATAATTTAAAATATTCTAAACAAGAAAGAAATGAATTGTCAAAGAATGGTCCCAATAATAGATTGAACCTTGAAAGGGACCGAAATGGTAAGAATTAGTGATTGAGCAACGAAACAAAAGTTGGGTTCTGAATGTGATAGATAGAAGCAGCATTACCACGTGTACAGTGCTACCGCTATAGTATTATATGTGCGTGTGTGTGTGTGTAGTGAGCACGTATATATGTACCTCTTGTATGATATATATGTAGTTTTCATTCCTTATATTCCAGAGCTACATATACATATATATTGTGTGTGTGTGTATCACCAAGCCCTTTCCCATTTCTTAAAGCCATCCTAAAAAAAATATATTAATCAGATTCCTTGAATTAAAAAAATAAATAGAATAAATTATTATATATATTAAACAAGCGAAATTTGATTTTTCATCCTTTGATTAATTATAGGCTTTGAATTGATTAATTTAGTCCCCAATATTGATTAGTGTTGGATAGGTAATGATCTTAATATAATCGAATAGAGTTTTTTTTTCTTTTGGGTTAGTTTGAAATGGTCAACACTAGTGCTGCGACATGATTGAAGGAAAAGGATATGCGGCCATTGAGGCATGCTACCTATTCACGCAGCTACCAAAGGTACGTTCCGTTAGCGATGGCATTCGTATTTCTTTGTTACAACAATATTAGTACAACAATGTTAGCATTATTGCTTGTTTGAAACTCTTTATGTTTATGCGAGACAAAACTCTTATTACATACTTACCTAATACAAAATAAATTATAATCATTATTCTAAACAAATCCTTGATATCGTCTCTTAGTTATTTTATTTTCAATTAAGGATCACATACCTATTCCATTACACAATGCTTTTTTTTTGTGTGGTAATTAAGGTGGAGGGCTACTATCTTTGAGGTTAATTAACAAATATTATATTTAACTTCAAATTATTCAAATTTAAATTACTCAATCATTCAAATAATCAAATATAAATCGTCAAATTACTGTTCGAAGAATACTATTCCCAAGTCAAGCTGCTTATATACTTTAGCTTCTCACATTGCTGGGCCATTTTATCCTTCAGAACACATAACTGTAAAATTATTAATCTGGTGGAAGATGGTAGATTTTAGAAAATTAAATTAAACTGACAGGCAGCATACAAAAAAGTAAAAGGTAACAATAACATTTATCTTTCAAAGATGATCAATCTGTTCGAATTAAACCTAGCAATCAAAAAATTTCTCCCCGGCCATAACGTACACCACAATTTATTTCAGTACACACTTTTGTATGTCATATGAACTTAGAAGACAATTCTATCGCCTTACCTTATGTCAGTCAAGCTAAGTGGAGGAAAGACAAACAAAAGAAATTCATATATTCAAGATGTTATGATGTATATTTGGAGTTCATGATCAATGTCATTCTATATAGAAATGGAACAAAATGGATTACTTATTTATAATCAGGATGATCGTTCAGATTTAAAAAATTTACCGCTTCAAAATGATTTATATCTATAAAATTAAAACCTTTCTTTAATTACTTCGATCAAATTATATTCTTACATAAAATGAATGAATGAACAAAAAAATAATAGCATGCAGTGCAGTACTATGTACTGATAAACTCATAAACCTAAAACTGAATCATAATCTAATCTGTTTTTTACCCTGAAACTGTGGTAAGAAAATGGAAATTTTGGAGTAAGTTCAAAAACTCAGAACGGTACTACAAGTTCGCTGCATGCAAAATCGTCTGAGTTTCCGACGCAATCTTGAGGCCACGAATCCCGAAGAAGCTTCAGCAGCATCTGCGCCTTCCTCTTTGCCCTCTCTGTACAATCACTCTGTACCACCAATAGCAGTGGCGTCAACACACGCGCCACCACCGCCTCCCTCCGGCACTCCTCCGATTCCGAGCAAACAGCCAATAGCGCTCCGGCAGCGTGCTCCGTTGCCCGGTCCGATATCTTCAGTATTGTTTTCACCAGCTGAGGAACCGTCAGCGCGTGCCCTGCAAACGCGGCCAACCCCTCCGGAATTCGACAGAGCAACTCAATCGTCACCAGAGCTCTCTCAGCATCGCATTTCTCGAAATCAGCGAGCCGGTCCATGAGGATCGCCGGAGCACCGGCGGCCACCGCTTTGTGCCGTGTTTGTTTCGGCAGGCACAAAGCAAACAAGGCCATGATCCCAATCTTGAGAGCGCGAGAGTACGAAACCGGACTCTTCAAGATATCAACCACTCCACCGTAGATTTCATCGACATTGCTGATTTGTGCACGCAGCTCCGGCGAACAAGTCCCGCTCACGACTGACTCAATCAGTGCGGCCGAGTTAACTCGGACGTCGATCGAGGAATGAAATATCAAACGCGACAAATATTTGATTCTCTCCGGTTCCGATGCGATGAAGACGCATTCAGATTCGTCAAGTGAGAAACAAACCAAAAGTGCGAGCGCCTCGTGCTTCAACTCAAGACAATCCGAATTGGTATCAAACAGGATATGGAGTAAAATCCGGCGCACGTTGTAAGATCCAATGAGAGAACTATTCTTTTCCGAGTCACTAGCGAGTCCTTGGAGGCGTCGCAGCGCAGAGATACGTGACTGAGAAGTTCTCGTCTCCGACGAAGCTTGATTCAATAACGTCCGAACCAGAGAAGGATTGGTGGGTCGGATCGGACTTGGGATCTGTTCGACTCCGAAATCGCGATTGGAAACGCACCAGTCTTTGATAAGGCGGCGGAGAGTGTGGTTTGGGATGAGAGTGAAGTCTGAAAGAGGGGCTCTGGTGACGGGGCAGGAGGTGTTACCGGCGACGAACCAAGACTGGATGCTGGTTCGGTCGTAAGTCTGACCCGTGGATATAGTAACGGGTTCGCGCATGAGCTCGAGGGAAATGGGGCATCTGAAGTGGTATGGAATCGGAACTCCTAAATCCAACGGTTCTAGATTCACTGACATATTCAGTCTATGGCTTTTAAGTTGAGTGTGGAGAGGAGGAATAATAAGAAGAATGCAGAAAGTGAAGGCTCTGCAAAATCTGGTAAGGTATGTTCGGATTTATATGAATAAGATGATGAGAAAGAAGATATGTGACCTGATATATAACATGAGGGCCTCACTAAATCACACGTGCCGCGTGGGATAAACCTTGGAACCTAACGCTGGTTCGGAGTCAGGTATGGGTGGTCAATTGAATTTTCGCTAGGGTGTGGTGTCCCACATATGCCGCCTAAAATACTACCCAAAGAAATAACTAATTTACATGCAACAATACAAGTATATTAGTAAAAGATTTCTAAATATAGGAAATGTATCTTATATTTATGATTGAGTGTACTTATCAAAAAATAGATTGAGTGTAAGAAGTAAATTGTATTTGTAGATAATATAATTTATTGTAAATTTTGTATGTTGTATGTTAAATAAAGTAAGTGTGCTGTATGTACATAGAATTTAACATATATATATATATATATATATATATATATATATTTTTTTTTTTTGCATCACATTAAGGTTAAAATAATAATTTGTGCTCGTGAATTGTCATCAGTTTTATGTAGTACTTCTCCGATCCTTAATATAAGATATATTTTCATACTTTAATTTGATTAAGAAACTTGGTTAAGTTAGTTATTATGACATATATTTACTAAAATATCCTAGCCACCTTCCTTAATTTTCCTTTTCCCTCTCCTCCTTAATAATTATTAAGGGATATTATATTAATAGGGGCAAATTAGGAAAAAATTGATAAATATGAACATTGGGGGATCGAAACCTTGTATGAAAAAAAAAAAACTGTTTGACCAAAACTTAGTCTAAATACGTTTAATTAATTAAGTCAAGCCTTTTTGGTGTAAGAATTAAGTCAAGCCAGTTGGCAATTAGTTCATTGGATCTAATTAAATACCTTCATAATGCATTATTTTAACTTATTCATAATAATTTTAATTTGAGTGAATTATTGATATATATATAATCTTAAAAAAATTTAAAGGTTGATAATTTTTTGCATATTGTTTGTTGAGTTCGGCGGGTGTTGCATAAGCGGAAGAAAGCTTAGTAATGGCTGGAAAGGTCATATGAATTAGTTATAGCATGCGTCTTCCTCGTAGTTAAGCTTTTAGATTTGATATAATAATAATAATAATAATGGAGAAATAGTCGGTTAAAAAGTTGATTACTTGCTTGACTAAATGATTCAATCAGCGGCTGCCACACCCCTTTTGGAACATTATTAATCAATTAAGAAAGAAAGAAATAGAAGCAAAAAAGTCGCTATTAAAGTGGCAATCTATCAAAAAGCATATAGAATGTCATTCTCTTGAAAACAACTTGTATACGCGAGCTACATCTGGTGATTGCTGATTACAACTGTAAGATGAAAGACCAATTCTATTTACGCGCATTCCCTAAATTGTCCGTACTAACCTAGCTATATAAAAATGAAGACTCAAGGAAATATCACCATGATTTGCTGCCGGATCATCTCATAATAGCAAAATAATTATGTTTTTTATAGTTTAATTAATAACAGAATGTTAAAGCATTACTATATATTATTGATGATTCCTGAAAAAATACTTAATGATCAAATGTTGAGGGTTCTGAGGGCCATCATATTTTTCCCCTAAATCATTTTCTTTATCCAGTGTAATAATCTAAGGGTGCTGAGGGCCATCATTTTTTTTTTATATTTGATCAAGGTTTCTCTCGAGTCTTAGAGGATAAAAAGTTCTCACATCTCTCAACAAATACGCTTTCCAGGATTCAAACTTATATTCTTCTCCTCACGAGGGTGAGGTCCCTTACCACTTCAATCAATAGCTTGTTAACGAGGGCCATCATTTCAACTAATAATTAATGAATACAAATGCATATACCGATATAAAGCATTTATTGATCTTGCAAAATCATGAAAAGTATGCCGCAAATAACATATTATATATCTTGGTATATATAAATTAAAGCTTAATTAAGTCAATCAATGTTGATCTTTGTTTTCTCTATTTGATTAAATTACCACTATTATGGAAAGATATGAAAATTATAAAAATGCAAGAATTGATGAACATATGTGAAAAGGGATGCAGTTGGTGGGGGCAGAGTCAAACTAGAGTCCAGGTTGGGTGGACACTTGTTTTCTTGAAACTCTATCGAAATGGTAGAGGGAATGACAAAATGCTTCATGTGGATAACATTAATTATAGTGTCATTGATCAAGTGGTGGACCCTTTTTCTCCACGTCCTTCAATTTCTCACACCCACGTCATCCTCATTTTTGTCACACAGTTTAATTAATACCAACTCGCGATCAAAAACCAAGACCCGTCTACACGTGGTGGGTGACGTTATCATTAGAACAACTCATTTGTGAAGCAGTATTTTGTGTTTTTGTTTGACAGAAACTTTTTCTCGTGTTATTATAAGGGTCAATGCAATCTTTAATTCCATAAATTTTGCTTTCATGTATTTGATTTTAATCCCTCCATTTCCAAACCGTAAATTTTACTCCATTAAGGGGTGAATTGTCAAGATGTTTATTAAAATGTATGATTTAAAAGTCAAAGGGCCAAAACCTATTATTTAAAATTTGATTGAACAAAACTAAAATGAAAACAAACTTAAAAGGCTAAAAATTGTATTAACCCTTATTATTATTTACTTTAAAAAAATACTAATATAACTAGGGCACCTTCAAAAGAATAATATCATCTTTGAAGTATTAAAATTGTTGCAATTCACCCATTATATAATGGGCCTTAAAGTTAACCGTTAACTTCATGTACTCTTTCAGTCCTTTATATAAGATATATTTACCTAATTTGATTATATTAAAGAATTTAGTTAGTATGAGATGTATTTTCTAAAACAACCTAGTCATTTTCTTTAATTCCCTCATTACTTCTCCTTCTTAATTATTGTTGAAGGATAATCTATAGAGGTAAATTAGGAAAAGATTGACAAATAAAAAAATCATATCTTATATTTAGGATCAATATCAACTTTTCAAATATATCTTATATTAAGGACTAGAGGGAGTATTGTTTTTGGCTTAAAAACCTTATTCGAGAATAAAAAAATTTAGTGGTTATCAGCATTATACAAATACAATGCATGAGAAATATACATAAATGGTAGTTTAAATATATATAAATGTGTGTTGACGAAGTCATAAAAAGAAATTAGAGAGAAGTTGTTTGTGGTAATGGCAGGCATGCAACTGCCAACTGGACAAAAGCAAAAGGACAAAAAAAAAAAAAAAAGGTGAGCATCCACGAAAAAAAGAGAAAGACCAGCCACTTCGTTAATTCCCTGTCACGCTTCACCCCTGCAACATTGCCCATATGCCTCACTCTCATCACTTAATTTATTTTGTTTTACTTGTAAAAGTTATTTCTTTAATTAGAGGGGCATGCACTAATAAGTTGATGTTATAACAAGATCGAACTCATAACCTCCTATTTATAAGAGTGCTATAAGGTCATTGCCTAAAAAGAATAATTCTTAGACTTCCACCTTCAATATTTGATAAATAACTAACCATCTATATAAATCAAATGTAAGAATAAAAAAACTATATTTTTTTTTTGGTGAAAATATCAATCCTAATGCAAACCAAAAGGAAAAAAAAAGGTCAATTGAGCTTGGGTTAGCGAAATGAGCTACTCCTGCCTATAATAAATATAAGACAGGAGGGAACAGTATTCTGCAACGTAATCACTAAAAAAAAAAACGTGATTTAGTAGCGGTTAAAAATGGATATTAGTAGCGGTTCTAACTACTACAAACAAGGTTAGTAGCGGTTACTCAAACCGCTACTAAATCGTACGTTGCAAGCAGTTTTGTAGCGGTTATATAAAACCGCTATTCAATCAAAAATAACCGCTACATCCTTTGTAGCGATTCAACTTAACTGCTACAACACCCACATGGATGAAATTTTTTTCAGAGATATTTGTAGCGGTTATATAACCGCTACAAATATAAAAGATTGAAATATTGAGAGCTAAAAAAAAGAATTTTTTTATTTTGTAGCGGTTAACAAACCGCTACAAATATAAAAAATTGAAAATTTGTTGGAAAAAAAAAAGACATTTTTTTATTTTGTAGCGGTTAAGAAACCGCTACTAATTTTGAATTTCATGAAATTAGTAGCGGTTTTTATGAAATTCATAAAACCGCTACTAATTTCATGAAATTCAAAATTCGCGCCAAAAAATTTAAATTGAGTTGTAAAAAGGCGCGTTATTTAGTAGCGGTTTAATAACCGCTACAAATATTTAAATTTTTTTTTAAAATATACAATTATTTTTTTTTTGTTTTTTCAATATTAAATTAAATAGTTTATTTTGTTATTATTTTATCTATTTCAATTAGTTTATTATTCAATAGTTTAACTTATTAATAAATAAAAAGGAAAAATGTAATTGAATTGGATTAGTATAAAATTTATATTAATAATATTATTAAGGATAGGTAGGTAATAAGGAATTATTATGTTATCTAATATAATGTAATTGTGTATGAAAAATAGATGAAAATGAGATACAGTTATGATATATCTAGAAAAAAAATGGTTAGAATAAATTTTATAGAAAGGAAAGAAGTATTCTAAAAAAAATTAAAAATCTTGTTACTATATTTGATCGTATTATTCAACTCCTCTACTCATACGAAAGAAGTTGTAAATGAGAGAAAATGAAAGAAAGGTAAGGTGAAAAGAAATTGGGGAGTGTTTGAAATGAGTTGTGGTAAGAGTATTTATAGGGATCCACATACTATTTGTAGCGGTTATTAATTAGTAGCGGTTATTTATATTTTTGTAGCGGTTTAATATTCATAGTGCTATTTGTAGCGGTTAATGTATCCATTTTGTAGCGGTTAATTTTTTATTTGTAGCGGTTCAATAACCGCTACAAATATTTTTTTAATTTTTTTTTACATTTTATTTTAAAAATTTTTTTGCATTGTTTGTAAAGACAAAAGCATAATTTGAATTTAATCACTCATCGTCGCCATCCCTACAGAAATTTTGTAGAAAAATTATTGTTATTGATGTATTATTAAATTTAAAAAATTTAATTCAAATGACATGGACTTAAAAAAACTCACCGCAGTAGAGGTAAATTGTCATCGCCTTCAGGGAAGTAGTTTTCAAAATCAGCTGGTTAAAATGGCTCACTCTTGTAGGCGATCGATGTTATCGCCTTTACCCATGTCGTAAAGGTCTCTTGGCTTTAAATGAACGACCATGTGCCAATCCCTATGCCTCTCGTCCTCGACATAATAAACCTGATGTGCCTCTGAAGCTAGAATATACGGCTCATCATCTTGAGAAATACCAGTTTGAATCAATCGTGAGAAATTGACTGATGTGATCCCTAGGTCGTTAGTTGTGAGTCCCCGAGAAGTAGTGGTATTTTCCCACAAACACTTTAACAGCGTCACGGTGAAACGGCCTTGATAATTAAGCTCAACCACATCAAGAAACTTGCCATAGTAAGGGACGCCTCCGAACTGCATGTTGGCGTCACTGCTGCTCGCATAACTCCTTGTCCCAAATGTGCCATAAACACCCGAATTCTGTGTTTGCAATCCTTGATCCCGTGAAACCGTGCAAAACTTAAAACCATTGACATTGTATGCTGTAAACCGTTTTGCATGATCAAGAGGGCCGATTGCGAGAGCTCTGAAATCTGGTGAGTGTGGGTTGTGGTCATTTAGTATTCTGCGCGCAAACCAGTTCGGGAATTCTCTGTGGACCCTCCTATCAACTTCTGAGGATGTCTGTGTACGGATCCTGAGTTGACGCTTGACATGACTTCTGAATTCCCTGCAATTAATAATGGAAAGGCATTAGTGAAATGAAAGTGAGAAATGTTACGAAAGATATAGATCGAATAACATGTGAGTGTACAATTCTTACCGTATGAAAGGTTCAACTTGAGTGCAATTAATCAAGACATGTCTATATGCTTGGAACTTCTCAGTTGCCGTTAGTTTGAAGTTCTCAGTTGCTCCAACTGGTTTACCAACACGAGGGATAAATTCTCCTGATGTCGGCGCAGGTTCAGGACAATCGTCAACACGAGGCGGGTGGTTGAAAGCCGTCTCAAGATCATCAAAGTACCTTGAGGAAAAATATAGCACCTCATCCCCTATATAGCCTTCAGCTATAGAACCTTCTGGCCACGCCTTATTCCTCACGTAAAATTTTAATTTTCCAAGGAACCTATGAAGTACAGAAGAGAAAATTGATATAAAATGATGAAAAGGACGACTAGCAAACATTAAATACGGACAATAAATGAAAGCACATATTTAAAATGAGTACCTCTCAATCGGATACATCCAACGATATAGTACTGGTTCAGTGAGCTTTGTTTCATGAACGAGGTGGACTGTGAGGTGAACCATCACAGTAAAAAAGGACGGAGGAAAGATCATCTCCAAATGACAAAGCGTAAGAATGATTTTCGACTGCAGCTGATCGAGCTCATCAACGATCAAAACCTTAGAACACAACTTCCGAAAGAAAGAACAAAGTTCCACCAAAACGATGGAAACATCGGGAGGAAGTGTATTCTTTATAGCCAGAGGGAGTAACTGCTGCATAAGAACATGTGAGTCGTGACTCTTCAGGCCAGCAACCTTTCGATCCTGCAAGTCGACACATCGAGAAATGTTGCTTGAATACCCATCAGGAACTTTTAATTTCTTCAACGTCGGGAGGAACACTTCCTTGTTCGGTTTTGTGAGGGTAAACTTTGCCGGTGTAAATCTGTCATGCTCATCTGGCCAAGCGTCTTCACGAACTCCCATGTCGCGTAAATCTTTCCTCGCTTGAAGGTGATCTTTTGTCTTGCCGGGTTCGTTAAGCAGCGTATACAGCACATTGTCGTAAACATTCTTTTCAATGTGCATTACATCAAGATTGTGGCGAAGTAAATTAGATCTCCAATATGGAAGCGTGAAGAAAATACTTATCTTCTTCCACTGCTGAGGCGCTGAAGTCCTGCGCGTCTTTTGGCGAGTTTGTGCTGAATCATCACTTTTTCCAAACTCGAAGTCAACATGCTCAAGCTGCTGTAAGATATCTGTACCGGACAAAGTCTGAGGTGGTCCTCTTTTCTTTGGTTTCCCATTGAAGCGATTCCGTTGCAATCTGAACTTATGCGTTCCATCGAGAAAACTCCGATGCCCCATAAAGCACCACTTTCGGCTGTGGGGAAGGCGCAATGCATCAGAGTCAAAATTGCAAGCTGGACACGCCGACCCAGTATGCACATTCCAACCAGATAATATGCCAAGGCTAGGAAAGTCACTAATCGTCCACATCAAGGCTGCACGCATGTTGAATAAAGTCTTGCTGTAAGCGTCGTACGTCTCCAAGCCGACATTCCACAGGTCAAGCAATTCCGCAATAAGCGGTTGGAGATACACATCGATGTCATTGCCCAGTGCCTTTTTGCCTGGAATGATCATACACATAATGAAAGAGGTTTGTTTCATACACATCCAGGGGGTAAGTTGTAGGGAACTAAGACTACCGGCCAAATACTGTAACTTGTGCTAAGATTCCCGAAAGGATTGAAACCTTCGGTCGCCAACGCAAGCCGAACATTTTTGGGGTCAGTCGCAAAATCTGGAAATTCGTTGTCAAACGTTTTCCAAGCAGTTGCATCCCGCGGATGTCTTAATTTACCGTCTTCGTTTTTATTAACGGCATGCCACCTCATGTGCTCAGCAGTTTTAGACGACATAAATAATCTTTATAGACGAGGTTTCAAAGGGAAGTACATGAGAATCTTTGCATGTTTCTTCTTCTGCTTTTTTCCCTTCCGAATTGTCTTGTACCTCGATGTGTGACATTTCTTACACGTCTCCTTACTGGAATCGTCTCCCCAATATAGCATACAATCATTTGGGCACGCATCAATCTTTTGATAATTCAACCCCAACCTGTTGATAATCTTCTTGGCCTCGTAGAACGTTGTGGGAATCTCAGTGTCGGGGAATGCATCTTGTAATAAGTCGAGCAACATCGACATTCCCTTATCTGTGATCCCACACAAGCACTTGATATGATACAATTTGATCAAGAAAGATAATTTAGAATATTTGCGACAACCTTGATATAAAGGACGATCTGCTTCATCTATCAAGCTGAAAAAATCCCGAGCTGCTTCATTCCCCATAAAAGCCGGCTCAGAGCCGTGCACTTCTTCTTTGAAGTTGTCACCTTGAAATCCAAACGCATCACGCACAGCATCATTCACAGGATCATCTTCATCTACTTGAACGCCTACTTGAGAACTTCGAGGAAGAGCATCGTCATATCTAATGCCGGCCTTCTTACCATGAACTGCCCAGAACGTATAGTCCTCAGGGAAAGGCTTCACAAGCAAATGTTCCTTCACAACATTTCGTGCATGCCACTTCTTGAACTTGCATTTCTGACACGGACAGACGATCTTGCCGTTACAGTTGGCGTGAGTGAATGCGAAATCCAAGAAACTGTTTAATCCGTACAAATATTCAGGAGAATTGCGCGGCAACCTTATCTATGATTTATCAATAGCTACAAGTGAGAGAGAAGAAGATGAGTGAGAAGATAATGACGAATGCCTAGAACTTTATATTCTGAAATTCCAACGTTTATAATTTTGTAGCGATTCTTAAACCGCTACACTAACCGCTATAGTTATAAAATATTAGTAGCGGTTATATATATAAAACCGCTACTAATATTCAAGCCGTTCCACATTGGTGGGAAATTCAAAATTTACTTGTTGAGTATTAGTGGCGGTTATATATATAAAACCGCTACTAATATTCAAGCCGTTACACATTGGTGAGAAATTCAAAATTTACTTGTTGAGTATTAGTAGCGGTTATATATATAAAACCACTACTAATATTCAAGCCGTTACACATTGGTGGGAAATTCAAAATTTACTTGTTTAGTATTTGTAGAGGCTATATATATAAAACCGCTACTAATATTAAAGCTGTTCGACAGCAAATTTAAAAATAATTTTTAATTTGTAGTGGTTATACATAATATAACCGCTACAAATGTGCACAAAGGCGACAAATTTCAAAATTCAAATGGGGCTCCTTTAGGTGCCGCTAGATCGGGCCGCTGCGCAGAGTAAACCGCACCATCGTCATCAGCAGGAGGAGGAGTAGGAGCAGGAGGAGTAGTACTCGGGACGACGTAGCGAGGGACAGGGGGAACCGCTGGATGCTGCTCGTTCAGGAACAGGCGACTCCATGCTCCCTTGAGCATGTTGTTCGCGATCTCACACTACTGCGTCTGCTGAGCGTACATCATATCAGCGTGCAGCTGCAGGTGTTGCTACTGCTGCGCCATCTGCTGCTCCAAATCTGACCGTAGCTGGTCAATAGACTCGTCCCTCCGACATCTAACCCCTCTAGAGCTGCCAGCCTCAGAGGCGGCGCTCATGCCGTAGACTATGCTGGGTCTGGCACCTATCCCCATCCCCCGTACGCGTCCGGGGTGCTCAGGCTAAGCCAGACCCACCTTCAAAGGAGCCGTCGGGTCCACTGACCCCTGTGACTCCTCAGGCTGGGTCTGTCGCAGCTCAGCCTGCGACTGCTGCATCCGCTCCTGCAATTTTATGAAACAATTACTAATTAGCATTTTTCATTATTAACTTGGTTTTATAAAAAATATAATAATAAAATTACTTACAATGGCCGCCTCTGCTTGTTGAGAGGTCGCAGTCCCGTCACGGTGTCTATGTGTGATGGCGTACATCTCCCCATAGTCCGTCTGACGGTTCTCCTGCTGTGCCTTCGTCTCCTGAAACAATTACAAAACAATAATGAGTATTATGAAATAATCAGCTAAAAGTAAGTGATATTTTGAAAAGTTACCAGCTCGCTGTAGGTCACAGCAAAGGTCTTCGATCCTGCTGTGTGGTGGATCGTCTACTGCACCCGGATCTCGGTGTTCCTCTGAAAAAGCTCCTGGAAAAAAAATATTAAATGTATTATAATTTAAAATTTAATACAAATTAAATTGAAATTATAATTTAATATTTAAAAATTACAAAATTATATATCAAAAATCTAATAAATACATTACCTGCGCCTCAGGGCTCCTCCTGAACTGGACGAAACGTGCCCAGTCGTTCGGCGGCACGCCGTTCGGGACGCTCTCGATCAGCTGCTCCAGAGGCATCGTCCCGTCCTTATCCACCCTGTGGAAGAGACGGTTCATCCTGTTTCTCCAGGCGTCACCCATCTTCACGAGGGCATACCTCTTCCGGTTGGCCCGGAGGGCAAACCGCAGCTGAAAAAAAATTATTTAAATATCAATAATTATAAAAACCATAATTTAAAAAAAAATTAATTAAATAGAATTAATTACAAAAAATATTAATTAAATAATTTTAATTACCTGAACCACCTCTTCCCAAGCCTGGTCCTTTGGCCCCCTCGGAACGTGCCTCCACGTCGTGAAGTGAAGGGGGAACCGCATCCAATTCGCGCCCAGGTCGTTCAGGAAGCGGTTGAGCAGGTGACCCCTATTGTGGATCGGCTGGTCAATGCCCTCATTCCACGGCACTATAACTCGGAGGCTCCGGTCCAAGCTGTTCACACCGGCTACGTCTAGCCTCCTAGTCGAAACGTTCCCCTGCTCGTCTGCACATTTTACCGCACGTTAGATAAATTGTAATTCAAAGTTAACATTTCTAATTTAAATAAATAATTTACTAAATTAAAAAATTAATTTACCTTCGACCTGCACCTCAAACCCAGTGGACCGCGAAGACGACCCTCGTGGGTTGTTCTGCTCCCGAGCGTCCTCCTCATCGAGGAACTGCTCCATCTCCCTGAACCCAATCAGGATCTCGAACTCCTCCTCGTTGAGGAAGTCTTCAACGCTAATATCTGGCCCCCCAACCTCAGGCACCTCTGGTGTGGTTGTCGCCTGTGGGATCGTCTGCGGT
Organism: Inga leiocalycina; assembly: GCA_963242795.1. Classification (NCBI taxonomy): domain Eukaryota; kingdom Viridiplantae; phylum Streptophyta; class Magnoliopsida; order Fabales; family Fabaceae; genus Inga; species Inga leiocalycina. Next base: position 29,095,867 of record OY725320.1, on the reverse strand, counting down.
GCCTGTGGTAGGGCCGACTCCTGTGGGGGGATGGGCTGAGATGCCGTGGTAGCCCTGCCTCCGAGTTGCCCCCTCCCTCTGCCCCCTGCCCGGCTGCTGCCACCCCGTAAAATCGGTCTGGGGACCTCAGGGGCCTTCCCCTTATCCTGTACTGAAGCCATATCAACTGTAAAAATTAAAAAAAAAATTAGTCACATTATTATGCAAAAATATAATAAAAATACAAATATAAATAAAATACGTGTTATATACGTACCTCAAGTGCAAATACTGAGAAATACTGAGCAAAAACTCCTATAGAGATGTCTGAACACTCAAATCTCGAAGAAATCACTCAGAGAAACCTCAGGAAACAAAATGAGCAAAAGGAGAAATGAAGGAGGCGGTGGCTTAAATAGGCCAGATATTAGTAACGGTTATTCAAATAACCGCTACTGTAACCGCTACAAATAATTAAATTTGTAGCGGTTTTACAATAACCGCTAAAAAAGATAACAACGTTTGAAATTCTGTAGCGGTTATTGCCCAGAACCGCTACAAATGTTGAGACTCTTGAGATTCTGTAGCGGTTATAGGGGCATAACCGCTACAAACTTCTAACCTTTGGTATTTTGTAGCGGTTCTGTTGTTCTAACCGCTACAAATAACCGCTACATTGTTGGCGCGCCAACTGGCGGGAACATTGTAGCGGTTTCTATGCATTAACCGCTACAAAATCACCGCTACAAGTTTTGGCGGGAATTTCACGCCAAATTTGTAGCGGTGATTTGTACGCAACCGCTACAAAAAAACCTTGCCGCTACAAATTTGTAGCGGTTTAGGTGAAAACCGCTACAAATATTATAATTTGTAGCGGTTTAATATAACTGCTACAATTACACCGCTACAAAATATCTTTTTTTTTTTGTAGTGAATAAATCAAGGTTTAGGTAAATATATAACCATTAAGGCCTCCAACCAAAAAGAGGAGAAAGCAAAAGGCAAAGTGAAGTTCCTTTGGTAAAACATAGAGATAATTGGCGGCGGCGCGTGTGTTACCCGTTTACCCATTCAGATTCAGTTGAGCCCCGTTTTTTATTTCCTGCGGTACCCTCCTCCCATATCCTTCATGCATCACAATCTATTTTGATTTAGTCACATACATACACACGCATAACTCTAATTAAACAATCATTTTCATGCATACCCGCATATATATGTTACCTACAATCAATATTTATATATATGGAGGTGATAAAATTAAATTACGTACAGACGAAACAGACAACTAAAATTTTGTGGAAGAAATGTTTTAAAAGTAAATTTGCTTGTAAGAATATCCCTACTTCAACTAAAATTTCATACAAGAGATCTTTTACAAAAAGAATGAATATATATACTCTTGTATGAAAGAGGATAAAATTCTTTTCATAACCTAAGTTATTTTCAGTCAAATCACCTCTATTTTTCTTCTTTTTTGCTTGGTCTATTTTCTATTCTATATGTGCATAAAGTCTGCTCGCCCAATCTGTTCGTTTATGGTATTAGGGTTCATGGTTAGATGATAAGATGGAAACCTAGATCCCTAATACTCTTTGTTTACTCCCTTTAATTTTCATTTGCTTACAATTTCTTGTATTGTGTTAATAGTTTTATTTTATTAGTAAATTGTTAGTAAAATAATTTTTTAAGTTTGTCAAAAGTATAAAATGAATATAATTAAAAATTTGGAACCTAGAATATATGAAACTGAGTGTAAGAACTTAGCTGATAGTTCTTATATACCTATAATAGATGAAGAAAATTGTATGTTTTCTCCATTCATGGCAAGAGGCCAAGGAGATAATACATGGAATGTACTAAATTGGACAAATATGTATTTAATGAAGCAATTAGGAACATGTATAAACCCTAATATAAAATATTTGTTAAAAATATATGGTTTAAAAGACACAATAAGAATGGTCCCAAAGATGTAAAAGAAAAGGTAATAATGGAATAGCAGACTTTATGTACATATAGAACAGAAAATAGACTAAGCAGAAAAGAAGAAAAATAGAGGTGATTTGACCGAAAATAACCCGGGTTATGAAAGAAATCATATCCTCTTTTATACAATAGATCTTTTATATCATATCCATATAAAATCTAAGGCATTTCTCCTTCAAGTTATCTCAACACAGCCTTCTTTCGTTTTCTACAGGAGGCGTAACCTCTCTTTCTCTTTGTTTTTAGACTTCTTGTTTTTTTTTTACCCTACTCACCCAATAAATCCACTTATAAGATCATCACAAATGTATGTCAGATAAGACTTCCCCCTAGATCCCCAATTAATAAGAGTTTAGCGTGTCATACCATATACACACACACCTATATATATATATATATATATCTTCTAATATTATTCCAAAGCTAGATAGGTAAACTTACATTTCATGAAATTCGAAAAATATATTAACCACAGTTTATTCATACATTATCAATAGTAAACTTCACACACACACACACACACACGCACGCACACACACACACACACACGCACGCACAATCTTAATAAATTATTGAAATCCGATTATGCATACACGAAGTAAGAATTCGAATAATATTTCCGATTCTCGGCCGAAAAAAAAATATTTCGGATTTAATTTGTGACTATTCACTGGAAAAAGTATCATTTTGTGACGATAAGGTAAAGTATTCTGTTATTATATATATTTTTAAAAAAATACACCTTCATATCTCTTATAATTAAGTAAACCAATACTAAATATATATGCTAAAGCTATTTGAATTCTGATCAAAACTGAAATTCAATTAATATGTGCCCATCTAACTAATTAAATCATTTAAATTGAAGCAAAAGAATAAAGTTTATTCTCTTTAATTGGGTATTGTCTACTTTTCGCTTTAATGGAAAGCGAATCAATGAGCAATGAGCATTACTTTATAAAGTAGCGATCAATAATGGAAACTTTTTACACCCTTCTATATACTAATAACTATTCATGATATTTGTTATTTGTGGTTTTGACGAAGTCAAGATTGAAAAGAAAAAAGATCTAATCACAAAGGTGCGACAGAAATAAGTTCTGTCGGAAATTTATAAAAATTATAATTAAAGAGATTAGACAGACGGAGTATCACAAGTAGATCCAACGTACCACCTCCTATATTTGGAGAATTTATATGTCATTAGGTTACATGGCATTGGCTCATGAAAATGATTTTATAGTTAAGTGATATGAAAGTTTTCCTAGAAGCTGGAGGGTTTGAACTTGATGACCTTAGATTGATACAACTCATCTCTCTCTGCATTTTTTTTAATTAAAAGGGCAGCTACTAATAGTTTAAGGATACATGCAGGATCAAACCAGTAATCTTCCACTTATAATAAAATTTTTATATTATTAGGTTACAAATGCAAGTCTGTCTAAATAAAAAAGAAAAAAAGAGTTTTGGTTGGTTGGAATAAAGAAAAATGCTGCAAGGAATTTTGAGAGAGAGGATGTGACGTGAGAGGTAGGATTGAGGGAGTTGAAGGGGTCAAAGATAAAGGACAGGGCAACCATAACATAATGATGACTCTGATTTTGATGTCACCATGATTTGCTGCCGAATCATCACATAATAGCAAAATAATTATGTTTTTTTATAGTTTAATTAATAACAGAATGTTAAAGCATTATACTATATATTATTGATTCCTGAAAAAAATACTTAATGATCAAGTGTTAAGTAGTTATTAAAATTTCTTCATTGGTACGGTGTTTCTGTTTTTTCCCTCATTTTCTTTATCCAGTGTGATAATTTAAGGGTGCTGAGGGCCATCATTTTTTTTTTGTAATATTTGATCAAGGTTTCCTCTCGAGGCTTAGAGGGTAAAGAGTTCTCACATTTTTCAATAAATACGTTTCTCAGGATTTGAACTTTTATTGCAATCATTTCAACAAATGAATACAAATGCATATATGGCTATAAAGCATTTATTGATCTTGCAAAATCATGAAAATTATGCCACAAATAACATACTACATATCCTGGTATATATAAATTAAAACTTAATTAAGCCAATCACTATTAATCTTTGTTTTCTCTAATTGATTAAATTACCACTATTATGTTTCAGGCAAAAAAAAAAAAATACCACTATTATGGAAAGATATGAAAATTACAAAAATGTAAGAATTGATGAACATATGTGAAAAGGGATGAAGTTGGTGGGGGCACTAGTGGAAAAATCACTTTTAAGACTGGTTAAAAATGACATTTTAGATCGGTTATAGTGAGGTCTTGATATAGCGAGTCTTAAAAGTTTGCTACTTTTTATCGGCATTAAAAAAATTTTTAAGACTGGTTATTTATAAAACCGGTATTAAAATAATTATTTTTAAATCGGTTATCGAATAAACTAGTCTAAAAAGTTGGTTTTCTAAACAACCGATCTAAAAAGTTTGAATATTTAGATCAGTTGTCTAAAAAATCGGTCTTAAAACTTTAAGACCGGTTTTTTAGACAACTGATCTTAAATGTACTTTTTAGACCAGTTGTGGAAATAACCAGTCTAAAAAAGTGATTTTTTTTTAAAAAAATTGTTCCGTTTAAAACATTTACCCAGCAAGTTATTTCCCTTGTTAAAACATTTCACTCAGCAAGCAACCATTTCAACGACATCCAATTAAATTCTTCTTTTACACATTATAACAAACATCTTATACAAATCAACATTTTCCTTCAGTTAGTTTCCAACCAAGCAAATTACAAGGAATTCCCCAAGTTCAACTTCTACAAAGAGGATTTAGGTTTGTAAGAAAGAGTCTTTAGACAATAAGGTGAAAGGAGCAACTTTTACTCCACATTTCTTGAAGATATGGTTGTAAAAGGGACTTGGAAGATGTATTCATATCATAGGTTCGGTTTCTTATTTGCCTCTAAAAGTTTGGTTACTTTTGGTAATGAATGGAATGGAGAGCATCATTGTTAACTACATGCAAAACCACATTGAAAAAATTAATATAAGAATAATAAACTTCCCTAACAAATACATCATAAGACTAAAACTATCCCAATAGAAACCACAATGATCAAGTTATTTGCACCTCATACTAAAAATATAATTTCACCTAGAGCTAAATATTGACAAGCCAACTAAGTATAAACAATATGATACCTTAACCATAGAAGAGGACAGATAAGAAGGCTCACAACGAGTACCACCTTTTCCTCTCTCTTGATCACAATCATTCATAGAACCTTCATTTTCCTGTGACGGCATCAAAAAAAGTAGTTTTATATATACCAATAACAATATACATAATTCAAATATAGTTCATAATAATTATTTTAGCTAACTAATCTTCAAAGTAGTTTTATAAAGGGATATCCTCCCATATCCCTTCATGATGATCGTTTCTTGTGCTGTGTTCATTGTCTGCTTCACATTCTTCATTCAATCTAGTAGACCCCTAGAAAAAGAAGGAGTATCAAGAAGATCATTTATTAAACGACTTTCCTGATTAATCTCAACGACCTTTTTTCCTTGAAGAGCTACATACCACATTTTATTTGCCTGATCAGTAATATAGAACACTTGTTTCGCTTGATATGCCATAATAAAAGGTTCATATCCAAAACTTCTACTAATCAGATCAACCAATGTAAATCCTAACTTATCAATCATCACACCATTGTTGACATCAACATACTTGCATTTAAAAATGGGAAATTTAATTTTAATATAATCAACCACCCAAATCTCTTCAATAACCCCATAATAAGGTATTGCTGCTAATCTTGGGTTCTTATCTTTCAAACTAGAGAAGTGCATAGATTCAGCCACTAACATAACCCCACTGTTCTAAACGGTGCTCCTATCATCAAGGGACTTCGTGTAAAACGTATAACCATTGATCACAAATGAAGTCTAAGTTATGACATCAACATCAGGATGACGTGCTAACCATTTAATTGTATCAGAAACACATTCTTCTCTGTCAACCTTTTGTTTGAACCAATGTGCAAAAGTTTTGTTATGCTCCCTAATTAACCTTTGTTCGGTTATTCGACTATTTTCTTTCCGGACAATTTCTTTATGAGCATTAATGTAATCTTGAACTTCATCAACATTATTCAAGATGTATAAGTGGACTTTCATTTCATGCATAACAGAGGAGATAAGTTGTAAATTACCTACATAACAGGCCATGAACTATGTATACTACTCAGGCTACCAAAAGGATTCATGCCACCTGTGCTAAGCCCAAGCCTAAGGTTCCTAGGTTCTTCACCGAAGGTAGGAAATAGTTGATAAATTTTCTTCCATTAAGAAGAATCAGTTAGATGTTAAAGTTTTTCATTAGATATCCTCTCATCCACATGCCATCTCAAATTTTTTGTATCATTTTCATTAACAAATAAGTGCTTGAACCTTGGTATGATTGGAAGATATCACAACACTTTTGCAGGGGCGTTATTTGACTTGTACCTCGAGGTTTCACATATCGGATACTGTTGTTCCTCTTTATACTCTTTTCTATACAATATACAATCATTAAGGCATGCATGAATCTTTTTATACTTCATACCTAGTGGATACAGTATTTTCTTAACATCATAGTATCGAGAAGGCAACACATTATCATCTAGAAGCATGTCCTTAGAAGCCTCAAGCATTTCTGAAAAACTCTTGTCGCTCCATCCATGCTATGCTTTCATGCTTACCAATTTCAATACTGCTTTCAACAATTGGTATTTTTGACACCCCGGGTACAGCGGTGTCTTAGCATTACTGCACATATTATCATATGCATGTGATTGCTCAAAAGCCTCTTCTCCTATATCACGAATAATATCCTTTATCCGATCATCCGTATCTGTGTCATTATCATTAAAGGCCACTCCCCCTGTTGAGATGAACTTGACATTTCTAATTCTTCACCATACCATACCCATACTGTATAACTTTTACAAAATCCTTCACAAATTAAATGTGTATATATATCTGCAGCACCTAGTCGCTTATCATTTAAACATACTATACAAGGGCGATAAAACTTCCCACTACCATCACCAACATTTCTTTTAGCGAAGTCTAAAAAACCCCTCACCCCATTATCATATTCAATACTCGTTTGTTTAGCTTTTATCCAACTATGATCCATATATATCTCAACACTTGTAGCACCTTATATCCTACAGCAAAAGGATAGACAAAAAAACAACCATGGAGTTTTAGAGATTTCAACGAATTTTAACATGCACCATTTGAAACTAGTATTGTTTCAACAAATCAATAACACTGACAATTAAACAATCACATTAAATTAAAACAGAACTTAGAATGGTATTACTCCAAGCCAAATATCACAAGTCAGAGCATCTTATTTACTTTTGGTCCAAAACAAGAAAAACGTATATTGTAATAAAGTCATCACATAGTTTTTCCTTTCACCTTAATTACTTTTTTCTGTAATTATTTCATGTCTAACTATATTGTCAGAGTTAATATTGTTGAGAATAAGCAAATATAAGCTGAAAGTTGAGGGCTTTAATTAACAGAACACTAACCTGATTGAAGACCAAGGAGTGAGCTTTTACCCAAAGTCATGGTGGCGTCGACTGAGGTTAAAATAAAGTTCTTAAATTCACGGCACTGACAAAGGGAAGTCACGGTAGAGGAGAATGGTCACTACAGAGAATAGAGGTGGCGGCGGAGGAGAGTGGCGATGATCAAAGAACAGCGACAAGGAATATAGTAATGACAGTGGTAATGACGGAGGAGAGTTGAGCAAATGAGAAATGGGGAGTGATGGAGGAGTTCAGAACAAGCAGGGACATAGCTCAAAGAGAAATGATAACAAGAGAAGAAAGGGTTCAGAGTACGGGAGTAAAAATATGGGCAAAACGCTCACCTTTTAGACCGATTTTCCATAAAAACTGGTCTTAAAAGGGTGAAAAAATTTAAAATTTTTCATCTTTAAGACCCGTTTTTATGAAAACCGGTCTTAAAAGTGTCAAACTTTTAATTTTTTAAATATTTTGATATTTTTAGACCGTTTTATTTATAACCGGTTTTTTGACGGGGGAGGGGCCCCAAAGGTGGATCCAAGGAAAGAAAGGAAGGAGCATGTGAAAAGGAAAGAAGACGGACTTCTTAAGTATTAATTAAAAACATAATTAAAATATTAAATGATGCACGTAGAGGAGATGCTCTGTAATGTCCACTGAGATTGCGAATGAAATTAATCGACGGTGGTAGAACCTGCCAGTGATTAACTTATTAGATCTGCTAATCCTGAGTCATCAGAGAAGGTAAGGATATGATACAAAGAAAAGTAGAAGAAACTGATTAATTTTATTGAAAAGGAAGCATAAGAACTTACAAATGAAAGGAGAAGAAAGGGGAAGAAGGAAGAAAACTCACCGGAGGGAGGAGACTCGTCGGAGGAGCTCAGAGCTTCTCTCTCTAAGTGCCTATCCGAACCCGTCTTAGAATGAGACTGAATCGACTTTAAATAGACCGGCGAGGTTACTGTTTAGGGTGACCGGTAACCTGTTACTGTTTAAACAATTCCGGTTGGTACTATTTGCAAAGTACTGCAAACATTACAGTGATACTGTTTGACACGTGGTGTTACAGTACTATACTGTGAAAGCTACTATGTATATTACGGTGTATAGTGCTATAGTGCTTTCGTATATTTACATCAAAAACCTAAAAATAATTTTAAGTCTTCAAGAGTTTCATCTTCATCCAAATCTACAACAAATTCTTCTTCATCATCCTCTTGATTATATGAGGCTGCTGAAGAGACTGGTTGGCTTGTCAAAGCCGTTTGGTCTTGTTGTTGTAGGACTTGCAGCATTGAGCTAAATTGACTGATAAAATTGGTCTTATATGTGGTTCCTGCTAGGATAGATGTAATCCTTGCCTTTTGATTTAGGAATTTACTTTGTTCCGTCATGCAAAGATGTCGATGATTTTCCTTGAACCATTTATAAACTGCTCTACTGTCAATTCTGCTGATGTTAAACTTGGTCCACCATCTTATTGAAGGAAGTTTTTGTAGAGTTGGTAAGAGAGTTGACCCTTGGTTTGTTCGAGAAAATCTGTAACTCCAGGCAAAGACCCAAGATACAGATAATTTTGAAAAATAATGAAGATCAATTGGAAAAGGATCCTCACCAATGTTGAATTTTTGTTTAAATAATTCAAAGGCTTATACAACCTTTGGGGGTAATATCTCTAGTACTGGACCAAAGAATCTCCACCAGTGAACAAACCATTGAGGAAAATCTTACTCAGTTTTTGTTTTGAAGTAGATAAACCAAGTATGTGTAAAAAGTTCATTTTGATCTCAAAAGACATTAGACCATGCATCAACATAATCCTAGTAAGTATATCCTTTGGGTTCATAGTCAATTTCCCAAAATTTTGGTTTAAATAAATTTTGTCCCCACTGGGAAGGGGTAAGAACTTTTAAAATCTGGAGAGAGGAATGAATAATCATTGGTCCAGTTCTTTTGTCTGTTTTTCTTTCAATTTTAATGGACCCAGTATGAACCAATATTATCTCATACCATTCTCGAGTTTTTGCCACATCAGAAGGCCTAAAATGAAATCCCGGAGGAAAGACATTTAAAGCTACCTGATTTGGATTTTGTTGAAAAAACTCTGGTTCCACCTGTAGAATGTGTTTTGCATAAGCCTCTTTACGGGAATAAGGCGTATATGTACTAGCTTGTGTTTGGGATTGACTGACAATTGCTTTGGATGAAGAGGCTGCATTTGTCAGTTGTTTTTAAGCTGGAGGAGTATAAGGTCTTGGCCAAACCTATAGACTTTGGGGTGGTTGGTTTAACCTGTCATACTCTTGTTTAGTCATGTGGGAAAATGGTACAAGGGCTGTGTTTTCCCCTTTTTTCACTACCTGTTCTCATTTTTGATTTGGAAGTTTCCTCTGGGCATATGCCTGTTCATAAGATTTTAAAATCTCATTTGTAGAGGTTACTTCTATTTGAGGTTTCTGGATCGATGACCCAGATGGAGTAGATGACTCTGTTTGAGACTGCTTCTGCTGTTGGGATCCTTGTGTTTGGGATCCATATTGTTGCAGAAGTTGTTGCATGATCGCCTCTAGACTTGTGCTAGAGACTGTTTGATTTTGGGCATCTTGAATGACATCCTGGAGTTTATCACTCTTTTGTTTATCGTCAGGTTCTTTCTTTTTTCTGGGCATTTTGTTGGTTCACTCACACACTACCTACCCTGAAGAAACTCACGGGTAAGAAAATATGGTAAGGAGTTGGAAGTGCCTTTGATAAATTCAATGTCAAAATAAAAAATACTTAAAATTGCTTGCTACCATGCAAAAATTTATTTAGATGCAAGGTTTTTAACATGTTTTTGTAAAAAGTCTTTTGCCGATTTACAATCAATGTGAACCAAAAACCTTTGGTTTAAAAGATCAAATTGAAATTTGGAAATGCATAAAACAATTGCCAAAATTTCTTTTTTAATTGTTGAATAATTCTGTTGTGTAGTATTCCAATGTTTAGATGTGAAAGAGACAATTTTATCTTTTCTGTCTATACATTGTTTAAGAATGCCACCATAACCAATGTCAGAGGCATCAGTCTCAACAATTTTGTAAGCAGAAGGATCAGGAAGGCTAAGACAAGGAAGTTCCTTAACCTGGAGTTTAATCTGCTTAACAATGTTTGAATGAATATCCATCCAAGGAGGAGGATTTGTTTTAAGACGTTGGTGAATCGGTTTAATGAAATTGCTAAGATGACGAATAAACTCAGCAACATAGTTTAAACATCCCAAAAATCTTTGAAGTTGTGTTTTATCAATGATTTGATTGGTAAATTTCTCTGTAAATTGAATTGCACATTCAATTAGCGTTATGGATCCCTGGTAAATCCAATGACCAAGGAATCTAACCTTAGTTTGAAAAAGACTAATTTTAGGTTTAGAAACTACTAAACCATTTGTTTATGTGATTTTAATAAAATGATTAACATGTTTAAAATGTTGTTCTATCGAATGAGCATAGATCAAGACATCATTAATGTAGACAATAATGAATTGACTATAATCATTGAAGATTTTGTTCATGATTCTCTGGAATTCAGAAGGAGCATTTTTCAAACCAAAGGGCATAACGTTCCACTCATATTGACCAAAAGGCACCGTAAAAGCAGTTTTATACCTATCTTTTTCAGAAATTTGAATATGCCAAAATCCAGATTTCATGTCAAATTTTGAAAAGTTTTTTGCATAATACAAACGTTTAGGTAGATCAGATTTGTTTGGAATTGGATACCTAATCCATTGTAACGCTTCATTTAGAGGTTTATCATTGATTACAAATCTAGGAGCACCACGTTATATTTCTACATTTTTATTTACATAAAAAGCAGCACAAGACCAAGGCTTAGCACAAGACCAAGGGCTTCTAGATTTACGGATCAATTTCTTGTTCAGAAGTTCTTGAATTTCCTTTTTATAGGTCTCAAGAAGTTCTGCAGTCATTTGAATTGGTCACGCCTTTGTTGGTATTTGTTTTTTTAGAAAATCTTGTTTCATAAGGTAAATCAACCATATGTTTTTTGCGACTCCAAAATGCATTTGGTAAATCCGAACAGATTGTTTGATGGATTTTCGCAAGACAAGTTTGGATTTTTTGATTTGTGCTTGACATAGCCGAGTTTCTACATGTTTAAAAGAGATATCTTCCTTCAAAAAATTAACTTGTTGTTTTGAAGAAAGAAGATTTAATTCTTTAACTTTGGGTTTTTGAGTAAAAGGAAAAAAGATTGTTTTACCCAGATGTTCTTTTGAAATTCCATTTTCATCAGTCATATATGGGAATAATAGCCTTGCAAATGGCGTATCAAGAATAATCTGGGTTCCCACATCTTTGACTAATATAAATGGTGTTTGAATCTTTAAACCTTCATTTTCAATAACAACGTTTGAAACTTTGTATTTGACGTCTAAGCGTGAGCCATTGACGCCATTAAACCTTTCGGTTGTTTTTTCAAAATATTTTGTAGGAATGATCCTTTCTTTAAAACAATTAGAATCAGCTCCGGTGTCAAACAGAACAGTTTGGTCCAAGGCAAAATCATTATAATAATAATCTTGGCTTGAACATAAAACTTTTGAATTGATATTTTTGAAATCAAGTTTAGAAATGGTTCATAAAGATAAGAAAGATTATTGTCTTCTTGATTGGATGATGTTTTTAGTTGCCCTTCAGTTTGAGTTGCAAGTTGAATATCCTGTATTTGGGATATAGCAGTTGCATCGGTGTCTTGTTGAAGTTTTATAAGACTGATTTTAGTTTTGAGGCTATTTACCTCATACTGAAGGTCTTGGAGGGTTGTAGGCTTGACAGAATGTTTAAACTTGTTTAAAACATTTGTTAAATCATATTTGTTGAAAAGAATAGGAGGTTTAGAGTTCGAAGAAGTCGGAGTTTGATTGAGAATTTCTCTTAGTTTGAACAAATATTCTCCTCTATCAGAATCTGGGAGTTTAGTAATGATATCAAGAAGTAAATCATGTTTCATCGTGACAACATTAATTTCAGAAGAAGAGTTTTCTGGAAGACCTTCATTTTGAATTTGGTTAAGATCCTTAGAAGAACTACTTTCAGATTCAGATTCAGATTCAGAAGTTTCAATCAAAAGATTATTTATTTGTTCAAGAAGAGGCTCTTCAATACTCTTAATCTTCTTCAATTTTCGAGTCAAATGACAATATTTGGAAATATGACCCGGTTTACCACATTTAAAACAAGTAAATTTTATTAGTTTAGGAAAATCAACTTTCGGTTTAGAGCGAAATTCCTTTTCAAGTCTACGAGGAGGTGTATTGGGCTTATATTTTTTGTAGATATGTTTTTTCTTTTTGTAGTAAGGTTTGCGGTGAGGTTTAGATTGCTTACAAGGAGGAAAGCCAAATTGTTCACAGAAAGTTCCTAATTCTTTCCTGCTTGTACCTTTTTCTTTTTTAAGTTGACATTGGATTTTATCATCTTAGCAAATCTTATTAAGAGCAGTTCTTTGGACATAAGAGATTAATTGACTATATGTCAAATGCTTAAAAGAGATGTTGCCATCATTTTGGTTTCTAAATTTTTCTCTAACTTTATCACCTAAAGACTTAAGTAATCCAGCTAGAAATTTTTCTTTCCAAAATGGCTGATAAGCATCATCTCTAGTGAGTACCCTAGTCAAAAAAGTATCTCTATACCATCTGAAATCAGATAAGGTACTGCATTTAAGATTTGAAAGGAGTTCAGCCAACCTATCTTTCCAGATAGATGGATCGCCAACAAAATGTTTAATAATTGTAAAGAGAAGAGTGTTTACTGAATCTGGAATGGGTTAGTCGTTTGAGGTAACGAGTGTTCCATCAGATTCAGTTTTAACAGATGTAAAAATGGTATGTTTATCTTCAGAAGAAAGGTAATTATCTCACCAACCTTTGAGTTGTCCAGTAAACCTGGAAACTATAAGATTGGTAATCATCTCATTCGAATAATCATGTTGAGTTTGGTATGCGGTACTTACCATGGACATTTGTTGAAGAGTTTGGAGGATGTTTGACTCACTTTGGCCATCTATGTTCCATTCATAGATATTGTCAGCGTTGAAGGATTTAAAGTTTTGGTTTATTCGTTCTTCAACCAGAATGTCTGGAGGGCTGGTTCTATGGTAATAGAGTTTTGAAGGCTTTTTCTAGTGCTGATGGTTGATTTGGAGTTGCGACTCAGAAGGTTTAGAGTCTGTATCTCCGATTTGGGAATCCTTTTCAAAAGTCATGACATCTTTTGATTTGGTTGATGACGTTTGGGATGTGTCTGGGATAGTAGTAGTTTAAAGTTGGCTAATTTGTTGATTAACCTTTCTTAATAAATCAAACCTTTTAGTTTGAAAATCTAACTTATTTTTCAGGTTAATTTGAAAAGGTTTGAAAAGAGGTGTTTCAATTCTAGTTTTGGCTTTTCTTGAAGAAACTGGTGTTTGAACAAAATAATCACCTGATACTTGAAGGTATTGGTTTGTGTAATTGTTTAGTTCAACAATGTTCTTAATTTCCGTTGGGTCAATAGGTTTTTCAATGTTTTTAAATTTGAAAGGTGCAGCCATATTTGGTTGACGTTTGTCATAAACCAATTGTGGTATTTATAGTGGTTTTGGAGGAAGAAACTCAGAAGAAATAGTTTCACCTTCAAAAGTTTTCCATTGTTTTTTTGTCATATTAATAGTTTGCAAGAAAGGATATTCCAAATTTTGATCTTTTGCATAAGCATTAAACCAATCAAAGAATGGAATATTTTCTTGTATTTTTTCAAGAAATCTGTAGAATTTTTCTTGAATTTCTTTTCTAGCATATTTTTTGAAATTTCGTAGAAACCATTCTTTCTGAAGGGTATATTTCTCAAAGTAAAATTCCTTTTGCAATGTTTGTTTGTTAATTTGGAAAACATTTTCTAAAACGTTTATGATAAAAGGTTCCCCTGGTTCCCCAAGAGATAAATAGGTTGGAGACTCGATTGACCCAGTAAAACCGGTTTTCTTAAAAAAATTTAAATTTTTTAAGACCGGTTTTTTGGAGAACCGGTCTTAGAAATTCTTTATAATTACAAAACTGCCACCGGTCAAATTTTTAAGGCCTTGTCCACTATAACCAGTCTAAATATAACAGTTTAAAAAGGAAATTTTATACTATTGGGACAGAGTCAAATTAGAGTCCAGGTTGGGTGGACACTTATTTTCTTGAAACTCTATTGAAATGGTAGAGGGAATGACAAAAAGCTTCATGTGAATAACATTAATTATGGTGTCATGGATCAAGTGGTGGACCCTTTTTCTCCACGTCCTTCAATATCTCACACCCACATCATCCTCATTTTTGTCACATATTTTAATTAATACCACCGCTGGATCGAAACCAAGACCCCATCTACACGTAGTATGTGACGTTACCATTAGAAGTTTAGAACAACTCGTTTGTGAAGCACCTTTCTGTGTTTTTGTTTGGCAGAAACTTTTTCATGTTATTATAAGAGTCAATATAATTTTTAGTTCATCAAATTTGCTTTCATATTTGACTTTGATCTCTCAATTTTCAAACTGTAAGTATTGCTCCCTTAAGGAGCGAAATGGTTAAGATGTTTATTAAAATATATGATTTAAAATTCAAGGGGCCAAAACTTATAATTTAAAATTTGAGAGAATAAAACTAAAATGAGAACAAACTTAAAAGACTAAAGACTGTATCAACCCTTATTATTATTTACTTTAAAAAATTAATAATATAACTAGGGTACCTTAAAAAGAATAATATCATCTTTCAAGTATTAAAATTGTTGCAATTCACCCATTATATAATGGGCGTTGAAGTTAACTGTTAACTTCAGGTACTCTTTCGGTATTTAATATAATCATATTTATCTAATTTGATTAGATTAAAGAAGTTAGTTAGTATAACACGTATTTTCTAAAACACTATAGTAATCTTCTTTAATTCCCTTATTATTTCTCCTCCTTAATTATTGTTAAGGGTTAATCAATATGGGTAAATTAGAAAAAGATTGACAAATATGAAAATCATGTCTTATATTTATGATTAATATTAACCTTTTAAATATGTCTTATATTAAGGAATAGAGAGAGTGTTGTTTTTGGTTTAAAAACCTTTCACGAGAATAAAAAGGTTTAGTGGCAGTTATCAGTATGAAACAAATACAGTGCATGAAGCATATATAAATGTGAGTTGACGAAGTCATAAAAAGAAATTAGAGGGAAGTTGTCTGTGGTAATGGCATACATGCAACTGCCAACTGGACAAAAGCAAAAGAAAAAAAAAAGGTGAGCATCCACGAAAAAAAGAAAAGGACCAGCCACTTAATACTGTTGTTTACTGATCCGGCAACCAGCAGCTTGAATTTTGCATACTGAACTGTCTGTTACACTGTCATTCCAAGCTTCGAGGTTGTCTTCCAAATCCTGAATTTAACAACATATCATATGAGACTTTCATTTCAGAGGCACTGATATTGAACATTCCACAACCCCCCCCCCCCCCCCCCCAATTGAAACTAAAGTGTTTTAAATCAGGGAATTGGGTGGGGTATTGAATTTAACTATTGTCAGATTTTGAGGAGTAAGCGAGGAAAATTGTGACATTACTTGGCCTTCTGAGAGTCACAAAGGCGGCCATCTCGCGAAGCTAGGTTCCAGAATTTTGGGTTTCTGCCCATCAAGTCACTCTGACTCATTGTGAAACTCTATTCTATGTTTTAGCATTTTGCTTTTGTGGCAAGCTGTTGACATTGGTAAGACAATCCTTTATTACAGCTGATCAGGTTGGGCAAGTCAAGTGTGGGAGCTGTGCAGTTCTGCTAAATATGGCGCTTCACAAGTTAAGTGTAGCTCCTGCCAGTTTGTGACAAAAATTGAGGTGTGTTATCAGTTTATAGCTTTAAATGCAATCTTTCTATTTAGATACATTTTGCTAGGTTTCTGTCCCTGTTGCCAGGCACTCAGTATGTAATTTATTCAACTGGAAGTAACTTTTATGGTATATTACTGTGGTGTTGGACCTGTAAAGGTTTTTCTTATAGATAGAGTGCAGTCCCACCGCAACCCCAGCCAGAAGGATGTAAAAGTTATCCTAGGACAAGTGTTTAAAGTAGGAATTGAGCTTAACAATTTTCAAGAAAAGAAATACTACATCTAGACTTTAATATAAGAGCTAGTTTGGGACTGGACTTAGTCCTCATAAGACCTTAATCTGCTTTGTCCCCCAAATTTATAATTTTTTCCCATTGGTTACATATACGAGTATTAGGGAGTTTCTATCCAAATGTAGTCATAATGAAATATGGTATTTTAAGAAACCAATCTATGTTTGTTACAAATAACTAATATAACTAAATTTCTTAATCTACCCAAATTCCAAAGGTAGAAATAACAGAGTATGATTTGCCGGTAGTGGATAATACATGAAACCTTTCATGAATTGCCCTTGATGGTTGATCCATTGTGATGCTTTTCAGTTCAATTTTAGCCTCTCAGGACAGGATTATATTGTTGGTCTTACTTCTGTGAGAAACTTTTTAATCTTAGAGTAGTAGTCTTTTATCTCTTGATCCAATACAGTTTTACATAATGAGAATTAAAGCTTTTTTTGTCCATAAACATACCCATTCATATTCAAAGTGGGATTCAATCCAAAGTCCCTTCCTGTGCAAGAGATTGTATTTCTGAAATAACCAACTTAACATTAATTTTTTGTTATGATTAATGCGCAGGAACACAACAAGCGGCCTGCATGGTCTGTACAGCAACAGCAAGGGAAGCCTACTCCTCCCAAATCAATTTCTTAGTAATCTACTTAATTATAGGCAAATGAAGAAGATCCTTAAGAGTATATTACATATTGCTACATGTCCTATCCATGTACAGAATATATAGACATGGATGTGAAATTGTTTGTTGTTTTGTTCAAACTGCTGAATGTACTTCATTACATCAATAGAGATTCAGATTTTCCTTCTAGGGACCCATCTGAAAGTGCGATTACGAAGAAGTTGGCTGTATCAATGGATGAGGTACCAATTCTGCCAATGCATTGTTACAATGAAGGTTTGTTGTTCTCAAGTGACTGACTGTTGAAGTGTATCATTTGTGGGAAACTTGAGATTGCTTTTATAAGTTTCATTGCACAGTGATTTTTTAAATGCAAATAAAAAAATTTGTCTAACTTTTTTTTTTTCTCAGTTATGTAAGACTTTTCTAAATTTTTTGCATTGTCCAAATAACATCTGACAAAAAACCTCCATAAGCCTTTAAGTTTATGCTAATGAAATAACTCCTTTAATTACTCCACTGCGAAACATAATTTGCTCTTAATCGTCAATTTCTTTTAGAGAACCACTTTAAATGTTGAGTTATACGCAAATAATCACTAAATCACGCGAACACAAGCTCTTCCATAATAAAGGTTATTTTTGAAGTTGAAGGTGGAGTGTTTTTTTTTTATTACAGCCTTTTTGTTTTGTTCGACACTTTTATTAAGTTTTAACAAGAAATAAGGAAAGGAATTTCCCCTTCATTGGCTAAAAAACCAAGGACGAAAGGCAAGCAGTCACCCCGTCAAGGATCTCTGTATGTATCACACTCGATTCTTTCTACACTTAAATAAGCTAAAAGTGTATGCAGATAAAAATCTTAAAAGGGTAAAGAGCAGTTTTACCCCAAAATTAATCAGAAACGTCGGGAATCCAGAAGTTATGTAGCAATTTTCCCCTTTATCATTAAAAATGTTTATGATCAATATCATTTTTTTAACGTCCAACGTTAGTTTTCTTATTGGTTATGGTAAATTTGCTCATTTTTAAAACTGTTGAGGTGAAATTACTGCTTTTTTAATACTTCCGAAACAAAATTACACAAAACCCTTCTTAAATCTAAAATGGAGCACATGAATTCTTTACTTTGTATTGGGTTAATATTACTTTTGGTAATTGAAGTTTCACCCAATTTTGGTTTTGGTTCATCAAGTGTGAAATTAGAGGATTTGGTCCTTCAAGTTTACTCTGTTTGTAACTTCAAGTTTACTGTGTTTGTAACAATTGATCCCTGAAGTTTGAAAACACTAAAAAAAAAAAAAGGGATTTCGAAGCGGTGAATTTGTAGCGGTTTTATAATAAACCGCTAGCGGCAACTTACTAACCAAGTGGTATGAGAGATTAGCAATATTATTTGTAACGGTTAATAGGAAATAACTGCTATAAATATGGTGCGAGATTCCCGCCAAACTTTGTCGCGGTTATTTTGTAGCGGTTATAACAAATAAACTGCTACAAAATTTGCGTCACTTGGCGCCACCAAGCCGCGCCAATAGTGTATCGTTTTTTTGTAGCGGTTACTATGAATTGAACAGCTACAAAAAACGAAAGGTTGTCTTTTTGTAGCAGTTATAGAAATATGACCACTATAGAACTTCAAAGGTCATCACCTCTATAGCAGTTATGCTTTAATAACCGCTACAAAACTTCAAGGGTCTTCACATTTGTAGCAGTTATTTCATAACTGCTCCAAAGTTTAACTGCCCTAGCTTTTTTGTAGTGGTTGATGTAGTGATTTTTTAAATAACCGCTACAAAATCCTCAACTATAAAAGCTGCGCCGCCTCTACTTTTTCCCATTTTTCCGTTTTGTTTTCTGAACTTTCTCTAATAGTTTTCCTTTAGATCTGAGCGTTCTGACGTCTATCGGAGAGTTTTCTCTCTAGCATTTCTCATTATCACTTGAGGTACGGACAATACTTATTTTATTTTTATTTTAATTTTACAAATAAATGTGACTAAATCTTTTTTTTTAAATTTTGTAGTTTTTATGGCTTTAGGGATGCACAAGGGGAAGGAGCTGTGGTCCCCAAACCGATTCTGCGGGGTGGCAGCAATAGAGGAGGGAGCAGTAAGAGGGGGCAGCACGGAGGGTAGGTGACTGTGACATTTCAGCCCATCTCCCCATAGTAGTCACAGGATTTGGCCCTACCACAGCCACCGCAGACGGTTGCACATGAGACGAGTGTTAATTTATCATATGTGTCACTAACTCAATTAAATTAGCTTATGTGCCATGCTTACTGGGAAATCTGATTTGGCAAATATATTATTAGATTAAAGGTCATTTTTGCCTCAGAAGTATTGACTCAGGAGCAATTTTGCCCCGGATGTTTCAAATGTGGGCCAATTTTGTTCTGTCCGTTATCCTAGTTAAGTTTGACCGTTAGTTGACCAAATTGCAAGGAAAATTTTGTAACGCCCCAAATTTTATTTACCAAATATATATTATAATTATTTGAAAAAATTTAATAAAATGGTGAATATTCATGAATTAGGAATTTATGAACTTTGTAAATTCTCATTTTCATGAGAAATTGGGCAAGATTAATTATGGAATAAATTTGGGTAATTTAAAAATCCCAATATTAAGGTCCAAAATTTGAGGAATAATAGAGAAAAATATTTGGCCCAATAATAAATTGAAATTGGCAAAAAAAAAAAGAGCAGAAGAAAAAATCAAATTAGAAAGGTAATGGCAAAATCTTAATTTTGCCAATTTAGCACAAAATTAATTATTTTCCAATTAATTAAGGAAATATTGTAGTCTGTCTTTTGGAATATTTTTTGGATATTTTGTACATATTTGCAAATATTATCGAATTCTGCACGGTTAATTCATGTATGAAAACAAATACATATTATCAGTATATTTATACTTTTTTGTATGCATGTGAAATTTGGTCTTTATCACTCTGCGTATATCGAAATGGAAACGGGTGTTGACATTTTTGGTATCAGAGCCCAAGCAGTTCTGGTAGAGCTTTAAAGCGGTTCTGGTATTATCAGAATGGTATATTGATATGGTTTTGTTTGCATGATGACAAGACATCATGAGAAATGATAGTGAGTCACATGAGGGATTGGAGACATCTGTGAACCAGAGTCCGCCGGAGCAGCGGATTTTGGTTGGACAACAGTACAAGGAGTATTACCTACCGAGAGGTCTCAGGATGCAAAAGACTGTTTAAAAAAGCGTGCCCAAACTACCAATCAATACAAAAAAATGTGATTTAGTAGCGGTTAAAAATGGTTATTAGTAGCGGTTTTAACCGCTACAACAAACATTAGTAGCGGTTCATAAAACCACTACTAAATCGTATGTTACAAGCGGATTTGTAGCGGTTATATAAAATCGCTACTCAAGCAAAATAACCGCTACTTTATTTGTAGCAGTTCAATCCAACTACTACAACATTACCAATAGCCGTAAACTTTTTCTGGGATATTATATCTGTTATATAACCGCTATAAATATCAAAAAGAAAATTTTCAAGGCGGGAGAAGAAAAATGATTTTTTTTTTATATTTTGTAGCGGTTTATAAACCGCTACTAATATCAATTTCCTATAATTAGTAGCGGTTCTAAAATCGTTACTAATTTCATCAAAATTCAAAATTCGCGTAAAAAAATTAATTTTGGTTTGAAAAAGGCACGTTAATTAGTATCGGTTTAATAACCGCTACAAAAATTAAGAAAATTTTTTAAAAAAATACAATCATTTGTTTCAGTTTTTTTGATATTAAATTAAATAATTTATTTTTTAGTAGTTTAGCTAATTTAATTAGCTTATTATTCAATAGTTTAGCTCATTTATAAATTAAAAGGAATAATTTAATTTAGTTGGATAAGTATAAAAATTGTATTGATAATATTATTAAGGATACGTAGGTAATAAGGAACTATTATGTTGTCTACTACAATGTAATTGTATATGAAAAATAGATGAAAATGAGATAAAGCTCTGAAATATCTGGAAAAAAAATGGTGAGAATAAATTTTATGCGAAGGAAAGAAGTATTGAAATAAAAAATTAAAAAACTTGTTACCATATTTGATCGTATTGTTAAGCTCTTCAACTCATACAAACAAATTTGTAAATGAGAGAAAATGAAAGAAGGGTAAGGTGAAAATAAATGGGGGAGTGTTTGAAATGAGTTGTGGTAGGGATATTTATAGAGATCCGCGTAGCATTTGTAGCGGTTAATGTATTCATTTTATAGTGGTTTTTAATTAGTAGCGGTTGTTTTTATTTTTGTAGCGGTTCAAAAACCACTACAAATATTATTTTTTTAAAAAATATTTTTTTCTTGTTTTTTTAAAGATAAAAACATAATTTGAATTTGATCACTCATCCTCGCCATCTCTACAAAAATTATGTAGAAAAATTATTGTTAGTGATGTATTATTATATTTAAAAAATTTAATTTAAATGATGTGGACTTAAAAAAATGCATCGCGGTAGAGATAAATTGTCATCGCCTTCAGGGAAGTAGTTTTCAAAATCAGCTGGTTGAAATGGCTCACTCTCGTAGGTGATGTTATCGCCTTTACCTATGTCGTAAAGGTATATGGCTTTAAATGAACAATCATGTGCCAATCCCTATGCCTCTCGTCCTCGACATAATAAACCTGATGTGCCTCTGAAGCAAGAATATGGCTTATCATCTTGAGAAATACCAGTATGAATCAGCTGTGAGAAATTGACTGATGTGATCCCTAAGTCGTTAGTTGTCAGTCCCTGAGAAGTAGTGGTATTTGCCCACAAACACTTGAATAGTGTCACGGTGAAACGACCTTGATAATTAAGTTCAACCATATCAAGAAGCCTTCCATAGTAAGGGATGCCTCCGAACTGCATGTTGGCGTCACTACTGCTCGTATAACTCATTGTCCCAAATGTGCCATAAACACCTGAATTTTGAGTTTGCAATCCTTGATCCCGTGAAACTGTGCAAAACTTAAAACCATTGACATTGTATGTTGTAAACCTTTTTGTATGATCAAGAGGGCCGATTGCAAGAGCTCTGAAATTTGGTGAGTGTGGGTTGTGGTCATTTAGCATTCTGCGTGCAAACCAGGTCGAGAATTCTCTGTGGACCTTTTTGTCAACTTCAGAGGATGTTTGTGTGCGGATCCTGAGTTGATGCTTAACATGAATTCTGAATTCCTTGCAATTAATAATGGAAAGGCAATAGTGAAATGAAAGTGAAAAATGTTAAGAAAGATATAGAATAACATGTGAGTGTACAATTCTTACTGTATGAAAGGTTCAACTTGAGTGCAGTTAATCAAGACATGTCAATGTGCTTGCAACTTCTCAGTTGCCGTTAGTTTGAAGTTCCCAGTTCCTCCAACTAGTTTACCAACATGAGGGATAAATTCTCCTGATGTTGGCGCAGGTTCAGGATAATTGTCAACACGAGGTGGGCAGTTAAAAGTTGTCTTAAGGTCATCAAAGTACTTTGAACAAAAATTCAGCACCTTATCCCCTATATAGCCTTCAGCTATATAACCTTCTGGCCACGCCTTATTCCTTATGTAAGATTTTAATTTCCTAAGGAACCTACGAAGTAAAGAAGAGAAACTTGATACTAAATGCTGAAAAGGATGACTAGCAAACATAAGAACTAACAATGAAGCACATATTTAAAATGAGCACCTCTCAATCGGATACATCCATCAATATTGTACTGGCCTAGCGAGCTTTGTTTCATGAACGTGGTAGACTGTAAGGTGAACCATCACAGTGAAAAATGAGAAAGGAAAGATCATCTCCAAATGACAAAGCGTAAGAATGATTTTGGACTGCAGCTGATCGAGCTCCTCAACAATCAAAACTTTAGAACACAACTTCCAAAAGAAAGAACAAAGTTCCACCAAAATGATAGAAACATCGGGAGGAAGTGCATTCTTTATAGCCAGAGGGAGTAACTGTTGCATAAGAACATATGAGTCATGACTCTTCAGGCCAGCAACCTTTCGAGCCTGCAAGTCAACATATCGAGAAATGTTGCTTGAATACCCATCATGAACTTTTAATTTCTTCAACGTCGTGAGGAAGACTTCCTTGTTCGATTTTGTGAGGGTAAACTTTGCCGGCTGAAATTTGTCATGCTCATCTGGCCAATCGTCTTCACGAACTCCCATAGCGCGTAAATCTTTCCTCGCTTAAAGGTGATCTTTTGTCTTGCCGGGTTCATTAAGCAGCGTATATAGCACATTATCACAAACATTCTTTTCAATGTGCATGACATCAAGACTGTGGCGAAATAAATTAGATCTCTAATATGGAAGAATGGATAAAATACTTATCTTCTTCCACTGCTGAGGCACCAAAGTCCTGCACGTCTTTTGGTGAGTTTGTGTTGAATCGTTGCTTTTTCCAAACTTGAAGTCAACATGCTCAAGCTGCTGTAAGATATCTATACCGGATAAAGTCTGAGGTGGTCCTCTTTTTTCTGGTTTCCCATTGAAGCGATTCTGTTGCAATCTAAACTTATGCCTTCCATCAAGAAACCTCTGATGCTCTATAAAGCACCACTTTCGGCTGTAGGGAAGGCGTACTGCATCAGAGTCAAAATTGCAAGCTGAACACGCTGACCCAGTATGCACATTCCAATCAAATAATGTGCCAAGGCCAGGAAAGTCACTAATCATCCACATCAAGGCTGCACGCAAGTTGAACAAAGTCTTCCCGTAAGTATCGTACGTCTCTATGTCGACATTCCATAGGTCAAGCAATTCCACAATAAGTGGTTGGAGATACATAGTGATGTCATTGCCCGGTGCCTTTTTGCCTGGAATGATCATAGACATAATGAAAGAGCTTTGTTTCATACACATCCAGGGGGTAAGTTGTAGGGAACTAAGACTACAGGCCAAATACTGTAACTTGTGCTAAGATTCCTGAAAGGATTGAAATAGTCAATCGCCAACGCAAGCCGAACATTTCTGGGGTCAATCACGAAATCTGGAAATTCGTTGTCAAATGTTTTCCAAGCATCTGCATCCCGGGGATGTCTTAATTTACCGTCTTCATTCTTATCAATGCCATGCGACCTCATATGCTCCACAATTTTAGATGATATAAATAATCTTTATAGGTGAGGTTTCAAAGGGAAATACCTGAGAATCTTTGCGGGTTTCTTCTTCTACTTTTTCCCTTTCTGAATTGTCTTGTACCTCAATATGTGGCATCTCTTACAAGTCTCTCTGCTGGAATCGTCTCCCCAATACAGCATACAATCATTGGGGCATGCATCAATCTTTTGATAGTTCAACCCCAACCTGTTGATAATCTTCTTGGCCTCGAAGAATGTTGTGGGAATCTCAGCATCGGGGAATGCATCTTGTAATAATTCAAGCAACATCAACATTTCCTTATTTGTGATTCCACATAAGCACTTGATATGATACAATTTGATCAAGAAAGATAATTTAGAATATTTTCGACAAACTTGATATAAAGGACGATCTGCTTTATCCATCAAGCTGAAAAAATCCCGAGCTGCTTCATTCCTCATGAACACTGGCTCAGGACCTTGCACTTCTTCGTTGAAGTTGTCGCCTTAAAATCCAAATGCATCACACACAACATCATTTATAGGATCATCTTCATCTAGTTGAACTCCTACTTACGAACTTTGAGGAAGAGCATTATCATATCTCATGCCAGCCTTCTCACTATGAACTGCCCAGAACGTATAGTCCTCCGGGAAAGGCTTCATGAGTAAATGTTCCTTAACAATATTTTGTGCATGTCACTTTTTGAACTTGCATCTCTGACACGGACAGACGATCTTGCCTTTACAGCTGGCGTGAGTGAATGCGAACTCCAAGAAATTGTTTAATCCGTACAAATATTTTAGAGAATTGCGTGGCAACCTGATCCATGACTTATCCATAGCTACTAGTGAGAGAGAAGAAAGTATAGTGAAGAAGATGAGTGAATAGAGAATGACGAGTGCTTGGAACCTTATATTTTGAATTTCCAACGTTTAATATTTTGTAGCGGTTCATAACCACTACGGTGCTAAACATTTGTAGCAGTTATATGTATAAAACCTCTACAAGTTTTGGCGAGAAATGCGTGCCTTATTTGTAGCTATTTTTTCTACTTAACCACTAAAAAAAAGGTACCAATTTGTCGTGCCACTTGGCGAATAGCTTGCCGCTACAAATGTGTAGCGGTTTAGGTTTTAACCGCTACAAATTTTAATATTTGTAGGGTTAATTATAACCGCTACAATGTCACCGCTATAAAATACCATTTTTTTGTAGTGAATGTTTGGACCTGAGTTGAGGTCGGCATCGCTAGTAGGGTCATTAGTGAGGAAAACCAAGCAGTTGATGTCAGAGGACCCAGATGAGGATCCGAAGGAGTACCCAAAGGATGAGCTGAGTGATTAAGTCCCGAGCAGACACAGTGGAGGTACCGTGTGACCTACAGCCAGACCTAGATCTGTCGCATTATCTCAAGGGCCGATATCTCAGAGCAGTGTGAGATTATGTCACTCCCAACGGTTGGAGAGGCTCTCGAGTAGGAACTTCTACTGATGAGTTCTGGGCTTATACCACAATGGATTTCTTCCCAGACATAGCATATTGGAACCGACAAAAGATCAATATTGCGGAGAGGCTCTCGAGTAGGAACTTCTGGGCGTTCTTGGATCATTTTACCGACCTAGTAGAGAGATTTATGTACATAGACTGATGTGGGGCCAGGCGGTATATTTTGAGGTAAGGGCAGTCATGTGGAACCGACGGACAGAGGAAGAGAGGGTCAAAGTCAGTGTTTTAGGAGGGTACGTAAAAAAGTTAATCGTGCTCAACCCAGGGAAATCCCAGGATGGATGTCCCCCTGGGAAGTTGCATGTAATGTAATGTAAAAGGATAAATATGTCTTGTATAGTACTTTATAGGTTGTATGATGTTTCTAACTTTATGTAACTACTGTAAATAGCTAATGTATGCTATATATGACATATCTGTGTACCCTGACCTTTATGAAATGACAAAAATGCCCTTGTTCTTATGTGAAATGTAATTTTTCTCTATTTTTATGTAGTTTGAAACATAGAGATGGTACGACCTGGTAGATCACGAGCGAGACACAATAATGTTGTACCTGAACCGGAAGCTGATATACAAAGCTGAGTAGGTAGGTTCAGCAAATAACAACCTCCTATCTTTAGGGGGAAGTTTGATCCACAGATTACGGAGGATTGGTTATCACGCCAGGAGAAAATTTTCAATATGCTGCTATGCCCGGATGATATTAAAGTGCTACTAGCCATCTACAAGTTACAAGTGACACAGACCGGTGGTGGAAAAATACAGAGCTTATTTTGAGGAGAAGGAATATTCCAATCACTTGGGAATTATTCCAAAAACAGTTCAATAAAAAATAGTTTACCCTTCCATCAGACAAGAAAAAGAGAGATTTTTTGAGCATCCAACATCAGAACCGGGAGAGTTTTGATGATTATCTGTCTTAAAACATTCGGTTTTCTCGATATTCAGCATACCTCAAGCTTCACGATAATGAAGAATAGAGTGCTAATATAATGATTGAGGGGCTGAGACTAGAATTGAAAGAGAAACTGGTTTTACAGCATTTCACTGAGTTCAGTAAAGCAGTGGAAGAATGTCTTTACATCGAGAAATGCTTGTTAAACGTGGCTATTAAAGACAATAACAAGGGTGCTTTAGGAAGTAGTGGTTCATCACAAAAGCGAAAAGATCAAGGTGGACCTTCCAAGGGTAATAATAAAAGAATGAACAGTCTGGGAGCTGAGGTGTCCAGGGTTCCTCTGAAAGAAAAATTTGTTGGCATTATCGAAAGCTGCTTCACCCTGGTAGACCTTATGGCGTGGTTCCATTTAGATCAGATCCAAATAAGCCGTTTACTTGCTTTTATTACGATAAGCCGGGGCATATTGCTAAGATTGCCTATAAAAGTATCAGCCAGAGGAGACTAGGCCCAGGGTTCCGGGTAGGGTCTACACGCTCACACAGGAAGAAGCCAGAAAATTTCTGGAATTGATACAATGTATGATTTCTCTAAACGGTAGTCTAGTGCATGTCATGTATGATTCAGATGCCATCCATTCATTCATTATATATGATTATGTGAGGTGGCTGAATTTAAATATGCATAAATTCCCATATGATCTGGCTATGTCTACTCCCACGTGTACTAAAATTGTTACGACCAATGTTTTTCTGAATTGCGTGGTAAATACTGAGGGGCATGAATCAATAATAGACCTGATCTATTTATCATTACAAGGGTTAGAGGTGATTCTGGGGATTGATTGGTTTACTAGGAATAGTGTATTCTTGGGCTGCAAAGAGAAGAGGGTTATATATCCGAATTCACAGCCATATGCTGGCACGGAAATCAATTTGAATCTTCTCTCTGCAGCTAAGGTTAAGAGATGTTTCCAGAAAGGTTGTTAGGGGTACATGGTGCTTTGCTCAATGCAGTCAGAGGCTGGAGTAACTTAGAGAGTATCCCTGTAGCGAACAAGTTTCTTGACGTGTTTTCGGAGGATATCGGTGGATTACCTCCATATAGGGAAGTGAAGCTCTCAATTGATCTGAGGCCTGGAGCAGGTCCAATATCCAAAGCCCCATATCGAATAGCTCTGAGTAAAATGGCATAACTAAAAAGGCAGATTGAGGAGCTACTTGAGAAAGGGTTCATTCGACCTAGTGTCTCATCATGGGGAGCTCTAGTACTCTTTGTCAGAAAGAAGGACTGAAGCTTGCATCTCTGTATTGATTACTATGAATTGAATAAGGTGACCACCAAGAATAAGTATCCACTCCCTAGAATTGATGATTTACTCCATCAATTATCTGGTTCCTACGTATTCTCGAAGATCGATTTGCTGTCGAAATACTATCAGTTAAAGATTAAAGCAGAAGATGTATCAAAGATTGCTTTTAGGACCAGATATAGCCATTAAAAATATCTTGTAATGCCATTTGGGCTGACCAATGCACCTGCTGTGTTCATGGACTACATGAATCAAATCTTTCATCCGTACCTGGACCAGTTCATAGTAGTCTTCATTGATGACATACTAGTATACTCACGAAGTAAAGCCAAACACGAGCAATATTTGAGAATGGTGTTAAACATATTGAGGGATAAGTAACTCTATGCCAAGCTGAGCAAGTACAAATTTTGGCTTTCAGAGGTAGAGTTTATGGGTTATGTAGTCTCTCAGCAAGGGGTCTCTGTTGATCCTAGTAAAGTAGAAGTAGTACTAAACTGGAAGAGGCTAGAAACTGTATTTGAAATGCACAGTTTCTTGGATCTAGCTAGGTATTACAGAAGGTTTATCCAGAACTTCTCCAGAATAGCATTGCCATTGATAAAATTTGGCTTTCAGAGGTAGAGTTTCTAGGCCATGTAGTCTCTTAGTAAGGGATCTCTATTGATCCTAGTAAAGTGGAAGTAGTAGTGAGCTGGAAGAGGCCAGAGACTGTATTTAAAGTGCGCAGTTTCTTGGATTTAGCTAGGTATTATAGAATGTTTATCCAGAACTTCTTCAGAATAGCATTAACATTGACGTGAAAAGCTCAACATTTTTTATGAGATAAGAATTGTGAGTAAAGCTTCATGGAGTTGAAGCAGAGGTCAACAACAGCACCAGTGCTAACGATTCTAGATCCACAGTTTACGTACATTATTATGTATACAGATGCCAGTAGGCATAGATTGGGATGTGTGCTAATATAGCATGGCCGGGTGGTGGCATAAGCATCTCGTCAGCTGAAACCTTATGAACTAAACTATCCCACTCATTATCTTGAGTTGGCGGCAATTGTATTTGCTCTGAAAATCTAGAGACACTATCTCTATGGTGTGACCATAGAGTTGTACTGCAACTACAAGAACTTGAAGTACTTGTATGATCAGAAAGAGCTCAATATGAGACAATGCAGGTGGATGGAATTGCTAAAAGATTATAATTTAGAAATTAGTGCAGGTAGCAGCCATGATGATCCATGAGCAGAAA
This sequence comes from Inga leiocalycina, assembly GCA_963242795.1. Taxonomy (NCBI): domain Eukaryota; kingdom Viridiplantae; phylum Streptophyta; class Magnoliopsida; order Fabales; family Fabaceae; genus Inga; species Inga leiocalycina. The sequence continues at coordinate 29,066,421 of OY725320.1, read as the reverse complement.
CTGATCGAGGATTTTAGAATTGCAATTTGCCGAATCAAATTCTGATGAGCAGTGGGGTCAATGAAGTATATAATGATCTGAGAGTAGCTATTGAAGAAGCACATCTACCAGATATACGAGCTTTATCTATCAAAGATATGATTGCTTGAGATGAGATCCAGGAATAGGACTTGTCATTGAGCTAACTAGTCAGGTACAAGAAGCAGATCTATGTTCCACCGCAACCAGAACTGAAATGAAAAATCCTGGAAGAGGCACATAAGAGAACATATACTCTGTATTTAGGGGCTACGAAGATGTACCATGACTTTAAGTATCAATACTAGTGGCCAGGTATGAAAAGAGAGGTGACTAAGTTTGTTGCTCGTTGTCTAACATGCCAGAAAGTGAAAGTAGAATATCTGCGACCATCAGGGCTTCTGCAAAACCCTAAGGCTATGTTTGGTACGAAGTAACAGGGGGTAGGGATAGGGATTGGGTGAGGGATTAAGTCAAAATATATCGTTTGGTACCAGGGATTATGAATAATCAGGGATTGGGAATGCCACGAAAGAGGGATTGTTGCAAAGCCACCTCCCCCTGGTTTTGTGTTTTCAATCCCTGGATTCCAAAATTGTTGAGACAAAATTACCCTTGATTTAAATTTTTTCAGACAAAAATACCTGATTTTAACCTAATCAATCTCTCTCACAATCACTCCCTCTTCGATTTTTCGTCCACCAGCGGTGTATAAACCATCACTCTGAACCGTCGCCCTGCACAGTCCCTCACCGCCGCTCACACCGTCGGCAACTCCATCGGCGTCAGCATCGAGCGCCTTTCCCCTTTATCTCTGTTGCCTTCAGCCCCGCCCACACAGTCGCGGACTCCATCGGCCTCACCACCGAAAGGTTTCCATCGGCTCTCACCATCGCGCACAGTCTCTCTCAGCACCGGAAACTTTTCCCCTTTCTCTCCGTTAACCTTACCGTCGATCACTCAGTCAGCCTCACCATTGATCATCTTTACCCAGATTTTTTTCCCGAAGAACAATTGCCAATTTGAGGTATTGTCTCCTCTTTTTCTTTTCTTCTTTAACTGTGTTATGATCAAGTCTCTGAGCCCAAAATTAATGGTGTAATGTCTCCTCCTTTTTTCTTTTCTTGTCTTCTCTCGTTTTGATCCTAACATAGATTGCCTTTTCTCACAAAAATTAAAACGCACAAATGATATGGAAGAAACAAGCAACTCGAACTGGCTTTACTTTTCCTCCTCTCATATGATATATATATTTTACCTGGACAAAAGCACATAACTCACAAGTAATCCCGCACCAACAACTACTAGACTATATATCTGTCTTGTAAAGAAAGTAGAACAAACTAATCTTATAGATATGTCAATTACTACTAGAAACATGTGTTCTTAAACATCTACATCCATCGTTGTAGATAACATCTCAAAATGCCTTCTTGAAGAACATCCACCAAAGGCCCATTCAAAAAGGTAGAGTCCTTATTGGAACTCTTCCTTTGACAACATCTACATTAAACACCAGTAAAATATTATTCTATACATAAACTGAACAATAATTGTTTTGTAGGTTGATAATGTTTTCCAAATTATGTAGAAGAGAGTGGCAAGATCAGAAGGAAATACAAATTAATGTATTAATTTAATATACATAAAGTAATGTTAGACTCATCACGTACCTTTGATACTCCGCTGATTTGATAATAGGTTCTACCATTATTCCCAGCATTGAAGTTTCCTTTGATGAAGTCATCCTAAGAACTTCTAATTTGTTTTCCTATTGGATGTGCTCATATGTAGGATGTGTAACGAAATAGTGTGGTTGAATTCTTGTGTTTATATATAGATAGTTGAAGGTGTGCTGATGACATAAACAAGGGGTATAATTTTCAATAAAGAAAAGGTGGTTTTGAAAAGGGAGAAACTGTGTGCTAAATCTTCTTAATTTTGTGTGCTATGTTAAGTTTATGAAATATTTGGGCAGAATTTTATCAGTTCTGTGTGCTATATTATTGTGTTTATGGTATATATCAGTTCTGAGTATCAAATAGTACATTTGGACTAAAGCATGCTGTGAAAATTTCTTGTGAAGTCTAGTGCCTTGCTGATTTTCTTGGTCATGACTTTGTTTAACATAAAACAATTGATTTCTGAATCTTTTAGACACTCTAGCACTAGTTTTACCTCTGAAATTGTGCGAGTAATCTGAGTCCATATAGGTGCAAATGTTGTTATTTTGCCCCCACAAAAAAGAAGAAGAAGAAAGTTTTGATTGACGCTATTGATTCAGACTTGTGTGACCCTTGCTGCATATTGGAAAAATAAACCAGCTTCTGTGGTAAAACTTAGAATGAAAGTACTTTTAGACAAAATTTGAAGTACTTGACTTCAAGGAGTGTTTTGAAATCTTGCTTAGCTGTGTTGAGTCCATAATTTTGGAATTTGCCATTGTTTGGATCAATTTTTTGCTAGAAGTTTAAATTGGATTTTGTGACACTGTCTGTCACATTGGGGTCCTGGTTGCTGTGATTCTGTGCCATCATTGACTCTTGAAATTACATTTTAATTGCTGACTATTGGAATTCTATTGTGGCAAAGCATTTGGAGCTCAAAATTGAATTCTTGGTCACTTTGAGTAATTATTTGTGGCTGAAATTATGTAGTGATTGCTGTCAAATTATGTGCAGAGGATGATTTTGAGAAACTGAATTAATTCTAAGATAGCTATTGTCATGTGCTATGCTGAATTATGAATGATTTGGTCCCTCTCATAAGTTGTAATCGAAGCTTTGAGATTTTGGTTTTTGGAGGTTGGAATTCATTGATGTCATAACCATTGATGTTAAAGAAGTTTGGCAATTTAAATCCTAAAGTTTTTGGTCAATTGTTGCTGAACTTTGGAACTGTACTGTGCCTTGTTTACTGGATTTTTTTTTATGAATTATAGTGAAGTGTAAAATCTGAACTGTAATGAAAATTCCAAGTGTTATCAAATTTTTGCCTACTGCCATGGTTAGCTAGCCTATAAATTAGACCTGAAAATTTCAAGGGGGAAAACAAAGGCTGATCAGCTTATTAAGTGCATTTATTCTCCTTCAATCGAATTTCATCTTTGGCATAGTGCATACTGTGTATACTAGCTAAATTGTCCAGATTTGGATGACATGAAGGACTCTCTTTATACTGATATTATGCAGGTTGAAGGACTTTCAGACCAACAACGAGATTCAACTTATATCAAGTTGATGTCCGATGAGAAATTGCTGACTGCATTCTATGCTACGCCTCAAGAGGGAAAAGCTCGTGTACTTCGCCGGATGATAGCATAAATACTCTAATTTCTAAGATTTATTATTTATTTAACTTTATGGTAGATTTTTTCATTGATTACTAAGTAGGTATTTATTATTTCATATTAGACATTTTTTCATTGATTATTAGTTATGTTAAGAAGATTATTCGTTTCATGCTAGAATTGCCTTTTTCATTGATTATTAAAAAGGACTATATTTTTCCAATGATTTTTAATTGCTTTTGTCCATCAATTGGTTATTCATTCAACTCCTGACATTGTATCATTGCCAAGTCTAAGAGAACGATGCCCAAAAATATGTAGCTTATAAATGGTGCAAAGGCGATGTTATTAATCATATCAATACTTGTCTAAGAGATTGTTTCTATTTACTCCCTTATGAATTGGGCTATGTCATATCAATACTTGTTTTCTTGTGTGTTCCTTACGCCTAGAAATCATCCATGTTTACTTTAGTTTTGAAGTTTGGATAATAACATCATAAATGGTGAATGATAAAGCCTTAGTCAGACTGATGAAAATCTTCATGTTCACCAAAAATCAATGTTTTACAAGTAAGCAAGTACATATATAATGGAGCCATGGCCACCCCACTTAAACAAGTAAGATTCTGCTCAGGAAGTGCTGCTTGCATCTCCTTACATGTTGGTAGTAAATAATTGGTAACAGTCTATAGACATGAATCCCAAACAGTGATTCGACTGTCCTATTTATTGAAAAACAATAAATTGTTCAAAGCAACAAAAGCACTAAAGCTAGCAGCACAAAGCTCTACTCTAATGATAGATAATCACATCAGGAACCAAATCAGTAGAAGGGCATGTGGGAAATAAATTCTCATTCTGCAGTTTCTTGTCCTCTTTCATACGTGACCTTGTAGCTAACATGGCAGCAAGTGCAGCAGCCCTTTCTTTCTGTGCCTTGCTCTCATCTCCCCCAAGCATCGCAGTTTCCTTTGCTCTCTCAGTCCCAAGCTCCTGAAGCATTTGTTTGATATCTCCTGAACCCATTTTGTTTAGTTCTGAGAAAAGAAAACTAGAGATATCATAGCCGATACAAGCATGAATAGAATCAACAAAATCATCAAGACATCAACATAAAAAAAATTAAATAAAAGGACAAAATTATAGCTGACAAAAGATGAAGTTACAAGACACTGCATGCCCTCATCATCACCTTTCAAATTATTTTTAACATGATCAAAATCCAGAAGAACCTTGCAAAAATAAACAATTACAATTTGATTTAATGGGTGCTTCAATGGAAAAATCTTGAATAGTACAAAAATGAGCTCAGCTTAAGTCAACATTGCCTCAATAATTACAAATGATAAAACAAAATGCCACCGGTATCAAATTCATCTTTATAAATTGAAGGTGTATTAGGCTTGATTACATGAACTCTTGAGAAACGTAGTCATAGGTCAGAAGTAGTAATGACTTACTTGAACAACTTCATCTAGAAGATCGACTTCCAGCACCCCAAGTATAAAACCAGCACCAATCCCCTGAATCTTGTGAGGACTTAGGCATTCCCATGGCAAATTTCACATGGGCGACAGTTAAAGATGCGGGCTTTTCTACTCTCAAATTTAATATTTTATTCAAAGAAAAACTGCTAACTGCTAATAAAGTAGAAATTACCAGAGAGGATAGCAAACAAAAAAGCCAAATAGGAACCATCTAATTGTCTAACATGATATCTTTTAAGTTGATGAAAGAACAGAAGAGTCCAAGAGTCATTGTGTTCAAGTGACCATGAATTGGCTTAAATATAAATTCAAAATAATAAATTCAATCATAGTTCTTATCCCACAGAATACAAGTACGCAGATATTATTCAATCAAATTCAAAAGTAACATGCAAGGAAAAATTATTATAGCTTGTTGTATGTGATAGAATATTAAAAAGTCAACTATCAACAAAGGAACAGAGGAGCATAACACAGGTTATAACTCACCAGGCTTTCCTCCAGAGAGCACAGAACTTTCAATAGGTTCAATACCATACAACTACATAGAGGACGAAGGAAAACACTAAGAACACAAATGCATAAAATAGTTGCAGATATTATTCTCAGCACATCAAACAAATAAGCAAACCCTTAATTTTGGGATTCTGTTCTTTAAGAAATTTCCCAGCACCTGTTATTGTCCCACCAGTTCCTATCCCTGATACAAGTGCATCAATTTTCCCTCCAGTGCCTTTCCATATCTCAAGGCCAGTGGTTTCATAATGTATCTGAGATTATATAAAATATTTTAAACGTTGTTTGCCAAGCATCCATTACAACCATTATGGAACAAATGCCTAGATACCTTGGGATTGGCAGGCTTTTCAAACTGTTGAAGCATGTATGCATCGGGTGTCTTGGCCAATATTTCTTCAGCTGTCTGCACTGCACCTTTCATTCCCTTTGCAGGGTCCGTCAGTACTAACTCAGCCCCAAAAGCCTTCAGAATGACTCTTCTTTCAAGACTCATTGAAGTAGGCATCGTAATAATAATCCTATGACCTTTTGCTGCTGCCATGAAGGCTAATCCAATGCCGGTATCACCACTTGTTGGTTCAATGAGGACACTCTTCAGCAAAATAAGAACAACATATTCACAAAAAGGAGCAGTTGTCACTCAAGAGATACACCAAAAAGACTATAAAAAATTGAGCTTACAACTTGCTACTACCTAGCATATGACATTAGGTTGAAACTTGCAGGGTAACACAAGGAATACACAAAGTAACAGCATTTCGTTCTCAATTCCAAGGCACACACTTTTACCATATTATTACAAATTTGGCAACCCATGGGAGGGTTCTTTAACAAGGGATACCAACCTTTTCGGGTGTGATGAGACCTTTTTCCTTTGCAACAGATATCATACTATAACCGATCCTGTATATCATATAGATACAATAGAACCAAGTATTCTACCAATCACAAGAACTTACACCTATTCATAAACATTAAAACAATAATTCTAGAAGAAACATGAAAGTACACGATTATATATCGGTTTAAAAAAATTAAAACCTCTACCTGTCTGTAGGATTGTGAATCATAAGAAATTTGTATCACCTGCTCCTTGCTTCCTTGGTGCTCGATGGGTCATAAAACACAAAACCTGAACAAGAGAAACCAATTTTTGCCGATTGCGATTCCTTCTTACTCGGCGATTGCGATACAAGAGAAACCTCTTCTATCGCACTTCCTTCTTCTGTGCTCCGATTGCGATTCTGATCTTACTCGGCCCTTTCACATTCCTATTCAGATTTCTCTCTCTGTGCTCGCCACTCTCTCCTTCCTTTGCCTCTTTGGATCGCAAGTACGATTACAAGGATAAGATTACGCAGAAGTGCAGAACAGCTTATGTTTCTCTGCCCAGGGCAGTTAGGTCTTTTTGTTATTAGTGAATATTTATTAAATAAGATAAAAAAAATTATTCCCTCCAACTGTTACTTCGTACCAAACATATTTTTAAAACACCAATCCCACTCCTAATCCCACTCCCAATCCCAATCCCAATCCCACTCCCAATCCATCAAAATTCAATACCACGTACCAAACAAGGCCTAAGATTCCTAAGCGGAAGCAGGAAAGTGTTACCATGGATTCTGTGACGGGGTTACCCAAGGTAAAAAACCATGACGCTATATGGGTGATAGTTGACATATTCACAAAGACAACCCACTTCCTACCTATTAGTATCCACTATTCTTCTGATAAATTGGCAGAGATCTATATTAAGGAGATCGTGAGGTTGCATAGTACTCCGAAGAACATCATCTCAAATCAAGATCCTCGATTTACTTCCAATTTTTGGAAGGCGGTTCATGAAGCTTTGGGTACCAAGCTTCGATTTAGCACGGCATATCATCCTCAAATAGATGGACAGATAGAGCAACCAATACAAACCCTTAAGGATATGCTAAGGGCATATGTACTTGATTTCAAAGGTAGATCGGAAAAGTTCCTTCTATTGGCAGAGGCTACCTATAACAATCGTTATCATTCGAGCATCCAGATGGCTCCATATAAGGCACTGTATAAAAGAAAGTGTCAATTGCCCTTGTGCTGGACAAAGTTGTCTGAGAGGCATTTGCTGGGGCAAGATATTATTGATCGGACAATGGAGTAGATAAAGCTAATTAAGTAAAGATTGTTAATTGATTAGAATTGACAGAAGAGCTATGCGGATAAGAGGCGGAAACTTTTGGAATTTGAAGTCGGTGACCACGTGTTTATGAAAGTATCACCAGTTACAGGCGTTGGCAGAGCACTGAAAGTAAAGAAGTTGCATCCGAGGTACATTGGTCCATTCGAGATCTTGGCGAAGGTTGGGCCAGTAGCGTACCACATTGCTTTGCTACCAAATTTGAGCAAACTGCATGATGTTTTTCATGTTTCCCAGCTGAAAAAAGTATCAACCCAATCCAGAGCATGTAATTGAGTATGAAGACGTGGAAATGTGCGATGATTTGACTTTTGAAATTACACCTGATCGGATTACCGATTAATAAGAGAAGCGGCTCAGGAATAAGAGCATCCCATTCGTGAAAATTGTCCGGAAAGGGTTATCCCCTAGAGAGACGACGTGGAAAATAGAGGAAGATATGAAAAAGTGTTACCCAGAATCTATGGCTATACAGTTGTAGCAAATTTCAAGGACGAAATTTATTTAAGTAGGGGAGAACTGTAACTCCCCAAATTTTATTCACCAAATATATATTGTAATTATTTGGAAATATTTAATAAAATGGTGAATATTTATGAATTAGAAATTATGAACTTTGTAGATTCTCATTTTCATGATAAATTGGGCAAAAATAATTATGGAATAAAATTGGGTAATTTAAAAAGCCTAATATTAAGGCCCAAAATTTGAGGAATAATAGAGAAAAATATTTGGTCCAATAATAAATGGAAATTGGCTAAAGAAAAAGAAGAAAAGAAATTAAATTAAAAAGGTAATGACAAAATTATAATTTTGCCAATTTAACACAAAATTAATTATTTTCCAATTAATTGAAGTTAATTTCAATTAATTAAGGAAAATAATGGGAAATTGATAGGCACGGATCCCCGAGACAAAGACTGTGATTATATGTAGTCTGCCTTTTGGAATATTTTTGGATATTTTGTACATATTTGCACATATTATCTAATTCTGCACGGTTGATTCCTGTATGTGAACAAATACATATTATCATTATATTTGTACTTTTCTATATGCCTGTGGAATTTGATCTTATCACTCTGTGCATATCGAAATAGAAACATGTATTGACAAATTTGTTTATAAGTGAAAACTTCCAGAGCAAATTTGCTTCTAAATTGAAACTTTCAGGGCAATGTTACCGTTAATTATTTTAGAGGCAAATTTGCCCTAGAATTTTTCACTTTGGAGCAAATTTGACCCTAAATTTGGTCAACTAACCGTCAACTTAACTGCGATAACAGTCAGGGTGAAATTGGCTCACATTTGAAACTTCAAGGGCAAAATTGCCCCAATTGAGACTTCCTAGATAAAATTGCCCCTGAGGCAATATTTCCAAAGCAAAAAAAAGCCTTTAACCCTATATTATTTAACTTGAAAGGGCCTTCTTCTTTTTAATTTTAATTTAAATAAACACCTCACAAGTTAAATAATATATTTGCCACATCAGATTTCCTATTAAGTATGGTACATAAGCCAATTTAATGGAGCTAACTATAGTGACATGTAGGATAAATTAACACCATCGAATGCCACTCCTTTTGAAAGTTTAGAGACCAACTGTTATTAACGAAGTAAACTTGAAGAACCGAAACTACCAATTTTAAACTTGAGGGATTAAAACAAAATTTAGTGAAACTTTAAAGACCAAAATTGATATTAACCTTTTTGTATTTCAAAGCACCTAAACACACACACTTTTTGGCCTGATAAATTTATATATTTCCAGTAATACTCCATATAAAATGGAACACTAAATGTCTAAATTCATCATGTTCATTTTTTTTTTGTTCCGATCATGTCCATATTCATTAATTCAAACATGATATCGATATCACCATGTTCATATTCAACTCACTTAAGCATCATATATAAATCTGTAGGTTATTATATAAGATGAATGTTAAGTGTTGTACGATATGAAAATGAAAGAAAGGGATGGGGAAAAATTTACTTTAAAATAAACTGAACGTTTTACCAATGATGGCAATCCATTAACTAAAGAAGAAATTAATTTGACTCTTCAGCTCTACTGACCCTCCAAAGGCGGAAACCAAACAGCTATGTCTCACCTTCCAATCATTTAAACATTAAACCCATGAAATTTCAACCTAGAAATATTTTTTAATTAATTGAAATCTCTAATATTACAATCCCTTTAGTTTTTATTTAAAAAACCAATTATATTATATGAAAAAGGGAGAAGTATTGAAAGATAACAAAAAATAAGATGACAAACATGAACTTAAAGGAAAGTTTACAAGCACAACATAAAAAACTTCACATATAACTATGTGCCTGTTTGAGTTAGCATTTAAGAAGTACATTCACACAAGTCAAAATAAAATTCCTCTCATATACTCCTATGATACATCATAAATAATGTTAGAAAAACATCTTTTACCACTAGTTCAAATAGGCACGGTAATAGTTACCCAAACCGACTGTCAAATTAAAGCGTCGATTAAGTAAAAGGATTAAAGAACACTCCAACCAGCTTCCAGTAGTATAAGACCGTGGCTGCAAATGGAGGCGAAAAGGTATGTTGTAAGAACCAACTACTTTAAGGAAAGCAAAGACCAGCATCTGTCGAATAACATATTCTACATGATTGAAATTTAACTCCAGAGCCTGCTAAGACCAGAAAATCAAGACACGGAAAACAGTTATAGATAATTTCTCACTCCTCCACAATATCACCCGAACAATAATGATCCCTCTTCAATTAAAAAAATAAAAAATAAAAACAAGAGAGGCTAGCTTTATATTCTCATAATTGTCTGTGTCATTCCATTATTAGTACAAATGGCCCCTAATGACTTGTAGACTGAGTATACAACGAATAAAGAAGATCATCTTTCAAATTCGTGTCTCAAACTCGGAATCAAATCATTATATATCGTGTCATCAATTGTAGCATTTAAACACCATTCACTACCCCACTTACCATCAGGCACCTAATTAAAGTAAAAGCAATATATGTGTTCTTATAATAATTTAAAATATTGTAAATAAGAAAGAAATGAATTGTCAAAGAATGGTCCCAAGAATAGATTGAACCTTGAAAGGGACCGAAATGGTAAGAGTTAGTGATTGAGCAACGAAACAAAAGTTGGGTTCTGAATGTGATAGAAGCAGTATTAGCACATGTACAGTGCTACCACTATAGTATTATATGTGCGTGTGTGTGTGTATAATGAGCACGTGTATATGTCCCTCTTGTATGATATATATGTAGTTTTCATTCCTTATATTCCAGAGCTACATATACATATATATTGTGTGTGTGTGTGTATCACCAAGCCCTTTCCCATTTCTTACCGCCATCATAAAAAAAATATATTAATCAGATTCCTTGAATTAAAAAAATAAATAGAATAAATTATTTTTTATATATATATATATAGAGATATTAAACTAGCGAATTTTGATTTTTCGTCCTTTGATTAATTGTAGGCTTTGAATTGATTAATTTGGTCCCACAACATTAAGTGTTGGGTAGGTTTTTTTTTTCTTTTGGGTTAGTTTGAAATGGTTAACACTAGTGCTGAGACATGACTGAAGGAAAAGAATAGGTGGCCATTAAGGCATGCTAACTATTCACGCAGCTACCAAAGGTACGTTGCGTTAGCGATAGCAGTCGTATTTCTTTATTAGCGCTTGTTTGAAACTGTATATGTTTATACGACACAAAACTTTTACTACGTACTTACCTGATACATTATAAATTATGATTAAAAAATTATTTTAAAGATTATAATTATTATTCTAAACAAGTCCTTGGCATCATCTCTTAGTTATTATATTTTCAATTAAGGACCACATACCTATTCCATTACCCAATGCTTTTATTTTTTGGTAATTAAGATGGGGGCCTACTATCTTTGAGGTTAATTAACAAATATTATATTTAACTTCAAGTTATTCGAATTTAAATTACTCAATCATTCAAATAATCAAATATAAATAGCCAAATTACTGTGTCCCAAGAATACTATTCCCAAGTCAAGCTTCTTATATACTTTAGCTTCTCACATTGCTGGGCCATTTCATCCTTCAGAACACATTGACAAGTGTAACGTAATATTATATTGTAACTAAATTAGTTTTACATTCAAGTAATATACTCATTCTGTTATGTATTTAGTTACATTGATATGTTTTTAGCTACAGGTGCCCAATGTATATATATGACATCTTTAAATCAATAATATACATTTTTCCATTTTCTCCATTTCATCACATGGTATCCGAAGCCACATAATTTTGTTTTCTCTCCTCAAGTTCTCTGCTTCTTCTTTCTTCTTCTTCCTTCTCGACGTTTCCGCTTGACCGTAGTGGCTGTTGATTCCATCTCAGATCCAGCCAGTCCCTACTACATTCATCCCAGTGAAAATCCCACCCTTATCCTCCTTGCTCCTCCTCTAGATGGTTCTAACTATCATACTTGGGCTAGATCCATGAAGATGGCCCTACTTTCAAAGAATAAACTTCATTTTGTTGATGGCTTCCTTCTTCCACTGCCATCTACCGATCCCATCTTTTTGGCATGGGAGTGTTGCAATAACCTTGTTCAAGGGGATGGCTCTCGAAGTCTCTATCACTGGCTATTGCTAAAAGCATCATTTGGTTTGACTCTACTTTTGAGATATGGAATGATCTCCGAATGTGCTTTTCTCAGACGGATCTCTTTCAAATCGTTGATCTTCAAGAAGAAATCTATGGTCTCCGCCAAGGTAACCTTAGCGTCAATGAATATTATACTCAGATGAAAATCCTTTGGGACGAATTAACTAATATACGTCCTCTCAAAGCCTGTACATGTGGATCTATTAGTGTTGCTCTTCAACATCGAGATGAGGACTATGTTATTCGTTTTCTGAAAGGTCTTAATGAGTCCTATTCCTCCATTAAATCATAGATTATGCTACTTTATCCATTACCCCTAATTAATCAGGTTTTTTCTCTGGTTCTTCAACAAGAATGGGAGCTCTATATACCTTCTGATTCCAAGGTTTTGCTTGCTAAAGCACCACATTATCCTCCTTCTGGTTCTCAGACAAAGCAATGCTCCTATTGTGGCAAGCCACATCATATGGAGGCTGTAATACCCCGAATTTTGAGATTTGAGGCTAGAGAATAAACTTGAAATAAGTGGATTGCTAAGCCCCAGTTTAGTAGGATCCCAAGTTTCAAGTAAGGGTAAATGACTCCAAAAATGGATGTGATTAGTGATAAATGGACCCTTTAGGAGATTATGATGTGAACGGTGATTCGTATGCGTTGTGAGCAGTGCCGAAACCCTGCATTTAAGCTCAATTATGGATTAACATCTAAATTGACTTAAAATATAGGGAGGGCGCATATTGTGGCTAAACAGAAAAGTATGATATGTTTAGTTGTGATTTAGGAGGAATTGCCATAATCAAGGGCAAAATGGTAAAGTTACCGACCAATTAGTCAGTTACTGAAAAGGAAACTCATTGGTAACTTGAAGACCAATGGTTGAGATTGATTTGTGTAATAGATCAAAGGGTGGAATTCCATGTATGTGTGCCTAGGTGAGCTCATGAGAGATGGATCAAGAGTGTGACACTTGGCACAATATGGACCCTTGGATTTGGGTCAAATGCTCAAACTCCTCCCTCTTTTCTCTCTCCCATATTTGGTGATTTTTGGGGGCCAAAATCTGCCCACCTTCATCTTCTTCATCTCTATTCTTTCTCTTTATTTCTCCATTTTTGTCTATAGCAAGGAGGAAAGAGAAATTGAAAGGTAAGATTTTGACCTATTTGTGGTCCTCTTTAGCTTAAACACTCTTCTTTAATGTTGTTCATAGTGATGCGAGCTTCATTTCTATGGTTTTAGATTTGTGAAAGGAGGTGTTTGATAGCTTGAGAAAAAGTAGAAAGATGAAGAATCAAATAATTGGTTAGGGAAAAAGAAAGAGGTGAGTATCACTACAAAAAAAATGGCATTTTGTAGCGGTGGAATTGTAGCGGTTTTAAATAACGCTACATATTTTAATATTTGTAGCGGTTTTAACCAAAACTGCTACAAATTTTGTAGCGGCAAGCTAAGCGCCAAGTGGCGCGACAGATTGACAGCGTTTTTTTTGTAGTGGTTAGGTAGAAAAAATCGCTACAAATATGACACGAATTTCCTGCCAAAACTTGTAGCGGTTCAGTTGTAGCGGTTAATAAATAAAAACTGCTAAAATATTCCCACCACATGGCACGACCAAGACGCGCCAACAATGTAGCGGTTATTTGTAGCAGTTTGACCAATAAAACCGCTACAAAATTCCAAACATCGCGTATTTGTAGCGGTTATAAGGTTATAATCGCTACAGAATTTCAGAGTTCTCCAAATTTGTAGCGATTCTGTACCATAACTGCTACAGAACTTCAAAGGTTTTTGAACTTTGTAGTGGTTATTGTAAAACCGCTACAAATTTTAGCCGCCCTAGGTTATTTGTAGCGGTTTATGTAGCTGTTATTACAATAAACGTTACAAATTTGTGGCCTATATATGCACGCTGCCTTCTCCATTCTTACGTTTGCCCATTTTATTTCCTGAAGTTTCTCTGAGTATCTTCTTTTAGATTGAGCGTTCAGAAGTCTGTGAAAGAGTTTTTGCTGCAGTATTTCTCAGTATTGTACTTGAGGTACGGAGATAAAATGGATACATTAACCGCTACAAAATGGTACGTGGATCCCTATAAATACCCTTACCACAACTCATTCCAATCATTCTCCCATTTCTTTTCACCTTACCCTTCTTTCATTTTTTCTCATTTACAAATTTTTTTGTATGAGTTGAGGTGCTGAACAATATGATCAAATATGATAACAAATTTTTTAATTTTTTTTCAATACTTATTTCCTCCATATAAAATTTATTCTCACCATTTTTTTCCAGATATTTCAGAGCTTTATCTCATTTTCATCTATTTTTCATACACAATTTTTTTTTTGCTAACTTCTTACACAATTACATTGTAGTAACAACATAATAGTTCCTTATTACCTACGTATCCTTAATAATATTATCAATACAATTTTTATACTTATCCAACTAAATTAAATTATTCCTTTTAATTTATAAATGAGTTAAACTATTCAATAATAAGCTAATTAAATTAGATAAACTACTAAAAAAATAAAATATTTAATTTAATATTAAAAAAACAAAAACAAATGATCATATTTTTTTTAATTTTCTTAATTACTAATTAAAGTGCCTTTTTAAATTGAAATTAATTTTTTGGCGCCATTTTTGAATTTTCATGAAATTAGTAGCAGTTATATAACCGCTACGAATTTCATAAAAATTTCAAATTAATAGCGGTTTATTAACCGCTACAAAATAGAAAAAAAATATTTTTCTTTTCCAACCTTGAAATTTTCAATTTTTTATATTTGTAGCGGTTATATAACAACTACAAATATCTTCGAAAAAATTTACGGCTTATGGAGATGTTGTAGCGGTTGGGTTCAATCGCTACAAAGTAAGTAGCGATTATTTTTCTTGAGTAGTGGTTTTAGATAACTGCTACAAAACCGCTTGTAATATACGATTTAGTAGTGGTTTTATTAACCACTACTAATGTTGTTTGTAGCGGTTAAAACCGCTATTAATACCCATTTTTAACCGCTACTAAATCACATTTTTTTTGTAGTGTATTTGATGCCTTTTGATTTAAGTTTTGTGGCTTTTGATTGAGTTTTGAGAATTGTTGAATTTTACCCTGATTTTGTGGTAATTTCTAAATGCATGAATTGTCATGTGTTTTGAGTTGCAATTGGTGTTTTGTTGTGTTATGTGACCATTGGAATTGGTTTGGGTTGGTTTGAAACCTTGAATGAGAAGTTTGGCCATTTAGTGGTTTTGTGTGGCAATGGGGTTCAAGAGCAGAATATGTGTAAATGTGATGTGAATTTGACTGATTTGGTGTTTCCAATAGATTCCTTGTGAAAATTTGTGTGGGAATGGTGCTTGATGTGAAAATGGGAACCATTGAAAGCAATTGTGAAAATCTGAAATTTTGTCCATTGAAACTCTTTATTGGGCAATTTGTTTGTGTGAACGTTTTAACTTGGCAAATGTTGTCTAAAAATTCTGAAACTTTCCAATCTTAAATTTCACATTCCAAGCTTCAAAATGGACATATAATTTGTGTCATTTCGATTTGTGAGCTAGGAGATATTATTGTCCAAAAATTTGGTATCAAAACTGGACTCTGTTTTGGAGCAATATTGGATTTTGTGTAATTCTGGAATTTTGTAGTAATTTCTAGTAATAGTCCATATTTTTTCTGTGTATAGGACTTAAATAGGTTTCATTTGGCTTTAGAATCACCTCATTTCGATTTTTTTGGAATTAGTTATGATTTTTGGAAGTTCATCTAAGAAACCGGATTTTCTTGGCTATGGCCCAAATGTTTTTGACCTATTTTTGGCCTCAGCCAGTGGATTTTTAGGCCACGGCTAACCCCCAAAAATGATATATTGGACTTCCAAAGATGGTCTTTGGTCAATTTTTTCCTAACCCTTTAAGCATGTGTTTAGGCTTTGATTAGCCACTTAAAGGTTGTGAAATGATAACCAACTTAAGTGTTTAAAGGTTAAGAAATTGGAAAAGGGATTAACCCTATGTCCTTGCTTTGGTTATAGAGTTTGGTGTTCGCCCTGATCTTGCATAGCTGGTGCTGGAGCATATGTGGGAAGAACAAGTGTAGGGAACTTACCTTCTTCTGCATGTATTTGATATTTGTGTTGGTGTATTGATACATGTATTGGTTTGCTTGATTATGTGAAACATATATAAATGATTGTAGCTTTGTTTCTATTTATACTATGGCCATGAGTATGTTGTTGAAAAATTGAGCACGCAGATATGTCATTGTGTGAGCATGAGTTATGTATTGCAAGCATGTCATGCATTAAGCACTTATCTTGCATGTATACTGGTATTTGTTTCCTACTGAGATTCTCTAGAATCTCACCCTCCCTACCAACAGTTAGACAGGCCAAGCTGATCGAGGAGAGGGCAAGCAGCCGAGGGCGGCAAGGACTCCTTCAGGATGTGATTTTGGTTGTTGGTTATCATAGTTGGGAGTATTCTATATTTAGTATTTGTATTTGGATTTGTATTTGGGAATGTATATTTAGATATATATATTTGAAAGGATATTGTGTAATCCCCATATGAGAATTTGTAAAAGGGCATTTGCGCCCTGTGAGGCTATGATTTATGTATAGAACCCGAGGTTACCAGGATTATTGTTGTGCACTTTGATATATATATATAAATGTGATTTATCTGCGTAAAGTAATTGTATTCAAAATATGAATCTGAGACTAGATGAATTGGATTTCGAAAAAGAATTTGTGAAAACCCTATCTTATAGATGGGTTTGAAAATGTTATATAATAATTATTGGTCTCTATTTCACTTTAATCTCGTATTTCGGATATAATTACGGAAGAGGGTTACAGAGGCCACCTGCTATCACAAGCACGGGTTTCCCCTTGGTTATAAATTCTGCAACTTTGGTTCTTCTTCCACGGTGAATAATTTTTCATCTCTGACACCTAGCACTATTCAAGACCTTTCTACTGCGCATGACTCTTCTCCAGTTCCTCCTTCTTTGCAAGCCACTGTTCTGCCTTAATTGTCCCCTGATCAGTACAGTCGGCTTCTCACTTTACACAGTTCTTCATCTGCATCTACCCTGCCCTCACCTTCTTCATCCTCCATCAACCAGTTGTCTATACTTCCCGTTGGTATGTGTTCCTCTTTTTCCTCTAATAATCATGCTTCCTGAATCATTGATTCTGATGCAACTGATCATGTATGTTGTTCTTTATCTTTATTTTCTTCTTATACTTCAATTGATACCACTTTGCTGGAATTCTTAGGTCCTGAACTAGGTCCTAATTTTAGGCTTTCTAATTCACAAGAAAGGGATAAACATCCACACTTACGCTTTCTTATAATCTCTTTTTGTAGTTCTATCATGGAAGAATCTAAATGCAAGATACTGGGTTCTTGATCTAGATTTATTCTCTTCTGTCTAACTGCTTCTTGAGCAATATAATTCTCAATAACAGCTTTACTTAATGCCTCATAAGCAAATGCTTAAGTTGCACAAATCTCTAATTCCAAATAAATTGAAATTATTTACTAAATAACTATCAACTATATCGAATGTAGAAGAAAATTCTTCTATAAATTCAATTATGGCTGAATTTAATCTTAACTCGTCTATAGCCCTAAATATTTTAGGATACTTCTGGCTGATTATATAACACTCATTTGTATGATTATACAAATTAGTTTTATCTTCCTTAGCTAAAAAGATAAGCTTGAGTACCAAATCCTTAATCATGAGTAAAAATTAAGGTTTCCTTATCTTTATTCTATCATACTTCGAGTTTATTAATATTCAGGATTACAACAGAGTGAGAGATTAGAACTTACCGGGTCCAACTCGTCTTCCGCTATCTTTTTCCTCTTTCTCACTTCTCTGCCTCGGCAACCTCTCGGTCGGTGAATCGCCCTAACACGACCTTCTGCCTTCAACGGGAACACCTATCACAGCCGGCAAACCTTCAAGAATTTGGATATTTTTCACGAAATCCTCATTGTCCGATTATTCAGAAAATACTCTCACCTTCTCTTTTCTCGATATATTAATATAGAAGCATATTGATAGAAATAAGGGATAAGGATCCCTTAAATTTTATTCACTCAGACTTAATGTACATCTCAGGGAAAAACAGAGTACATAGCTTGGTGCATGCTTATCGTGCTCTGTGTAAAAAACCCTGCTAGGTATTTATAGAACTCGTCTAACAGCTAACCATAGTTTTATAACTCAACTATAGTTTGCTTTTATATAACCCTAGTTACAAAAGTAATCATGGGCAGTCTCTTTTGGCTGACATCTTTGTGTCTTGTCACCAACTACTCTTATCTTCTCGTGTCCTTTTCGGATAAGATTTACTTTTCCATGGGACCGACCATATACTTTTCTTTTCCTGTCGTTTCTGTTGGTGGTTGACAGAACGGACAGCTGTGTTTGTCTTCTTTTCTGCGCATGATAGTACACAGATTCTGCTTTACTTTATTACTAGCGGTGATCAAGTTCATCCGGATTTTTCGGCTAAAAGTAGTGAGCTGACTCATCACTCCTTTCTTCATTGGATTCTTCTTCTGACAGTATACTACTGCAAATTTTGTAATGTGGTAGGTCCAGGCCTCTCCATCTTTAATTAATTCATCTATCTCGAGGAGATAGGGAATATATCCGGCTGCTCTCCGAAGATAAATATAATCTTCATTGAATTCTAATTTTAGATCCGGCTGACTCTTCTTTATTTTCAAATTTATCTGTTGATTAATCCCAACCATACCTACTTGGCATATGTATGGTCCAGAGAATGAAAACTCAGGTGGAACCATAGTAAAGTTTAGGAACTTTATCTTGGATGGTCCTATTTTGTCTAATTCTTTTACGGCTGACACAATAGGTTTGGGTAAAACCTCATCTATCTGTTGATGATTTTCAATATAGGCTAAGGAGAGATATCCATAATTAAACGCAAGTTTAATTACTTCCTTTTTCACTCCACTCAAGGTTATGACTTTAGGATAATAACTTCCATAGTTAATGGCAAAGGTTTTACTTGACTCTTGGTTATTTCCGGCATTTATCAGGGTAAACACTTGGTTATATTCCAACAAGAATTGCTCTCGGTTTTTATTATTCTCAAGTAACTCAGGGAATTGTTTAGGATGTGGGGGTATCTGTTTGGTTTTCTCAACAAAAGTAAACCCCATTTGAACAGCTTTCTTCTTTGGTACCTGCACAAAATTTTGTCCAAGTAATTCTTGTGTTAGTTTTTCTAACTCAGGATTCATTTCCTTAACTTCACATACTTTAGCCTTAACTATTGTCTCAGTCTTGGATCCTGAATTATTGAGATTTTTTTTCTTTGGATAATTCACTAGGTGTTAAAAGTTGATCACCTTCCTTATCCTCTTTCTTGGAATCACAGGGATTTTCGCTTATAGCTATCTTATCTCCCTCATCCGAATTGGGTTTTGCAGAAGACAAAGCATCTAACTTTTTCGCTTCCAGTATTCTACCAGGAAGACTTTTCTCGCTTATACCAGAAGAACTGGCTAAGACTTTTTCATCTAATGACCTTACTGAAAATCTCAGATCGGCTCTTAGACGTAATAAAATACTCCTTTGAAGTATTACTTGACTTTAAAACTCTGAAAGTTTCTCATATAGCTGTTTTTGAGAATCTAGAAGAGATTCCAACTTGGCTTCTTCCTCTTGGATCTTTTGAATTTGATCCAATAGGTTAGTCATGGAATTGACTTCCATATCGGCTAAGAAAATCTGTAAAAACATTATGAATTCCTTTAATAGTCACAATTTTAAAAGAATACATACTAAACCATGCAGATAATTTAGCTCTTCTCTGGCTAGCAATAGTGTTTGGGCATTTATTATTAATAAAAGCCTTTACTTGAGTATTATTTGTTTCAACAACAAATTCCTTGCTGACAATCCAGATCTCAAACTTCTTTATACCATTTTTTACTGCTAGAAGCTCCTTCTCATTTATATCATAGTTTATCTCTGCTCCTTTGAAAGTACCTGAGGCATAAGATAAAATTGGATTTATGGGTTCTTCCCGCTTTCGCAGTACTGCTCCCCAATAATAATTGGATGCATCTGTTTGTAGAAATAAATCATCCTCATCTTTTGGTAAAGGTAGAGGTTTAACTTCATATTTTACAAACTCTTTAATTTTAATCATTTCTTGAGTTTCTTCATCTACCCAAGTAAAGGGTTTATCCTTTTTAAGCATTTTCTGAAGCTTTCCTCGTACTAATGCTCCATAAGGAATAAAATTCATGGCATAATTTAGATGTCCTAAAAATGACATGAGTTGTTTCTTGTCTTTAATATTATCCGGAAATGTTAATATTGTCCGAATAATATTGGGTTGTAACTTTACAACTCCTTTGGGTTTTATTATTAATCCCAAATATTCAATTTGGGCCTTACCAATTTCGGCCTTTTTTCTTGATAATACTAGTCCATTCTCGAAAGACTTACAAGCAAAAACAAATAAATGTGTTCTATGCTCTTCTGGGTCTTTAGAAAATACTAGTATATCATCTATATAGACCAAGATAAATGATCTATATGGATTAAAAATTTTATCCATTCTTTCTTGAAAAATGGCTGGGCTAGTCTTGAGTCCCATTGGAAGAACATTCCATTCATAATGTCCATTAGGAACACTAAAGGCTATGCATTCTCTTGACTTTTCTTCAAGTTCTATTTGGAAAAATCCAGACTTACAATCAAATTTTGAAAATATATTCGAGTCTTTGATTTTATCAAATAAAACATCTTTCCTTGGGAGAGGATAAGTATTAGATTTAACCACTTTATTTAGAGGTTTATAATCTATTACAAATCTTGGTTCTCCTCTCTTTTGTTCTGAATAATTTCTTACTAAAAATCCAGGACAATTCCACGGACTCTTAGATTCTCTAATTAAATCTTGTTTTAAAAGTTTTTCCATTATTTTAGGAAAATCTTCCAAATCTAACTTGGTATACCTTCTTGGTTTTTCGTAAACTGGTTTATCAGTTTTTAGCTCTATTTTTGCAACATAGTTTTTTCTATTTACAAAAGCTCTTAGATTTTCTTCAAAACATTTTTCCAATGTTTCTTTTACACTTTTGGATAATTGAAATTCGTCTTTATATTCACCATGCTGAGCTGCCAACTGTTGAGTATAGTGATGGATTTTAGGTCTTAATAATAATGGAACTTTAAAACTCGTATGGCAATGAGTAATAAAGTGTGCATTATTTTTTGTAAAACCTATGAATCGAAATACTTGATTCATAGCTCTTCTTCCTAGAATAAAATCACTTCCTAAGTTTTTATAAACATAAAAAGTGTCTATTCTGAATTCTATTTGTCCAATTTGTAAATAAAGGTTTTTATAACCTTTCTCATATCGGGTTTCATTTTGATGAATATCATAAGCATTAACAGTTCTTAAGCTTATTAATTCTTCTTGGATAAAATTATGTTTTACCATATTAATGGTACAACCTGTATCTAAAAGAGAGTTATATCTTTTAGCTCTATAATGAATTGTTATATCGTTTAGTCTTCCCATGGGCTCTTATGCTATTGCTTGTTTTTCAGGAACCGTCCGTATTTCTGCCTCCTTAGTCCTCTATAATGTTCTTTTTCTTCCCAAATTTTCCTTTAATATTTTATCTGTGTCTCACTTAACTTCCTCTATTAATTGTTCCATGAAATTATCTTCTATTTGTTGTCAGATACACTCAATTCTACCTTTGCAGATGATTTGTTTAGCTAGACTTGTTAAGGGCTTATACATACTTCCTACAAATGCAACTTCCACTCATTCGTCACCTCAGATTCTTATGACCAACAACAACCCTATTTCAAATTCTACTCTTTGGCATCTTCGCTTGGGTCATCTTTCTAATTCCACACTTTCTACTTTACATAAGCAATTTCCTGATATTCCTTGTATTTCTTCTTCATTGCCTTGTAATGCTTGCCATTTTTCAAAACAAAAATGTTTATCATTTCCTGTAAGCACAAGTTCATGCAATAAAACTTTTGACTTAGTTCATATGGGCATATGGGGCCCTTTTTCAGTGCCTTCTACTCAAGGCCATCGCTATTTTCTTATCGTAGTTGATGCCTATTCTCGATACACATGGCTTTTTTTAATGCACCACAAATCTGATGCATGAACCCATATTAAATATTTTTTTGCTCTTGTTGAAACTCAATTTTCTACTTCCATTAAGGCTTTACGTACTAACAATGGCCCTGAATTTAATATGCCACGATTTTATACTTCTAAAGGAGTAATTCATCAAACTTCATGTGTTAAAACTCCTCAACAAAACGGTTTAGTTGAGCATAAACACCAACACATTTTAAACGTTGCTCGTGCTTTACTTTTTCAATTGCATATCCCTATTTCCAATTGGTCTTTTTTGGTTTTGCATGCTACTTTAATCATCAATTGCTTGCCTTCCCCTGCTATTCATAATCTCCACTCCTTTTGAACATTTACATGGTTTCCTGCTTCTTATTCTCATTTCAAGGTTTTTGGCTCTCTCTGCTTTGCTTCCACTTTCTCTCACAATCGTTCTAAGTTTGATCCAAGAGGAAGAAAATGTGTGTTTCTGGGTATTCCATCAAGTTCCAAATCTTTTACTCTACTTGATCTTTTCTAACAATCAAATTTTTTTGTCTCGAGAAGTTTTCCATGAGCATTTGTTTCCTTTTAACAATGGTGGCTGTTAGTACAAGTGTTTCACCCAAGAGGGGGTGAATTGGGTGATACTAGAAATTTTGTTGCGTATAAGAAAATTGAATGGAAATATAAAGCAGTTGAGAGTAAGGATAAATATAACCAAAGTGTACACCAAGAGTTATACTGGTTCGGTCACAACCACTTTGACCTATGTCCAGTCCTTAGAGCTTCTCTGAGAATTTCACTATATCTTCCAAGATTTAGTGGATTCTTGGCACCTCAGTACACAGCAAGTTCCTTCACCTGGACACTCGCTCCCCCTTACACGTTGTAAACAAATCCCCAACTCAGGGTTCCACAACCTTAAGTTATCTCAATAATGAATATTGAGGTTGTAATGAAAAACTCTCTTACAGAGTAAATGAATAATTACTGAAGTACAAATAATGAGTATAAGAAAAACAGAGCATTAAGAATGTGTTGATCAATGTATGTTTGTGTGTTCTCAGTTGTTGTACTCTGCACTTTGAATGCTCCATATATATATATATATGATTTGTAGTGTCCGTTGGAAGCAATTCAAACATGTCTGTTACAGTCGTGCAGCAATGGTTGACCATTCTTCTAATTTGAAAACTATCCATTTGCGATAGGTAGCAGTAGGTGAGATCTCGGACGTTTTATTTGACTTTTCTCTTATGTCATGATTTCTTCATTGTTTCTCTATAAACATACTTAGAATACTAGTGCAATGAAGAGTTAATCATATAGATAACAAATCAATAAATATTCTATTAAAAACATGATTTCTGGACTGCCTTACTTGAGTGGCTACGCGAGTGATCATGCTCATTACTCGAGTAGTCCCTCGAGCAAACCTATCAAAAACATGGCAGAGAGTAATTCAACATTTTTCATAAAATATTACTCGGGTAAGACATAGAGTAAGATATATCACAAACCTTGGAACTACCTGATTACTCGAGTGCTTACTCGAGTAAGCTTGTCTTTTCTTCACAGGTTACTCAAGTGATCCCTCAAGTAAGCTTTCAAATAAGTTTGCAGATTACTCAAGTAGTCCCTCAAGTAAAGTCATTCAAATCTTGGCCGAAAGCTCTTAGAAGATTTTTTCTCACATTACTCAAGTGGTCCCTCTAGTAATGTCTCAAATAATTTTGCAGATTACTCGAGTGCTCCCTCGAGTAATGCCTTTATCTCACCTGGTTACTTGAGTGGCTACTCGAGTGAATTGTTGCATTTCTTGGCTGAGAGCTATTGGAAGATATCTGCCCTGGTTACTCAAGTGGCTACTCGACTAATGCCTTATGCTCATGTTGTTACTCGAGTGGCTACTTGAGTAATGGTTCATATAACTTTGTAGATTACTCGAGTGGTCCCTCGAGTAACTTCTTCCAAAGTTTGGCAGTGCCTCTCTGGAACATTTTCTCCAACATTACTCAAGTACTCACTCGAGTAACAGTGTTCCTTACTTGAGTGCTCACTCGAGTAAACCTTTAAAGAATCTGCCAGTGATGTTTTTCCTTTGCTCTGTCTCTCAGATCTTCTTCATTACTCCAGTGCTTACTTCAAGTAAAGCTTTTGTTTGCCATCTAGTTACTTTGTTCAAATTCTTTTCTTTGTTATCAAATCCTTTTATATTATTGATCCAATCTTTGTTATCATCAAAACACATGGAATCTAACAATAGCATCACTCCTTTTTCTTCTTCTTGGCCAGAACCTCAACCTTGTCCTTCTTTACCTGATGCTTCTTCTGTTCCTTCACACCTAGCCTCTCCTTCTACTACCAATACTCCTCTTCCTTTATCTAATCCTGGTTCTTCCCCACCCCCATCTCTACTTCTCCTACCCCCATCCTTCGTCGTTCCACACGACCACATAATGTTCCTTCCTACCTGCACGATTATCACTGTGCCCTCATCTCCTCAACGAATCAATCATCATGTCGAGGTGGTCCTAGGTATCCTTTATCTTCTGTCCTTTCTTATTCTAGTCTTTCTCTTTCTTATAAATCCTTTGTCTATTCAGTTACACTTTCCCCTGACCCTAAATCTTATAAACATGTTCAACATTCTGTTTGGAGAGAGGCTATGGAAGTAGAACTCACTGCCCTTGAACGAAACTGGACCTAGATATTTACTTTATTACCACCTAGAAAAAGGTCCATTAGTTGCAAATGGGTTTTTAGAACCAAGTTTAAGGCCAATAGTAATATTGAACGGCATAAAGCTCGTCTAGTAGCTAAGGGTTACACTCAAACTAAAGGGGTTGACTATCTTGATACCTTTTCTCCAGTTGACAAGATGACAACTCTTCGAATGCTTCTTTCTATTGCTGCTACAAAAAATTGGCATTTACATCAATTAGATGTTAATAATGTCTTCTAACATGGAGAGTTGAATGAAGAAGTCTACATGGAGTTACCTTTTGGCTTTACACCTTCTCACCCTAATCAGGTTTGCAAAATCCAAAAATCTCTTTATGGCCTTAAGTAGGCTAGTCATCAATGGTACTCAAAACTGTCTTCTGCTTGATATCTTATGGTTATAGCCAATCTGCTTTTGATCACTCTCTCTTTGTTAAGGCCTCTGAGTCTTCCTTTACGGTTCTACTTGTTTATGTTGATGATGTTGTTCTTGCTGGTAATGACTTAACTGAAATTAACTTGGTTAAACAACAGTTAGATTCTGCATTTAGTATAAAGGATCTTGTGCAACTTTGATATTTTTTTGGCTTAGAACTTGCTCGTTCTCGAGAAGGTATCTTCTTGTCTTAAAGAAAATTTGCTCTTGAATTACTTGATGACACTGGATATTTGGCTTGTAAACCTGCAACTTGTCCTATGGATCCTCATCTCAAGCTTTAATTTCCAAGGATAAAGGCACTCCTCTTATTGATCCTCAGTCCTATCGCCAACTTATAGGCCGCTTACAATACCTTACCACCACACGGCTTGATTTGAGTTATGTAACTCAACAACTTAATCAATTCATGTCTGACCCTCATGACATTCATTTGGCAGCTGCACATCGTGTTCTTTGTTATATTAAGTCTTCTCCTGGTGCTGGCATTTTCTTTTCTGCCGCCTCTAACTTACAATTATGCAACTTTAGTGACTTTGATTGGGATGGATGCATTGATACTAGAAGATCTGTTACAGGTTTTGCCATTTTTCTTGGCTCTTCTTTAATCTCTTGGAAGGCCAAGAAACAAGCTACTGTTTCTAAATCTTCTTCTGAAGCAGAATATCAGGCTTTATCTTCTACCACTTATGAGCTACAATGGCTCCTTTATCTTTTGACTGCTTTTGATTATGTCACACCTTGATCCTGCTCTTATTTACTGTGATAATCAGTCTACCATTCAAATTGCTACTAATCCTACTTTTCATGAGAGAACCAAACACATAGAGCTTGATTGTCATCTTGTAAGAGAAAAACTTCAAGCAAAGGTTATTCATCTACTTCTAGTACGATCTTCTGATCAGCTTGTAGATATCTTCATTAAGCCTTTGCACCCAACATGTTTTCATGATCTTTTGGCCAAGCTAGGCATGGCAAACATTCATGCTCCAGCTTGGGGGGGTGACAAGTGTAACGTAATATTGTAACTAAATTAGTTTTACATTCAAGTAATATACTCATTCTGTTATGTATTTAGTTACATTGATATGTATTTAGTTACAAGTGCCCAATGTATATATATGACATCTTTCAATCAATAATATACATTTTTCCATTTTCTCCATTTCGTCACACACATGACTTCAAAATTATTAATTTGGTGGAAGATGGTAGATTTTAGAAAATTAAATTAAACTGATAGGCAGTATCCAAAAAAATAAAAAATAAAAATAATATTTATCTTTCAAAGATGATCAATCTGTTCGAATTAAACCTATCAAAAAATTTCTCCCCGGCCATAACGTTCTGTTCAAATTAAACCTATCAAAAAATTTCACCCCGGCCATAATGTACAACACAATTTATTTCAGTACACACTTTTGTTTGTGATATGAACTTAGAAGACAATTCTATCGCTTTACATTATATCAGTCAAGCTAAGTAGAGGAAAGACAAACAAAAGAAATTCATATATTCAAGATGTTATGATGCATATTTGGAGTTCAAGCCAATATTATTAAAAGTCATCCATGCAATTTTACATTCATAAATTCTGGTGGTGCTTTAGAACATGGATTTAGGTTAAATACACAAGTCTATAACCTAATTTATTTGCCTCCTCCAACATGTTGATATATATTGTAGCCTTTTGGATATGAACCATTTTATTTACCTTTTCTTCGGCGCATCGGTATATTATGTGCTTGCCGGATTCATGATCAATTTTAGTCTATATAGAAATGGAAATAATAAATTACAGTACTTATTTATAATCAGGATGATCGTAGAGATGTAAAAAATTTACCACTTCAATATGATTTATATCTACAAAATTAAAACCTTTCCTTTAATTACTTCCATCAACTTATATTCTTACATAAAATGAAAGAATGGATCACAAAAAATATATATAGCATGCACTGCTGTACTATATACTGATAAACTCAAAAACATAAAACTGAATCATGATCTAATCTGTTTTTTCCCTGAAACTGCGGTAAGAAAAACGGAAATTTTGGAGTAAGTTTTGAGATTATGGCAAAAGAGAAGCAGCATCGTCAGAAACTCAGAACGGTACTACAAGTTCGCTGCATGCAAAATCGTCAGAGTTTCCGACGCAATCTTAAGGCCACGAATCCCGATATGGAGTAAAATCCGGCACACGTTGTAAGATCCAATGAGAGAACGATTCTTTTCCGAGTCACTAGCGAGTCCTTGGAGGAGTCGCAGTGCAGAGATACGTAACTGAGAAGTTCTCGTCCCGACGAAGCTTGATTCAATAACGTCCGAACCAGAGAAGGGCGGGCTGGTCGGGTCGGACTTGGAATCTGTTCGACTCTGAAATCGCTATTGGAAACGCACCAATCTTTGATAAGGCGGCGGAAAGTGTGGCTTGGAATGAGAGTGAAGTCGGAAAGAGGGGCTCTGGTGACGGGGCAGGTGGTGTAACAGGCGGCGAACCAAGACTGGATGCTGGTTCGGTCGTAAGTCTGACCCGTGGATATAGTAACGGGTTCGCGCATGAGCTCGAGGGAAATGGAGCATCTGAAGTGGCATGGAATCGGAACTCCTAAATCCAACGGTTCTAGATTCCCTGACATATTCAGTCTATGGCTTTTATGTTGAGTGTGTAGAAGAAGGAGGAATAATAAGAAGAATGCAGAATTTGAAGGCTTTGCAAATTAAAATCTGGTAAGGTATGTTCGGATTTATATGAATAAGACGATGAGAAAGAAGATATGTGAGCTGATATATAACATGAGGACCTCTACTAAATCACACGTGCCGTGTGGGATCAACCTTGGAACCTAACCCTGGTTCGGAGTCAGGTATGGCTGGTCAATTGAAAATACGCTATGGAGTGGTGTTCCACATTTGCCGCCTAAAATAGTACCCAAATAAATAACCAATTTACATGCATTAGACACATTATTTAGATATAAGTAGGGGTGTTCAAAACCTGGGCCAGACCGGGATCCTCCAATCCCAGTTTCTGGTATCGATTTTTTGTCAGGATGTAAATTGCATCATCTGTTAGGATCGGTAGGCACAGCGGTAGAATTTTAAAAATTTTCACGGATCCTAATCGAGGATCTATCAACGGCATTTAAACCAAGTTGGAAGGATTCATACCTTTTTGATGATTCAGAGTTTTCATGATCTCTAGGAGCCAACACGTCAGGTCCGCTCCCTCTACCGGTATCCACACGAATGCTCTCCAACCGAGACTGCGTGCTAGCGCCTCTAATGTCTCCTAGGGTTTCACTTGTGGCTCTCAATTCTCATGTGCATATGAATATATCTGCTTTATCAAGTTTATAACCTATGAGGGCTATTTTCAGATTTCAAAATTAATCATCATTAATTTTGAAATTAATTAAAAATTAATTATCTTGATGAGCTAATTAAATAAATTCAATTTAAATTAAATCTGTCCAACAGTTTTAATTTAACCTATTTATTTAATCCAAATAAAGAGCCATTAGATTTAATTTATCTTCATAAATTAAATCTGAGATACTATATCTCTATCAAGTTAGTTATTAAATTTAATATATCTTAATAAATTCAATTTAAAACTAACACAATATAATAATATCATATAATATATATATATATATATATATATACATATATATATATATATATATAAGATATATATTTAGAAAAAATATATATCTATATAATATTATTAAATATAATAATATCATATAATATATATATACATATATATATATATATATAAGATATATATTTCATATATATATATATATAAATATAAAATTCATCCACCCTAAATTAAACATTATCTCGTGTTGGGCCATTCTTGTGTGCGACCCTGTAGGCCCATATGAAGTTGGCAGTGGGCAAATAACTATACTAACCCAAAAGTCGCAAGCGGCCTCTAGCAAGACATTACGACTACCCAATTTATATGAGGATCGTTATCACGATGCAACTTGTCATATAACCATGTCACGTCCCTTTTGTCACACGATATATCGATCAAGGATAAGGCATGGATAATGTCATCCTCTTATTCCTGACCATTACTTTCTCGATTCCTGAGTAGCCTAATAACAGAGAAAGAAACTCCTTTCATCATAGTATGGCCATACATTTCTCAGACTCACTCATCGAGGGGCCCAGTAATATATCTCTACTAATGTGAGGGACAAATTCCATCTTGATCATTCATATTCCTCTGCATGAAAAATCACTAAGTCCGATCGTAGCCTTTATCATCACCCGGTCAAAAGTGACTTTTGACTAGTTCAAAGCTTAGCAACTTTCATGTAAGAATCCATGATGACCTCAGGTCTAAGGGCATTGTGACGTGGTTATACATGAGAAAAGCTTATGACTTAATCCATGTAGCTTTCTCATAGTGGGTCGGTCCAGCACCTTGTACTCTTACAAGTGCCTAAGACTTGGATTCGTATCTCCATATCTTATCAAAATCATGCTGGTCTTGTTTCATCTCTGCTCCCGCATAGATGACCGACCAGGGACATTTTAGGACAATCTTTATGAATTATCCAAGGATACAATTATCATAGTTAACATGCAAATAATATGATAACAGAATGGAGAAATTTCATTAAAATAATAATGTTCAAAGTATAATGATTGGCCCTTATGGCACAATTTCCAACATCATCATCCTGGTTTGGTTACTAGAATCGAGACAAGACAAGGAAATCCCGATTTTTTTTAAAAAAATTAAATTTAAAATATATTATTATATTAATTAAATTTTTCACAATCTAGTATTTAAAGTGATTATTTAACGCCTAACAAAGTTATAGTAATCACACAAACTGATCTAAAATTGAAGAATAACATTTTATCATCATCAACTTCTTCGTTATTATCTTTACATATTATATAGTTAGATTAGTATTACAATATATATAGTTTAACTCCAACTAAAAATATGATACACCTTATCAAATAATAACTTAATTTATGGGGTAAAAAATATAAAAATAAAAGAATGACTTGATTTATAAGGTAAAAAATTTAAAATAAAAAAAAACTAGGACCAAAATCTCAAGGGTGATCCCAATCCCGACCAGGATGAGAAATTCCTGGGATCAAAATATTCGGGACAGGGCTAGGACAATCGGGATTGGGATACTTTGAACACCCCTACATATGAGTATATTAGTAAAAAATTTCTAAATATAATAAATATGTCTTATATTTAAAATCAAGATTAACAGATTTGGCTTCTCTCCTTTTTTTTTTCCCGTCCACTTCCATTCTTTTCTCTAAAACTATGTAGTTTTAGGGTAAACAAAGCAAGGGAAGCACTTTTCTTAAAAAAAAAAAAAAACAAAGATCATATAGTACTTTGAAATTTTTTAGGGTGATAGATGTTTTTTTAAAAAAAAAAAAGTTTTCATCTTACCTTGTCTGCCTCCAAAACTACGTAGTTTTGGGGAAAAGGATGAGGGTGGATGGGAAAAGAAAAGAAGGGAAACCGGATTCAAAATTAACTCTTTAAATCTTATATTAAGGCCGGAGGGAATATGAAATTTAATTTGAAGACACAAAGAATATGTTGAAATCTTATATTTATTTAAGACCAAAATAAACCCTTTAACTAACTCATATATTTTAGACCGGTGAGAGTAATATCTTTGTCCACTTAATCTTATGTGTATTAGCCCATTGATGTCGCTTATTATTCGTACTGATAATAATAACTGCAACATAAATAAAACAACCTTACTTTAAGTATTTCATGAATTATACATGCATGTTCTCTCTGTATTAGATTGAGTGTAAGAAGTAACTTATCAATAAAAAGATTGAGTGTGAGAAGTAAATTGTATTTGTAGATAATATAATTTATTGTAAATTTTGTATTTTGTATGCTAAATAAAGTAAATGCGCTGTATGCAAATAGAATTTAAGATGTTTTTTTTTGTGCATCACATTAAGATTAAAAGAATAATTTGTGCTTGTGACTAATCATCAATTTTATGTAGTACGCCTCCGATCTGATTCTTAATATAAAACATATTTATCTAATTTGATTTGATTAAAAAATATTGATTACGTTAGTTAATATGACATATATTTACTAAAACATTATAGTCACCTTCCATAATTTCCCTATTCCCTCTCCTCCTTTATTATTGTTGAAGGAGTATCTTATTAATAGAGGTAAATTAGGAAAAGATTGACAAATATAAAAATGGGAAAAAGACAGAAAAATACCACTTGAACTTCAAAATCCCAAATTAGTCCTTTGACAAAGATTTGCGTTGTCAATCTCATTACAATTCTTGTTAATCCCATTACCATTCTTGTCAGCGGGATTTTGAAGTTTAAATGGTATTTTTCTGTCTTTTTCCCTATAAAAATTTTGTTTTATATTTAGAATCAACATCAACTCTTCAAATATGTCTTATATTAAGGATAAGAAGAGTATTAACTAAAGTGGTTATTGTGTATTTATATTTTATATAGAGTTCATCAAGATAAGTTGGATAATCAACAATTTCATTTCGTATACTTCTTAAATTTCATACTAATATATTAATATTGAATATTATTAAAGTTTTTAAAGAGTTGTAAAAATTAAATAACTTATATCATCAGGTAAGCCATGAATAATGTGTGTGTTGACAACGAAAAAATATGCTCGTTTCTAATTACAACTTGTAACTGTAGTCCTTAAAAAGGGATAGCATAATACAATTGGGGGGTTAAAACCTTGTATGAAAACATAAAAATGCAGTTTGACAAAAACTTCGTCTAAATACGTTTAATTAATTAAGTCAAGCCTTTTTGGCCGAAGAATTAAGTCAAGCCAGTTGGCAATTAGTTCATTGGATCTAATTAAATACCTTCATAATGCATTATTTTAACTTATTCAAAATAATGTTAATTTGAGTGAATTATTGATATATATAATGGAGAAATAGTCGGTTAAAAAGTTGATTACTTGCTTGACTAAATGATTCAATCAGCGGCTGCCACACCCCTTTTGGAACATTATTAATCAATTAAGAAAGAAAGAAATAGAAGCAAAAAAGTCGCTATTAAAGTGGCAATCTATCAAAAAGCATATAGAATGTCATTCTCTTGAAAACAACTTGTATACGCGAGCTACATCTGGTGATTGCTGATTACAACTGTAAGATGAAAGACCAATTCTATTTACGCGCATTCCCTAAATTGTCCGTACTAACCTAGCTATATAAAAATGAAGACTCAAGGAAATATCACCATGATTTGCTGCCGGATCATCTCATAATAGCAAAATAATTATGTTTTTTATAGTTTAATTAATAACAGAATGTTAAAGCATTACTATATATTATTGATGATTTCTGAAAAAATACTTAATGATCAAATGTTGAGGGTTCTGAGGGCCATCATATTTTTCCCCTAAATCATTTTCTTTATCCAGTGTAATAATCTAAGGGTGCTGAGGGCCATCATTTTTTTTTATATTTGATCAAGGTTTCTCTCGAGTCTTAGAGGATAAAAAGTTCTCACATCTCTCAACAAATACGCTTTCCAGGATTCAAACTTATATTCTTCTCCTCACGAGGGTGAGGTCCCTTACCACTTCAATCAATAGCTTGTTAACGAGGGCCATCATTTCAACTAATAATTAATGAATACAAATGCATATACCGATATAAAGCATTTATTGATCTTGCAAAATCATGAAAAGTATGCCGCAAATAACATATTATATATCTTGGTATATATAAATTAAAGCTTAATTAAGTCAATCAATGTTGATCTTTGTTTTCTCTATTTGATTAAATTACCACTATTATGGAAAGATATGAAAATTATAAAAATGCAAGAATTGATGAACATATGTGAAAAGGGATGCAGTTGGTGGGGGCAGAGTCAAACTAGAGTCCAGGTTGGGTGGACACTTGTTTTCTTGAAACTCTATCGAAATGGTAGAGGGAATGACAAAATGCTTCATGTGGATAACATTAATTATAGTGTCATTGATCAAGTGGTGGACCCTTTTTCTCCACGTCCTTCAATTTCTCACACCCACGTCATCCTCATTTTTGTCACACAGTTTAATTAATACCAACTCGCGATCAAAAACCAAGACCCGTCTACACGTGGTGGGTGACGTTATCATTAGAACAACTCATTTGTGAAGCAGTATTTTGTGTTTTTGTTTGACAGAAACTTTTTCTCGTGTTATTATAAGGGTCAATGCAATCTTTAATTCCATAAATTTTGCTTTCATGTATTTGATTTTAATCCCTCCATTTCCAAACCGTAAATTTTACTCCATTAAGGGGTGAATTGTCAAGATGTTTATTAAAATATATGATTTAAAAGTCAAAGGGCCAAAACCTATTATTTAAAATTTGATTGAACAAAATTAAAATGAAAACAAACTTAAAAGGCTAAAAATTGTATTAACCCTTATTATTATTTACTTTAAAAAAATACTAATATAACTAGGGCACCTTCAAAAGAATAATATCATCTTTGAAGTATTAAAATTGTTGCAATTCACCCATTATATAATGGGCCTTAAAGTTAACCGTTAACTTCAGGTACTCTTTCAGTCCTTTATATAAGATAT
Source organism: Inga leiocalycina (assembly GCA_963242795.1). NCBI lineage: Eukaryota > Viridiplantae > Streptophyta > Magnoliopsida > Fabales > Fabaceae > Inga > Inga leiocalycina. The sequence continues at coordinate 29,032,298 of OY725320.1, read as the reverse complement.
ATTTACCTAATTTGATTATATTAAAGAATTTAGTTAGTATGAGATGTATTTTCTAAATATAGGAAATGTATCTTATATTTATGATTGAGTGTACTTATCAAAAAATAGATTGAGTGTAAGAAGTAAATTGTATTTGTAGATAATATAATTTATTGTAAATTTTGTATGTTGTATGTTAAATAAAGTAAGTGTGCTGTATGTACATAGAATTTAACATATATATATATATATATATATATATATATATATATATATATATATATATATTTTTGCATCACATTAAGGTTAAAATAATAATTTGTGCTCGTGAATTGTCATCAGTTTTATGTAGTACTTCTCCGATCCTTAATATAAGATATATTTTCATACTTTAATTTGATTAAGAAACTTGGTTAAGTTAGTTATTATGACATATATTTACTAAAATATCCTAGCCACCTTCCTTAATTTTCCTTTTCCCTCTCCTCCTTAATAATTATTAAGGGATATTATATTAATAGGGGCAAATTAGGAAAAAATTGATAAATATGAACATTGGGGGATCGAAACCTTGTATGAAAAAAAAAAACTGTTTGACCAAAACTTAGTCTAAATACGTTTAATTAATTAAGTCAAGCCTTTTTGGTGTAAGAATTAAGTCAAGCCAGTTGGCAATTAGTTCATTGGATCTAATTAAATACCTTCATAATGCATTATTTTAACTTATTCATAATAATTTTAATTTGAGTGAATTATTGATATATATATAATCTTAAAAAAATTTAAAGGTTGATAATTTTTTGCATATTGTTTGTTGAGTTCGGCGGGTGTTGCATAAGCGGAAGAAAGCTTAGTAATGGCTGGAAAGGTCATATGAATTAGTTATAGCATGCGTCTTCCTCGTAGTTAAGCTTTTAGATTTGATATAATAATAATAATAATAATGGAGAAATAGTCGGTTAAAAAGTTGATTACTTGCTTGACTAAATGATTCAATCAGCGGCTGCCACACCCCTTTTGGAACATTATTAATCAATTAAGAAAGAAAGAAATAGAAGCAAAAAAGTCGCTATTAAAGTGGCAATCTATCAAAAAGCATATAGAATGTCATTCTCTTGAAAACAACTTGTATACGCGAGCTACATCTGGTGATTGCTGATTACAACTGTAAGATGAAAGACCAATTCTATTTACGCGCATTCCCTAAATTGTCCGTACTAACCTAGCTATATAAAAATGAAGACTCAAGGAAATATCACCATGATTTGCTGCCGGATCATCTCATAATAGCAAAATAATTATGTTTTTTATAGTTTAATTAATAACAGAATGTTAAAGCATTACTATATATTATTGATGATTCCTGAAAAAATACTTAATGATCAAATGTTGAGGGTTCTGAGGGCCATCATATTTTTCCCCTAAATCATTTTCTTTATCCAGTGTAATAATCTAAGGGTGCTGAGGGCCATCATTTTTTTTTATATTTGATCAAGGTTTCTCTCGAGTCTTAGAGGATAAAAAGTTCTCACATCTCTCAACAAATACGCTTTCCAGGATTCAAACTTATATTCTTCTCCTCACGAGGGTGAGGTCCCTTACCACTTCAATCAATAGCTTGTTAACGAGGGCCATCATTTCAACTAATAATTAATGAATACAAATGCATATACCGATATAAAGCATTTATTGATCTTGCAAAATCATGAAAAGTATGCCGCAAATAACATATTATATATCTTGGTATATATAAATTAAAGGGTTAATATAATTTTTAGTGACTGAAGTTTGATCCAATTTTAGTTTTGGTCCCTCAAGTTTAAAATCGATAGTTTTGGTCCCTAAAGTTTGACCCTTAGTCCCTCAAGTTTGAAATTTTTTGTTTTGATCCCTCAAGTTTCAAAAGGACTTGGTTTTTTCTGGTTCAATTCAGCTTTTTTTTTGTTCAGTTCGGTTTTCTACCAAGTCCTTCTCAAACTTGAGGGACTAATAGTTACAAACGGAGTAAACTTGAGGGACTAAAACAAAAAATTTCAAACTTGAGAGACCAAAACCAAAAATTTCAAACTTTAGGGATCAAGGGTCAAACTTCAAGAACTAAAACCACTAATTTTAAATTTGATAAACCAAAACCAAAATTGGATCAAACTTTATGGACCAAAAGTTTCCTTTAATTTCTCACACCCACATCATCCTCATTTTTTTCACATATTTTAATTAATACCAAAGCGGGATCGAAATCAGGACCCATCTACACGTAGTAGGTGACGTTACCATTAGAAGTTTAGAACAACTCATTTGTGAAGCACGTTTCTGTGTTTTTGTTTGCCAGAAACTTTTTCATGTTATTATAAGAGTCAATATAATTTTTAGTTCATCAAATTTGCTTTCATTTTTGGCTTTGATCTCTCAATTTTTGAACTGTGAGTTTTGCTCCTTTAAGGAGCGAAATGGTCAATATGTTTATTAAAATATATGATTTAAAATTCAAAGGGCCAAAACCTATAATTTAAAATTTAAGGAAACAAAAATAAAATGAGAACAAATTTAAAAGACGAAAGATTGTATCAACCCTTATTATTATTTACTTTAAAAAATAATAATATAACTAGGGTACCTTAAAAAGAATAATATCATCTTTGAAGTATTAAAATTGTTGCAACTCACCCATTATATAACGGGCCTTAAAGTTAACCGTTAACTTCAGATGTTCTTTTGGTCCTTAATATAAAACATATTTATCTAATTTGATTATATTAAAGAAGTTAGTTAGTATGACACATGTTTTCTAAAACACCCTAGTCATCTTCTTTAATTTCCTCTTTATTTCTCCTCCTTGATTATTATTAAGGGTTAATCAATACGGGTAAATTAGAAAAAGATTGATAAATATGAAAATCATGTTTTATATTTAAGACCTATATCAACATTTTAAATATGTCTTATATTAAAGACCAGAGAAAGTATTGTTTTTGGTTTAAAAACCTTTCATGGGAATAAAAAAATTTAGTGGCAGTTATCAGTATTAAACAAATACAGTGCATGAGAAATATATATAAATGGTAGTTTAAATATATATAAATGTAAGTTGACGAAGTCATAAAAAGAAATTAGAGAGAAGTTGTTTGTGGTAATGGCATACATGCAACTGCCAACTGGACAAAAGCAAAATAAAAAAAAAGGTGAGCATCCACGAAAAAAAGAAAAAGACCAGCCACTTAATACTGTTGTTTACTGATCCAGCAACCAGCAGCTTGAATTTTGCATTCTGAACTGTCTGTTACACTGTCATTCCAAGCTTCGATGTTGTCTTCCAAATCGTGAATTTAACAACATATCATGAGACTTTCATTTCAGAAGCGCTGATATTGATCATTCCACAACCCCCCCCCCCAAAATTGAAACTAAAGTGTTTTAATACTACTATAAAAAAATAAAGTTGTGGCGCTAGAGAAGTACCACAAATCTGGACGCCACTAAAAAAGACTGTGGCGCTTGGAAGCGCCACAGCAATTTAAATTTTTTTTTTTTTTAAAATAGCCTCCTGTGGCGCTTGTTGGAGGAAGTGCCATAGGAGGGTGGTCTCCTATGGCGCTTTATGAGGAAAGCACCACAGGAGGTCCCCTTCATGTGGCACTTGCTGACACAAGCGCCACAATAGGTGCCCCCCCTTTTTTTATTCTTCCTGTGGCCCTTGTTTAAGGAAGCGTTACAGGAATTCTTTTTTTTTTTTTGCATATTTTTTATTTTTAAAAAATATTTTCTCTATTAAAAATAAAAAAAATGATTAATTTTTTTGGAAATACAAAAATTTAAATCAAAATTAATTATAAAAATAAAAATATATAAGAAAATGCACTAACGGAATTGATGGGAAAATATAAGAGAATAAAAAAGTATCACACCAAATTTGTCCTATTTTTGCTTAATGTCTATTAATGACTGTACTTGTAATCTTGAAGCTTTTTGAAGTAGTTATTTAGAATGATCAATGCGCATCTATATTTAGGACCAGGTGTGTTTCTAACTTTGTTTGACTCATTTATGAATTTAACTGTTCATCATGCAAAGGATGAAAAAAATCTTTTCAATACACCATCTTTTATCAAGTATTGATTTCTTGTCTTCCTTGAAATCTTTACTCTTTGTTCGATTGAAATATTAACACGCTAAAGGCAAATGCTTTTCACAAGACATAGTCCACTTCTGGTTTTTTTTTCTTTTCTTTTGAAATATTATTTTTTTGGATAACTTCTTTTGAAATATTATATATATTCTCCACTTTTTAAACATAGATTACAATATAGATATCAATTTGAAATAAAAAATTACAGAAATTATATGCCAATTAAAAAAAAAGAAAAAGAAGAAGCATGTTGAACTTACAAGCTTAATTGATTAGTGCAGTAGACTGGGGGACCACGTTGCCCATTAGTGACGCAATCTTGAGTGAGGTGGAGGAGGAAATTTGAGCAGTTGGAACCAACTAGAGTAGAGACCAAAAGTGGAAGACAGTACAAAGAAAAGGGAACAATTGGGACATGAGTGGGGATGACAGTTGAAACAAAACAAAGAAGTAGATTCGATGATGAAGATGTGTGCGTGTGTGGGTATGTTTTTAAGTGTAAAGATGACAGGAAATGGAGGTAGGGGGGACGATCGTCCACTGCAAGAAGCTGTAGTGTAGATGAAAAGGGAAAGTGAGAGAGGAGGGAATAATTAAAGTGGGATGAGTCAAAATAAAAGAGAAGGAGGGGGGCCACTACGCGGGAAGGGAAAAAAAGATAAGAGTAGGGGTGGAGGGAATTGTGATTGGTGGAATATGGAGACATGGATAGTGTAATCCACTACAAAGTAAAAAAAAAAAATTTATTTAAGCTGAAGGCAACTGTGGCGCCTGTAAAAATATAGGCGCCACATTTGATAACCAGCTGTGGCGCCAGATTGCCCGGGGCCACAGTTGGAGGTAAAATTTTTTTTTTTGTAATATAGAACCAAATGTGGCGCCAAGGACTAGTAAAAAAAATTGTTTTTCATATACAACTAGTTGGTCACGTGGTGGCCAGCTGGTACTAAAAATATATTTTTTTTAGTAAAAGTTTTTTTTCTTGGTAATATATAACCAAATGTGGCGCCTGGTTTCCCAGGCGCCACATCTAGTAAAATTTTTTTTTTATATACAACCAGCTGGGCACGTAGTGGCCAGCTGGTAAAAAACATTTTTTTAATATAGAACCAGCTGTGGCGCCTGGTTTCTTGGGCGCCACAGCTAGAAATATATTTTTTTATATACAATTAGCTGGTCAAAAAAAATTTTTAATTATACAATTAGTACTAGGCGCCACAGCTGGTGGGATGTGCCCAAATGTGGCGCCTGTCTTGGAAGGCGCTACAATTGAGCCAACCACCTGTAGCGTCTGGGGCACCAGGCTCCACAGTTGGTGCCCAAAATTGAAAAAAAAATAAAATAGAAAACAAATGGGCAGTTGTGGCACTTCTTTAAAGAAAGGCCACAAAATGTGTGCCACCTTTCAACCTTTTTGTAGTAGTGTAAATCAGGGAATTGGGTGGGGTATTGAATTTAACTACTGTCAGATTTTGAGGAGTAAGCGAGCAAAATTGTGACTTTACTTGGCCTTCTGAGAGTCACAAAGGCGGCCATCTCGCGAAGCTAGGTTCCAGAATTTTGGGTTTCTGCCCATCAAGTCACTCTAACTCATATGTTCTTTCTGTAATTTGTAATGTCACATAACATGACTGATATGACTGCATTTATGGAATTAGGCAATAATGAAACTTTATTATTTTTCCCCCCAATTTCCATGAATTTAACTTTGTAGCTATTCCAACAAAAATGGCTCAAATGGTTTGTGGTTCTTGTCATCGACTTCTTTCATATCAACGAGGTGCCACACAAGTGAAATGTTCTTGCTGTCAGACAGTAAACCTTGTGTTAGAAGGTTGGTTCTCTTTCCTTTTTCTTCTCTCTATCCTAGCTGCAAGTCTTACCTTTGCATTTTGATTTCAGTTTTATGCATTTTGGCTACATCAGTCATGCCATAAGCATTTATACAATCGATGCAAGTCCTACATTACTTATTACATATGAATAAGCAAATTCTGCATCATACATGTTTTCTTCCTTATACAACAGAAGCGATTTATTTATTAAGGGGGCTAATGGAAAAATATAGGAGCAAAGAAAGAGATTTACATGTGGTTTTCATTGATTTGGAAAAAGCATATGACTGTGTGCCAAGAAAGGTACTATGGAAAGCCTTGGAAAAGAAGGGGGTGCGGTTTGTGTAATGCCCCAATTTTTGATTAAGGGCTAATGAGAATTATTGTGAATAAATTGTGATTTAAAGTGGAATTATTATGTGTTGTATGACAATTTTAATTAATATGCCAAAATCAATGAGAAATTAGATGAATTGCTTTAAGTTGGTGATTAATGGAAAAATTAATTATTAACTAAGAAGAAATGAGAAATGTAGCTAATTTGGCTAATGGAGGGATTAAAGTGATTAATTTGATACTTACTTTATGGGAGCAAATCAAATTCTGATATGTGTCAAGTGAGTAAGAAGAGAGAGGAAGAGGAAAGTCAAGATTTGCATATTTTTTGGCTTTTCTCTCTCCTCCCTTCCCTCCAATTTGGCTAGCAGCATGGGGAGGGGTAAATCATCATCATTCCATCCTCTCCAACACTTATCTCTCTCATTTCTCTCTCTCCCTTGTTCGAGCTTCCATGGCAAAGAGGAAGAAAAGCTCTTGCTAAAGGTGAGTATTTGACCCTTTTAATGACCTCTAATGGAAAAACTCTCTCTACAATCTTGTTCCTTGAGTTAAGGGCTTCATTTTGATGGTTTTAGTTTTCCCATTTGGTGGTGTTTAAGCTCTCAAGAAATTTTGGAGTTTGAAGAACTAAGAAACTCCTTTGGAAAAGTTGTAAAGGTGAGTAAGACAAACCTTTCTATGTAGGTCTTGTGTCAATTGGTTGAGTTTGAATTTTCTGGAATTTTGGCTTGACTTTTGAAAATTAGAGTCATTGTGTGTATTCCATGTTGTGATCATGGAAATGGTGTCTTGGGATGTATATTGAATTGATAGAATGGATTTGGGATTGAATTCTGAAGTTTGAGTTTTTGAGAAATTGCATTGTGATGTTGCCTAAAATAGAGCATGATAATGGAATAAGAATTTGGTTGTTTTGATGTTTCCATTGGATTCCTTGTGGAAAATTGTGTGAGAGTAGTGTTGGATGGGAATTTTGAATCATTGGGAACTTAGTATTAAAAGTTGCAAGTTTTGGTTAGTGAAAAACGTTGTGCTGGCAGTTGTTTTTCATGGACGTTTTGAATGGGTAAATGGTGATGAAAAATTCTGAAAATTTCCAATCTTAAATTTCACATGTCAAGCTTCAAAATGGACATATAATTCATATCATTTTGATGTGTGTACTGGGAGTTATAATTGTCTAAAGTTTGATGTTGAAACTGGAATCAATTCTGGAGCAGTGTGGACATTTGTTGGATTCTGTATTTTTATGGTTATGGAAAGCAATTATTCATATTTTTCCTGTAAAGAGGACTTAAATATCTTTCCATAGGCTTTAGAATCATCCCATTTCGATTTTTTTAGAATTAGTTATGATTTTTTGAAGTTCAGTCAAGAAACAGGATTTTTCTTGGCCGTGCCCAAATGTGTCTGTCCAATTCTTGGCTGCGGCCCAAGGTGGATGGCCGCGACCCATGACTTTTTGATCATATCTTGATTGCGGCCCAAGGGTGGGCTGGCCATGGCCAACCCCTGTTTTTCAACACTTGTGGTTTTCGAAAAGTGATTTCCAACCCATTGTTTCCCAACCCTTTAGGGCTTTTATTAGAGGCATTTATAGCTTCTTAAGGGTTATTAATGATAACCAAATCTAAGTGTTGAGAAGTCAATTGAGTATTAGAATAGAGAATAACGCTTCGTCCCTAATTATGAATTATAGGATTCGATATTTGCCTGACTCGGGAGAGACCAGTGTCAGAGCACGCATGGATGGACCAATGTAGTTACTTTTCTCTCATGTTGTGTATGATGCTTGGTATGCATGACTTATCATTGTTTTGTTGTGAAAATCTTTGGCATAAGGCCATTGTGATCTTGTGAATGTGTTATCTCCCATAGTGCATTACAGCGTGAGCAGTCGTGGGGGGTGATGTTTATCACACCTACCCTTGCCGTTGTAATTGCCAGGGTTGTGTTGTGGAATCATGGATTTTTTATTAGAGTATCCAGCCAATATGGTTGTGTATGTGAAATATTTTATATTGATCCTAGCTGTGGTGATATATGTGATATGATCATATGAATATGCAATACATCGTGAGCAAACGTAAGGGTGACATGAGTCATACCTACCCTTGCCGCTGTAACTGCCATTATAGTTGCTATGTGTATGTGATAATTTGCTTTCATGCCTTATTATTATGCATACTATGAGTAACTTGTTACTACGAGGATTCCTTAGAATCTCACTCTCCCAAAAACACATTTTTAGACAGGGCCAAAGGATTTAAAGGTAAGTGGGTGATGAAGAGTGGATAAAGCTCCAGGCATGGAGTTACTTATTTTGGATATTGGTTATCCTAGTTGGATTTTGAATATTTTGTTGGGATTTGTACACCTATTGGACTTGTAGTATAGTTTTGTGTAATCCCCTAGTTAAGGGAAATGAATTATGGGCATTGTTGCCTTGTAAAACCCATATTTGATTAATAGAACCCGAGTGTCGGGAATTTATATTATACTTTGATAATTATGAATGAAATCTTTCTGTACATGTTATTTATGTATTCAAATGTGAATATGAGACCGTTGTTGACCAGGCTTTTGAAAAGTTTTTGAAACCCTATTTTGGGAAGTTTACTTTTAATAAGTCCTAAATCATCTTAGGGTCTCTAATTCAACATGATTATGTTTATTAAACATTAATCTCGGCCTTGATGGAGAAGGGGGTTACAGTTTGCATATATCAAAGCCATTCAAGACATGTATGAGGGGGTTACAACCAATGTTAAAACGCCTGGAGGTGTAACAAAGGACTTTCCTATAAGGATTGGCCTACATCAAGGATCGGCTTTTAGCCCTTATTTGTTTAACTTAGTGGCTAATGTTCTAACTGAGCCTATAAAAGAGGAGATCCCAGAATGCATGCTTGTTACGAATGATATAATTCTATTGGATGAATCTAGGGAGGAAATTATTTCTAAACTTGAGATATGGAGCAAAACTGAGTATATGTATTGCAAGTATGATAAGTGATAAGGTAGAAGCGAAGTAGAAGTTAAATTAGGGGGGCAAGTCATTCTACAAGTGACAAAATTTAGGTATCACTACTAGATTCGTAATAATCATATACGTGAACGAGTTGGAGTGGCCTCTATTGAAGGAAAAATGATAGAAAGTCGTTTGAGATGGTTTGGACATGTTCAACGAAGGCTATTGAATGCACCGGTGATGAGGGTTGATCAAGCAATATGGAGTCCTGTAAAACGAGGTTGTGGAAGGATGAAGCGAACGCTCAATGAGGTCATTGAGAGAGACCTTTTGATTAATAATATACCTAAAGATATAGTTTTCGACAAAGCACAATGGAGTCGTGCGATCCATGTAGCCGGCCCCACCAAGTGGGATAAAATTTTTGTTGTTGTTGTACATGTTTTCTTCCTTACATTTAAGTTGTATTTTGTGAAACTCTATTCTATATTTTAGCATTTTGCTTTTGTGGCAAGCTGTTGATATTGGTAAGACAATCCTTTATTACAGCTGATCAGGTCAGGCAAGTCAATTGTGGGAGTTGTGCAGTTCTGCTAATGTATACCCATATGGCACTTCACAAGTTAAGTGTAGCTCCTGGCAGTTTGTGACAAAAATTCAGGTGTGTTAGCAGTTTATAGCTCAATCTTTCTATTTAGATACATTTTGCTAGGTTTCTGTCCTTGTTGCCAGGCACTCATCAGTATGTAATTTATTTAATTGGAACTTTTATGGTATATTATTGTGGTGTTGGACCTGAAAAGGTTCTTCTTATAGATAGAAGGCAGTCCCACCCCCACCCCAGCCAGAAGTATGTAAAAGTTACCCCAGGACAAGTGTTCAAAGTAGGAATTAAGTATAACAATTTTCAAGAAAAGACCCTAATCTGCTTTGTCTCCCAAATTTATAATTTTTTCCTAAAGTACTCCAATTGGTTACATATATTGGGGAGTTTCTATCCAAGGGTAGTCATAATGAAATATAGTATTTTAAGAAACGAATCCATTGTTTGTTACAAATAACTAATATAAGTAAATTCCTTAATCTACCCAAATTCTGGAGGTAGTAATAATAGAGTATGATTTGCTGGTAGTGGATAATACATGAAACCTTTCATGAATTGCCCTTAATGGTTGATCCATTGTGATGCTTTTCAGTTCAATGTTAGCCTATCAGGAGAGGAATGTTGGTCTTACTTCTGTGAGCAACTTTTTAATCTTATAGTAGTAGCTTTATCTCTTGATCCAATACAGTTTTACATATTGAGAATTAAAGCTTTTTTTGTCCATAGACATACCCATTCATATTCAAAGTGGGATTCAATCCAAAATCCCTTCCTGTGCAAGAGATTTTATTTCTGAAATAACCAACTTAACATTAATTTTTTGTTATGATTAATGTGCAGGAACACAACAAGCGGCCCCCATGGTCTGTACAGCAACAGCAAGGGAAACCTACTCCTCCCAAATCAATTTCGTAGTAATCTACTTAATTATAGGCATATGAAGAGGGTCCTTAAGAGTACATTACATATGGCTACATGTACTATCCATGTACAGAATATATAGACAAGGATGTGAAATTGTTTGTTGTTTTGCTCAAACTTCTGAATGTACTTCATTACATGGATAGAGATTCCAGATTTTCTTTCTAGGGACCCATCTGAAAATGCAATTACGAATAAGTTGACTGTATCAATGGATGAGGGACCAATTCTGCCAATGCATTGTTACAACGAATGTTTGTTGTTCTCAATTGGATGAGGGACCAATTCTGCCAATGCAATTACGTATCATTTGCAGGAAACTTGAGATTGCTTTTATAAGTTTCATTGCACAATGATTTTTTAAATGCAAATAAAAAAATTTGTCTAACTTTTTTTTTCTCAATTATGTAAAACTTTTCTAAATTTTTTACATTGTCCAAATAACCTCTGACAAAAAACCTCCATAAGCCTTTAAGTTTATGCTAATGAAATAACTCCTTTATCATCAATTATTTAATTACTCCGCTACGAAACATAATATGTTCTTAATCGTCAATTCTTTTTAGATAACCACTTTAAATGTTGAGTTATACGCAAGTAAGCACTAAATCAAGCGAACACAAGCTCTTCCATAATCAAGGTTATTTCTGAAGTTTAAGGTAGAGTGTTTTTTTTTTTATGACAGCCTTTTTTTTTTTTTGTTCGACACTTTTATTAAGTTTAACATGAAAAAAGGAAAGGAATTTCCCTGTCATTCTAAAAAAACAAGGACGAAAGGCAAGCAGTTACTCCGTCAAGGATCTCTGTGTCTATCGCACTCGATTCTTTCTACGCTTAAATAAGCTAAAAGTGTATGCAGATAAAAATCTCAAAAGTGTAAAGAGCAATTTTACCCCACGATTAATCAGAAACGTAGGGTATCCGGAAGTTACATAGCAATTTTGCCCCTTCATCATTAAAAATGTTTACCGTCGATATCATTTTTTTAATGGTCAACGCTAGTTTTTTATCGATTATGGTGAAATTGCTCCTTTTTTCATACTTGCAAAAAAAAAAAAATTGCACAAAACCCTTCTTAAATCTAACATTGAGCACATTAAATCTTTATTTTGTATTAGGTTAACAGTACTTTTGATCCTTAAAGTTTCACCCAATCTTGATTTTGGTCCATCAAGTTTGAAACTGGAGGTTTTGGTCCTTCAAGTTTACTCCATTTATAACAGTTGGTTCCTGAAGTTTGGGAAGGATTTGGAGTGGCATTTGACGGTGTTAATTTATCATATGTGTCACTAACTCCATATAATTGGCTTATGTGCCATGCTTACTGGGAAATCTGATATAGCAAATATATTGTTTAACTTGAAAGGCTTTCTTTTTTTTAATGTTAATTTAAATAAACACCTCACAAGTTAGATAATATAGTTGCCACATCAGATTTCCCAGGTAGCATGGCACATAAGCCAATTTAACAAAGTTAGTGACACATAGGATAAATTAACACCATTAAATGCCACTCCTTCTGAAACTTTAGGGATTAACTATTATGAACGAAGTAAATTTGAAGGACCAAAACTACCAATTTCAAATTAAGGGACCAAAATGAAAATTGATGAAACTTCAAAGACTAAAATTGGTGTGAACCCTTTTATATTTCAAAGCGCCTAAACACACACTTTTTTGTATAAAAAAAAAACACACACACACACACACTTTTTGGCCTGATAATTTATATATTTCCAATAATACTCCATATAAAATGGAACACTAAATGTCTAAATTCATCATGTTCATATTCAACTCATTTAAGCATCATATCTAAATCAGTAGGTTATTATATAAGATGAATATTAAGTGTTGTACGATATGAAAATGAAAGAAAGGGATGGGAAAAAATTTACTTCAAAATAAATTGAACGTTTTACCAATGATGGCAATCCATTAACTAAAGAAGAAATTAATTTGACTCTTCAGCTCTTCTGACCCTCCAAAGGCGGAAACCAAACAGCTATGTTTCACCTTCCAATCATTTAAACATTAAACCCATGAAATTTCAACCTAGCAATATTTTTCAATTAATTGAAATCTCTAAAATTACAATCCCTTTATTTTTTTTATTTAAAACACCAATTATATTATGTGAAAAAGGGAGAAGAATTGAAAGATAACCAAAAATAAGATGACAAACATAGACTTAAAGGAAAGTTTACAAGCAGAACATAAAAAAGTTCACATATAACTATGTGCCTGTTTGAGTTAGCGTTTAAGAAGTACGTTCACATAAGTCGAGATAAAATTTTTTTCATATACGTATCTCGTACACCGTAAATAATATTGAAAAAGCAATTTCTACCGTTAACTCAAACAGGCACGGTAATAGTTACCCAAACCGACTGTCAAATTAAAGTGTCTATTAAATTAAGGGATTAAAGAACACTTCAACCAACTTCCAGAAGTATAAGGGCTTGTTTGAGAAAGTGGTGAAAAAGCACATTCACACAAGTCAAAACAAAACTCTTCTCACAAACTTACCTCGTATAATGTAAATCACGTTGGAAAAGTACCATCTACTACTAATCCAAATAGGCACTAAGAACATGGCTACAAATTAAGGCGAAAAGGTATGTTGTAAGAACCAACTACTTTAAGGAAAGCAAAGCCCAGCATCTGTCGAACAACATATTCGACATGATTGAAATTTAACTCCAGAACCTACCAAGTCCAGAAAATCAAGACACAGAAAAAAGTTATAGATAATTTCTCACTCCTCCACAAGATCACCCGAACTATAATGATCCCTCTTCAATTAAAAAGACAAAAAATAAAAACAAGAGAGGCTAGTATTATATTCTCATAATTGTCTGTGTCATTCCATTATTAGTACAAATGGCCCCTGATGATTTGTAGACTGAGTATACACCGAATAAAGAAGATCATCTTTCAAATTCGTGTCTCAAACTCGGAATCGAATCATTATATATCGTGTCATCAAATGTAGCATTTAAACAATCACACTATTCACTACCCCACTTACCATCAGGAACCTAATTAAAATAAAAGCAATATATGTGTGATTATAATAATTTAAAATATTCTAAACAAGAAAGAAATGAATTGTCAAAGAATGGTCCCAATAATAGATTGAACCTTGAAAGGGACCGAAATGGTAAGAATTAGTGATTGAGCAACGAAACAAAAGTTGGGTTCTGAATGTGATAGATAGAAGCAGCATTACCACGTGTACAGTGCTACCACTATAGTATTATATGTGCGTGCGTGTGTGTGTGTGTGTGTAGTGAGCACGTATATATGTCCCTCTTGTCTGATATATATGTAGTTTTCATTCCTTATATTCCAGAGCTACATATACATATATATATTGTGTGTGTGTGTGTATCACCAAGCCCTTTCCCATTTCTTAAAGCCATCCTAAAAAAAATATATTAATCAGATTCCTTGAATTAAAAAAAATAAATAGAATAAATTATTTTATATATTAAACTAGCGAATTTTGATTTTTTGTCCTTTGATTAATTATAGGCTTTGAATTGATTAATTTAGTCCCCAATATTGATTAGTGTTGGATAGGTAATGATCTTTATATAATCGAATAGAGTCCCCCCCCCCCCCCCCCCCTCTCTTGGGTTAGTTTGAAATGGTCAACACTAGCGCTGCGACATGATTGAAGGAAAAGGATATGTGGCCATTGAGGCATGCTACCTCTTCACGCAGCTACCAAAGGTACGTTCCGTTAGCGATGGCATTCGTATTTCTTTGTTACACACAACAATGTTAGCATTACTGCTTGTTTGAAACTCTTTATGTTTATTCGACACAAAACTCTTACTACATACTTATCTGGTACACAATAAATTATGATCATTATTCTAAACAAATCCTTGATACGTCTCTTGGTTATTATATTTTCAATTAAGGATCACATACCTATTCCATTACACAATGCTTTTATTTTTTTGGTAATTAAGGTGGGGGCTACTATATTTGAGGTTAATTAACAAATATTATACTCAATCATTCAAATAATCAAATATAAATCGTCAAATTACTCTGTCCGAAGAATACTATTCCCAAGTCAAGCTGCTTATATACTTTAGCTTCTCACATTGCTGGGCATTTCATCCTTCAGAACACATAACTTCAGAATTATTAATCTGGTGGAAGATGGTAGATTTTAGAAAATTAAATTAAACTGATAGGCAGTATCCAAAAAAAAAAAAAACATTTATCTTTCAAAGATGATCAATCTGTTCGAATTAAACCTAGCTATCAAAAAATTTCTCCCCGGCCATAACGTACACCACAATTTATATCAGTACACACTTTTGTTTGTGATATGAACTTAGAAGACAATTCTATCGCTTTTCCTTATATCAGTCAAGCTAAGTAGAGGAAAGACAAACAAAAGAAATTCATATAGAGTATTTAAGATGTTATGATGTATATTTGGAGTTCATGATCAATGTTAGTCTATATAGAAATGGAACAAAATGAATTACTTATTTATAATCAGGATGATCGTTCAGATGTAAAAAAATTTACCGCTTCAAAATGATTTATATCTACAAAATTAAAACCTTTCTTTAATTACTTCGATCAAATTATATTCTTACATAAAATGAATGAATGAACAAAAAAATAATAGCATGCTGTGCAGTACTATGTACTGATAAACTCATAAACCTAAAACTGAATCATAATCTAATCTGTTTTTTACCCTGAAACTGTGGTAAGAAAATGGAAATTTTGGAGTAAGTTCAAAAACTCAGAACGGTACTACAAGTTCGCTGCATGCAAAATCGTCAGAGTTTCCGACGCAATCTTGAGGCCACGAATCCCGAAGAAGCTTCAGCAACGTCTGCGCCTTCCTCTTTGCCCTCTCTGTACAATCACTCTGTACCACCAATAGCAGTGGCGTCAACACACGCGCAGCCACCGCCTCCCTCCTGCACTCCTCCGATTCCGAGCAAACAGCCAATAGCGCTCCGGCAGCGTGCTCCGTTGCCCGGTCCGATATCTTCAGTATTGTTTTCACCAGCTGAGGAACCGTCAGCGCGTGCCCTGCAAACGCGGCCAACCCCTCCGGAATTCGACAGAGCAACTCAATCGTCACCAGAGCTCTCTCAGCATCGCATTTCTCGAAATCAGCGAGCCGGTCCATGAGGATCGCCGGAGCACCGGCGGCCACCGCTTTGTGCCGTGTTTGTTTCGGCAGGCACAAAGCAAACAAGACCATGATCCCAATCTTGAGAGCGCGAGAGTACGAAACCGGACTCTTCAAGATATCAACCACTCCACCGTAGATTTCATCGACATTGCTGATTTGTGCATGCAGCTCCGGCGAACGAGTCCCGCTCACGACTGACTCAATCAGTGCGGCCGAGTTAACTCGGACGTCGATCGAGGAATGAAACATCAAACGCGACAAATACTTGATTCTCTCCGGTTCCGATGAGATGAAGACGCATTCAGATTCGGCAAGTGAGAAACAAACCAAAAGTGCGAGCGCCTCGTGCTTCAACTCAAGACAATCCGAACTGGTATCAAACAGGATATGGAGTAAAATCCGGCGCACGTTGTAAGATCCAATGAGAGAACGATTCTTTTCCGAGTCGCTAGCGAGTCCTTGGAGGCGTCGCAGTGCAGAGATACGTGACTGAGAAGTTCTCGTCTCCGACGAAGCTTGATTCAATAACGTCCGAACCAGAGAGGGGTGGGCGGGTCGGGTCGGACTTGGGATCTGTTCGACTCCGAAATCGCGATTGGAAACGCACCAGTCTTTGATAAGGCGGCGGAGAGTGTGGTTTGGGATGAGAGTGAAGTCGGAAAGAGGGGCTCTGGTGACGGGGCAGGAGGTGTTACCGGCGACGAACCAAGACTGGATGCTGGTTCGGTCGTAAGTCTGACCCGTAGATATAGTAACGGGTTCGCGCATGAGCTCGAGGGAAATGGGGCATCTGAAGTGGTATGGAATCGGAACTCCTAAATCCAACGGTTCTAGATTCACTGACATATTCAGTCTATGGCTTTTAAGTTGAGTGTGTGGAGGAGGAATAATAAGAAGAATGCAGAAAGTGAAGGCTCTGCAAAATCTGGTGAGGTATGTTCGGATTTATATGAATAAGACGATGAGAAAAAAAATATGTGAGTTGATATATAACACGAGGGCCTCTACTAAATCACACGTGCCGTGTGGGATAAACCTTGGAACCTAAAGCTGGTTCGGAGTCAGGTATGGGTGGTCAATTGAATTTTCGCTAGGGTGTGGTGTCCCACATATGCCGCCTAAAATACTACCCAAAGAAATAACTAATTTACATGCAACAATACAAGTATATTAGTAAAAGATTTCTAAATATAGGAAATATATCTTATATTTATGATTGAGTGTACTTATCAAAAAATAGATTGAGTGTAAGAAGTAAATTGTATTTGTAGATAATATAATTTATTGTAAATTTTGTATGTTGTATGTTAAATAAAGTAAGTGTGCTGTATGTACATAGAATTTAACATATATATATATATATATATATATATATATATATATATATATATATATTTTTTTTTTTTTTTTGCATCACATTAAGGTTAAAATAATAATTTGTGCTCGTGAATTGTCATCAGTTTTATGTAGTACTTCTCCGATCCTTAATATAAGATATATTTTCATACTTTAATTTGATTAAGAAACTTGGTTAAGTTAGTTATTATGACATATATTTACTAAAATATCCTAGCCTCCTTCCTTAATTTTCCTTTTCCCTCTCCTCCTTAATAATTATTAAGGGATATTATATTAATAGGGGCAAATTAGGAAAAAATTGATAAATATGAACATTGGGGGATCGAAACCTTGTATGAAAAAAAAAAAACTGTTTGACCAAAACTTAGTCTAAATACGTTTAATTAATTAAGTCAAGCCTTTTTGGTGTAAGAATTAAGTCAAGCCAGTTGGCAATTAGTTCATTGGATCTAATTAAATACCTTCATAATGCATTATTTTAACTTATTCATAATAATTTTAATTTGAGTGAATTATTGATATATATATAATCTTAAAAAAATTTAAAGGTTGATAATTTTTTGCATATTGTTTGTTGAGTTCGGCGGGTGTTGCATAAGCGGAAGAAAGCTTAGTAATGGCTGGAAAGGTCATATGAATTAGTTATAGCATGCGTCTTCCTCGTAGTTAAGCTTTTAGATTTGATATAATAATAATAATAATAATGGAGAAATAGTCGGTTAAAAAGTTGATTACTTGCTTGACTAAATGATTCAATCAGCGGCTGCCACACCCCTTTTGGAACATTATTAATCAATTAAGAAAGAAAGAAATAGAAGCAAAAAAGTCGCTATTAAAGTGGCAATCTATCAAAAAGCATATAGAATGTCATTCTCTTGAAAACAACTTGTATACGCGAGCTACATCTGGTGATTGCTGATTACAACTGTAAGATGAAAGACCAATTCTATTTACGCGCATTCCCTAAATTGTCCGTACTAACCTAGCTATATAAAAATGAAGACTCAAGGAAATATCACCATGATTTGCTGCCGGATCATCTCATAATAGCAAAATAATTATGTTTTTTATAGTTTAATTAATAACAGAATGTTAAAGCATTACTATATATTATTGATGATTCCTGAAAAAATACTTAATGATCAAATGTTGAGGGTTCTGAGGGCCATCATATTTTTCCCCTAAATCATTTTCTTTATCCAGTGTAATAATCTAAGGGTGCTGAGGGCCATCATTTTTTTTTTATATTTGATCAAGGTTTCTCTCGAGTCTTAGAGGATAAAAAGTTCTCACATCTCTCAACAAATACGCTTTCCAGGATTCAAACTTATATTCTTCTCCTCACGAGGGTGAGGTCCCTTACCACTTCAATCAATAGCTTGTTAACGAGGGCCATCATTTCAACTAATAATTAATGAATACAAATGCATATACCGATATAAAGCATTTATTGATCTTGCAAAATCATGAAAAGTATGCCGCAAATAACATATTATATATCTTGGTATATATAAATTAAAGGGTTAATATAATTTTTAGTGACTGAAGTTTGATCCAATTTTAGTTTTGGTCCCTCAAGTTTAAAATCGATAGTTTTGGTCCCTAAAGTTTGACCCTTAGTCTCTCAAGTTTGAAATTTTTTGTTTTGGTCCCTCAAGTTTGAAAAGGACTTGGTTTTTTCCAGTTCAATTCAGCTTTTTTTGTTTGTTCAGTTCGGTTTTCTGCCAAGTCCTTCTCAAACTTGAGAGACCAATAGTTACAAATGGAGTAAACTTGAGGAACCAAAACCAAAAATTTCAAACTTGAGGGATCAAGGGTCAAACTTCAAGGACCAAAACCACCAATTTTAAATTTGAAGAACAAAAACCAAAATTGGATCAAACTTTAGGACCAAAAGTTTAAAATTCAAGGGGCCAAAACCAATAATTTAAAATTTGAGGGAACAAAACTAAAACGAGAACAAATTTAAAAGACTAAAAATTGTATCAACCCTTGTTATTATTTACTTTAAAAAAATAATAATATAACTAGGGTACCTTAAAAAGAATAATATCATCTTTCAAGTATTAAAATTGTTGCAATTCACCCATTATATAATGGGCGTTGAAGTTAACTGTTAACTTCAGGTATTCTTTCGGTCTTTAATATAAAATATATTTATCTAATTTGATTAGATTAAAGAAGTTAGTTAGTAGAACATGTATTTTCTAAAACACCCTAGTCACTACTACAAAAAGATTGAAAGGTGGCGCACATTTTGTGGCACTTCTTTAAAGAAGTGCCACAGCTGCCCCTTTTTTTTTTATTTAATTTTTTTTTAAATTTTTGGGACCAACGTGGCGCCTGGTGGACCAGGCGCCACAGCTGGTGGGGACAATTGTGGCGCCTGGCAAGGCAGGCGCCAAAATTGGCCAGCTGTAGCGCCTGGTCCTGGTCATACCCAAGGGTGGCGCCTGCCTTGCCAGGCGCCACAATTGGGTCCTAAAAAAAAATTAAATAGAAAAAAAAAGGGGCAGCTGTGGCACTTCTTTAAAGAAGTGCCACAATTGGCTGAATAATGAATTTTTTCAACTCTCCCGCCAATCAGATTTCCCTCCTTTAACTTTACTTTTTATCTTTTCCCTCCCTTTTTCCTTTTTATTCCCTCTTCCTTAGCTCATGTTGACGCCTCTCCCCCGTAAAAGATATCACTTTCTCTTGCACAACAAAAACACACACTCGTCTTCTTCATTAAATTCTCTTGTCCCTTTTTCCATTTTGTTTCGTCTGTCCCCACTTTTGTTCCTAGTTGTTCCCTTTTCTTCATACTCTCTGTCTCTCTTCCTCTGTTGAACCCCATTACAGTTGATCCCTACTCCACTCCACAGCTCACATTTGCTCATCCTTGTCACTCAAGCTAGCGTCACCAACGTAAGAAGAAGATTGTTTCATTCTAGCTTGCTTTGTTTAAATTTTTTTAGTAATCTTTTAATTTACTTAATCAGTTGTTGATGTACTGTGTTCACATATCAAGTTCTTGTAATGTGATATTTTTTATGTTAGCTTTGGAGAGTATTAATGTAAGAACATTATTGTTGAGGAAATGACAATAAATATATTGTTGTGTAAGAAAATTATTGTTGGGGAACTTGAATTTTAAATGTGAAAATTATATATATATATATATATATATATAATAGGTTGAAATATAAAATAGAAAGATTGAAAATTCGAGAGATGATAAACATGAAAGCAACTCATTATAAAATAAAGCTTCACAATCAGGAAGCAAAAAAAAGGGCCACAGGAAAGAAAAGAAAAAGAAAACGCAAAAAAAAAAAACGGCCTCCTGTGGCGCCTGGTTGGTCAGGCGCCACAGGAGGCTATTTAAAAAAAAAAAAATTTAAATAGCTGTGGCGCTTGGAAGCGCCACAGCTATTTTTAGTAGCGTCAAGATATGTGGCACTTCTCTAGCGCCACAGTTAATGCAATTATAAGCGCCACTACTTTAGTTTTTTGTAGTAGTGAGTCATTTTCTTTAATTCTCCTATTACTTATCCTCCTTGATTATTGTTAAGGGTTAATCAATATGGGTAAATTAGAAAAAGATTAACAAATATGAAAATCATTTCTTATATTTAGGATCAATATCAACCTTTTAAATATGTCTTATATTAAGGATAAGAGGGAGTATTGTTTTTGGTTTAAAAACCTTTCACGAGAATAAAAAAGTTTAGTGGCAGTTGTCAGTATTAAACAAATACAATGCATGAGAAATATATATAAGTGGTAGTTTAAATATATATATATATATATATATATATATATATATATATATATATATATATATAAATGTGACTTGACGAAGTCATAAAAAGAAATTAGAGAGAAGTTGTTTGTGGTAATGGCATGCATGCAACTGCCAACCGGACAAAAGCAAAAGAAAAAAAAAAGGTGAGCATCCACGAAAAAAAGAAAAAGACCAGCCACTTTGTTAATTCCTTGTCACGTTTCCCTCCTGCAACATGTTGCCTATATGCCTTACTCTTGTCACTTAATTTACTTTGTTTTCCTTGTAAAAATTATTTTTTTAATTAGAGGGGCATGCACTAACAGGTTGGTGTTATAACAAGATCAAACAACACATAACCTCCTACTTATAAGAGTTCTATAAGGTCATTGCCTAAAGAAAATTATTCTTAGAGTACTCCTGCCTTCAATATTTGATAAATAACTAACCATCTAAATAAATCAAATGTAAGAATTAAAAAAACTATATTTTGTTGTGAAAATATCAATCATAATGCAAACCAAAAGGGAAAAAAAAGTAAAAAAAAGTCAATGGGGCTTGGGTTTGCGAAATGAGCTACTCCCTCCCTTCGATCCAAAATATAAAATGGAGTTGATTTTTGTTTTGGAGAGAGAATAAGCTACATAATTATATCATATATTGTGTATCATTAGATTATGTATTAGTTTATAAGTTGGGTAAAATAGTTTGGAGAAAAAATAATAAATATAAATATTTTAAAATAATTTAATTAGCTTCTTTAATCTCTCCAAAAAAAATCAACTATGTTGTATATTTAAGACCGGAAGGAGTATTTAAGACAAGAGGGAACAATATTTTGCAACATAATTTTAGATAAATATATAACCATTAAGGCCCCCAACAAAAAAGAGGGGAAAGCAAAAGGCAAAGTGGGTTTCCTTTGGTGAAACACAGAGATAATTGGCGGCGGCGCGTGTGTTTACCCATTCAGATTCAGTTGAGCCCCGTTTTTAATTTCCTGCTGTACCCTCCTCCCATATCCTCCATGCATACACACGCATTACTCTAATTAAACAATCATTTTCATGGATACCCGCATATATATGTTACCTACAATCAATATATATATGGAGGTGATAAAATTAAATTACGTACAGAAGAAACAGACAGATACAATTTTGTGGAAGAAATGTTTTAAAAGTAAATTTGTCAAATTGTTGGATAATATAAAAAGAACGAATATATATATATATATATATATATATATATATTCTAATATTATTCCAAAGCTAGATAGGTAAACTTTCATTTCATGAAATTCGAAAAATATATTAACCATATTTTATTCATACATTATCAATAGTAAACTTCACACACACACACACACAGACACACACACAATCTTAATAAATTATTGAAATCCGATTTTGCATACACGAAGTAAGAATTCGACTAATATTTCCGATTTATTTGTGACTATTCACTGAAAAAAGGATCAGTTTGTGACGATAAGGTAAAGTATTCTGTTATGGATATATATTTTCTTAAAAAAATACACCTTCATATTTCTTATAATTAAGTAAACCAATATACTAAATATATATGCTGAAGCTATTTGAATTCTGATCAAAACTGAAATTCAATTAACATGTGCCTATCTAATTAATTAAATCATTTAAATTGAAGCAAAAGAATAAAGTTTATTCTCTTTAATCTGGTATTGTCTACTTTTCGCTTTAATGGAAAGCGAATCAATGAGCAATAAGCATTACTTTATAAAGTAGCGATCAACAATGGAAACTTTACACACCCTTCTTTATCCTAATAACTATTCGTGATATTTGTTATTTGTGGTTTTGACGAAGTCAAAATTGAAAAGAAAAAATATCTAATCACAAAGGTGCGATAGAAATAAGTTATATCGGGAAATTTATAAAAATTATAATTAAAAAGATTAGACAGACAGAGTATCACAAGTAGATCCAACGTACCACCTCCCATTTTGAGGAAAATTTATGTCATTAGGCTACATGGTATTGATTCATGCCAATGATTTTATAGTCAAGTGATATGAAAGTTTTTTTACCAGTGGGCGGTTTTGGACTTGATCCTTTGATAACCTTAGACTAATACCACTCGTCTTTCTCGACTTTTTTTTTTAATTAAAAGGGCAGCTAATAATAGTTTAAGGATACATACAGGATCAAACTTATAATTTCCCACTTACGGGAGAGTTTTCATATTATTAGATGTTTGTTTGAATTAGCGGTGGAAGTTACTTTTATAACGTGATTTACGATATATAAGGTGAGTTTGTGAGAGGAATTTTATCTTAACTTATGTGAACGTATTTTTCTACCGTTTTCTCATACAGGCTCTAGATTACAATGCCAGTATGTCTAAATAATTAAAAAAAGAAGTTTTGGTTGGTTGGCATGAAGAAGAAAGTTGCAAGGAATTGAGATAGAGAGAGAGGATGCATGGGGAGATGTGAAGTGAGAGGTAGGATTGAAGGAGTTGAAGGGGTCAAAGATAAAAAAGGACAGTGCAACCATAACATAATGACTCCGATTTTGATGTCTCTTGTCAATGATTCATTGGATGCTTTACCTTGCTGTTTTTGTTCCCAAATCTTCCTCTCTTTCATTCTCCTTCCCACAAAATATCATCTTCAAACCAATCTTGTAATGATTTCATTCTTACGTAACACTAATCAATATTCCCTCTCCTATTATGTACTTCCTTCGGTCCTAATTATAAGATAACATTTAAGAATTTATCTTAATCCTAATTATAGAATAAAATTCTAATTTTTATCAATTTCTTCCTAAAATACCCTCTATTGGTACCCTCTATTGATTTGCTACCAGATCATCACATAATAGCAAAATAATTATGCTTTTTATAGTTTAATTAATAACAGAATGTTAAAGCATTACTATATATTATTGATCCCTGAAAAAATACTTAATGATCAAATGTTAAGGGTGCTGAGGGCCATCATTTTTTTTTTTTATATTTGATCAAGGTTTTCTCTTGAGTTTTAGGGAGTAAAGGATTTTTACCTCTCTCAACTAGTACGCTTTCTAGGATTCAAACTTATATTCTCCTACTTACGGGGGGTGAGGCCCCTTACCACTTCAATTAATAGCTTGTTAATCTGGGACATCATTTCAACAAATAATTAATGAATACGTACAAATGCATATACGGATATAAATTAAAGCATTTATTGATTTTGCAAAATCATGAAAAGTATGCCACAAATAACATATTATATATCCTGGTATATATAAATTAAAACTTAATTAAGTCAATCAATGTTGATCTTTGTTTTCTCTATTTGATTAAATTACCACTATTATGGAAAGATATGAAAATTATAAAAATGCAAGAATTGATGAACATATGTGAAAAGGGATGAAGTTGGTGGGGGAAGAGTCAAACTAGAGTCCAGGTTGGGTGGACACTTATTTTCTTGAAACTCTATCGAAATGGTAGAGGGAATGACAAAATGCTTCATGTGGATAACATTAATTATAGTGTCATTGATCAAGTGGTGGACCCTTTTTCTCCATGTCCTTCAATTTCTCACACCCACGTCATCCTCATTTTTGTCACACAGTTTAATTAATACCAACTCGCGATCAAAACCAAGACCCGTCTACACGTGGTGGGTGACGTTATCATTAGAACAACTCATTTGTGAAGCAGTATTTTGTGTTTTTGTTTGACAGAAACTTTTTCTTGTTATTATAAGGGTCAATGCAATCTTTAATTCCTTAAATTTTGCTTTCATATTTGATTTTAATCCCTCCATTTCCAAACCGTAAATTTTACTCCATTAAGGGGTGAATTGTCAAGATGTTTATTAAAATATATGATTTAAAAGTCAAAGGGCCAAAACCTATTATTTAAAATTTGATTGAACAAAACTAAAATGAAAACAAACTTAAAAGGCTAAAAATTGTATTAACCCTTATTATTATTTACTTTAAAAAAATACTAATATAACTAGGGCACCTTCAAAAGAATAATATCATCTTTGAAGTATTAAAATTGTTGCAATTCACCCATTATATAATGGGCCTTAAAGTTAACCGTTAACTTCAGGTACTCTTTCAGTCCTTTATATAAGATATATTTACCTAATTTGATTATATTAAAGAATTTAGTTAGTATGAGATGTATTTTCTAAAACAACCTAGTCATTTTCTTTAATTCCCTCATTACTTCTCCTTCTTAATTATTGTTGAAGGATAATCTATAGGGGTAAATTAGGAAAAGATTGACAAATAAAAAAATCAAATTTTATATTTAGGCTCAATATCAACTTTTCAAATATATCTTATATTAAGGACTAGAGGGAGTATTGTTTTTGGCTTAAAAACCTTATACGAGAATAAAAAAATTTAGTGGTTATCAGCATTATACAAATACAATGCATGAGAAATATACATAAATGGTAGTTTAAATATATATAAATGTGTGTTGACGAAGTCATAAAAAGAAATTAGAGAGAAGTTGTTTGTGGTAATGGCAGGCATGCAACTGCCAACTGGACAAAAGCAAAAGGACAAAAAAAAAAAAAAAGGTGAGCATCCACGAAAAAAAGAGAAAGACCAGCCACTTCGTTAATTCCCTGTCACGCTTCACCCCTGCAACATTGCCCATATGCCTCACTCTCATCACTTAATTTATTTTGTTTTACTTGTAAAAGTTATTTCTTTAATTAGAGGGGCATGCACTAATAAGTTGATGTTATAACAAGATCGAACTCATAACCTCCTATTTATAAGAGTGCTATAAGGTCATTGCCTAAAAAAAATAATTCTTAGACTTCCACCTTCAATATTTGATAAATAACTAACCATCTATATAAATCAAATGTAAGAATAAAAAAACTATATTTTTTTTGTGAAAATATCAATCCTAATGCAAACCAAAAGAAAAAAAAAGGTCAATTGAGCTTGGGTTAGCGAAATGAGCTACTCCTGCCTATAATAAATATAAGACAGAGTTGACTCTTTTTTTTTTGAAAAAATTAAGAAAGTTAAATAAGTTACTTAATTATATCATATGTTGTGTATCATTAGATTATGTATTAGTTTATAAGTTGGGCAAAATAGTTTGGAGGAAAACGATAAATATAAATATTTTAAAGTAATTTAATTAGCTTATTTAATGTCTCCAAAAAAATTAGTTATATTTTATATTTAAGACAGGAGGGAACGGTATTCTGCAACATAATAAATTAAGGTTTAGGTAAATATATAACCGTTAAGGCCTCCAACAAAAAAGAGGAGAAAGCAAAAGGCAAAGTGAAGTTCCTTTGGTGAAACATAGAGATAATTGGCGGCGGCGCGTGTGTTTACCCGTTTACCCATTCAGATTCAGTTGAGCCCCGTTTTTTATTTCCTGCGGTACCCTCCTCCCATATCCTCCATGCATCACAATCTATTTTGATGTAGTCACATACATACACACGCATAACTCTAATTAAACAATCATTTTCATGCATACCCGCATATATATCTTACCTACAATATATATATATATATATATATATATATATATATATATATATATATATATATATGGAGGTGATAAAATTAAATTACGTACAGAAGAAACAGACAACTAAAATTTTGTGGAAGAAATGTTTTAAAAGTAAATTTGCTTGTAAGAATATCCCTACTTCAACTAAAATTTCATACAAGAGATCTTTTACAAAAAGAAAGAATGAATATAAATATATATATATATATAAATATATATATATATATATATATATATATATATATATATATATATATATATATATTCATTCTTTTTGTAAAAGATCTCTTGCATGAAAGAGAACAAAATTCTTTTCATAACCTGAGTTATTTTGAGTCAAATCACCTCTATTTTTCTTCTTTTTTGCTTGGTCTATATTCTGATCTATATGTGCATAAAGTCTGCTCGCCCAGTCTGTTCGTTTATGGTATTAGAGTTCATGGTTATATGATAAGATGGAAACCTAGATCCCTAATACTCTTTGTTTACTCTCTTTAATTTTCATTTGCTTACAATTTCTTGTATTGTGTTAATTGTTTGATTTTATTAGTAAATTGTTAGTAAAATAATTTTTTAAGTTTGTTAGAAGTATAAAATGAATATAATTAAAAATTTGGAACCTAGAATATATGAAACTGAGTGTAAGAACTTACCTGGTAGTTCTTATATACCTATAATAGATGAAGAAAATTGTATGTTTTCTCCATTCATGGCAAGAGGCCAAGGAGATAATACATGGAATGTACTAAATTGGACAAATATGTATTTAATGAAGCAATTAGGAACATGTATAAACCCTAATATAAAAGATTTGTTAGAAATATATGGTTTAAAAGACACAATAAGAATGGTCCCAAAGATGTAAAAGAAAAGGTAATAATGGAATAGCAGACTTTATGTACATATAGAACAGAAAATAGACTAAGCAGAAAAGAAGAAAAATAGAGGTGATTTGACCGAAAATAACCCGGGTTATGAAAGAAATCATATTCTCTTTTATACAGGAGATCTTTTATATCATATCCATATAGGATCTAAGGCATTTCTCCTTCAAGTTATCTCAGTGCAACCTTCTTTCGTTTCCTACAGGAGGCGTAACCTCTCTTTCTCTTTGTTTTTAGACTTCTTGTTTTTTTTTACCCTACTCACCCAATAAATCCACTTATAAGATCATCACAAATGTATGTCAGATAAGACTTCCCCCTAGATCCCCAATTAATAAGAGTTGAGCGTGTCATACCATATATATATATATCTTCTAATATTATTCCAAAGCTAGATAGGTAAACTTACATTTCATGAAATTCGAAAAATATATTAACCACAGTTTATTCATACATTATCAATAGTAAACTTCACACACACACACACACACAATCTTAATAAATTATTGAAATCCGATTATGCATACACGAAGTAAGAATTCGAATAATATTTCCGATTCTCGGCCGGAAAAAAAATTTTCGGATTTAATTTGTGACTATTCACTGGAAAAAGTATCATTTTGTGACGATAAGGTAAAGTATTCTGTTATTATATATATTTTTAAAAAAATACACCTTCATATCTCTTATAATTAAGTAAACCAATACTAAATATATATGCTAAAGCTATTTGAATTCTGATCAAAACTGAAATTCAATTAATATGTGCCCATCTAATTAATTAAATCATTTAAATTGAAGCAAAAGAATAAAGTTTATTCTCTTTAATTGGGTATTGTCTACTTTTCGCTTTAATGGAAAGCGAATCAATGAGCAATGAGCATTACTTTATAAAGTAGCGATCAATAATGGAAACTTTTTACACCCTTCTTTATACTAATAACTATTCATGATATTTGTTATTTGTGGTTTTGACGAAGTCAAGATTGAAAAGAAAAAAGATCTAATCACAAAGGTGAGACAGAAATAAGTTCTATCAGGAAATTTATAAAAATTATAATTAAAGAGATTAGACAGACGGAGTATCACAAGTAGATCCAACGTACCACCTCCTATATTTGGAGAATTTATATGTCATTAGGTTACATGGCATTGGCTCATGAAAATGATTTTATAGTCAAGTGATATGAAAGTTTTCCTAGAAGCGGGAGGGTTTGAACTTGATCACTTGATGACCTTAGATTGTTACAGCTCGCCTCTCTCTGCATTTTTTTCAATTAAAAGGGCAGCTACTAATAGTTTAAGGATACATGCAGGATCAAACCAGTAATCTTCAACTTATAATAAAATTTTTATATTACTAGGTTACAAATGCAAGTCTGTCTAAATAAAAAAGAAAAAAAGAGTTTTGGTTGGTTGGAATAAAGAAAAATGCTGCAAGGAATTTTGAGAGAGAGGATGTGACGTGAGAGGTAGGATTGAGGGAGTTGAAGGGGTCAAAGATAAAGGACAGGGCAACCATAACATAATGATGACTCTGATTTTGATGTCACCATGATTTGCTGCCGGATCATCACATAATAGCAAAATAATTATGTTTTTTTATAGTTTAATTAATAACAGAATGTTAAAGCATTATACTATATATTATTGATTCCTGAAAAAAATACTTAATGATCAAGTGTTAAGTAGTTATTAAAATTTCTTCATTGGTACGGTGTTTCTGTTTTTTCCCTCATTTTCTTTACCAGTGTGATAATTTAAGGGTGCTTAGGGCTATCATTTTTTGTTGTTGTAATATTTGATCAAGGTTTCCTCTCGAGGCTTAGAGAGTAAAGAGTTCTTATATTTCTCAATAAATACGTTTTTCAAGATTCAAAATTATATTCTTCTTCTTACGAGGGCATGGCCTCTTACCACTTCAATCAACAACTTGTTAGTGAAGGCAATCATTTCAACAAATGAATACAAATGCATATATGGCTATAAAGCATTTATTGATCTTGCAAAATCATGAAAATTATGCCACAAATAACATACTACATATCCTGGTATATATAAATTAAAACTTAATTAAGCCAATCACTGTTAATCTTTGTTTTCTCTATTTGATTAAATTACTACTATTATGGAAAGATATGAAAATTACAAAAATGTAAGAATTGATGAACATATGTGAAAAGGGATGAAGTTGGTGGGGGCACTAGTGGAAAAATCACTTTTAAGACTGGTTAAAAACGACATTTTAAATCGGTTCTAGTGAGATCTTGATATAGCGGGTCTTAAAAGTTTGCTACTTTTTATCGGTCTTTTAAAAAATTTTTAAGACTGGTTATTTATAAAACCGGTCTTAAAATAATTATTTTTAGACCGGTTATCGAAGAAACCAGTCTAAAAAGTTGGTTTTCTAAACAACCAGTCTAAAAAGTTTGAATATTTAGATCAGTTGTCTAAAAAACCGGTCTTAAAACTTTAAGACCGGTTTTTTAGACAACTGGTCTTAAATGTACTTTTTAGACCAGTTGTGGAAATAACCGGTCTAAAAAAGTGATTTTTTTAAAAAATTGTTCCGTTTAAAACATTTACCCAGTAAGCCATTTCCCTTGTTAAAACATTTTACTCAGCAAGCAGCCATTTCAACGACATCCAATTAAATTCTTCTCTTACACATTATAACAAACATCTTATATAGATCAACATTTTCCTTCAGTTTCCAACCGAGCAAATCACAAGGAATTCACCAAGTTCGACTTGTACAAAGAGGATTTAGGTTTGTAAGAAAGAGTCTTTAGACAATAAGGTGAAAGGAGCAACTTTTACTTCACATTTCCTGAAGATATGGTTGTAAAAGGGGCTTGGAAGATGTATTCATATCATAGGTTCGGTTTCTTATTTGGCTCTAAACGTTTGGTTACTTTTGGTAATGAATGGAATGGAGAGCATCATTGTTAACTACATGCAAAACCACATTGAAAAAATTAATATAAGAATAATAAACTTCCCTAACAAATACATCATAAGACTAAAACTATCCCAATAGAAACTACAATGATCAAGTTATTTGCACCTCATACTAAAAATATAATTTCACCTACAGCTAAATATTGACAAGCCAACTAAGTATAAACAATATGATACCTTAACCATAGAAGAGGATAGATAAGAAGGCTCACAACGAGTACCACCTTTTCCTCTCTCTTGATCACAATCATTCATAGAACCTTCATTTTCCTGTGATGGCATCAAAAAAAGTAGTTTTATATATACCAATAACAATATACATAATTCAAATATAGTTCATAATAATTATTTTAGCTAACTAACCTTTAAAGTAGTTTTATAAAGGGATATCCTCCCATATCCCTTCATGATGATCGTTTCTTATGCCGTGTTCATTATCTGCTTCACCTTCTTCGTTCAATCTAGTAGACCCCTAGAAAAAGAAGGAATCTCAAGAAGATCATTTATTGAACGACTTTCCTGGTTAATCTCAATGACATTTTTTCCTTGAAGAGCTACATACCACATTTTATTTGCCTGATCAGTAATATAGAACACTTGTTTCGCTTTATATGCCATAATAAAAGGTTCATCTCCAAAACTTCTACTAATCAAATCAACCAATGTAAATCCTAACTGATCAATTATCACACCATTGTTGACATCAACCTACTTGCATTTAAAAATGGGAAATTTAATTTTAATATAATCAACCACCCAAATCTCTTCAATAACCCCATAATAAGGTATTGCTGCCAATCTAGGGTTCTTATCTTTCGAACTAGAGAAGTGCATAGATTCAGCCACTAATATAACCCTACTGTTTTAAACGGTGCTCCTATCATCAAGGGACTTCGTGTAAAACATATAACCATTGATCACAAATGAAGTCCAAGTTATGACATCAACCTCAGGACGACGTGCTAACCATTTAATTGTATCAGAAACACATTCTTCTCCGTCAACCTTTTGTTTGAACCAATGTGCAAAAGTTTTGTTATGCTTCCTAATTAACCTTTGTTCGGTTATTCGACTATTTTCTTTTCGTACAATTTCTTTATGATCATTAATGTAATCTTGAACTTTATCAACATTATTCAAGATATATAAGTGGACTTTCATTTCATGCATAACAGAGGAGATAAGTTGTAAATTCCCTACATAACAGGTCATGAACTATGTATACTGCTTAGGCTACCAAAAGGATTCATGCCATCTGTGCTAAGCCCAAGCCTAAGGTTCCTAGGTTCTTCACCGAAGGTAGGAAATAGTTGATAAATTTTCTTCCATTGAGAAGAATCAGTCGGATGTCACAGCTTTCCATTAGATATCCTCTCATCCACATGCCATCTCAAATTTTTTGCATCGTTTTCATTAACAAATAAGTGCTTGAACCTTGGTATGATTGGAAGATACCACAACACTTTTGTAGGGGCGTTATTTGACTTGTACCTCAAGGTTTCACATATCGGATACTGTTGTTCCTCTTTATACTCTTTTTTATACAATATACAATCATTAAGGCATGCATGGATCTTTTTATACTTCATCCCTAGTGGATACAATATTTTCTTAACATCATAGTATCGAGAAGGCAACACATTATCATCTAGAAGCATGTCCTTAGAAGCCTCAATCATTTCTGAAAAACTCTTGTCGCTCCATCCATGATGTGCTTTCATGCTTACCAATTTCAATACTGCTTTCAACAATTGGTATTTTTGACACCCCGAGTACAGCGGCGTCGTAGCATTACTGCACATATTACCATATGCATGTGATTGCTCAAAAGCCTTTTCTCCTATATCACGAATTATATCCTTTATCCGATCATCCGTATCTGTGTCATTACCAGTAAAGGCCACTCCCCCTGTTGAGATGAACTTGGCATTTATAATTCATCACCATACCATACCCATACTGTATAACTTTTACAAAATCCTTCACAAATTAAATGTGTACATATATCTGCAGCACTTAGTCGCTTATCATTTAAACATACTATACAAGGGCGATAAAACTTCCTACTACCATCATCGACATTTCTTCTAGCGAAGTCTAAAAAACCCCTCACCCCATTATCATATTCAATACTCGTTTGTTTAGCTTTTATCCAACTATGATCCATATATATCTCAACACTTATAGCACCTTATATCCAACAGCAAAAGGATAGACAAAAAACAACAACCATAGAGTTTTAGAGATTTCAACGAATTTTAACATGCACCATTTGAAACTAGTATTGTTTCAACAAATCAATAACACTAACAATCAAACAATCACACTAAATTAAAACAGAACTTAGAATGGTATTACTCCAAGCCAAATATCACAAGTCATAGCATCTTATTTACTTTTGGTCTAAAACAAGAAAAACGTATATTGTAATATAGTCATCACACAGTTTTTCCTTTCACCTTAATTACTTTTTTCTGTAATTATTTCATGTCTAACTATATTGTCAGAGTTAATATTGTTGAGAATAAGCAAATATAAGCTAAAAGTTGAGGGCTTTAATTAACAGAACACTAACCTGATTGAAGACCAAGGAGTGAGCTTTTACCCAAAGTCATGGTGGCGTCGACTGAGGTTAAAATAAAGTTCTCAAATTCACGACACTGACAAAGGGAAGTCACGGCAGAGGAGAATGGTCACGGCAGAGAATAGAGGTGGCGGCGGAGGAGAGTGGCGATGATCAAAGAACAGCGACAAGGAACATAGCAACGACAGTGGTAATGACAGAAGAGGGTTGAGCAAATGAGAAATGGGGAGTGATGGAGGAGTTCAGAACAAGTAGGGACATAGCTCAAAGAGAAATAATGACAAGAGAAGAAAGGGTTTAGAGCACGGGAGTAAAAATACGGGCAAAACGCTCACCTTTTAGACCGATTTTCCATAAAAACCGGTCTTAAAAGGGTGAAAAAAATTTAAAATTTTTCATCTTTAAGACCCGTTTTTATGAAAACCGGTCTTAAAAGTGTCAAATTTTTAATTTTTTAAAATATTTTGATATTTTTAGACCATTTTATTTATAACCGATTTTTTTAACGGGGGAGGGCCCCCAAAGGACGATCTAAGGAAAGAAAGGGAGGAGCATGTGAAAAGGGAAGAAGACGGACTTCTTAAGTATTAATTAAAAACATAATTAAAATATTAAATGATGCACTCAGAGGGGATGCTCTGTAATGTCCACTGAGATTGCGAATGAAATTAATCGGCGGTGGTAGAACCTGCCAGTGATTAACTTATTAGATCTGCTAATCCCGAGTCATCAAAGAAGGGAAGGATATGATACAAAAAAAAGTAGAAGAAACTGATTAATTTTATTGAAAAGGAAGCATAAGAACTTACAAATGAAAGGAGAAGAAAGGGGAAGAAGGAAGAAAACTCGCCGGAGGAGTTCAGAGCTTCTCTCTCTAGTTTCTCTCTCTAAGTGCATATCCAAACCCGCCTCAGAATGAGACTGAATCGACTTTAAATAGATGGGTGAGGTTACTGTTTAGGGTGACCGGTAACCTGTTACTGTTTAAACAATCCGGTTGGTACTATTTGCATAGTACTGCCAACATTATAGTGATACTATTTGACACATGGTGTTACAGTACTATACAGTGAAAGCTACTGTGTATATTACGGTGTATAGTGCTACAGTGCTTTCGTATGTTTACATCAAAAACCTAAAAATAATTTTAAGTCTTCGAGAGTTTAATCTTCATCCAAATCTACAACAAATTCTTCTTTATCATCCTCTTGATTATCTGAGGCTGCTGAAGAGACTGGTTGGCTGGTCAAAGCCTTTTGGTCTTGTTGTTGTAGGACTTGCAACATTGAGCTAAGTTGACTGATAAGATTGGTCTTATCTGTGGTTCCTGCTATGATAGATGTAATCCTTGCCTTTTGATTCAGGAATTTACTTTGTTCCGTCATGCAAAGATGTCGATGATTTTCCTTGAACCATTTATAAACTGCTCTACTGTCAATTCTGCTAATGTCAAACTTGGTCCACCATCTTACTGAAGGAAGTCTTTGTAGAGTTGGTAAGAGAGTTGACTCTTGGTTTGTTTGAGAAAATCTATAACTCCAGGCAAAGACCCAAGATACAGATAATTTTGAAAAATAGTAAAGATCAATTGGAAAAGGATCCTCACCAATGTTGAATTTTTGTTTAAATAATTCAAAGGCTTATACAACCTTTGGGGGGTAATATCTCTAGTACTGGACCAAAGAATCCCCACTAATGAATAAACCATTGAGGAAAATCTTACTCAGTTTTTGTTTTGAAGTAGATAAATCAAGTATGTGTAAAAAGTTCATTTTGATCCCAAAAGACATTAGACCATGCATCAACATAATCCTAGTAAGTATATCCTTTAGGTTCATAGTCAATTTCCCAAAATTTTGGTTAAAATAAATTTTGTCCCAACTAGGAAGGGGTGAGAACTTTTAAAATCTGGAGAGAGGAATGAGTAATCATTGGTCCAGTTATTTTGTCTGTTTTTCTTTCAATTTTAATGGACCCAATATGAACCAATATTATCTCATACCATTCTCGATTTTTTGCCAAATCAGAAGGCCTAAAATGAAATCCCAGAGGAAAGACATTTAAAGCTACCTGATTTGGATTTTGGTGAAAAAACTCTGGTTCCACCTGTAGAATGTGTTTTGCATAAGCCTCTTTATGGGAATAAGGCATATGCGTACTAGCTTGTGTTTGTGATTGACTGACAATTGCTTTGGATGAAGAGGCTGCATTTGTCAGTTGTTTTTGTGCTAGAGGAGTATAAGGTCTTGGCCAAACTTGTAGACTTTGGGGTGGTTGGTTTAACCTGTCATACTCTTGTTTAGTCATGTGGGAAAATGGTACAAGGGCTGTGTTTTTCCCTTTTTTCACTACCTGTTCCCATGTTTGATTTGGAAGTTTCCTCTGGGCATATGCCTGTTCATAAGATTTTAAAATCTCATTTGTAGAGGTTACTTCTATTTGAGGTTTTTGGATCGATGACCCAGATAAAGTAGATGACTCTGTTTGAGACTGCTTTTGCTGTTGGGATCCATATTGTTGCAGAAGTTGTTGCATGATCACCTCCAGACTTGTACTAGAGACTGTTTGATTTTGGGCATCTTGAATGACATCCTAGAGTTTATCACTCTTTTGTTTATCATCAGGTTCTTTCTTTTTTCTGGGCATTTTGTTGGTTCACTCACACACTACCTACCCTGAAGAAACTCACGGGTAAGAAAATATGGAAAGGGGTTGGAAGTGCCTTTGATAAATTCAATATCAAAATAAAAAACACTTAAAATTGCTTGCCACCTGGCAAAAATTTATTTAGATGCAAGGTTTTTAACATGTTTTTGTAAAACGTCTTTTGCCGATTTACAATCAATGTAAACCAAAAACCTTTGGTTTAAAAGATCATATTGAAATTTAGAAATGCATAAAACAATTTCCAAAATTTCTTTTTTAATTGTTGAATAATTTTGCTATGCAGTATTCCAATGTTTAGATGTGAAAGAGACAATTTTATCTTTTCCGTCTATACATTGTTTAAGAATGCCACCATAACGAATGTCAGAGGCATCAGTCTCACAAATTTTGTAAGCAGAAGGATCAGGAAGGCTAAGACAAGGAAGTTCCTTAACCTGGAGTTTAATCTGCTTAACAACGTTTGAATGAATATCCGTCCATGGAGGAGTATTTGTTTTAAGACACTGGTGAAGCAGTTTAATGAAATTGCTAAGATCAGGAATAAACTCAGCAACATAGTTTAAACATCCCAGACCGATTCTGCGGGGTGGCAGCAACAGAGGAGGGGTCAGTAGGAGGGGGCAGCACGGAGGGTAGGTGACCGTGCCATTTCAGCCCATCTCCCCACAGTAGCCATATGATTTGGCCCTACCACAGCCACCGCAGACGGTACCATAGGAGACGACTGTTAATTTATCATATGTGTCACTAACTCAATTAAATTAGCTTATGTGCCATGCTTACTGGGAAATTTGATTTGGCAAATATATTATTAGGTTAAAGGCCATTTTTGCCTCAGAAGTATTGACTTAGGAGTAATTTTGCCCCGGAAGTCTCATCTAGGGCAATTTTGCCCAGGATGTTTCAAATGTGGGCCAATTTCGTTCTGTCCGTTATCCTAGTTAAGTTTGACCGTTAATTGACTAAATTGCAAGGCAAATTTTGTAACGCCCCAAATTTTATTCACCAAATATATATTATAATTATTTGAAAAAATTTAATAAAATGGTGAATATTCATGAATTAGGAATTTATGAACTTTGTAAATTCTCATTTTCATGAGAAATTAGGCAAGAATAATTATAGAATAAATTTCGGTAATTTAAAAATCCCAATATTAAGGTCCAAAATTTGAGGAATAATAGAGAAAAATATTTGGTCCCATGATAAATTGAAATTGGCCAAAAAAAGAGAAGAAGAAAAAATCAAATTTAGAAAGGTAATGGAAAAATTGTAATTTTGCCAATTTAGCACAAAATTAATTATTTTCCAATTAATTGAAGTTAATTTCAATTAATTAAGGAAAATATTGTAGTCTGTCTTTTGGAATATTTTTTGGATATTTTGTACATATTTGCAAATATTATCGAATTCTGCACGGTTAATTCATGTATGAAAACAAATACATATTATCAGTATATTTATACTTTTTTGTATGCATGTGAAATTTGGTCTTTATCACTCTGCGTATATCGAAATGAAAACGGGTGTTGACATTTTTTGTAATAGAGCCTAAGCAGTTCTGGTAGAGCTTTAAAGCGGTTCTGGCATTATCAGAATAGTATATTGATATGGTTTTGTTTGCATGATGACAAGACATCATGAGCAGTGATAGCGAGTCACATGAGCAATGATAGCGAGACATCTGTGAACCAGAGTCCGCCGGAGCAACGGATTCTGGTTGGACAACAGTACAGGGAGTATTACCTACCGAGAGGTCTCAGGATGCAGAAGACTGTCAGAAAAAGCGTGCCCGCATTACCAATCAATACAAAAAAAGTGATTTAGTAGCGGTTAAAAATTGTTATTAGTAGCGGTTTTAACCACTACAAGAAACATTAGTAGCGGTTCATAAAACCGCTACTAAATCGTATGTTGCAAGCGGATTTGTAGCGGTTATATAAAACCGCTACTCAAGCAAAATAACTGCTACTTTATTTGTAGCAGTTCAATCCAACTACTACAACATTACCAATAGCCTTAAACTTTTTCTGGGATATTTGTAGCGGTTATATAACCGCTACAAATATCAAAAAGAAAATTTTCAAGGCGGGAGAAGAAAAATGAATTTTTTTTTGCTCTTTTATAGCGGTTTATAAACCGCTACTAATATCAATTTTCTATAATTAGTAGCGGTCTAAAATCGCTACTAATTTCATCAAAATTCAAAATTCGTGAAAAAAAATTAATTTCGGTTTGAAAAAGGTGCATTAATTAGTAGCGGTTTAATAACCGCTACAAAAATTAAGAAATTTTTTTTAAAAAATACAATCATTTGTTTCAGTTTTTTTTATATTAAATTAAATAGTTTATTTTTTTTAGTAGTTTAGCTAATTTAATTAGCTTATTATTCAATAGTTTAGCTCATTTATAAATTAAAAGGAATAATTTAATTTAGTTGGATAAGTAT
This sequence comes from Inga leiocalycina, assembly GCA_963242795.1. Lineage (NCBI taxonomy): Eukaryota > Viridiplantae > Streptophyta > Magnoliopsida > Fabales > Fabaceae > Inga > Inga leiocalycina. Next base: position 28,994,128 of record OY725320.1, on the reverse strand, counting down.
AAAAATTGTATTGATAATATTATTAAGGATATGTAGGTAATAAGAAACTATTATGTTGCCTACTACAATGTAATTGTATATGAAAAATAGATGAAAATGAGATAAAGCTCTGAAATATCTGGAAAAAAAATGGTGAGAATAAATTTTATGCGAAGGAAAGAAGTATTGAAATAAAAAATTAAAAAACTTGTTACCATATTTGATCGTATTGTTAAGCTTCTCAACTCATACAAAAAAATTTCTAAATGAGAGAAAATAAAAGAAGGGTAAGGTGAAAAGAAATGGGGGAGTGTTTGAAATGAGATGTGGTAGGGGTATTTATAGAGATCCGCGTAGCATTTGTAGTGGTTAATGTATTCATTTTGTAGCGGTTTTTAATTAGTAGCTGTTGTTTTTATTTTTGTAGCAGTTCAAAAACCGCTACAAATATTATTTTTTAAAAAAAATATTTTTTTCTAATTTTTTTAAAGATAAAAACATAATTTGAATTTGATCACTCATCCTCGCCATCTCTACAAAAATTATGTAGAAAAATTTATTGTTAGTGATGTATTATTATATTTAAAAAATTTAATTTAAATGATGTGGACTTAAAAAAATGCATCACGGTAGAGATAAATTGTCATCGCCTTCAGGGAAGTAGTTTACAAAATCAGCTGGCTGAAATGGCTCATTCTCGTAGGCGATGTTATCGCCTTCACCCATGTCGTAAAGGTCTTATGGCTTTAAATGAACGATCATGTGCCAATCCCTGTGCCTCTCGTCCTCGACATAATAAACCTGATGTGCGTTTGAAGCAAGAATATACGGCTCATCATCTTGAGAAATACCAGTATGAATCGGCCGTGAGAAATTAACTGATGTGATCCCTAAGTCGTCAGTTGTCAATCCCTGAGAAGTAGTGGTATTTGCCCACAAACACTTAAACAGCATCACGGTGAAACAGCCTTGATAATTAAGTTCAACCACATCAAGAAGCCTTCCATAGTAAGGGATGCCTCCGAACTGCATGTTGGCGTCACTACTGCTCGCATAACTCCTTGTCCCAAATGTGCCATAAACACCCAAATTTTGAGTTTGCAATCCTTGATCCCGTGAAACTGTGGAAAACTTAAAACCATTGACATTGTATGCTGTAAACCTTTTTGTATGATCAAGAGGGCCGATTGCAAGAGCTCTGAAATTTGGTGAGTGTGAGTTATGGTCATTTAGCATTCTACACGCAAACCAGGTCGGGAATTCTCTGTGGACCTTTTTGTCAACTTTTGAGGATGTTTGTGTGTGGATCCTGAGTTGATGCTTAACATGAATTCTGAATTCCCTGCAATTAATAATGGAAAGGCAATAGTGAAATGAAAGTGAAAAATGTTAAGAAAGATATAGAATAACATGTGAGTGTACAATGCTTACTGTATGAAAGGTTCAACTTGAGTGCAGTTAATCAAGACATGTCAATGTGCTTGCAACTTCTCAGTTGCCGTTAGTTTGAAGTTCCCAGTTCCTCCAACTGGTTTACCAACACGAGGGATAAATTCTCCTGATGTTGGCGTAGGTTCAGGACAATCGTCAACACGAGGTGGGCGGTTGAAAGCTATCTCAAGGTCATCAAAGTACTTTGAACAAAAATTCAGCATCTTATCCCCTATATAGCCTTCAACTATATAACCTTCTAGCCACGCCTTATTCCTTACGTAAAATTTTAATTTCCCAAGGAACCTACGAAGTAAAGAAGAGAAACTTGATACTAAATGTTGAAAAGGACGACTAGCAAACATAAGAACTAACAATGAAGCACATATTTAAAATGAGCACCTCTAAATCGGATATATCCATCAATATTGTACTGGGCTAGCCATCTTTGTTTCATGAATGGGGTGGACTGTAAGGTGAACTATCATAGTGAAAAGCGACAGAGGAAAGATCATCTCCAAATGACAAAGTGTAAGAATGATTTTGGACTGCAGTTGATCGAGCTCCTCAACGATCAAAAATTTAGAACACAACTTCCAAAAGAAAGAACAAAGTTCCACCAAAACGATAGAAACATCGGGAGGAAGTGCATTCTTTATAGCCAGAGGGAGTAATTGTTGCATAAGAACATATGAGTCATGACTCTTCAGGCCAGCAACCTTTCGAGCCTGCAAGTCAACACATCGAGAAATGTTGCTTGAATACCCATCAGGAACTTTTAATTTCTTCAACGTCGCGAGGAAGACTTCCTTGTTCGATTTTGTGAGGGTAAACTTTGCCGGCTGAAATTTGTCATGCTCATCTGGCCAAGCGTCTTCACGAACTCCCATAGCGGATAAATCTTTCCTCGCTTGAACGTGATCTTTTGTCTTGCCGGGTTCATTAAGCAACGTATATAGCACATTATCGCAAACATTCTTTTCAATATGCATGACATCAAGACTATGGCGAAGTAAATTAGATCTCCATTATGGAAGAATGAATAAAATACTTATCTTCTTCCACTACTGAGGCACCAAAGTCCTGCGCGCCTTTTGGTGAGTTTTTGTTGAATCGTCGCTTTTTCCAAACTTGAAGTCAACATGCTCAAGCTGCTATAAGATATCTATACCGGATAAAGTTTGAGGTGGTCCTCTTTTTTATGGTTTCCCATTGAAGCGGTTCTGTTACAATCTGAACTTATGCCTTCCATCAAGAAACTTCTGAAGGTCCATAAAGTACCACTTTCGGCTGTGAGAAAGGTACACTGCGTCAGAGTCACAATTGCAAGTTGGACTCGCCGACCCAGTATGCACATTCCAACCAGATAATGTGCCAAGGCCAGGAAAGTCACTAATCATCCACATCAAGGCTGCACGCAAGTTGAACAAAGTCTTCCCGTAAGCGTCGTACGTCTCTATGCCGACATTCCACAGGTCAAGCAATTCCACAACAAGCGGTTGGAGATACACAATGACGTCATTGCCCGGTGCCTTTTTGCCTGAAATGATCATAGACATAATGAAAGAGCTTTGTTTCATACACATCCAGGGGGTAAGTTGTAGGGAACTAAGACTACAGGCCAACTACTGTAACTTGTGCTAAGATTCCCGTAAGGATTGAAACCGTCAGTCGCCAACATAAGCCGAACATTTCTGGGGTCAGTCATGAAATCTGGAAATTTGTTGTCAAACATTTTCCTAGCATTTGCATCCCGGGGATGTCTTAATTTACCTTCTTCATTCTTATCAACGGCATGCCACCTCATGTGCTCCATAGTTTTAGACGACATAAATAATCTTTGTAGGCGAGGTTTCAAAGGGAAATACTTGAGAATCTTTATGGGTTTCTTCCTCTACTTTTTCCCCTTTCGAATTGTCTTGTACCTCGATATGTGGCATCTCTTACAAGTCTCCCTGTTGGAATCGTCTCCCCAATACAGCATACAATCATTGGGGCATGCATCAATCTTTTGATAGTTCAACCCCAACCTGTTGATAATCTTCTTGGCCTCGAAGAATGTTGTGGGAATCTCAGCATCAGGGAATGCATCTTGTAATAATTCAAGCAACATCAACATTCCCTTATCTGTGATTCCACACAAGCACTTGATATGATACAATTTGATCAAGAAAGATAATTTAGAATATTTTTGACAAACTTGATATAAAGGACGATCTACTTCATCTATCAAGCTGAAAAAATCCCGAGCTGCTTCATTCCTCATGAACACTGGCTCATAACCTTGCACTTCTTCGTTGAAGTTGTCGCCTTAAAATCCAAATACATCACACACAACATCATTTATAAGATCATCTTCATCTAGTTGAACTCCTACTTGCGAACTTCGAGGAAGAGCGTCATCATATCTCATGCCAGCCTTCTCACCATGAACTACCCAGAACGTATAGTCCTCCGGGAAAGGCTTCATAAGTAAATGTTCCTTAACAATATTTTGTGCATGCCACTTTTTGAACTTGCATCTTCGACACGGACAGACGATCTTGCTGTTATAGCTGGCGTGAGTGAATGCGAACTCCAAGAAATTGTTTAATCCGTACAAATATTCCGAAGAATTGCGTGACAACCTGATCCATGACTTATCTATAGCTACTAGGGAGAGAGAAGAAAGTATAGTAAAGAAGATGAGTGAATAGAGAATGACAAGTGCTTGGAACCTTATATTCTGAATTTCCAATGTTTAATATTTTGTAACGGTTCATAACCACTATGGTGCTAAACATTTATAGCGGTTATATGTATAAAACCGCTACAAGTTTTGGCAGGAAATGCGCGCCTTATTTGTAGCGATTTTTTCTACTTAACCACTAAAAAAAAGGTACCAATTTGTCGTGCCACTTGGCTCGTAGCTTGCCGCTACAAATGTGTAGCGGTTTAGGTTTTAACCACTACAAATTTTAATATTTGTAGTGGTTAATTATAACTGCTATAATGTCACCGCTATAAAATGCCATTTTTTTGTAGTGAATGTATGGACATGAGTTGAGGTCGGCATCGCTAGTAGGGTCATTAGTGAGGAAGACCAAGCAACTGATGTCAGAGGACCCAGATGAGGATCCGAAGGAGTACCTGAAGGATGAGCCGAGTGATTGAGTCCCGGGCAGACACAGTGGAGGTACCGTGTGTCCTACAGCCAGACCTAGAGCTGTCGCATTATCTCAAGGGCCGATATCTCGGAGCAGTGTGAGATTATGTCACTCCCAGCAGTTAGTGCCTTATGTTCTTGAGAGGTATGTAGACAATGTACTGACTCTAGGATGATATGGAGATGAATTTTACTGATGAGTTTTGGGCTTATACCACAATGGATTTCTTCCCAGACATAGCATATTGAAACCGATAAAAGATCAACATTGCGGAGAGGCTCCCGAGTGGGAACTTCCGGGCGTTCTTAGATCATCTTATCGACTTACTAGAGAGATTTATGTACATAGACTGATGTGGGGCCAGGAGGTATATATTGAGGTAAGGGCAGTCATGTGGGACCAACGGACAGAGGAAGAGAGGGTCAGAGTCAGTGTTTTAGGAGGGTACGTAAAAAAGTTAATCGTACTTGACCTAGGGAAATCCCAGGATGGATGTCCCCCTGGGAAGTTACATGTAATGTAATGTAAAAGGATAAATATGTCGTGTACTGTACTTTATAGGTTATATGATGTTTCTAACTTTATGTAACTACTGTAAATAGCTAATGTATGCTATATATGACATATCTGTGTACCCTGACCTTTATGAAATGACAAAAATGCCCTTGTTCTTATGTGAAATGTAATTTTTCTCTATTTTGATGTAGTTTGAAACATAGAGATGGTACGACCTGGTAGATCACGAGCGAGACACAATAATGTTGTACTTGAACCGGAAGCTGATATACAAAGCTGAGTAAGCAGGTTCAGCAAATAACGGCCTCATAGCTTTAGGGGGAAGTTTGATCCATAGATACGGAGGATTGGTTATCACTCCAGGAGAAAATTTTCAATATCCTACTATGCCCAAATGATATTAAAGTGCTACTAGCCATCTACAAGTTACAAGTGACACAGACCGGTGGTGGAAAAATACAGAGCTCATTTTGAGAAGAAGGAATATTCCAATCACTTGGGAATTATTCCAAAAACAGTTCAATAAAAAATAGTTTACCCTTCCTTTAGACAAGGAAAAGAGAGATTTTTTGAGCATCCAACAGCAGGACCGGGAGAGTTTTGATGATTATCTGTCTTGGAAAATTCGATTTTCTCGATATTCAGCATACCTCAAGCTTCATGATAACGAAGAATAGAGTGCTAATATAATGATTGAGGGGCTGAGACTAGAATAGAAAGAGAAACTGGTTTCACAGCATTTCACTGAGTTCAGTAAAGTAGTGGAAGAATGTTGTTATATCGAGAAACGCATGTTGAACGTGGCTACTAAAGACAATAATAAGGGTGCTTCTGGAAGTAGTGGTTCATCACAAAAGCGAAAAGATCAGGGTGGACCTTCCAAGGGTAATAATAAAAGACTGAACAGTCTGGGAGCCGAGGTGTCCAGGGTTCCTCTGAAAGAAAATTTTGTTGGCATTGCCGAAAGCTGCTTCACCCTGGTAGACCTTATGGCGTGGTTCCATTTAGATCAGATCCAAATAAGCCATTCACTTTCTTTCATTACGATAAGCCGGGGCATATTGCTAAGGATTGCCTATAAAAGTATTAGCCAAAGGAGACTAGGCCCAGGGTTCCAGGCAGGGTCTACACGCTGACACAGGAAGAAGCCAAAAAATCTCTGGAACTGATACAATGTATGATTTCTCTAAACGGTAGTCTAGTGTATGTCATGTATGATTCAGATGCCAGCCATTCATTCATTGTGTATGATTATGTGAGGCGGCTGAATTTAAATATGCATAAATTCCCATATGATCTGGCTGTGTCTACGCCCACGTGTACTAAAATTGTTACGACCAATGTTTTTCTGAATTGCGTGGTAAATACTAAGGGGCATGAATCGACAATAGACCTGATCTATTGGCCACTACAAGGGTTAGAGGTGATTCTGGGGATTGATTGGTTTACTGGGAAAGGTGTATTCTTGGACTACAAAGAGAAGAGGGTTATATATCCAAATTCACAGCCATATGCTGGCACAGAAATCAATTTGAATCTTCTCTCTACAGCTAAGGTTAAGAGATGTTTCCGGAAAGGTTGTCAGGGGTACATGGTGCTTTACTCAATGCAGTCAGAGGCTGGAGTAACCTAGAGAGTATCACTGTAGCGAACAAGTTTCCTGACGTGTTTTCGGAGGATATCGGTAGATTACCTCCAGATAGGGAAGTAGAGCTCTCGATTGATCTAAGGCCTGGAGCAGGTCCAATATCTAAAGCCCCATATCGAATGGCTCTGAGTAAAATGGCATAACCAAAAAGGCAGATTGAGGAGCTACTTGAGAAAGGGTTTATTCGACCCAGTGTCTCATCATGGGGAGCTCTAGTGCTCTTTGACAGAAAGAAGGACGGAAGCTTGCATCTCTGTATTGATTACCGGGAATTGAATAAGGTGACCACCAAGAACAAGTATCCACTCCCTAGAATTGATGATTTACTCAATCAATTATCTGGTTCCTACGTATTCTCGAAGATCGATTTGCTGTCAAAATACCATCAGTTAAAGATTAAAGCAGAAGATGTATCAAAGACTGCTTTTAGGACCAGATAGAGCCATTACAAATATCTTGTAATGCCATTTGGCCTGTCCAATGCACCTGCTGTGTTCATGGACTACATGAATCGAATCTTTCATCCGTACCTGGACCAATTCATAGTAGTCTTCATTGATGACATACTAGTATACTCACAAAGTAAAGCCAAACACGAGCAGCATTTGAGAATGGTGTTGAACATATTGAGGGATAAGTAACTCTATGCCAAGCTGAGCAAGTACAAATTTTGGCTTTCAAAGGTAGAGTTTATGGGCTATGTAGTCTCTCAGCAAGGGGTCTCTATTGATCCTAGTAAAGTGGAAGTAGTACTAAGCTGGAAGAGGCTAGAAACTGTATTTGAAATGCACAGTTTCTTGGATCTAGCTAGGTATTACAGAAGGTTTATCCAAAACTTCTCTAGAATAGCATTGCCATTGACAAAATTTGGCTTTCAGAGGTAGAGTTTCTAGGCATGTAGTCTCTCTGTAAGGGATCTCTATTGATCCTAGTAAAATGGAAGTAGTATTAAGCTAGAAGAGGCCAGAGACTGTATTTGAAGTGCGCAGTTTCTTGGATTTAGCTAGGTATTATAGAAGGTTTATCCATAACTTCTTCAGAATAGCATTGACATTGACAAAATTGACACGAAAAGCTCAACATTTTGTATGAGATGAGAATTATGAGTAGAGCTTCATGGAGTTGAAGCAAAGGTCAACAACAGCGCCAGTGCTAACGATTCCAGATCCACAGTTTACGTACATTATTATGTATACAGATGCCAGTAGGCATAGATTGGGATGTGTGCTAATATAGCATGGCCGGGTGGTGGCATAAGCATCTCGTCAGCTGAAACCTTATGAACTAAACTATCCCACTCATGATCTTGAGTTGGCGGCAATTGTGTTTGCTTTGAAAATCTAGAGACACTATCTCTATGGTGTGACCGTAGAGTTGTACTGCGACTACAAGAACTTGAAGTACTTATATGATCAGAAAGAGCTCAATATGAGACAGTATAGGTGGATGGAATTGCTAAAAGATTATAATTTAGAAATTAGTGCAGGTAGCAGCCATGATGATCCATGAGCAAAAACTGATCGAGGATTTTAGAGATTGCAATCTGTCGAATCAAATTCTGATGAGCAGTGGGGTCAATAAAGTATATAATGATCTGAGAGTAGCAATTGAAGAAGCACATCTACCAGATAAACAAGCTTTATCTATCAAAGATATGATTGCTTGAGATGAGATTCAGGAATAGGACTTGTCACTGAGCTAACTAGTCAGGTACAAGAAGCGGATCTATGTTCCACCGCAACCAGAACTGAAATGAAAAATCCTGGAAAGGCACATAAGAGAACATATACTCTGTATTTAGGGGCTACGAAGATGTACCATGACTTGAAGTACCAATACTAGTGGCCAGGTATGAAAAGAGAGGTGACTAAGTTCATTGCTTGTTGTCTAACATGCCAGAAAGTGAAAGTAGAATATCTGCGACCATCAGGACTTCTGTAAAACCCTGAGATTCCTAATCGGAAGTGGGAAAGTGTTACCATGGATTCTGTGACGGGGTTACCCAAGGTAAAAAACCATGACGCTATATGGGTGATAGTTGACAGATTCACAAAGACAACCCACTTCCTACCTATTAGTATCCACTATTCTTCTGATAAATTGGCAGAGATCTATATTAAGGAGATTGTGAGGTTGCATAGTACTCTGAAGAACATCATCTCGAATCAAGATCCTCGATTTACTTCCAATTTTTGGAAGGCGATTCATGAAGCTTTAGGTACCAAGCTTCGATTTAGCACGGCATATCATCCTCAAATAGATGGACAGATAAAGCAACCAATACAAACCCTTGAGGATATGCTAAGGGCATGTGTACTTGATTTCAAAGGTAGATGGGAAAAGTTCCTTCTATTGGCAGAGGCTACCTATAACAATCGTTATCATTCGAGCATCTAGATGGCTCCATATAAGGCACTGTATAAAAGGAAGTGTCAATTGCCCTTGTGCTGGACAAAGTTGTCTGAGAGGCATTTGCTGGGGCCAGATATTATTGATCGGACAATGGAGTAGATAAAGCTAATTAAGTAAAGATTGTTAACTGATTAGAACCGACAGAAGAGCTATGCGGATAAGAGGCGCAAAATTCTGGAATTTGAAGTCGGTGACCACGTGTTTATGAAAGTATCACCAGTTACAGGCGTTGGCAAAGCACTGAAAGTAAAGATATTGCATTCGAGGTATATTGGTCCATTCGAGATCTTGGTGAAGGTTGGGCCAATAGCGTACCGTATTGCTTTGCTACCAAATTTGAGCAGACTGCATGATGTTTTACATGTTTCCCAGCTGAAAAAAGTATCAACCCGATCCAAAGCATGTAATTGAGTATGAAGACGTGGAAATGTGTGATGATTTGACTTTTGAAATTACACCTGATCGGATTACCGATTAGTAAGAGAAGCGGCTCAGGAATAAGAGCATCCCATTCGTGAAAATTGTCCGGAAAGGGTTATCCCCTAGAGAGACGACGTGGAAAATAGAGGAAGATATGAAAAAGTGTTACCCAGAATCTATGGCTGTACAATTGTAGCAAATTTCAAGGACGAAATTTATTTAAGTAGGGGAGAGCTGTAACTCCCCAAATTTTATTCACCAAATATATATTGTAATTATTTGGAAATATTTAATAAAATGGTAAATATTCATGAATTAGGAATTATGAACTTTGTAGATTCTCATTTCATGATAAATTGGGCAAAAATAATTATGGAATAAAATTGGGTAATTTAAAAAGCCCAATATTAAGGCCCAAAATTTGAGGAATAATAGAGAAAAATATTGGTCTAATAATAAATGGAAATTGGCTAAAGAAAAAGAAGAAAAGAAATTAAATTAAAAAGGTATTGACAAAATTATAATTTTGCCAATTTAACACAAAATTAATTATTTTCCAATTAATTGAAGTTAATTTCAATTAATTAAGGAAAATAATGGGAAATTGATAGGCACGGATCTCAAGACAAAAACTGTGATTATATGTAGTCTTCCTTTTGGAATATTTTTGGATATTTTGTACATATTTGCAAATATTATCTAATTCTACACGGTTGATTCCTGTATGTGAACAAATACATATTATCATTATATTTGTACTTTTCTATATGCCTGTGGAATTTGGTCTTATCACTTAGAAACGGGTATTGACAAATTTGTTCCTAAGTGAAAACTTCCAGGGCAAATTTGCTTCTAAGTTGAAACTTTTAGGGCAATTTTATTGTTAATTATTTTAGAGGCAAATTTGCCCTAGAATTTTTCACTTTGGAGCAAATTTGACCCTAAATTTGGTCAACTAACAATCAACTTAACTGCGATAACGGTCAGGGTGAAATTGGCCCACATTTGAAACTTCAAGGGCAAAATTGCCCTAGTTGAGACTTCTGGGATAAAATTTCCCCTGAGGCAATATTTCCAAAGCAAAAAAAGCCTTTAACCCTATATTATTTAACTTGAAAGGGCCTTCTTCTTTTTAATTTTAATTTAAATAAACACCTCACAAGTTAAATAATATATTTGCCACATCAGATTTCCCATTAAGTATGGTACATAAGCCAATTTAATGGAGCTAGCTATAGTGACACGTAGGATAAATTAACACCATCAAATGCCACTCCTTCTGAAAGTTTAGAGACCAACTATTATTAACGAAGTAAACTTGAAGAACCAAAACTATCAATTTTAAACTTGAGGGACTAAAATAAAAATCAGTGAAACTTTAAAGACCAAAATTGATATTAACCTTTTTATATTTCAAAGCACCTAAACACACACACTTTTTGCCCAGATAAATTTATATATTTCCAGTAATACTCCATATAAAATGGAACACTAAATGTCTAAATTCATCGTGTTCATTTTTTTTTTTTGTTCCGATCATGTCCATATTCATTAATTCAAACATGATATCGATATCACCTTGTTCATATTCAACTCACTTAAGCATCATATATAAATCTGTAGGTTATTATATAAGATGAATGTTAAGTGTTGTACGATATGAAAATGAAAGAAAGGGATGGGAAAAAATTTACTTTAAAATAAACTGAACGTTTTACCAATGATGGCAATCCATTAACTAAAGAAGAAATTAATTTGACTCTTACCACTAGTTCAAACAGGCACGGTAATAGTTACCCAAACCGACTGTCAAATTAAAGCATCGATTAAGTAAAAGGATTAAAGAACACTCCAACCAGCTTCCAGTAGTATAAGACCATGGCTGCAAATGGAGGCGAAAAGGTATGTTGTAAGAACCAACTACTTTAAGGAAAGCAAAGACCAGCATCTGTCGAATAACATATTCTACATGATTGAAATTTAACTCCAGAGCCTGCTAAGACCAGAAAATCAAGACACGGAAAACAGGTATAGATAATTTCTCACTCCTCCACAATATCACCCGAACAACAATGATCCCTCTTCAATTAAAAAAATAAAAAATAAAAACAAGAGAGGCTAGCTTTATATTCTCATAATTGTCTGTGTCATTCCATTATTAGTACAAATGGCCCCTAATGACTTGTAGACTGAGCATACAACGAATAAAGAAGATCATCTTTCAAATTCGTGTCTCAAACTCGGAATCAAATCATTATATATCGTGTCATCAATTGTAGCATTTAAACAATCACACCATTCACTACCCCACTTACCATCAGGCACCTAATTAAAATAAAAGCTATATATGTGTGCTTATAATAATTTAAAATATTGTAAATAAGAAAGAAATGAATTGTCAAAGAATGGTCCCAAGAATAGATTGAACCTTGAAAGGGACCGAAATGGTAAGAGTTAGTGATTGAGCAACGAAACAAAAGTTGGGTTCTGAATGTGATAGAAGCAGTATTAGCACATGTACAGTGCTACCACTATAGTATTATATGTGCGTGTGTGTACAGTGAGCACGTATATATGTCCCTCTTGTCAGATATATATGTAGTTTTCGTTCCTTATATTCCAGAGCTACATATACATATACTTATATATTGTGTGTGTGTGTATCACCAAGCCCTTTCCCATTTCTTACCGCCATCATAAAAAATATATATTAATCAGATTCCTTGAATTAAAAAAATAAATAGAATAAATTATTATATATGTTATGAATATTAAATATGTGGATGTCTATTGACTCATATTAATCTTCCAGTCAACTTGACATAAAGAAGAAAAGAAGACATGACACAAAGCAAAAGCAAAAGAAGACAAGGACATAAAGAAGATATAAAGTAACCATGGTCATGTAACCAGAGTTAATTATAACCATGGTCAGGCAACCAGGGTTAGATTTCTGACTCTATATAAAGGGCTGTAATCAATTGTTTTAGTTGAACTGAATGAGAAATTCTCTCTAACTTCTCTCTAGAAATTCTATAATCTTTTCTCTGAATTCTATCAATCTTCTCTCTTATCACATATACTTTTATAACACGTTATCAGCACGAAGCTCTAAAAGAAAGTATGATCTTCTTATGGTTTCTTTAATGATTATATATACCTTGTTTTATTTTATAGATCTGGGATAATTTGAGCCACTATATGGAATTAGAGAGATACTTTTACCGATTGTTATATAACATCGGGTTCCATGGCTAAGATTAGAGATCGTTATTGTTTTTATATATTATTTACAAGTTCTTTTATATTATTATTATTACTGTTATTATGGTCAGAAGCCATACACATCTTATTCTTAAAATTATGACCAGAAGTCATAATGTTTTAATTTCTTATAATATGGCCAGAAGCCATATCCATTTTTATTATATAGCCAGAAGCTATATACATTTTTCATCTTATTATATGGCCAGAAGCTATATATATTTTTATCTTTTATCTTATTGTACGGCCAGAAGTCATGTACAACTTTTATCCTGAAGATAATAGTTAATTCCTCATCTTGAGATTAAATGGCCCGAAGCCATACATATTTTAATTTTCTTATCTTGCCTTATGAATTATTTATTATCTTTATGAATTTACAGTTATTATATTGCATATTTACATTTCATATTTTAATTATTTTCATTTATTTCTTTAATTAGTTTGAACAATGGCAAACCTGACAAAACTTGAAATTGTGGCTCTTGATATTACTGGGAAAAATTATTTATCTTGGAAGTTGGATGCGGAAATTCACTCGAATGCCAAAAGTCTGGAAGACACGATTAAAGAAGGGAATAAGGCATCCAACCAAGATAAAGCCAAATCCATGATTTTTCTTCGCCACCACTTACATGAAGATTTAAAAACTGAATATTTGACAGTGATGGACCCACTTGTCCTTTGGAACAATTTGAAAGAAAGATATGATCACCAGAAGATGGTCATTCTTCCAAAAGCTCATTTTGATTGGATGCATTTACGCTTGCAAGATTTTAAATCTATAAGCGAATATAACTCAGCTATGTTCAGAATTACTTCTAAATTGAAATTATGTGGAGAAAATGTTACTGATGATGATATGTTAGAAAAGACATTCTCCACATTTCATGCATCCAATTTGCTCCTGCAGCAGCAATATCGTGAAAAAGGTTTCAAGAAATATTCTGAGTTAATTTCTTGTCTCCTTGTGGCTGAACAAAATAATGAGCTTTTGTTAAAAAATCATGAATCCTGTCCAACAGGCTCAACTCCATTCCCTGAAGTGAATGTAGTAACTAATGAATTTTACGTGGACGTGGACGTGGACAAGGACGTGGACGTGGGCGTGGCTACAGCCGTGGGCATGGCCGTGGTCAATATCATGGAGGTTCAAATTCCTACCAGAAGTGGGAAAAGACTGATAAGAACAAAAAAGGGGAAAGCAGTAGGCATAACAAATATGCTGATAATCCATGCTATCGATGTGGTGGCAAGGGCCATTGGTCTCGTACCTGTCGTACACCAAGGCATCTAGTTGATCTTTACCAAGAATCAATTAAAAATACTGGTAAAAGATCAAATGTTGAAGTTAATCATGTTGATCAGGGCGAGAATTCTGAGTATGGCGATATAGATAATAACTATTTGGATGTTGCAGATTTCTTAATATAATTTGAAATGTTATATTTATTTAAAGTTGTTTCTATCATATGTATTAATTTTTATTTATGTTTTTATGAAGAATGAATCCTATTGGCATCAATCCTGAAGATTTATGTCTCGTTGATAGTGCAACAACCCACACCATACTCAGACATGATAAATATTTTTCTTCCTTGGTAATACGAGAAGCCAATGTTCAGACTATATCTGGTAGTATAAATTTAATTGAAGGCTCCGGAAGAGCTAGTATTTTGTTACCTGAAGGAACAAAATTACGCATTGATAATGCATTTTATTCTACCAAGTCTAAAAGAAACTTACTGAGTTTCAAAGATATCCGCAGAAATGGATATCATTTAGAAACAACAACTCAAAATAATAAGGAATATCTTGTCATTACAAATATAGTCGCTGGTAGAAAATGCATATTAGAAAGTTTTCCTATTTTTTCTTCTAGTTTGTATTACACATGTATAAGCACAATTGAAACACATATTATTGAGAACCAGAAGTTCAATAATGCAAACCAGAAGTTTGCCAATTCAAACCAGTAGTTTGATAATGTAAACCAAAAGTTTACTAATGAATTTAATGTTTGGCATGACCGGTTAGGCCATCCCGGTTCAATCATGATGCAACAAATAATTGGGAATTCATGTGGACATACCATGAAGTGTAAACAAATACCACAATCCCATGATTTTTCATGTGCTGCATGTTCCAAGGGAAAGTTAATTATTCGCCCCTCACCAAGCAAAGTAGAAAGTGAGTCTCTCACATTTCTAGAACGGATACAGGGAGATATTTATGGGCCAAAACACCCACCATGCGGACCATTTAGGTACTATATGGTTTTAATTGATGCATCAACTAAATGGTCGCATGTTTGCTTATTATCTTCTCGCAACCTGGCGTTTGCGAGATTACTTGCTCAATTGATTAGATTAAGAGCACATTACCCTGATTATCCTATCAAGAAAATACGTCTTGATAATGCTGGTGAATTTACATCACAAGCTTTTAATGAATATTGTATGTCCCTTGGAATTGATGTTGAACATCCTGTAGCTTATGTTCATACGCAAAATGGACTTGCAGAATCATTGGTTAAAAGGTTGCAATTAATTGCAAGACCTTTACTTATGAAATCTAATCTACCAATTTCTGCTTGGGGCCATGCCATTTTGCATGTAGCAATGTTAATTCGCATCAGGCCAACAAATTATTTAAATGTTTCCCCCTTACAAATGGTTTTTGGTCAGGAACCTAATATTTCCCATATAAGAATTTTTGGGTGTGCGGTATATGTGCCTGTAGCACTACCACAACGCACCAAGATGGGCCCTCAAAGAAAGATGGGAATATATGTTGGGTATGAATCTCCATCAATTATAAAATGGTTAGAACCATCAACAGGAGATTTATTTACGGCACGATTTGCCGATTGTCATTTTAATGAATCATTTTTCCCAACATTAGGGGGAGAAAACAAGCAGCTGGGTAAAGAAATTAGTTGGAATGAATTATCAATGGCTCATTTTGATCCTCGTACAAAACAATGTGAACTTGAAGTTCAAAAGATAATTCATTTACAGAATTTAGCTAATCAAATGCCAGAAGCATTTACTGACCCAAAGAAAGTGACAAAGTCACATATCCCAGCTGCTAATGCTCCTATTAAAATTGATGTCCCTGAAGGACAACCTGCTATGAATGAATCCAAAGCACGCCTGAAGCGTGGCAGGCCCATCGGTTCCAAAAATAAAAATCCTCGAAAAAGAAAAGGAGCAAAGAATATAGATGGTCAAGTTAAGGATAATAAAGAAAAATTAGTAGCTCCAGAAGAGCCATCTCCTGAAGAGATATTATCTCCAGAAGAGAACATTGTAGTCCCAGAAGAGACCCAGGTACCTGATATATGTGAAAATAATGAGATCTCAATAAATTATGTTATGAATGGAATCCGATGGGATAGAAATGAAGTCAATGTTGATGACATCTTTGCTTATCATATAGCATATGATGTAATGAATGATAATGAGGATCATGAGCCAAAATCCATTAGTGAGAGCTAACAAAGAAAAGATTGGCCCCTATGGAAAGATGCCATTAATGCAGAATTAAAATCATTGGTAAAACGAAAAGTATTTGGACCTGTAGTCCTTACACCTGAAGATGTAAAACCAGTTGAATGCAAATGGGTCTTTGTACGAAAAAGAAATGAAAAGGGAAAAATAACTAGATATAAGACACGTCTAGTAGCCCAAGGTTTTACACAAAGACCTGGCATTGATTTTGAAGAAACGTATTCACCAGTAGTAGATGCGACTACTTTTCGTTATTTAATTAGTCTAGCAGTAGATGCAGGACTTGATTTACATCTAATGGATGTTGTGACTACCTATTTATATGGATCACTTGATAGTGATATTTATATGAAAGTCCCTGAAGGACTTAAAATGCCAGAAGCATCCAATTCAATTTCTCAAGAACAATACTCAGTT
Source organism: Inga leiocalycina (assembly GCA_963242795.1). Lineage (NCBI taxonomy): Eukaryota > Viridiplantae > Streptophyta > Magnoliopsida > Fabales > Fabaceae > Inga > Inga leiocalycina. The sequence continues at coordinate 28,977,383 of OY725320.1, read as the reverse complement.
AAGTTAAATAAGTCCCTGTATGGCCTGAAGCAATCAGGGCATTGTGGTATAATCGTCTTAATGAATATTTGTTGAAAGAATGATACAAAAATGATCCAATATGCCCATGCATCTTTATAAAAAGATCTAATAGTGAATTTGCTATAATTGCTGTTTATGTTGATGATATCAACATCATTGGAACTCCTGAAGAGCTTCAAAAAGCAATTAATTGTTTGAAGAAAGAATTTGAGATGAAGGACTTGGGAAGAACAAAATTCTGTCTTGGATTACAAATCGACTACTTCAAGAAAGGGATCTTTGTAGATCAAGAAACTTATACAAAGAAGGTCCTAGAGCGATTTTACATGGATAAATCTCATCCATTATGTACCCCAATGATTGTAAGATCTTTGAAAGTAGATAAAGACCCATTCTGACCCCGAGAAATCAGTGAAGAAGGTGATGAAGAACTACTTGGTCCAGAAGTACCACATCTTAGTGCTATTGGAGCACTAATGTATCTTGCTAATCACACACGTCCTGATATATCATTTGCTGTTAATTTATTAGCAAGATATAGTTCTTCACCAACACGAAGGCATTGGAATGGAATAAAGCATATTCTTCGCTATCTCAGAGGTACTACAGATATGGGGTTATACTACTCAAATGTATCCAAGCATGAACTGGTTGGTTATGCAGATGCCGGATTTTTGTCTGATCCACATAATGGTAAATCACAAACGGGCTATCTATTTACATGTGGAGGTACAGCTATTTCATGGTGATCTATGAAACAGACTATATCAGTCACATCATCTAATCATGCAGAAATTTAAGCAATACATGAAGCAAGTCGAGAATGTATGTGGTTGAGGTCAGTGATACATCATATACGTACAACTTGTCATTTATCTTCCGGCAAAATGATCCCAACAATCCTATATGAGGATAATACTGCATGTATCGCTCAACTTAAAGAAGGCTATATCAAAGGCGATAGAACAAAGCATATTTCACCAAAATTCTTCTTCACTCGTGACCTTCAAAAGGATGGTGAAATAGATATCTAGCAAATCAGTTCAAGTGAAAATCTAGCAGATTTATTCACCAAGTCACTCCCAGGTACAATCTTTGAAAAACTTGTTCATGATATTGGCCTTCGGAGATTCAAAGATTTCAACTGATATTATCAAGAGGGGGAGTCGATACACGCTGTACTCTTTTTCCCTTATCTAGATTTTGTCCCACTGGGTTTTCCTAGAAAGGTTTTTAATGAGGCAGCACTCGACGGTGTATCAATGAATGATGTACTCTTTTCTTTGGCTAGGTTTTTATCCCACTGGGTTTTTCCTAGTTAAAGTTTTTAATGAGGAACATTCATAATGGACATCCAAGGGGGAGTGTTATGAATATTAAATATGTGGATGTCCATTGACTCATATTAATCTTCCAGTCAACTTGACATAAAGAAGAAAAGAAGACATGACACAAAGCAAAAGCAAAAGAAGACAAGGACATAAAGAAGATATAAAGTAACCATGGTCATGTAATTAGAGTTAATTATAACCATGGTCAGGCAACGAGTGTTAGATTTCTGACTCTATATAAAGGGTTGTAATCGATTGTTTTAGTTGAACTGAAAGAGAACTTCTCTCTAACTTTTCTCTAGAAATTTTATAATCTTTTCTCTGGATTCTATCAATCTTCTCTCTTATCACATATACTTTTATAACAATATATATATATATAGAGAGAGAGATATTAAACTAGCGAATTTTGATTTTTCGTCCTTTGATTAATTGTAGGCTTTGAATTGATTAATTTGGTCCCATAATATTGATTAAGTGTTGGATGGGTTTCCTTTTTTTTTTCTTTTGGGTTAGTTTGAAATGGTCAATACTAGTGCTGCGACATGACTGAAGGAAAAGAATAGGTGGCCATTAAGGCATGCTAACTATTCCGCAGCTACCAAAGGTACGTTGCGTTAGTGATAGCAGTCGTATTTCTTTAGTAGCGCTTGTTTGAAACTCTATATGTTTATGCGACACAAAACTTTTACTACGTACTTATATGATATATTATAAATCATCATTAAAAAATTATTTTAAATATTTTAATTATTATTCTAAACAAGTCATTGGCATCATCTCTTAGTTATTATATTTTCAATTAAGGACCACATACCTATTCCATTACCCAATGCTTTTATTTTTTGGTAATTAAGATGGGGGCCTACTATCTTTAAGGTTAATTAACAAATATTATATTTAACTTCAAATTATTCAAATTTAAATTTCTCAATCGTTCAAATAATCAAATATAAATAACCAAATTACTGTGTCCTAAGAATACTATTCCCAAGTCAAGCTTCTTATATACTTTAGCTTCTCACATTGATGGGCCATTTCATCCTTCAGAACACATTGACAAGTGTAACGTAATATTGTAACTAAATTAGTTTTACATTCAAGTAATATACTCATTTTGTTATGTATTTAGTTACATTAATATGTTTTTAGCTACAGGTGCCCAATGTATATATATGACATCTTTCAATAATAATATACATTTTTCCATTTTCTCCATTTCGTCACATGGTATCCGGAGCCACATAATTTTGTTTTCTCTCCTCAAGTTCTCTGCTTCTTCTTTCTTCTTCTTCCTTCTCGACGTTTCCGCTTGACCGTAGTGGCTATTGATTCCATCTCAGATCCAGCCAGTCCCTACTACATTCATCCCAGTGAAAATCCCACCCTTATCCTCATTGCTCCTCCTCTAGATGGTTCTAACTATCATACCTGGGCTAGATCCATGAAGATGGCCCTACTTTCAAAGAATAAACTTCATTTTGTTGATGGCTTCCTTCTTCCACCGCCATCTACCGATCCCCTCTTTCCGGCATGGGAGCATTGCAATAACCTTGTTCAAGGGGATGGCTCTCGAAGTCTCTATAACTGGCTATTGCTAAAAGCATCATTTGGTTTGACTCTACTTTTGAGATATGGAATGATCTCTGAATGTGCTTTTCTCAGACGGATCTCTTTCACATCATTGATCTTCAAGAAAAAATCTATGGTCTCTGCCAAGGTAACCTTAGCGTCAATGAATATTATACTCAGATGAAAACCCTTTGGGACGAATTAACTAATATACGTCCTCTCAAAGCCTGTACATGTGGATCTGTTAGTGTTGCTCTTCAATATCAAGATGAGGACTATGTTATTCATTTTCTGAAAGGTCTTAATGAGTCCTATTCCTCCATTAAATCACATATTATGCTACTTTATCCATTACCCCTAATTAATCAAGTTTTTTCTCTAGTTCTTCAACAAGAACGGGAGCTCTATATACCTTTTGATTCCAAGGTTTTTCTTGCTAAGGCACCACGTTATCCTCCTTCTGGTTCTTAGACAAAGCAATGCTCTTATTGTGGCAAGCCACACCATATGGAGGCTGTAATACCCCAAATTTTGAGATTTGAGGCTAGAGAATAAACTTGAAATAAGTGGATTGCTAAGCCCCAGTTTAGTAGGATCCCAAGTTTCAAGTAAGGGTAAATGACTCCAAAAGTAGATGTGATTAATGATAAATGGACCCTTTAGGAGATTATGATGTGAACGGTGATTTGTATGCGTTGTGAGTAGTGCCGAAACCCTGCATTTAAGCTCAATTATGGATTAACATTTAAATTGACTTAAAATATAGGGAGGGGGCATATTGTGGCTAAACAGAAAAGTATGATATGTTTAGTTGTGATTTAGGAGGAATTGCCATAATCAGGGGCAAAACAGTAAAGTTACCGGCCAATTAGTCAGTTACCGAAAAGGAAACTCATTGGTAAATTGAAGACCAATGGTTGAGATTGATTTGTGTAATAGATCAAAGGGTGGAATTCCATGTATGTGTGCCTAGGTGAGCTCATGAGAGATGGATCAAGAGTGTGACACTTGGCACAATATGGACCCTTGAATTTGGGTCAAATGCTCAAACTCTTCCCTCTTTTCTCTCTCCCTTATTTGGTCATTTTTGGGGGCCAAAATTTTCCCACCTTCATCTTCTTCATCTCTATTCTTTCTCTTTATTTCTCCATTTTTGTCTATAGCAAGGAGGAAAGAGAAATTGAAAGGTAAGGTTTTGACCTATTTGTGGTCCTCTTTAGCTTAAACACTCTTCTTTAATGTTGTTCATAGTGATGCGAGCTTTATCTCTATGGTTTTAGATTTGTGAAAGGAGGTGTTTGATAGCTTGAGAAAAAGTAGAAAGATGAAGAATCAGGTAATTGGTTAGGGAAAAAGAAAGAGGTGAGTATCACTACAAAAAAATGGCATTTTGTAGCGGTGGAATTGTAGCGGTTTTAAATAACTGCTACATATTTTAATATTTGTAGTGGTTTTAACCAAAACGGCTACAAATTTTGTAGCGGTAAGCTAAGCGCCAAGTGGCACGACAGATTGACAGCGTTTTTTGTAGTGGTTAGGTAGAAAAAATCGCTACAAATATAGCATAAATTTCCTGCCAAAACCTGTAGCGGTTCAGTTGTAGCGGTTAATAAATAAAAACCGCTAGAATATTCCCACCACATGGCACGACCAAGACGCGCCAACAATATAGCGGTTATTTGTAGCAGTTTGACCAATAAAACCGCTATAAAATTCCAAACATCGCGTATTTGTAGCGGTTATAAGGTTCTAACCGCTACAGAATTTCAGAGTTCTCCAAATTTGTAGCGATTCTGTACCATAACCGCTACAGAACTTCAAAGGTTTTTGAACTTTGTAGTGGTTATTGTAAAACCGCTACAAATTTTAGCCGCCCTAGGTGCTTTGTAGCGGTTTATGCAGCTGTTATTACAATAACCGCTACAAATTTGTAGCCTATATATGCACGCCGCCTTCTCCATTCTTACGTTTGCCCATTTTATTTCCTGAAGTTTCTCCAAGTGTTTCCTTTTAGATTGAGCGTTCAGACGTCTGTGAAAGAGTTTTTGCTGCAGTATTTCTCAGTATTGTACTTGAGGTACGGAGATAAAATGGATACATTAACAGATACAAAATGGTACGTGGATCCCTATAAATACCCTTACCACAACTCATTTCAAGCATTCTCCCATTTCTTTTCACCTTACCCCTTCTTTCATTTTTTCTCATTTACAAATTTTTTTGTATGAGTTGAGGAGCTGAACAATACGATCAAATATGGTAACAAATTTTTTTAATTTTTTTTCAATACTTATTTCCTCAGTATAAAATTTATTCTCACCATTTTTTTTCCAGATATTTCAGAGCTTTATCTCATTTTCATCTATTTTTCATACACAATTTTTTTTGCTAACTTCATACACAATTACATTGTAGTAAACAACATAATAGTTCCTTATTACCTACGTATCCTTAATAATATTATCAATACAATTTTTATACTTATCCAACTAAATTAAATTATTCCTTTTAATTTATAAATGAGTTAAAATATTCAATAATAAGCTAATTAAATTAGATAAACTACTAAAAAAATAAAATATTTAATTTAATATTAAAAAAACAGAAACAAATGATCATTTTTTTAAATTTTCTTTATTTTTGTAGCGGTTATTAAACCGCTACTAATTAAAGTGCCTTTTTAAACTGAAATTAATTTTTTGGGGCCATTTTTGAATTTTTATGAAATTAGTAGCGGTTGTATAACCGCTATGAATTTCATGAAAATTTCAAATTAATAGCAGTTTATTAATCGCTACAAAATAGAAAAAAAAAATTATTTTTCTTTTCCCGCCTTGAAAATTTCAATTTTTTATATTTGTAGCGGTTATATAACGGCTACAAATATCTCCGAAAAAATTTACGACTTATGGGGATGTTGTAGCCATTGGGTTCAACCTCTACAAAGTAAGTAGCGATTATTTTTCTTGAGTAGCAGTTTTAGATAACCGCTACAAAACCGCTTGCAACATACGATTTAGTAGCGGTTTTATTAACCACTACTAATATTGTTTGTAGCGGTTAAAACCGCTATTAATACCCATTCTTAACCACTACTAAATCACATTTTTTGTAGTGTATTTGATGCCTTTTGATTTAAGTTTTGTGGCTTTTGATTGAGTTTTGAGAATTGTTGAATTTTACCCTGATTTTGTGGTAATTTCTAAATGCATGAATTGTCATGTGTTTTGAGTTGCAATTGGTGTTTTGTTGTGTTATGTGACCATTGGAATTGGCTTGGGTTGGTTTGAAACCTTGAATGAAAAGTTTGGCCATTTAGTGGTTTTGTGTGGCAATGGGGTTCAAGAGCAGAATATGTGTAAATGTGATGTGAATTTGACTGATTTGGTGTTTCCAATAGATTCCTTGTGAAAATTTGTGTGGGAATGGTGCTTGATGTGAAAATGGGAACCATTGAAAGCAATTGTGAAAATCTGAAATTTTGTCCATTGAAACTCTTTATTGGGCAATTTGTTTGTGTGAACGTTTTAACTTGGCAAATGTTGTCTAAAAATTCTGAAACTTTCCAATCTTAAATTTCACATTCCAAGCTTCAAAATGGACATATAATTTGTGTCATTTCGATTTGTGAGCTAGGAGATATTATTGTCCAAAAATTTGGTATCAAAACTGGACTCTGTTTTGGAGCAATGTTGGATTTTGTGTAATTCTGGAATTTTGTAGTAATTTCTAGTAATAGTCCATATTTTTTCTGTGTATAGGACTTAGATAGCTTTCATTTGGCTTTAGAATCACCTCATTTCAATTTTTCTGGAATTAGTTATGAATTTTGGAAGTTCATATAAGAAACAGCATTTTCTTGGCTGCGGCTAGAGGGTTCTTGGCCGTGGCCCAAATGTTTTTGACCTATTTTTGGCCTTGGCCAGTGGATTTTTAGGCCACGGCCAACCCCCACAAATGACATATTGGACTTCCAAAGATAGTCTTTGGTCAAGTTTCTCATAACCCTTTAGGTATGTGTTTAGGCTTTGATTAGCCACCTAAAGGTTGTGAAATGATAACCAACTTAAGTGTTTTGAAGGTTAAGAAATTGGAAAAGGGATTAACCCTATTCCTTGCTTTGGTTATAGGGTTTGGTGTTCGTCCTGATCTTGCATAGCTGGTTCTGAAGCATATGTGGGAAGAACAAGTGTAGGGAACTTATCTCTTCTGCATGTATTTGATATTTGTGTTGGTGTATTGATACATGTATTGGTTTGCTTGATTATGTGAAACATATATGAATGATTGTAGCTTTGTTTCTATTTATACTATGGCCATGAGTATGTTGTTGAAACATTGAGCACGTAGATATGTTATTGTGTGAGCATGAGTTATGTATTGCAAGCATGTCATGCATTAAGCACTTATCTTGCATGTATACTGGTATTTGTTTCCTACTGAGATTCTCTAGAATCTCACCCTCCCTACCAACAATTAGATAGGCCAAGCTGATTGAGGAGGGAGCAAGCAGCCGAGGGCGGCAAGGACTCCTTCAGGATGTGATTTTGGTTGTTGGTTATCATAGTTGGGAGTATTCTATATTTAGTATTTGTATTTGGATTTGTATTTGGGAATGTATATTTAGATATATATATTTGAAAGGATATTGTGTAATCCCCGTATGAGAATTTGTAAAAGGGCATTTGCACCTTGTGAGGCTATGATTTATGTATGGAACCCGAGGTTACCAGGATTATTGTTGTGCACTTTGATATATAGATATAAATGTGATTTATCCGTGTAAAGTAATTATATTCAAAATGTGAATCTGAGACTAGGTGAATTGGATTTCGAAAAAGTATTTGTGAAAACCCTATCTTATAGATGGGTTTGAAAATGTTATATAATAATTATTGGTCTCTATTTCACTTTAATCTCGTATTTCAGATATAATTACGGAAGGGGATTACAGAGGCCACCTGCTATCACAAGCACGGGTTTCCCCTTGGTTATAAATTATGTAACTTTGGTTCTTCTTCCATGATGAACAATTTTTCATCTCCGATACCTAGCACTATTCAAGACCTGTCTACTGCACATGACTCTTCTCCAATTCCTCCTTCTTTGCAAGCCACTGTTCTACCTCAATTGTCCCCTGATCAGTACAGTCGGCTTCTCACTTTACTCAGTTCGTCATCTGCATCTACCCTGCCCTCACCTTCTCCGTCCTCCATCAACCAGTTGTCTACACTTCCCGATGGTATGTGTTCCTCTTTTTCCTCTAATAATCATGCTTCCTGAATCATTGATTCTGATGCAACTGATCATGTATGTTGTTTTTTATCTTTATTTTCTTCTTATACTTCAATTCCGTTTATTTTTGTTAGTCTTCCCATGGGCTCTCATGCTATTGCTTGTTTTTTAGGAACTGTCTGTATTTCTGCCTCATTGGTCCTCTATAATGTTCTTTTTCTTCCCAAATTTTCCTTTAATATTTTATCTTTGTCTTGCTTAACTTCCTCTATTAATTGTTCCATGAAATTATCTTCTACTTGTTGTCAGATACACTCAATTCTACCTTTGCAGATGATTTGTTCAGCTAGACTTGTTAAGGGCTTATACATACTTCCTACAAATGCAACTTCCACTCATTCATCACCTCATATTCTTATGACCAACAGCAACCCTATTTCAAATTCTACTCTTTGGCATCTCCGCTTGGGTCATCTTTCTAATTCCACACTTTCTACTTTACATAAGGAATTTCCTGATATTCCTTGTATTTCTTCTTTATTGCCTTGTGATGCTTGCCATTTTTCAAAACAAAAATGTTTATCATTTCCTGTAAGCATAGGTTCATGCAATAAAACTTTTGACTTAGTTCATATGGGCATATGGGGCCCTTTTTCAGTGCCTTCTACTCAAGGCCATCGCTATTTTCTTATCGTAGTTGATGCCTATTCTCGATACACATGGCTTTTTTTAATGCACCACAAATCTGATGCATGAACCCATATTAAATATTTTTTTCTCTTGTTGAAACTCAATTTTCTACTTCCATTAAGGCTTTACATACTGATAATGGCCCTAAATTTAATATGCCATAATTTTATACTTCTAAAGGAGTAATTCATCAAACTTCTTGTGTTAAAACTCCTCAACAAAACGGTTTAGTTGAGCGTAAACACCAACATATTTTAAATGTTGCTCGTGCTTTACTTTTTCAATCGCATATCCCTATTTCCTATTGGTCTTTTTTGGTTTTGCATGCTACTTTAATCATCAATTGCTTGCCTTCCCCTGTTATTCACAATTCCACTCCTTCTGAACATTTACATGGTTTCCTCCTTCTTATTCTCATTTCAAGGTTTTTGGCTCTCTTTGCTTTGCTTCCACTTTCTCTCACAATCATTCTAAGTTTGATCCAAGAGGAAGAAAATGTGTTTTTCTGGGTATTCCATCAAGTTCCAAAGCTTTTACTCTACTTGATCTTTCTAACAATCAAATTTTTTTGTCTCGAGAAGTTTTCCATGATCATGTGTTTCCTTTTAATAATGGTAGCTGTTAGTACAAGTGTTTCACCTAAGAGGGGGTGAATTAGGTGATTCCAGAAATTTCGTTGGGTATAAGAAAATTGACTGGAAATATAAAGCAGTTGAGAGTAAGGAGAAATATAACCGAAGTGTACACCGGGAGTTATACTGGTTCGGTCACAACCACTTTGACCTACGTCCAGTCCTCAGAGCTTCTCTGAGAGTTTCACTATATCTTCCAAGATTCAGTGGATTCTTGGCACCTCAGTACACAGCAAGTTCCTTCACCTGGACACTCACTCCCCCTTACACGTTGTAATCAAATCTCCAACTCAAGGTTCCACAACCTTAAGTTATCTCAATAATGAATATTGAGGTTGTAATGAAAAACTCTCTTACAGAGTAAATGAATAATCACTGAAGTACAAATAATGAGTATAAGAAAAACAGAGCACTAAGAATGTGTTGATCAATGTATGTTCGTGTGTTCTCAGTTGTTGTACTCTATACTTTGAATGCTCCATATATATATAGATGATTTGTAGTGTCCGTTGGAAACAATTCAAACATGTCTGTTAGAGTCGCGCAGCAACGGTTGACCATTCTTCTAATTTGAAAACCATCTATTTGCGGTAGGTAGCAGTAGGTGAGATCTCAGACGTTTTATTTGACTTTTCTCTTATGTCATGATTTCTTCATTGTTTCTCTATAAACATACTTAGAATACTAGTGCAATGAAGAGTTAATCATATAGATAATAAATCAATAAATATTTGATTAAAAGCATGATTTCTGGACTACCTTACTCGAGTGGCTACTCGAGTGATCATGCTCATTACTCGAGTAGTCCCTCGAGCAAACCTATCAAAAACATGGCAGAGAGTAATTCAACATTTTTCATAAAATATTACTCGGGTAAGACATAGAGTAAGATATATCACAAACCTTGGAACTACCTGATTACTCTAGTGCTTACTCGAGTAAGCTTGTCTTTTCTTCACAGGTTACTCAAGTGGTCCCTCAAGTAAGCTTTCAAATAAGTTTACAGATTACTCAAGTAGTCCCTCAAGTAAAGTCATTCAAATCTTGGCCGAAAGCTCTTAGAAGATTTTTTCTCTAATTACTCTAGTGGTCCCTCGAGTAATATCTCAAATAATTTTGCAGATTACTCGAGTACTCCCTCGAGTAATGCCTTTTTTTCACTTGGTTACTTGAGTGGCTACTCGAGTGAATTGTTGCATTTCTTGGCTGAGAGCTAATGGAAGATATTTACCCTGGTTACTCAAGTGGCTACTCGACTAATGCCTTATGCTCATGTTGTTACTCAAGCGGCTACTCAAGTAATGGTTCATATAACTTTGTAGATTACTCGAGTGGTCCCTCGAGTAACTTCTTCCAAATTTTGGCAGTGCCTCTCTGGAACATTTTCTCCAACATTACTCAAGTTCTCACTTGAGTAACAGTGTTCCTTACTTGAGTGCTCACTCGAGTAAACCTTTAAAGAATCTGCCAGTGATGTTTTTCCTTTGCTCTGTCTCTCATATCTTCTTCATTACTCCAGTGCTTACTTCAAGTAAAGCTTTTGTCTGCCATCTAGTTACTTTGTTCAAATTCTTTTCTTTGTTATCAAATCCTTTTATATTATTGATCCAATCTTTGTTATCATCAAAACACATGGGATCTAACAATAGCATCACTCCTTTTTCTTCTTCTTGGCCAGAACCGCAACCTTATCCTTCTTTACCTGATGCTTCTTATGTTCTTTCACACCTAGCCTCTCCTTCTACTGCCAATACTCCTCTTCCTTTATCTAATCCTGGTTCTTCCCCACCCCCCATCTCTACTTCTCCTACCCCCTTCCTTCATCGTTCCACACGATCACATAATGTTCCTTCCTACCTGCACGATTATCACTGTGCCCTCATCTCCTCAATGAATCAATCATCATGTCGAGGTAGTCCTAGGTATCCTTTATCTTCTGTCCTTTCTTATTCTGGTCTTTCACTTTCTTATAAATCCTTTATCTATTCAGTTACCCTTTCCCCTGACCCTAAATCTTATAAACATGTTGTTCAACATTCTGTTTGGAGAGAGGCTATGGAAGCAGAACTCACTGCCCTTGAATGAAACTGGACCTAGATATTTACTTTATTACGACCTAGAAAAAGGCCCATTAGTTGCAAATGGGTTTTTAGAACCAAGTTTAAGGCTAATAGTAATATTGAACGGCATAAAGCTCCTCTAGTAGCTAAGGGTTACACTCAAACTAAGGGGGTTGACTATCTTGATACCTTTTCTCCAGTTGACAAGATGACAACTCTTCGAATGCTTCTTTCTATTGCTGCTAGTCTGCTACAAAAAAATTGGCATTTACATCAATTAGATGTTAATAATGTTTTCTAACATGGAGAGTTGAATGAAGAAGTCTACATAGAGTTACCTTCTGGCTTTACACCTTCTCACCCTAATCAGGTTTGCAAAATCCAAAAATCTCTTTATGGCTATAAGTAGGCTAGTCATCAATGGTTCTCAAAACTGTATTCTGCCTTGATATCTTATGGTTATAGCCAATTTGCTTCTGATCCCTCTCTTTTTGTTAAGGCCTCTGAGTCTTCCTTTACGGTTCTACTTGTTTATGTTGATGATGTTGTTCTTGCTGGTAATGACTTAACTGAAATTAAATTGGTTAAACAACAGTTAGATTCTGCATTTAGTATAAAGGATCTTGTGTAACTTCGATATTTTCTTGCCTTAGAACTTGGTCTTTCTCAAGAAGGTATCTTCTTGTCTTAAAAAAAATTTGCTCTTGAATTACTTGATGACACTGGATATTTGGCTTGTAAACCTGCAACTTGTCCTATGGATCCTCATCTCAAGATTTCCAAGGATAAAGGCACTCCTCTTATTGATCCTCAATCCTATCGCCAACTTATAGGCCGTTTACAATACCTTATCACCACACGGCTTGATTTGAGTTATGTAACTCAACAACTCAATCAATTCATGTCTGACCATCATGACATTCATTTGGTAGCTGCACATCATGTTCTTTGTTATATTAAGTCTTCTCCTGGTGCTGGCATTTTCTTTTCTGCCACCTCTAACTTACAATTATGCAACTTTAGTGACTTTGATTGGGCTGGATGCATTGATACTAGAAGATCTGTTACAGGTTTTGCCATTTTTCTTGCCTCTTCTTTAATCTCTTGGAAGGCCATGAAACAAGCTACTGTTTCTAAATCTTCTTCTGAAGCAGAATATCAGGCTTTATCTTCTACCACTTATGAGCTACAATGGCTCCTTTATCTTTTGACTGTTTTTTATTATTTCACACCTTGATCCTGCTCTTATTTACTGTGATAATCAGTCTACCATTCAGAGTGCTACTAGTCCTACTTTTCATGAGAGAACCAAACACATAGAGCTTGATTGTCATCTTGTAAGAGAAAAAATTCAAGCAAAGGTTATTCATCTACTTCTAGTACGATCTTCCGATCAGCTTGTAGATATCTTCATTAAGCCTTTGCACCCTACACGTTTTCATGATCTTTTGGCCAAGCTAGGCATGGCAAACATTCATGCTCCAGCTTGGGGGGGGTGACAAGTGTAACGTAATATTGTAACTAAATTAGTTTTACATTCAAGTAATATACTCATTCTATTATGTATTTAGTTACATTGATATGTATTTAGTTACAAGTGCCCAATGTATATATATGACATCTTTCAATCAATAATATACATTTTTCCATTTTCTCCATTTCGTCACACACAACTTCAAAATTATTAATTTGGAGGAAGATGGTAGATTTTAGAAAATTAAATTAAACTGATAGGCAGTATCCAAAAAAATAAAAAATAAAAATAACATTTATCTTTCAAAGATGATCAATCTGTTCGAATTAAACCTATCAAAAAATTTCTCCCCGGCCATAATGTACAACACAACTTATTTCAGTACACACTTTTGTTTGTGATATGAACTTAGAAGACAATTCCATCGCTTTACATTATATCAGTCAAGCTAAGTAGAGGAAAGACAAACAAAAGAAATTCATATATTCAAGATGTTATGATGCATATTTGGAGTTCAAGCCAATATTATTAAAAGTCATCCATGCAATTTTACATTCATGAATTCTGGTGGTGCTTTAGAACATGGATTTAGGTTAAATACACAAATCTATAACCTAATTTATTTGCCTCCTCCAACATGTTGATATATATTGTAGACTTTTGGATATGAACCATTTTATTTACCTTTTCTTCGGCTCATCGGTATATTATGTACTTGCCGGATTCATGATCAATTTTAGTCTATATAGAAATGGAAATAATAAATTACAGTACTTATTTATAATCAGGATGATCGTAGAGATGTAAAAAATTTACCACTTCAATATGATTTATATCTACAAAATTAAAACCTTTCCTTTAATTACTTCCATCAACTTATATTCTTACATAAAATGAAAGAATGGATCACAAAAAAAATATATAGCATGCACTGCTGTACTATATACTGATAAACTCAAAAACATAAAACTGAATCATGATCTAATCTGTTTTTTCCCTGAAACTGCGGTAAGAAAAACGGAAATTTTGGAGTAAGTTTTGAGAGTATGGCAAAAGAGAAGCAACATCGTCAGAAACTCAGAACGGTACTATAAGTTCGCTGCATGCAAAATCGTCAGAGTTTCCGACGCAATCTTAAGGCCACGAATCCCGATATGGAGTAAAATCCGGCACACGTTGTAAGATCCAATGAGAGAACGATTCTTTTCAGAGTCACTAGCGAGTCCTTGGAGGAGTCGCAGTGCAGAGATACGTGACTGAGAAGTTCTTATCGCGACGAAGCTTGATTCAATAACGTCCGAACCAGAGAAAGGGCGGGCTGGTCGGGTCGGACTTGGAATCTGTTCGACTCCGAAATCGCGATTGGAAACGCACCAATCTTTGATAAGGCGGCGGAGAGTGTGGCTTGGGATGAGAGTGAAGTCGGAAAGAGGGGCTCTGGTGACGGGGCAGGTGGTGTAACAGGCGGCGAACCAAGACTGGATGCTGGTTCGGTCGTAAGTCTGACCCGTGGATATAGTAACGGGTTCGCGCATGAGCTCGAGGGAAATGGAGCATCTGAAGTGGCATGGAATCGGAACTCCTAAATCCAACGGTTCTAGATTCACTGACATATTCAGTCTATGGCTTTTATGTTGAGTGTGTAGAAGAAGGAGGAATAATAAGAAGAATGCAGAATGTGAACGCTCTGCAAAATCTGGTGAGGTATGTTCGGATTTATATGAATAAGACGATGAGAAAGAAGATATGTGAGCTGATATATAACATGAGGGCCTCTACTAAATCACACGTGCCGTGTGGGATCAACCTTGGAACCTAACCCTGGTTCGGAGTCAGGTATGGCTGGTCAATTGAAAATACGCTATGGAGTGGGGTTCCACATTTGCCGCCTAAAATAGTACCCAAATAAATAACCAATTTACATGCATTAGACACATTATTTACAAATAAGTAGGGGTGTTCAAAACCCGGGCCAGACCGGGATCCTCCAATTCCAGTTTCTAGTATCGATTTTTGGTGAGGATGTAAATTGCATCATCATCCTGGTTTGGTTACTAGAATCGAGACAAGACAAGGAAATCACGATTTTTTTTAAAAAAAATTAAATTTAAAATATATTATTATATTAATTAAATTTTTCACAATCTAGTATTTAAAGTGATTATTTAACGCCTAACAAAGTCATAGTAATCACACAAATTGATCTAAAATCGAAGAATAGCATTTTATCATCATCAACTTCTTCATTATTATCTTTACATATTATATAGTTAGATTAGTATTACAATATATATAGTTTAATCCCAACTAAAAATATGATACACTTTATCAAATAATAACTTAATTTATGGGGTAAAAAATATAAAAATAAAAGAATGACTTGATTTATAAGGTAAAAAATTTAAAATAAAAAAAAACTAGGACCGGGATCTCAAGGGTGATCCCAGTCCCGACCGGGATGAGAAATTCCTAGGATCAAAATGTTCGGGACAGGGCTGGGACAATCGGGACTGGGATACTTTGAACACCCCTACATATCAGTATATTAGCAAAAAATTTCTAAATATAATAAATATGTCTTATATTTAAGATCAAGATTAACGGATTTGGCTTCTCTCCTTTTTTTTTTCCGTCCGCTTCCATTCTTTTCTCTAAAACCATGTAGTTTTAGGGTAAACAAAGCAAGGGAAGCACTTTTCTTAAAAAAAACAAAAAAGATCATATAGTACTTTGAAATGTTTTAGGGTGATGGATGTTTTTTTGTTTTTTTTAAAAAAAGTTTTCGTCTTACCTTGTCTACCTCCAAAACTACGTAGTTTTGGGGAAAAAGATGAGAGTGGATGGAAAAAGAAAAGAAGGGAAACCGGATTCAAAATTAACTCTTTAAATTTATCTTATACTAAGACCGGAGGGAATATGAAATTTAATTTGAAGACACAAAGAATATGTTGAAATCTTATATTTATTTAAAACCAAAATAAACCTTTTAACTAACTCATATATTTTAGGCCAGTGAGAGTAATATCTTTGTCCACTTAATCTTATGTGTATTAGCCCATTGATGTCGCTTATTATTCGTACTGATAATAATAACTGCAACATAAATAAAACAACCTTACTTTAAGTATTTCATGAATTATACATGCATGTTCTCTCTGTATTAGATTGAGTGTAAGAAGTAACTTATCAATAAAAAGATTGAGTGTGAGAAGTAAATTGTATTTGTAGATAATATAATTTATTGTAAATTTTGTATTTTGTATGCTAAATAAAGTAAATGCGCTGTATGCACATAGAATTTAAGATGTATTTTTTTTTTTGTGCATCACATTAAGATTAAAAGAATAATTTGTGCTTGTGACTAATCATCAATTTTATGTCGTACGCCTCCGATATGATTTTTAATATAAAACATATTTATCTAATTTGATTTGATTAAAAAAATTTGATTAAGTTAGTTAATATGACATATATTTACTAAAACATTATAGTCACCTTCAATAATTTCCCCATTCCCTCTCCTCCTTTATTATTGTTAAAGGAGTATCTTATTAATAGAGGTAAATTAGGAAAAGATTGACAAATATAAAAATTTTGTTTTATATTTAGAATCAACATCAACTTTTCAAATATGTCTTATATTAAGGATAAGAAGAGTATTAACTAAAGTGGTTATTGTGTATTTATATTTTATATAGAGTTCATCAAGATAAGTTGGATAATCAACAATTTCATTTCGTATACCTCTTAAATTTCATACTAATATATTAATATTGAATATTATTAAAGTTTTTAAAGAGTTGTAAAAATTAAATAACTTATATCATCAGGTAAGCCATGAATAATGTGTGTGTGTTGACAACGAAAAAATATGCTCGTGTCTAATTACAACTTGTAACTGTAGTCCTTAAAAGGGATAGCATAATACAATTGGGGGGTTGAAACCTTGTATGAAAACATAAAAATGCAGTTGACCAAAACTTCGTCTAAATACGTTTAATTAATTAAGTCAAGCCTTTTTGGCCGAAGAATTAAGTCAAGCCAGTTGGCAATTACTTCATTGGATCTAATTAAATACATTCATAATGCATTATTTTAACTTATTCATAATAATTTTAATTTGAGTGAATTATTGATATTTACATATATATATATATATATATATATATATATATATATATATAATCTTAACAAATGTAACGGTTGATAATTTTTTGCATAATTGTTTGTTGAGTTCGGCGAGTGCTGCATAAAAGGAGTTAAGCTTGCTTCTTCCTCGTAGTTAAGCTTTTAGATTTTTTTTTTTTTTAGTTAAACTTTTAGATTTGAGATGATGATGATGAAGAAATAGTCGGTTAAAAAGTTGATTACTTGCTTGACTAAATGATTCAAGCAGCGGCTGCCACAACCCTTTTGGAACATTATTAATCAATTAAGAAAGAAAGAAATAGAAGCACAAAAGTCGATATTAAAGTGGCAATCTATCTAAAAGCATATAGAATGTCATGCTCTTGAAAACACCTTGTATACGCGAGCTACATCTGGTGATTGCTGATTACAACTGTAAGATGAAAGACCAATTCTATTTACGCGCATTCCCTAAATTGTCCGTACTAACCTAGCTAGATTTTTTTTAAAAAAAAATGAAGATTCAAGGAAATATCACCATGATTTGCTGCCGGATCATCACATAATAGCAAAATAATTATGTTTTGTATAGTTTAATTAATAACAGAATGTTAAAGCATTACTATATATTATTGATGATTCCTGAAAAAATACTTAATGATCAAATGTTGAGGGTGCTGAGGGCCATCATTTTTTTCCCCTAAATCATTTTCTTTATCCAGTGTAATAATCTAAGGGTGCTGAGGGCCATCATTTTTTTTTTATATTTGATCAAGGTTTCTCTCGAGTGATAGAGGGTAAAAGGTTCTCATCTCTCTCAACAAGTACGATTTCCAGGATTCGAATTTATATTCTTCTCCTCATGAGGGTGAGGTCTCTTACCACTTCAATCAATAGCTTGTTAATGAGAGCCATCATTTCAACTAATAATTAATGAATACAAATGCATATACCGATATAAAGCATTTATTGATCTTGCAAAATCATGAAAAGTATGCCACAAATAACATATTATATATCCTGGTATATATAAATTAAAGGGTTAATATAATTTTTGGTGACTGAAGTTTGATCCAATTTTAGTTTTGGTCCCTCAAGTTTAAAATCGGTGGTTTTGGTCCCTGAAGTTTGACCCTTAGTCCCTCAAGTTTGAAATTTTTTGTTTTGGTCCCTCAAGTTTAAAAAAAACTTGGTTTTTTCTGGTTCAATTCAGCGTTTTTTTTTGTTCGGTTCGGTTTTCTGCCAAGTCCTTCTCAAACTTGAGGAACTAATAGTTACAAACGGAGTAAACTTGAGGGACCAAAACCAAAAATTTCAAACTTGAGAGACCAAAACCAAAAATTTCAAACTTGAGGGACCAAGGGTCAAACTTCAAGGATCAAAACCACCAATTTTAAATTTGATAAACCAAAACCAAAATTGAATCAAACTTTAGGGACCAAAAGTTTCCTTTAATTTCTCACACCCACATCATCCTCATTTTTTTCACATATTTTAATTAATACCAAAGCGGGATCGAAATCAAGACCCCATCTACACGTAGTAGATGACGTTACCATTAGAAGTTTTTTTTTTAGAACAACTCATTTGTGAAGCACTTTTCTGTGTTTTTGTTTGCCAGAAACTTTTTCATGTTATTATAAGAGTCAATATAATTTTTAGTTCATCAAATTTGCTTTCATTTTTGGCTTTGATCTCTCAATTTTCGAACTATGAGTTTTGCTCCTTTAAGGAGTGAAATGGTCAATATGTTTATTAAAATATATTATTTAAAATTCAAAGGGCCAAAACCTATAATTTAAAATTTAAAGGAACAAAAATAAAATGAGAACAAATTTAAAAGACGAAAGATTGTATCAACCCTTATTATTATTTACTTTAAAAAATAATAATATAACTAGGGTACCTTAAAAAGAATAATATCATCTTTTAAGTATTAAAATTGTTGCAACTCACCCATTATATAACGGGCCTTGAAGTTAACTGTTAACTTCAGATGCTCTTTTGGTCCTTAATATAAAACATATTTATCTAATTTGATTAGATTAAAGAAATTAGTTAGTATGACACATGTTTTCTAAAATACCCTAGTCATTTTCTTTAATTCCCTCTTTATTTCTCCTCCTTGATTATTGTTAAGGGTTAATCAATATGGGTAAATTAGAAAAAGATTGACAAATATGAAAATCATGTCTTATATTTAAGACCTATATCAACCTTTTAAATATGTCTTATATTAAAGACCAGAGAAAGTATTGTTTTTGGTTTAAAAACCTTTCATGGGAATAAAAAAATTTAGTGGCAGTTATCAGTATTAAACAAATACAGTGCATGAGAAATATATATAAATGGTAGTTTAAATATATATAAATGTAAGTTGACGAAGTCATAAAAAGAAATTAGAGAGAAGTTGTTTGTGGTAATGGCATACATGCAACTGCCAAGTGGACAAAAGCAAAATAAAAAAAAGGTGAGCATCCACGAAAAAAAGAAAAAGACCAGCCACTTAATACTGTTGTTTACTGATCCAGCAACCAGCAGCTTGAATTTTGCATTCTGAACTGTCTGTTACACTGTCATTCCAAGCTTCGATGTTGTCTTCCAAATCGTGAATTTAACAACATATCATGAGACTTTCATTTCAGAAGCGCTGATATTGATCATTCCACAAACCCCCCCCCCTCAAATTGAAACTAAAGTGTTTTAACACTACTACAAAAAAGTAAAACTGTGGCGCTTATAATTACATTAGCAGTGGCACTAGAGAAGCACCATAAATCTGGACGTCACTAAAAAAGACTGTGGCGCTTGGAAGCGCCCCAGCAATTTAATTTTTTTTTTTAAAATAGCCTCCTGTGGCGCTTGTTGGAGGAAGTGCCATAGGAGGGTGGTCTCCTATGTCGCTTTCTGAGGAAAGCGCCATTTAAAATAGCCTCCTGTGGCGCTTGTTGGAGGAAGTGCCATAGGAGGGTGGTCTCCTATGTCGCTTTCTGAGGAAAGCGCCACAGGAGGTCCCATTCATGTGACACTTGCTGACACAAGCGCCACAATAGGTGCTCCCCCCCCCCCCCCCGTTTCTTTTTTGTCCTTCCTGTGACCCTTGTTTAAGGAAGCATCACAGGAATTCTTTTTTTTTTTTGCATATTTTTTATTTATTAAAAATATTTTCTCTATTAAAAATAAAAAAAATGATTAATTTTTTTGAAAATAAAAAAATTTAAATCAAAATTAATTATAAAAATAGAAATATATAAGAAAATGCACTAACGGAATTGATGGAAAAATATAAGAGAATAAAAAAGTATCACACCAAATTTGTCCTATTTTTGTTTAATCTCTATTAATGACTGTACTTGTAATCTTGAAGCTTTTTGAAGTAGTTATTTAGAATGATCAATGTGCATCTATATTTAGGACCAGGTGTGTTTCTAACTTTGTTTGACTCATTTATGAATTTAACTGTTCATCATGCAAAGGATGAAAAAAATCTTTTCAATACACCATCTTTAATCAAGTATTGATTTCTTGTCTTCCTTGAAATCTTTACTCTTTGTTGGATTGAAATATTAACACGCTAAAGGCAAATGCTTTTCACAAGACATAGTCCACTTCTGGTTTTTCTTTTCTTTTCTTTTGAAATATTATCTTTTTGGATAACTTCTTTTAAAATATTATATATATTCTTCACTTTTTAAACACAGATTACAACATAGATATCAATTTGAAATAAAAAATTACAGAAATTATATGCCAATTAAAAAAAAGAAAAAGAAGAAGCATGTTGAACTTACAAGCTTAATTGATTAGTGCAGTAGACTGGGGGACCACATTGCCCGTTGGTGACGCAATCTTGAGTGAGGAGGAGGAGGAAATTTGAGTAGTTGGGACCAACTAGAGTAGAGACCAAAAGTGAAAGACAGTACAAAGAAAAGGGAACAATTGGGACATGAGTGGGGATGACAGTTGAAACAAAACAAAGAAGTAGATTCGATGATGAAGACGTGTGCGTGTGTGGGTATGTTTTTAAGTGTAAAGATGACAGGAAATGGAGGTAGTGGGTGACGGTCATCCACTGTAAGAAGCTGTAGTGTAGATGAAAAGGGAAAGTGAGAGAGGAGGGAATAATTAAAGTGGGATGAGTCAAAATAAAAGAGAAGGAGGGGGCCACTGCGCAGGAAGGGAAAAAAAGATAAGAGTAGGGGTGGAGGGAATTGTGATTGGTGGGATATGGAGACATGGATAGTGTAATCCACTAAAAAGTCAAAAAAAAAATTATTTAAGCTGAAGGCAACTGTGGTGCCTATAAAAATATAGGCGCCACATTTGACAACCAGCTATGGCGCCTGATTGCCTAGGAGCCACAGTTGGAGGTAAAAATTTTTTTTTGTAATATAGAACCAAATGTGGCGCCACGGACTAGTAAAAAAAACTTTTTTTTCATATACAACCAGCTGGTCACGTGGTGACCAACTGGTACTAAAAAAAATATTTTTTTTTTAGTAAAAGTTTTTTTTGG
The DNA here is from genome assembly GCA_963242795.1 of Inga leiocalycina. Lineage (NCBI taxonomy): Eukaryota > Viridiplantae > Streptophyta > Magnoliopsida > Fabales > Fabaceae > Inga > Inga leiocalycina. The sequence continues at coordinate 28,955,724 of OY725320.1, read as the reverse complement.
TAATATAGAACCAAATGTGGCGCCTGGTTTCCTAGGCGCCACATCTAGTAAAAAAACATTTTTTTATATACAACTAGTTGGGCACGTGGTGGCCAGCTGGTAAAAAACATTTTTTTTTAATATAGAAGCAGCTGTGGCGCCTGGTTTCTTAGGCGCTACAGCTAGAAATATATTTTTTTTATATACAATTAGCTGGTCAAAAAACATTTTTAATTATACAATCAGTACCAGGCGCCACAGCTGGTGGGATACGCCCAAATGTAGCGCCTGTCTTGGCAGGCGCTACAATTGAGCCAACCACCTGTAGAGCCTGGGGCACCAAGCGCCACAGTTGGTGCCCAAAATTGAAAAAATAATAAAATAGAAAAAAAATGGCAGTTGTGGCACTTCTTAAAGAAATGCCACAAAATGTGCGCCACCTTTCAACCTTTTTGTAGTAGTGTAAATCAGGGAATTGGGTGGGGTATTAAATTTAACTACTGTCAGATTTTGAGGATTAAGCGAGCAAAATTGTGACTTTACTTGGCCTTCTGAGAGTCACAAAGAAGGCCATCTCGCGAAGCTAGGTTCCAGAATTTTGGGTTTCTGCCCATCAAGTTACTCTAACTCATATGTTCTTTCTGTAATTTGTAATGTCACATAACATGACTGATATGACTGCATTTATGGAATTAGGCAATAATGAAACTTTATTATTTTTTCCCCCAATTTCCATGAATTTAACTTTGTAGCTATTCCAACAGAAATGGCTCAAACGGTTTGTGGTTCTTGTCATCGACTTCTTTCATATCAACGAGGTGCCAAACAAGTGAAATGTTCTTGCTGTCAGACAGTAAACCTTGTGTTAGAAGGTTGGTTCTCTTTCCTTTTTCTTCTCTGTATCCTAGCTGCAAGTCTTACCTTTGCATTTTGATTTCAGTTTTATGCATTTTGGCTACATCAGTCATGCCATAAGCATTTATACAATCGATGCAAGTCCTACATTACTTATTACATATGAATAAGAAAATTCTATGTCATACATGTTTTCTTCCTTATACAACAGAAGCGATTTATTTATTAAGGGGGCTAATGGAAAAATATAGGAGCAAAGAAAGAGATTTACATGTGGTTTTCATTGATTTGGAAAAAGCATATGACTGTGTGCCAAGAAAGGTACTCTGGAAAGCCTTGAAAAAGAAGGGGGTGCGGTTTGTGTAATGCCCCAATTTTTGATTAAGGGCTAATGAGAATTATTGTGAATAAATTGTGATTTAAAGTGGAATTATTATGTGTTGTATGACAATTTTAATTAATATGCCAAAATCAATGAGAAATTTGATGAATTGCTTTAAGTTAGTGATTAATGGAAAAAATAATTATTAACTAAGAGGAAATGAGAAATGTAGTTAATTTGGCTAATGGAGGGATTAAAGTGATTAATTTGGTACTTACTTTATGAGAGCAAATCAAATTCTGATATGTGTCAAGTGAGTAAGAAGAGAGAGGAAGAGGAAAGTCAAGATTTGCATATTTTATGGCTTTTCTATCTCCTCCCTTCCCTCCAATTCGGCTGGCAGCATGGGGAGGGGTAAATCATCATCATTCCATCCTCTCCAACACTTGTCTCTCTCATTTCTCTCTCTCCCTTGTTCGAGCTTCCATGGCAGCCTAGAAGAGGAAGAAAAGCTCTTGCTAAAGGTGAGTATTTGACCCTTTTAATGACCTCTAATGGAAAAACTCTCTCTACAATCTTGTTCCTTGAGTTGAGGGCTTCATTTTGATGGTTTTAGTTTTCCCATTTGGTGGTGTTTAAGCTCTCAAGAAATTTTAGAGTTTGAAGAACTAAGAAACTCCTTTGGAAAAGTTGTAAAGGTGAGTAAGACAAACCTTTCTATGTAGGTCTTGTGTCAATTGGTTGAGTTTGAATTTTCTGGAATTTTGGCTTGACTTTTGAAAATTAGAGTCATTGTGTGTATGCCATGTTGTGATCATGGAAATGGTGTCTTGGGATGTATATTGAATTGATAGAATGGATTTGGGATTGAATTCTGAAGTTTGAGTTTTTGAGAAATTGCATTGTGATGTTGCCTAAAATAGAGCATGATAATGGAATAAGAATTTGGTTGTTTTGATGTTTCCATTGGATTCCTTGTGGAAAATTGTGTGAGAGTAGTGTTGGATGGGAATTTTGAATCATTGGGAACATAGTATTAAAAGTTGCAAGTTTTGGTTAGTGAAAAACGTTGTGCTGGCAGTTGTTTTTCATGGACGTTTTGAATGGGTAAATGGTGATGAAAAATTCTGAAAATTTCCAACCTTAAATTTCACATGTCAAGCTTCAAAATGGACATATAATTCATGTCATTTTGATGTGTGTACTGGGAGTTATAATTGTCTAAAGTTTGATGTTGAAACTGGGATCAATTCTGGAGCAGTGTGGACATTTGTTGGATTCTGTATTTTTATGGTTATGGAAAGCAATTATTCATATTTTTCCTGTAAAGAGGACTTAAATATCTTTCCATAGGCTTTAGAATCATCCCATTTCAATTTTTTTAGAATTAGTTATGATTTTTCGAAGTTCAGTCAAGAAACAGGATTTTTCTTGGCCGTGCCCAAATGTGTCTGTCCAATTCTTGGCTGCGGCCCAAGGTGGATGGCCGCGACCTATGACTTTTTGATCATATCTTGGCTACGGCCCAAGGGTGGGCTGGCCATGGCCAACCCCTGTTTTTCAACACTTGTGGTTTTCGAAAAGTGATTTCCAACCCATTGTTTCCCAACCCTTTAGGGCTTTTATTAGAGGCATTTATAGCTTCTTAAGGGTTATTAATGATAACCAAATCTAAGTGTTGAGAAGTCAATTGAGTATTAGAATAGAGAATAACGCTTCATCCGTAATTATGAATTATAGGATTCGATATTTGCCTGACTCAGGAGAGACCAGTGTCAGAGCACGCATGGATGGACCAATGTAGTGACTTTTCTCTCATGTTGTGTATGATGCTTGGTATGCATGACTTATCATTATTTTGTTGTGAAAATCCTTGGCATAAGGCCATTGTGATCTTGTGAATGTGTTATCTCCCATAGTGCATTACAGCGTGAGCAATCGTAGGGGGTGATGTTTATCACACCTACCCTTACCGTTGTAATTGCCAGGGTTATGTTATGGAATCATGGATTCCTGATTAGAGTATCCCGCCAATATAGCTGTATGTATGTGAAATATTTTATATGGATCCCAGCTGTGGTGATATATGTAATATAATCATATGAATATGCAATACAGCGTGAGCAAACGTAAGGGTGACATGAGTCATACCTGCCCTTGCCGTTGTAATTGCCATTATAGTTGCTATGTGTATGTGATAATTTGCTTTCATGCCTTATTGTTATGCATACAATGAGTAACTTGTTATTACGGGGATTCCTTAGAATCTCACTCTCCCAAAAACACATTTTTAGACAGGGCCAAAGGATCTAAAGGTAAGTGGGTGATGAAGAGTGGATAAAGCTCCAGGCATGGAGTTACTTGTTTTGGATATTGGTTATCCTAGTTGGATTTTGAATATTTTGTTGGGATTTGTACACTTATTGGACTTGTAGTATAGTTTTGTGTAATCCCCTAGTTAAGGAAAGTGAATTATGGGCATTGTTGCTTTGTAAAACCCATATTTGATTAATAGAACCCGAGTGTCGGGAATTTATATTATACTTTGATAATTATGAATGAAATCTTTCTGTACATGCCATTTTTGTATTCAAATGTGAATATGAGACCGTTGTTGACCAGGCTTTTGAAAAGTTTTTGAAACCCTATTTTAGGAAGTTTACTTTTAATAAGTCCCAAATCATCTTAGGGTCTCTAATTCAACATGATTATGTTTATTAAACACTAATCTCGGCCTTGATGGAGAAGGGGGTTATAGTTTGCATATATCAAAGCCATTCAAGACATGTATAAGGGGGTTACAACCAATGTTAAAACGTCTGGAGGTATAACAAAGGACTTTCCTATAAGGATTGGCCTACATCAAGGATTAACTTTTAGCCCTTATTTGTTTAACTTAGTGGCTGATGTTCTAACTGAGCCTATAAAAGAGGAGATCCCAGAATGCATGCTTTTTACGGATGATATAGTTCTATTGGCTGAATCTAGGGAGGAAATTATTTCTAAACTTGAGATATGGAGCAAAACTGAGTATATGTATTGCAAGTATGATAAGTGATAAGGTAGAAGCGAAGTAAAAGTTAAATTGGAGGGGGGGCAAGTCATTCCACAAGTGACAAAATTTAGGTATCACTACTAGAAAAAATGCTTTTTAGGCCTTTTAACATATGAAAACAGGGGGACGTCTATTTGAGGGACATAGAAAAAAACATCAATAACGTCCGTAAAATAGGGGACGTCTATAGGCAGGACTTTAGACGTCCCTACTCCATACTGGGGACGTCTAAAGTCTGCACTTTAGAGGTCCCCAATTTGTACTGGGAACGTCTAAAGTGACACTTTAGACGTCCCTACTACATTATGGGGATGTCTAAAGGTGTTTTAGACATCCCCAATTTACTGTGGGGACGTAAAAGTTTTTTTTAAATGGCATTTTTTAATATATATATATATATATATATATATATATATATATATATATATATATATATATTTCACTGTCTGGAAAATTTAAACTGCAGAAATAGAATGAAAACAACAAAATAAAACAACAGCAGTTCAGTAGAATGGAAACAACAATCTATATGCCACTGTTATGTAATAAAAACAATCTATATGTACAATATAGAGAAGACATAGCTGCAATCATGACAAACTCTTTTGCCTCTGTTATGCTTATGGAAACAATAACCAGGGATTTAGAAAAGGTGAAGTTAAAAAGCATAAATTTGTCTAGCTATGTTACACAGCTAGCAGATAGCAAGAGTAGCATACAAGCTCAGACTAGAGGAGTAATACCTTGAAACACAGTAATCAACCCCAAGGCTCTTTATGCATATAACTTTAAGGAATAGCAAACTAATTAACTAACAAACCACACAAACTACACAACAATCTATATCCAACAACAACAATGCTAATCATATGTACAATATATAGAACCACCACAAATGTATGTCCTACACAAACTACTAAAGACTTGACTCTGGTATACGTTGAAGAAAATGTCCAGCCAAAAAGTCTCTGATCATAATTATGTCTTCATATAAGTAAGCATCTTCATTGTCAAAAATCTGCAAATTAGAAAATAAGCTTAGATGAAATAATGAATCAAGTGAATGAATTGCCATTGAATTACAACACCAAAAATATTATTCTCTAAGAATGAAGAAGCGATTCTTATTCAAAATCTATCGTAATGCCACTCTTAATGATGTTAAACATATAAAGTAAGACATAGTATCTACATTCCCAGTCGCCAGGTTGTTGAGGGCACTATAAATCAAAAGCAAATGGTTAAAATCAATAAAGGTATATATAAAACGACCGTCAATCAAAAGAACTTGATTTAAAACTATGTACCTTTGGAAATAACCATTTCGGGTCATTGCCACCTTTACGATCACATGGCCCACCAAGCACTCGATATGTCTGGCATGCCCTATCATTAAAATGAAAATCAACAAAAATTAAAATAAGTCATTTAAGTCAAGAATCAAGAAGCAAATGAAATATAAAAAAATAACATACGTGTTGAAGACGTTTTTTGTTTCTTTGTCTGGCCTTTTACTCAAAGAATCAAACCAGTAAACTACGTGAAATCGAGGATAGAGAACACACAAACTCCAGTGGTAACTATAACAACATATACAGATCAAAATGAAGTTAGATCGCAAGGCAATTATTTATTAAATATCTCAAATAGACAAAATTAAAATGGGTACCCTTAAACAATCGGTGCTAGATAACAACGATAGTTACTCTCTCCCATTATGAAGCCTGCTTAGTGAGTCCTTTTTTGCATTGTATTCTTATCCCTTGTCATATTTGCTGGACACAAGAATCCATATAAATCAACTTTTTGCATGTCAATGCATATACAACGGAAGGAGCTATAATAGAATTAAAATGACGAATGTATTAGCCAGTAAATATATGAAACCAAAAAACCATTTCACAAAATGAAGGAAAAAATGGGAAATTAAAAACTTACAAGATTGCAAATTTGACCCATCCTGCATCTATCACCTCCAACTTAACGAACTATTTAAGGTCATCTTTATCAATTGTGAAGGGATACTCTAATTTCTAGCCCACAATCCCTAGATGCATATGCAAATTGATCTGGTGAATGCTTTTATAGATATGCTGTAGTCGTGCTAAGAAGGGCCATTTTCCTGCTTCCTGCTCGTTCTTTTAGAACATAAAAAACATATTGTTAGTATAATGCCAACAGATCTCGAGTAAAAGTGAGGTTGTTCCATACCATTAGAGGTGTTGTCGCTGCTAAGCCAATAAGATACATAGGCCAAAGGATGAAAGATCCTCTCGCCTGAGCTATTGTGGCAACCTCGTCATCAAGAATAGGGATGGTTGTACCTTCTTCCCCTCTCGAACACAGTCACAATCACCCAACGTAAATACAGTGGAATTTACTGATGATGGTGGGTGGTAACTTGTGTGTGAACAAGAGCATCTGCAACTACACACAGCACTGGGGCATCCAAAGAGAGGATGGCAGATTCTCCCAGCGCTGGAGTGGGAGAAGGGTCGCCAAGTGGTTCCTCCACCGGGTTGTAATTTCCTTTGGTGCTATGGAAGGTCGAGGATGAATGGGTTCTACGCTCGGTAGTTGCCATCTACGATTCAAACATCTTCATCATTTTAGCTCGTAGCTCAGGCATCAGCTCAAGACATAGCTCTGGCAACAGCTCTTATCGGAGCTTATTGAGAAGGTTGGCCTCGAGCTCTTGTGAGACTTCCTAGTGAATCTTGGCCACAAGCTCCCTACTGGGTTCAGCTTGTGACAAATAAGAATGTGAGGCTCAGCCAAAATACTTCACGACAAGAACTCCCCCTGCCTCCCCTCGAACATGATCAGGGTGATCTGCCTTCCCAATCGCCATTGACAAGATGTCCATCCGTCCACTTGTAGTGAACGAACCTTGGCTACTATGATCTTCTAGTTCATCCTGCAGCATAAAAGTTATTGTAAATGAAAATTAAGCACTCCCAATATGAAAAAAAAACTTTGTACTTGTGCTATAACTACTTACAATCCTCACAGCAACCTCAGCAACAATCGGATTTAAGTACTTTCCAACCTTAATCCTCCCTGCTTTCCATTTTTTGTGACGTGGAGGAGGTGGCGGGGCCTGGACCACAACGGTAGGATCTGATATGGTTGCTTCCTTCAATTTCTCCAACTCTTCTACCATCATCTTTCGCTCAAGCTTCCGATAACCACCACGAGACATGCAATGTTGATACTTATTAGCAGCTTGCCTCCCTGCATTTGCTGCACTTAATGCCTGTGAAAGGAAAATAATGAACACCGAATCAATAATGTCAACTATATTCAAATAAAACACTATGATGACAGAAATCTTACCAAAAAGTTTGGATCTTCTCATGATGCCATAAACAACCTCCAGTCCTCTGGATACAAATACGTATACTCCTGACATGGATCCTTACCCCTCAGGTACCCTCGAATGTAATCTCGTATAAGCATGTTCTTGAAATCTTTCCATCATAGACGAACCTCCCTCATCTACTCCTTGTACATTACTGTAGTTTCATGGACATCACAGGTCGGATCACCTGGCTTGCTAGAATGAAAGGCTCATCCCTATAACCTACTCTTTCAAGATCAACTGAGACAAATCCAAATTGTTGATCTATTACCACAGCATTATTGCTAACCCACTTACATTTGAATAAAGCAATTTTGAACTTGTTGTAAGTGATTTCTCATATTTCTTATATCACTCCATAATAGGCCATGGATGCTAATATGGGGTTTTTGTCTTCCAAACTGGAAAAGTGCATGGCTTCAGCTTCTACCATCACCCCACTATTTTGCATGGTACTTCTGTCATCTTGGTCTTTTGTGTAGAAAGAATACCCATTTATATCATAACCGCTCCAAGTAATAATATGAAACGAAGGCCCCCAGGATAGCCACTCTATTGTCTTAGACACATTGGTCTCATGCAAAATTTTTTCCTGAAACCACTCTATGAATGTCTTGTTTTGCTCAATAGCAATCTGCATGTCATTCTTCCTTGGATTCATGTTATTTAATCTCTTTCTGTGTTCATCTATGTATGGTTGAACTTCTGCCATGTTATTCAGGATATAAAAGTGTGCTTGCAACACCTCTACACAAGGCATAGTCTTCACTTTCAATCCTCGTGTTCCCTTGCTTCTCCCCTCTTCATGCCAAGATTGTTCCTTCTTCCCTGATAGATAATCCCTACATAAGTTCATAGCCTCTTCAACTACATATCTTTCAACTATTGAGGCTTCTGGTTGATAGGGATTTTTAGAATACCCTTTTAAGATCTTCATGTATCTCTCGAAAGGGTACATCCACCTCAGATAAACTAAACCGCAAAGCCTTACCCCCTTACCAAATGAACTATCAAATATACCATTATATCAAAAAATAAAGGAAGAAAGTGCATATCTAATTGGGGCAATATAATATAATCCTCAACTTCAAGTTCATCCAACTTTTCAATGTCAATGACTTTGTTACAGACAGCATTAAAGAAAACACACAATCTTGTTATAGTGCTTTGAACTTCATCTTTCATAATGCCTCTAATAGCTACTGGTAATAGTATTGCATCAGCACATGAAAATCATGGGACTTCATTCCTACTAACTTCAAATCATCCATTGACACACACCTTCTCACATTCAAAGAATACGCTTGTGGCACCTTAATTTCATGCAAACACCCACACAAACTTCTTTTCTCCGCTTTTGATAGAGTATGCGCTGTTGGCTCCATGTATGCCCTCCTACCATCATCTCTTAGCTGTGGATGTAACTGTTCTCTTATTCCCATATCAACAAGGTCTAGTCTCACACTAATCTCATCCTTAGTCTTCCCTGATATGTGCAAAAGCGTACTGACAAGGCTATCACAAATGTTTTTCTCCACGTGCATCACATCAATATTGTGTCTCACATCAAGAATACGCCAATATGGAAGATCAAAGAAAATTGATCTCTTCTTCCATATGTTCTTCTCACCTGCAGTCTTCTTAATCTTACCGAATAAGACATTGATACGTTCGACCCGACTGTAAACTTCCTCTTCGGTTAATGCCTTTGGAGCCATTCCATGCTCCGACAAGCCATTAAAACGCTTTCTTAACCTACGATACGGGTGGAACCTTGGAAGGAACCTCCTGTGACCAAGGTAGACCATTTTTCTTCCATGTTTAAGTTGGTAGAAGTGAGTGTCTGCTTCACAGATCAGACATACTTTATGCCCCTTCACACTATACCCTAACAGGTTTCCGTACACAGGGAAGTCATTTATCATGGTGAAAATCATTGCACGTAGCTTGAAGGACTCATTCTTATATGCATTAAACACATATACGCCTTCCTCCTACAACTTCTTCAAGTCCTCAATCAAAGGCGCCAGGTAGATATCGATATCCTTTCCTAATTGTTTTGGTCTAGAAACATCATAGAAAGCATCACATACTTGCGTTTCATACAAAGCCAGGGAGGCAAGTTGTATATTACAAGGAGTACTGGCCACGAACTGTGTGTGCTATTAAGAGTTCCATACGGATTAATACCATCTGTACAAAGCCAAAGCCGAAGGTTTCTCGGCTCACTTCCAAATTCAGGGAATATTTCATCTATTTTCTTCCACTGTGGAGAGTCAGCCGGGTGCCAAAGATATTTTCTGTCAGATATTCTATCATCCGAATGCCATCTCAACTTCTTCATTTTTTTTGCAATACCAAACAAACACTTAAAACACGGTATTATTAGAAGATACCATAAAAATTTTAAAGGTTGCCTTTTAGTTGTCCCATCGCCACAACCACCATCTTTCTTCAATTTGTATCATGCAGTTTGACACTTAGGGCACTCACTCAGACCTTTATACTCATTTCTATACAGTACGCAGTCATTAGGGCAAGCGTGTATCTTTTTATACTCAATACCCATCGTAGATAGGATTTTCTTGGCCTCATACATACGATTTGGAAGTACATTATCGTCTAGAAACATATCACACAACAGTTCAAGCAAAAATGTGAAACTACTATCGATCCACCCATAAGTTGTTTTTAAGTTAACCAAATGTAATGTTCTTGTCAGCTGTGTGTACTTACTCCCAAGGAACAACGGTGTCTCTGCATCACCCGCAGGTTGTCATATTCATGTGACTGCGCAAAGGATTCTACCTCAACATCGTGAATCATTCTCTCCATGCTATCTTCATCTATGACATCCACAACTTTCTTTTTGTGCAACGGACAATCAGTTACTTCCTCACTATGCCATATCCACCTAATGTATGGAAGATTTATTCCATCACAAAGTAGGTGGTCCCTTATAACTTCAACATCATGTCTTCTCTCATTTAAACAATTGACACAAGGACAAAAATACATCCCTTTTTTTGCTACAGTGTTCCTTCTAGCAAATTCAATAGACTCTTCAACCCCATTCTCATATTCTTTACTTGTTCTCAAAGCATTCATCCAACTATGATCCATTTTATTACCACCTACGACATTCCCATTAACACTCAAGTTAAGAATAATTGTCAATACTGGGATTACCTTTTACTATTTTGTTTTTCAAACTTTTGGCAGCATTTCCTATTAAAAGTGAGACATACCAAAATCAAAATAACAAACCATCTCAGCGTAATTTAAACGAAACTAAACTAATTAAGGTAATTCATATTCAGGACAAAGTCATATTAAATACGTGCTTTTCATTTGAAACTAAAAAGAAACAATGAAACAATAATAATTAAACAAATAACAACTTCAATTTATCAAGTGATTCAAAAAAAAATTACATTGGCCATGCTTGTATAGTTAATAACTCTACACTTTAATTTACTAAGATATTTGTATATTACATTGTTAAGAAAAAACTACAATTGCTAGAAATTGATTAGTCTCTCCAAATGGAAGGATCATGCCTTAATGTATAAAATACTTGAAATAAATATGTCTGAAAACGTGTTGGTTGATACAGACTTCACTACTAGACTTCGCAATATATAAGATATAATTATTATCTTCAATATCAGCATAAAACTAATTTTCAAGATAGAACCTAAGAGAGTATTAAAGTTATACTTGTATTTAACAAAAATAGAAACCAAAGGAAATAATCATGAGTGCAACTTAACTAAAAATTTCAACAAAATATATCTATGGTGGAGGGGGAAATTATATGGAGCATACAAAAATAGAATCTCCTTTTTTAAAAAAAAGGGAAGAAAAGGAAGAAGGAGGCGGCTCTTTTTATCCCTCGGTCCTAAAGGGCTTCTTAAGCCCGGCCTTTGCAAATTTAGAGCCTAAACGAGCTGGTTCGACGGGCTTGGCTTGTTTTCCTGACTTTGAAAAAACTCCTTAATATGCTTAATGGTGGGGGCTGTCCTATCCTATTTATAACATTATTATCTTTAAGTTTCTCATAATTTTATTGTTTTTTCAAGAACATGTGGTATTGTGGTAATTTAGCCATCAAAGTCTTAAAATCAAGAATCTAAAAATGAACTAGAAAATAGTTCTAGCATGTCTAAGAGAAGGTTCTCACTAATTGAACAAGAATCAAAATTAAAGAACTCATCATATTGATCGAGGATGGTGATAATAATGCTCAAAAATTTCCTAAGAAAGGGTTGGTAAAGAGTTTAGTGGCATCAGAAGTCTAACAACCAAAAGTTCACTAGTTAAATGTGTGTGACCGTATAATGTCTGCAATTATAGAGAATAGGAGAATTTAAATAAGAAAAAAAATAAAATGATTATGCATAATGACTTAATTTCTATGATATTCTTAAAAATATTTTTTTATGAAATGACCTAACTCCTCTTATTTTAAAACAAAAAGACTCCATCCACTTCTAGCAACCATATGTGTTCCATGCCAAACATGTGAACTATATTGAGAAAGGGATAACTTATAAAGGAATGATTATTTCTGGATAACAAACCTACCAAACTCTGAAGCAACACAAATATAATAGTAATACATAATGCATTGCACAATATATACCGAGCTATATTTAATTCACCAAAAAAGAAAATGCTTTAAGAAACCCAGACACTATGCACCTGATTTAAGAAACCCAACAACGACGCACCTGATTCTGAGATGCAAATGCAGCAAATATCGAAGACTCAGCAGAGGTGCAGCGTAATTTGTTCAGTGAAGAAGAGAGTATGAGAGATTTGAAATGTTGTGGAGGTGAGATGATGAGCTTTACATCAAGGGAAAGTGGAAAACTGCAGGGAAAACTCACAGGAAATGGAAAACAGGGAAAGACACGAAGAAAGCAAGGGGAAGAAGAAGGTAAAGCTACTACAGCAGCTCCAATATGGGACAGTCGACAGGCTCTTTGGCGTCCCCAGTCAAATTGGGGATGCCTAAAGCTCACTTTAGGCGTGCCCATTTTTTCAGGAAACGCCTAAAGATTACTTTAGGCGTCCCCAAAGAGACTGGGGACGTCTAAAGCGCTGGTATTTTTTTTACCTTAAATTCAACTAGCGCCAAATGCTACCACCAAATATTGAACTTTGAACATCCCTAACATAAAAAGGGACGTCCTTTAGGGTAGTAGAATGTATAGTTTGTAGTAGTGTATTTGGGATCAATTATACAACAGGATGGTGAAATTGATGGAGATGTTCACAGAATTCAAGCTGGATGGTATAAATGGAGAAAAGCCACTGGAGTTATTTGTGATCGGAAAGTACCTAATATGGTAAAAGGGAAGTTCTACCGCATTGCTATAAGACCAGCAATGCTATATGGTAGTAAGTGTTGGGCTTTAAAGGGACAACACGAACTTCAAATGGGGGTGGTTGGGATGAGGATGTTAAGATAGATATGTAGTCATACAATAAAAGATAAGATTCGTAATAATCATATACGTGAACGAGTTGGAGTGGTCTCTATTAAAGGAAAAATGGTAGAAAGTTGTTTGAGGTGGTTTGGACATGTTCAACGAAGGCCATTGAATGCACCGGTGAGGAGGGTTGATCAAGCAGTATGAAGTCCTGTAAAATGAGGTCGCGCAAGGCTGAAGCGAACGCTCAATGAGGTCATTGAAAGAGACCTTTTGATTAATAATATACCTAAAGATATAGTTTTCGACAGAGCACAATGGAGTCGTGCGATCCATGTAGCCGACCCCACCAAGTGGGATAAAATTTTTGTTGTTGTTGTTGTTGTTGTTGTACATGTTTTCTTCCTTACATTTAAGTTGTATTTTGTGAAACTCTATTCTATATTTTAGCGTTTTGCTTTTGTGGCAAGCTGTTGATATTGGTAAGACAATCCTTTATTACAGCTGATCAGGTCGGGCAAGTCAATTGTGGGAGCTGTGCAGTTCTGCTAATGTATACCCATATGGCGCTTCACAAGTTAAGTGTAGCTCCTGGCAGTTTGTGACAAAAATTGAGGTGTGTTAGCAGTTTATAGCTCAATCTTTCTATTTAGATACATTTTGCTAGGTTTCTGTCCTTGTTGCCAGGCACTCATCAGTATGTAATTTATTTAATTGGAACTTTTATGGTATATTACTGAGGTGTTGGACCTGTAAAGGTTCTTCTTATAGATAGAAGGCAGTCCCACCCCCACCCCAGCCAGAAGTATGTAAAAGTTATCCCAGGACAAGTGTTCAAAGTAGGAATTAAGTATAACAATTTTCAAGAAAAGACCCTAATATGCTTTGTCTCCCAAATTTATAATTTTTTCCTAAAGTACTCTAATTGGTTACATATATTGGGGAGTTTCTATCTAAGGGTAGTCATAATGAAATATAGTATTTTAAGAAACAAATCCATTGTTTGTTACAAATAACTAATATAACTAAATTTCTTAATCTACCCAAATTCTGGAGGTAGTAATAATAGAGTATGATTTGCCGGCAGTGGATAATACATGAAACCTTTCATGAATTGCCCTTAATGGTTGATCCATTGTGATGCTTCAGTTCAATGTTAGCCTATCAGGAGAGGATTGTTGGTCTTACTTCTGTGAGAAACTTTTTAATCTTATAGTAGTAGTTTTATCTCTTGATCCAATACAGTTTTACATAATGAGAATTAAAACTTTTTTTGTCCATAGACATACCCATTCATATTCAAAGTGGGATTCAATCCAAAATCCCTTCCTGTGCAAGAGATTTTATTTCTGAAATAACCAACTTAACATTAATTTTTTGTTATGATTAATGTGCAGGAACACAACAAGCGGCCCCCATGGTCTGTACAGCAACAGCAAGGGAAACCTACTCCTCCCAAATCAATTTCGTAGTAATCTACTTAATTATAGGCATATGAAGAGGGTCCTTAAGAGTACATTACATATGGCTACATGTACTATCCATGTACAGAATATATAGACAAGGATGTGAAATTGTTTGTTGTTTTGCTCAAACTTCTGAATGTACTTCATTACATGGATAGAGATTCCAGATTTTCTTTCTAGGGACCCATCTGAAAATGCAATTACGAATAAGTTGACTGTATCAATGGATGAGGGACCAATTCTGCCAATGCATTGTTACAACGAATGTTTGTTGTTCTCAATTGGATGAGGGACCAATTCTGCCAATGCAATTACGTATCATTTGCAGGAAACTTGAGATTGCTTTTATAAGTTTCATTGCACAATGATTTTTTAAATGCAAATAAAAAAATTTGTCTAACTTTTTTTTTCTCAATTATGTAAAACTTTTCTAAATTTTTTACATTGTCCAAATAACCTCTGACAAAAAACCTCCATAAGCCTTTAAGTTTATGCTAATGAAATAACTCCTTTATCATCAATTATTTAATTACTCCGCTACGAAACATAATATGTTCTTAATCGTCAATTCTTTTTAGATAACCACTTTAAATGTTGAGTTATACGCAAGTAAGCACTAAATCAAGCGAACACAAGCTCTTCCATAATCAAGGTTATTTCTGAAGTTTAAGGTAGAGTGTTTTTTTTTTTATGACAGCCTTTTTTTTTTTTTGTTCGACACTTTTATTAAGTTTAACATGAAAAAAGGAAAGGAATTTCCCTGTCATTCTAAAAAAACAAGGACGAAAGGCAAGCAGTTACTCCGTCAAGGATCTCTGTGTCTATCGCACTCGATTCTTTCTACGCTTAAATAAGCTAAAAGTGTATGCAGATAAAAATCTCAAAAGTGTAAAGAGCAATTTTACCCCACGATTAATCAGAAACGTAGGGTATCCGGAAGTTACGTAGCAATTTTGCCTCTTTATCATTAAAAATGTTTACAGTCAGTATTATTTTTTTAATGGTTAATACTAGTTTTTTATCGGTTCTAGTGAAATTGCTCCTTTTTTAATACTTGCAAAAAAAAAATTGCACAAAACCCTTCTTAAATCTAACATTGAGCACATTAAATCTTTATTTTGTATTAGGTTAACAGTACTTTTGATCCTTAAAGTTTCACCCAATCTTGATTTTGGTCTATCAAGTTTGAAACTGGAGGTTTTAGTCTTTCAAGCTTACTCCGTTTATAACAGTTGGTTCCTGAAGTTTGGGAAGGATTTGGAGTGGCATTTGACGGTGTTAATTTATCATATGTGTCACTAACTCCATATAATTGGCTTATGTGCCATGCTTACTGGGAAATCTGATATAGCAAATATATTGTTTAACTTGAAAGGCTTTCTTTTTTTTAATGTTAATTTAAATAAACACCTCACAAGTTAGATAATATAGTTGCCACATCAGATTTCCCAGGTAGCATGGCACATAAGCCAATTTAACAAAGTTAGTGACACATAGGATAAATTAACACCATTAAATGCCACTCCTTCTGAAACTTTAGGGATTAACTATTATGAACGAAGTAAATTTGAAGGACCAAAACTACCAATTTTAAATTAAGGGACCAAAATGAAAATTGATGAAACTTCAAAGACTAAAATTGGTGTGAACCCTTTTATATTTCAAAGCGCCTAAACACACACTTTTTTGTATAAAAAAAAAACACACACACACACACACTTTTTGGCCTGATAATTTATATATTTCCAATAATACTCCATATAAAATGGAACACTAAATGTCTAAATTCATCATGTTCATATTCAACTCATTTAAGCATCATATCTAAATCAGTAGGTTATTATATAAGATGAATGTTAAGTGTTGTACGATATGAAAATGAAAGAAAGGGATGGGAAAAAATTTACTTCAAAATAAATTGAACGTTTTACCAATGATGGCAATCCATTAACTAAAGAAGAAATTAATTTGACTCTTCAGCTCTACTGACCCTCCAAAGGCGGAAACCAAACAGCTATGTTTCACCTTCCAATCATTTAAACATTAAACCCATGAAATTTCAACCTAGCAATATTTTTCAATTAATTGAAATCTCTAAAATTACAATCCCTTTATTTTTTTTATTTAAAAAACCAATTATATTATGTGAAAAAGGGAGAAGAATTGAAAGATAACCAAAAATAAGATGACAAACATAGACTTAAAGGAAAGTTTACAAGCAGAACATAAAAAAGTTCACATATAACTATGTGCCTGTTTGAGTTAGCGTTTAAGAAGTACGTTCACATAAGTCGAGATAAAATTTTTTTCATATACGTATCTCGTACACCGTAAATAATATTGAAAAAGCAATTTCTACCGTTAACTCAAACAGGCACGGTAATAGTTACCCAAACCGACTGTCAAATTAAAGTGTCTATTAAATTAAGGGATTAAAGAACACTTCAACCAACTTCCAGAAGTATAAGGGCTTGTTTGAGAAAGTGGTGAAAAAGCACATTCACACAAGTCAAAACAAAACTCTTCTCACAAACTTACCTCGTATAATGTAAATCACGTTGGAAAAGTACCATCTACTACTAATCCAAATAGGCACTAAGAACATGGCTACAAATTAAGGCGAAAAGGTATGTTGTAAGAACCAACTACTTTAAGGAAAGCAAAGCCCAGCATCTGTCGAACAACATATTCGACATGATTGAAATTTAACTCCAGAACCTACCAAGTCCAGAAAATCAAGACACAGAAAAAAGTTATAGATAATTTCTCACTCCTCCACAAGATCACCCGAACTATAATGATCCCTCTTCAATTAAAAAGACAAAAAATAAAAACAAGAGAGGCTAGTATTATATTCTCATAATTGTCTGTGTCATTCCATTATTAGTACAAATGGCCCCTGATGATTTGTAGACTGAGTATACACCGAATAAAGAAGATCATCTTTCAAATTCGTGTCTCAAACTCGGAATCGAATCATTATATATCGTGTCATCAAATGTAGCATTTAAACAATCACACTATTCACTACCCCACTTACCATCAGGAACCTAATTAAAATAAAAGCAATATATGTGTGATTATAATAATTTAAAATATTCTAAACAAGAAAGAAATGAATTGTCAAAGAATGGTCCCAATAATAGATTGAACCTTGAAAGGGACCGAAATGGTAAGAATTAGTGATTGAGCAACGAAACAAAAGTTGGGTTCTGAATGTGATAGATAGAAGCAGCATTACCACGTGTACAGTGCTACCACTATAGTATTATATGTGCGTGCGTGTGTGTGTGTGTGTGTAGTGAGCACGTATATATGTCCCTCTTGTCTGATATATATGTAGTTTTCATTCCTTATATTCCAGAGCTACATATACATATATATATTGTGTGTGTGTGTATCACCAAGCCCTTTCCCATTTCTTAAAGCCATCCTAAAAAAAATATATTAATCAGATTCCTTGAATTAAAAAAAATAAATAGAATAAATTATTTTATATATTAAACTAGCGAATTTTGATTTTTTGTCCTTTGATTAATTATAGGCTTTGAATTGATTAATTTAGTCCCCAATATTGATTAGTGTTGGATAGGTAATGATCTTTATATAATCGAATAGAGTCCCCCCCCCCCCCTCTCTTGGGTTAGTTTGAAATGGTCAACACTAGCGCTGCGACATGATTGAAGGAAAAGGATATGTGGCCATTGAGGCATGCTACCTCTTCACGCAGCTACCAAAGGTACGTTCCGTTAGCGATGGCATTCGTATTTCTTTGTTACACACAACAATGTTAGCATTACTGCTTGTTTGAAACTCTTTATGTTTATTCGACACAAAACTCTTACTACATACTTATCTGGTACACAATAAATTATGATCATTATTCTAAACAAATCCTTGATACGTCTCTTGGTTATTATATTTTCAATTAAGGATCACATACCTATTCCATTACACAATGCTTTTATTTTTTTGGTAATTAAGGTGGGGGCTACTATCTTTGAGGTTAATTAACAAATATTATACTCAATCATTCAAATAATCAAATATAAATCGTCAAATTACTCTGTCCGAAGAATACTATTCCCAAGTCAAGCTGCTTATATACTTTAGCTTCTCACATTGCTGGGCATTTCATCCTTCAGAACACATAACTTCAGAATTATTAATCTGGTGGAAGATGGTAGATTTTAGAAAATTAAATTAAACTGATAGGCAGTATCCAAAAAAAAAAAAAACATTTATCTTTCAAAGATGATCAATCTGTTCGAATTAAACCTAGCTATCAAAAAATTTCTCCCCGGCCATAACGTACACCACAATTTATATCAGTACACACTTTTGTTTGTGATATGAACTTAGAAGACAATTCTATCGCTTTTCCTTATATCAGTCAAGCTAAGTAGAGGAAAGACAAACAAAAGAAATTCATATAGAGTATTTAAGATGTTATGATGTATATTTGGAGTTCATGATCAATGTTAGTCTATATAGAAATGGAACAAAATGAATTACTTATTTATAATCAGGATGATCGTTCAGATGTAAAAAAATTTACCGCTTCAAAATGATTTATATCTACAAAATTAAAACCTTTCTTTAATTACTTCGATCAAATTATATTCTTACATAAAATGAATGAATGAACAAAAAAATAATAGCATGCTGTGCAGTACTATGTACTGATAAACTCATAAACCTAAAACTGAATCATAATCTAATCTGTTTTTTACCCTGAAACTGTGGTAAGAAAATGGAAATTTTGGAGTAAGTTCAAAAACTCAGAACGGTACTACAAGTTCGCTGCATGCAAAATCGTCAGAGTTTCCGACGCAATCTTGAGGCCACGAATCCCGAAGAAGCTTCAGCAGCATCTGCGCCTTCCTCTTCGCCCTCTCTGTACAATCACTCTGTACCACCAATAGCAGTGGCGTCAACACACGCGCCGCCACCGCCTCCCTCCGGCACTCCTCCGATTCCGAGCAAACAGCCAATAGCGCTCCGGCAGCGTGCTCCGTTGCCCGGTCCGATATCTTCAGTATTGTTTTCAACAGCTGAGGAACCGTCAGCGCGTGCCCTGCAAACGCGGCCAACCCCTCCGGGATTCGACAGAGCAACTCAATCGTCACCAGAGCTCTCTCAGCATCGCATTTCTCGAAATCAGCGAGCCGGTCCATGAGGATCGCCGGAGCACCGGCGGCCACCGCTTTGTGCCGTGTTTGTTTCGGCAGGCACAAAGCAAACAAGGCCATGATCCCAATCTTGAGAGCGCGAGAGTACGAAACCGGACTCTTCAAGATATCAACCACTCCACCGTAGATTTCATCGACATTGCTGATTTGTGCACGCAGCTCCGGCGAACGAGTCCCGCTCACGACTGACTCAATCAGTGCGGATGAGTTAACTCGGACGTCGATCGAGGAATGAAACATCAAACGCGACAAATACTTGATTCTCTCCGGTTCCGATGAGATGAAGACGCATTCAGATTCGTCAAGTGAGAAACAAACCAAAAGTGCGAGCGCCTCGTGCTTCAACTCAAGACAATCCGAATTGGTATCAAACAGGATATGGAGTAAAATCCGGCGCACGTTGTAAGATCCGATGAGAAAACGATTCTTTTCCGAGTCACTAGCGAGTCCTTGGAGGCGTCGCAGTGCAGAGATACGTGACTGAGAAGTTCTCGTATCCGACGAAGCTTGATTCAATAACGTCCGAACCAGAGAAGGGTGGGCGGGTCGGGTCGGACTTGGGATCTGTTCGACTCCGAAATCGCGATTGGAAACGCACCAGTTTTTGATAAGGCGACGGAGAGTGTGGTTTGGGATGAGAGTGAAGTCGGAAAGAGGGGATCTGGTGACGGGGCAGGTGGTGTTACCGGCGGTTAACCAAGACTGGATGCTGGTTCGGTCGTAAGTCTGACCCGTGGATATAGTAACGGGTTCGCGCATGAGCTCGAGGGAAATGGGGCATCTGAAGTGGTATGGTATCGGAACTCCTAAATCCAACGGTTCTAGATTCACTGACATATTCAGTCTATGGCTTTTAAGTTGAGTGTGTAGAAGGAGGAGGAATAATAAGAAGAATATAATGCAGAATGTGAGGGCTCTGCAAAATCTGGTGAGGTATGTTCGGATTTATATGAATAAGACGATGAGAAAGAAGATATGTGAGCTGATATATAACACGAGGGCCTCTACTAATTCACACGTGCCGTGTGGGATAAACCTTGGAACCTAACCCTGGTTCGGAGTCAGGTATGGTTGGTCAATTGAAAAATGAAAATACGCTATGGTGTGGTGTCCCACATTTGCCGCCTTAAATAGTACCCAAATAAATAATTAATTTACATGCATTAAACACATTATTTACATATAAGTAGGGGTGTTCAAAACCCTGAACCGAGATCCCCCAATCCCAGTTCCTGGTCTCAATTTTTAGTCGGAATGTAAATTGCATCCTAGTCCTAATTTGGTCCCGGTCCCGGTGTAGATAATCTCGGGACTAGGATGGGACAAGAAAATCCCGATTTTTTTAAAAAAAATAAATTTAAAATATAATATTATATTAGTTACATTTTTCATAATCTAGTGTCTAAAATGATCACTGAACACCTAACAAAGTCATAATAATCACACAAATTGATCTAAAATTGAAGAACAACATTTTATCATCATCATCTTCTTCTTCGCTATTATCTTTACACATTATGTAGTTAGGATTAGTATAACAATATATACGATTTAACTTCAACTAAAGATATGACACACCTTATCAAATAATAACTTAATTTATGGGGGTACAAAATATAAAAATAAAAGAATAACTTAATTTATAAGATAAAAAAAAAACCGGAACCAGGATCTCAAGGGTGATCTCGGTCCTAGCAAAGACAATAAATTCTTGGAATCAAAATGTTTGGGACTGGGCCAGGATAACTGGGATTGGGATACTTTGAACACCCCTACATATATAAGTATATTAGTAAAAAATTTCTAAATATAGAAAATATGTCTTATATTTAATATTAAGATTAACAAATTTGGCTTCTCTCTTTTTTTTTTCCGTCCGTTCCCATTCTTTTCTCTAAAACTATGTAGTTTTAGAGTAAACAGAGCAAGGGAAGCACTTTTCTAATAAAAAAAAAACAGATCATGTAGTTCTTTGAAATGTTTTAGGGTGATGGATGTTTTTTTGTTTTTTGTAAAAAGTGTTCTTGCTTTGTCTACCTCCGAAACTAAGTATTTTTGGGGAAAAGGATGGTAATGGATGTGAAAAGAAAAGAAGAGAAATCAAATCCAAGATTAACTCTCTAAATTTGTCTTATATTAGGACCAAAGCGAATATGAAATTTTGAAGACATAGAGTATGTTGAAATCTTATATTTATTTAAGATCAAAATAAACTCTTTAACTAACTCATATATTTTAGACCAAAGAGAGTAATATCTTTCGCCAACTTAAACTTATGTAGTCATGTGTATTAGCCCAATGATGTCTCTTATTATTCGTACTGATAATAATAACTGCAACATAAATAAAACAACCTTACTTTATTTTTAGGTAATAAGTGCTTATAAATTGTGATTCACGGTATACGAAGTAAGTATGTGAGAGGAGTTTTATCTCAGCTTGCGTAATAAGGACTTATTATCCTAAAATAAGTGTTTTCAAACACATATGCATGTTCTCTATGTATTAGATTGAGTTAAAGTAAGTGCGCTGTATGTACATAGAATTTAAGATATATTGTTTTTTTTTTGTATCACATTAAGATTAAAAGAATAATTTGTGCTTGTGACTTATCATCAGTTTTATATATATAGTACTCCTCCGATCCTTAATATAAAACATATTTACCTAATTTGATTTGATTAAAAAAGTTGGTTAAGTTAGTTAATATAACATGTATTTACTAAAACATTCTAGTCACCTTTCTTAATTGGGAAAATCCCATATAAATACTATTTCAATTGTCAAAACCCACAAAAGTCTCTTATAACTTGAAAAAGACAGATAGGTGTTGAAGGACCAATCTGAGTTACTAAAGTTTAAGGCTAAATACCAAAATACCCTCCACACTCATTTACTCACACACACACAGATTCCTCAGTAAGAAGGCTTCAAAAGCATTGAAAAATCTGAAGAGTCATAGGCGAAAACCGAAACCCATGGCCATCATCATCGTCCACAAATCCTCAAGCATGGGTGGAAGGCTTCCCCAAATCGATGAATATTTGATCTTCTTCCTTATTCAGGGTGGTTGGCGTTCTGATTTCTTGCCGCCGACGTCGATATGGTGAGTGATAAATTAATTTGGGATCTCGATCTGTCTTTGTCTTTGGGTCGATTCTACTTTTGCATGCAATCCTGAAATAATAGTCGATATCACTAAATAAATAGAGAGCTTTTGGGCTTGATTAGTGGAGAACAATCTGTATTTAGATAAAGAATGTTGGTCTTTGTGGCAATGTTGAACAAGTGATTGGTTTACTAAAAATTAAACTCCACATGGAAGCTCAAATATTAGTCTATGTTATTATCTATGTAATTCTTTATCGCTTCAGTGGGTGGCTCCATGTTGTTCTAACGCTTTTTATGCCATTGTATAAGTGTTAACTTTAATTGTAAATTTTATGTTTAATGCAGAACAGGGAAGGTATGGAACTTTGATGGATACTAATCAGTTGCAAGGAAAGTTATTATGAGTATTTTGGTTGGATATGCATATTTTCTTACTTCTTGGCATTTTTGATAAGCTATTGAGCCAAAAGGAGCAACAAAGCATTTGTAATGATTTATTATGGCCCAGCAGTCATCTAGACTCCAGCGCTTGCTTACTCTCTTGAACAGTATCCTTCTTTATCTTCATTATTCTAATTTTTTATTCTTGAATTTTGTACTTGACATTGAGTTTTTCTTTAACCATATTCTGTAAAAGCTGGGTCAACCCAAGCAACAAGGTTGACTGCTGCTCGCCAAATCGGGGACATTGCAAAATCTCACCCTTAGGACTTGATCAGTCTGCTAAAGAAAGTAAGAGCTACTCTTATATTTTACTCTCCCATCTTTTGTTACATTTTGAGCTGTTTATGTTAGATTTTTCATCCTACTTCATTATATGTCAGTTTGGTGAGTTATTAGATTTCAAAAATAATAATTAGTTCCTACTTCCCACCTTTCTCTTTTTGTTTAAAATTAATTGCAGAGGCAGGAAGCATTCCTGTGCCTCCAGCTAATTTCTTAGGCTTCTTAGATAGCTCTTGTTGATGTGGTATAAAAGCCTTACCAATCTTATGGTCAAGAGCTCTAATCCTTGCCCCCAATATTGTTATCATATGATAACTGCACAATGTTGTGATAGGCTTGTCTTTATCCTTGTTTTAGATTCCAAAGGCTTTTATTTGACTGAATGTGTTAGATATTGACCTTACTTTGTTCTCATGACATTATGATACACTGCTGATTTTGTTAATTGTTGCCTTCTGATGAAAATAAGCATTTTTGTATGTTATGTTTTTGTTAATCATTGCATCAGTAATATTTGGAAGCATTTGTTTTTTACCCTTTATGTAGTCAGTGTAAGTGAAATAGAAGCACTTTATGAGCTCTTTAAGAAAATTAGCTATGTTGTGATTGATGATGGACTGATTAACAAGGTTTGTATATTTGATCATCTGACTACAGTATTTTGGACACATTATATTGCCTTAAGTTAGCTTTTATGTTTTGTCTTGTGATAGAAATGATATTATCATATTTGATAATTCTCTGTCATATCATTATATTTTTAAGCTGGTTTACTTTTTAGTTTTTCCTCTAACATCAGTTAACATCATGTGCAGGAGGAGTTCCAATTAGCGTTATTCAAGACGAAAAAAAATGAGAGCTTATTTGATGATCGGGTATTAATTTGTCAAATTATTTAATATTTTTATTTTATCTTTAGTTTAAATCATGAAAACTTTTTGTTTCCATCACATAATATCAATACTAATACCCAAATATACACACTATGTAGAACTGCAAGGAATGAATTCTAGGTCTTTCTAATCAAAAGGTTGAATGTGTGTTTTTGTATGTGCGCAAGATTTTGGTTATAATATGGTTTAGTGTTAGTTTTTCATGTCACTGTGTCATGCAGGCATGACTGTGGCGTCCATGTGCTAATTTGGCTGAACAATTGGAAGCCAGGTGTAACCTTCGACTATGGTGCTGATGAGGTTGGGGTGTATAGGCGAAACCTAATGTGGTGGGTGGTTAACCATGAAATGAATAGCAAGAGGGAGGATGCATTGAGACTGATGACTTCATAAATGATGCTGACCAAGAGGATATGACTGACTGACAAAATTCTGTTCTTAATGTAACTTTTTGGTCTTCCTAAAACAATTGTTGTTTTTTAATTAACCACTGTTGTACAGAGATTAACACGTTGTCTAACTTAGTCACCAAGCACTGCATTTTGGGGTGACATAGTAAAGTTATTATTTTGGTAACCGATCTTGTATACCGCTTCATAGCAGTGGCCTTTTGTGATGTAATGTTACTGTGTATGTAAATTTACTAAAGCAATAGTCCCTTTATTCCCATAGTATGGTAATATACACTTTTGTTGTACAGGAAGCAAGTAAATCAAGAAATATTGTGTATTAGAATGTTGGCCTAAAAAGAGTGGCCTCTGACAAGTTTAATAATGGGAATGACAAAGTTAGTAATGGTTTTGATGAGAATGGTAATGGAATTGACAACTTAGGCTAACCAACTTTATGAGTGGAAGTATTTCCCCAAAAGGGGAGGATGCTGACAAGTTCAATAATGGGAATGACAAAGTTAGTAATGGTTTTGACAAGAATTGTAATGGGATTGACAACTTAGGCTAACCAACTTTATAAGTGGAAGTGTTTCCCTAAAAGGGGAGGACGCTGACAAGTTTAATAATGGGAATGACAAAGTTAGTAATGGTTTTGACAAGAATGATAATGGGATTGACAACTTAGGCTAACCAACTTTATGAGTATGAGTATTTCCCCAACAGGGGAGGACGCTAACAAGTTCAATAATGGAAATAACAAAGTTAGTAATGGTTTTGACAAGAATGATAATGGGATTGACAACTTAGGCTAACCAATTTTGTGAGTGGAAGTGTTTTCCTAAAAGGGGAGGACGCTGACAAGTTCAATAATGGGAATGACAAAGTTAGTAATGGTTTTGACGAGAATGGTAATGGGATTGACAACTTAGGCTAACCAATTTTGTGAGTGGAAGTGTTTTCCTAAAAGGGGAGGACGCTGACAAGTTCAATAATGGGAATGACAAAGTTAGTAATGGTTTTGACGAGAATGGTAATGGGATTGACAACTTAGGCTAACCAATTTTGTGGGTGGAAGTGTTTCCCCAAAAGGGGAGGACGCTGACAAGTTCAATATTGGAAATGACAAAGTTAGTAATGGTTTTGACGAGAATGATAATGGGATTGACAACTTAGGCTAACCAATTTTGTGAATGGAAGTGTTTCCCCAAAAGGAGAGAACACTGACAAGTTCAATAATAGGAATGACAAAGTTAGTAATAGTTTTGAAGAGAATAGTAATGGGATTGATAACTTAGGCTAACCAACTTTGTAAGTGGAAGTGTTTCCCCTAAAGGGAAGGACGCTGACAAGTTCAATAATGGAAATGACAAAATTAGTCATGGTTTTGACGAGAATGGTAATGGGATTGACAACTTAGGCTAACCAACTTTGTGAGTGGAAATGTTTTCCCAAAAGGCGAGGACGCTGACAAGTTCAATAATGAAAATGACAAAGTTAGTAATGATTTTGACGAGAATGGTAATGGGAATGACAACTTAATAATTCCAAACATTATGTGAGGAAGTGTTTGCCCAGAAGGGAGAGACGCTGACAAATTCACTAATGGAATTAACAAAGTTTGTAATGGGTTTGACGAGAATGGTAATGGGAATGACAAATTTCATAATAGTAATGACAAGTTCTGTTCTAACATTGACAAAAACCACAAATGTTTATCACAACAACTATCAAGTAAAGGGTTCAAATGACAATTTAACATTATTCATTCCACCCACACTCAATGCATACAAGCCATGAACCCAAAAGAAGGTGTTCCTTTAACTATAATTAAATTAAGTACAATAAGTTGTCACCATTAACAATAGTTTCATTGGAAATGACAAGTACAGTAATGAAATTTACAAAACACTAGATTCTTATTGACAGCAACTACCAAATACATTGTGAACAAAAAATTTAACATTACACATTCCACCTACATCCAATGCATAGAAGTCATTAACCCAAAAAAAGGTATTCCTTCATGTATACTTTAATTATATTAACTGTCACCATTAACAACAGTTTCAATGAAAATGACAAGTACAGTAATAAAATTTATAAAACACCAGATTCTTATTGACAACAACTACCAAATACATCGTGAACAAAAAATTTAACATTACTCATTCCACCTACACCCAATACGTAGAAGTCATTAACCCAAAAGAAGGTATTCCTTCATGTATACTTTAATTTCATCAACTGTCACCATTAACAACAGTTTCAATGGAAATAACAAGTACAGTAATGGAATTTACAAAACACCAGATTCTTACTTACAGCAACTACCATATACTTTGTCTAATGATTTTACCCTCACACTCCCACCACTATATTTAACTTCACCTTCAACTTTACTTACAAACTCCCCCTCCAACATGGAAAAAACATATAAGTGACTTTGACGAAGGTGTTGCCTGAATATTTGATGTCATCTTGCATGATAACCTGCAATAAAAAAATCAGATTTTATGACATTGTTAGTCTCATACCAATGAAAATTCATCACGAAAAAAATTCCCCACAGCACACATTCTTGGACCATTGACTATTTCATCAATATGTTTGATAATATCACTTTATTCCCAATTAATAACAAAGTTAAGCCTTTACTAAGTATTTAACCTCCAACTCCAGACCATTGTCATGACAACATACATTTCTCAATGATTTTACTAACTTACTGCTACTCTTGACAGAATTCGTTTTGGGATTCACAACAATAGTAAAGGTGTTGACAAAGTCTGTAATGAATTTGACAAGAATCACTAACTTATAACAACATATGCCAAACGATTGAGCAACAGTTTTTCCTTGTCATCAATTAAATTATGCAAATTATTGCCTGACAAAATGAGTTATCGCTTTCACTACTATTGTTAACGCTAATGACAAATTTAGTAATGGTAATGACAAATCCTGTAAAAACAAGAATGTATCAAAAAAAATGAAAAATCCTGTAATGGCATTGAAAACAAACCAAATGTGGTAATGATAGCAACTAGCATGCACGTACAGATGTGCTTATGACATCTTCATTACAGATTATTCATTCCACTTTACACCTACTCAATGGTCAATCATCACATCAACTCACTGCTATCTATTTCAAATCATTAACCTCTTCATTATGCTCCCTCTCACAGCTAACAAGACCCAAGACATAAATAACCCACACCACACCGTCGATGCCGCCGTAGTTACATAAAGTCCAAACCTTTAATCCCACTAAACCTATAAACCCACTTACCCACAACCAAAACTGTCATAAATAACCTACGATTGTAGCACCACCGTCATTTCATAGCCCTCATTCACGACTCCAAATCAATTAGCTTCCATACACCATGTGACTGCCCATCTTTTACTGTTCATGCACCCTCAGACACCCATCGAATCACACCCAATACCCACCAACATGAACAATGACGATAAGATGGTTATAGTCCGATTCATCTAAAAAAGATTATGTTTCTCAAAAAATTACTTACACTTGTCCGATTCAACCTTGATCGACATCTCATTCTTCACCTTCATCGTTGCTCTACAAACATCACCCTTCGACTGTGTTTTTTTTTCTGAAGCCTTTTTCCACAGCAGCCACCTCATATGTGAGACAAATTTTAAAAGGGGCATTTTGGTCTTTAGTCTTAAACTTCAGTAACCCAAATTGGTCCTTCAACACCTATCTATCTTTTTCAAGTTATAAGAGACTTTTGTGGGTTTTGACAATTGAAATAGTAAAAGATAAGTTGGATTATCAACAATTTCATTTCATATACTTGTTACATTTCATACTAATATATTGATATTGAACATTATTAAATTTGTTTAAGAGTTGTAAAAATTAAATAACTTATATCATCAGGCAAGCCATAAACAGTGTGTGTGTGTGTGTGTGTGTGTGTGTGTGTGTGTGTGTGTGTTAACAAACGAAAAAATATACTCGTATCTAATTACAACTTATAATTAACAATAGTCATTGGGATAGCGGATCGAATACGATTGGGGGGTTGAAACGTTGTATGGAAAAAAAAAATGCTGTTTGACCAAAACTTCGTCTAAATACGTTTAATTAATTAAGTCAAGCCTTTTTGGCCGAAGAATTAAGTCAAGCCAGTTGGCAATTAGTTCATTGGATCTAATTAAATACCTTCATAATGCATTATTTTAACTTATTATAATAATTTTAATTTGAGTGAAATATTGATATATATATATATATATATAATCTTAAAAAAATTTAAAAGTTGATAATTTTTTGCATAATTGTTTGTTGAGCCCTGGACGTTCTGCGAGTGTTGCATGAATGGAAGAAAGCTCAGTGACGGCTGGAAATTAAAGGTCATATTAATTAGTTATAGCATGCTTCTTCCTCCTAGTTAAGCTTTTAGATTTGATATAATAATAATAATAATAATAATAATGGAGAAAGAGTCGGTTAAAAAGTTGATTACTTGCTTGACTTAAATGATTCAATCAGCAGCTGTCACACTCCTTTTGGATATAGAAGCAAAAAAGTCGCTATTAAAGTGGCAATCTATCAAAAAGCATATAGAATGTCATGCTCTTGGAAACACCTTGTATACGCGAGCTACATCTGGTGATTGCTGATTACAACTGTAAGATGAAAGACCAATTCTATTTACGCGCATTCCCTAAATTGTCCGTACTAACCTAGCTAGATTTTTTACAAAAAAAAAATGAAGACTCAAGGAAATATCACCATGATTTGTTGCCGGATCAGCACATAATAGCAAAATAATTATGCGTTTTTATAGTTTAATTGATAACAGAATGTTAACGCATTACTATATATTATTGATTCCTGAAAAAACACTTAATGATCAAATGTTGAGTAGTTATTAAAATTTCTTCATTGGTGTTTCTGTTTTTTTCCCTAAATCATTTCCTTTATCCAGTGTGATAATTTAATTAAGGGTGCTGAGGGCCATCATTTTTTTTAATATTTGATCAAGGTTTCCTCTCGGGTTTAGAAAGCAACGGGTTCTTATATCTCTCAACAAATATGCTTTTCAGAGTTCAAATTTATGTCCTTCTTCTTACAGGACGGCCCCTTATCACTTCAATCAACAACTTATTAGTGAAAGCAATTATTTCAACAAATGAATACAAATGCATATACGGCTATGAAGCATTTATTGATCTTGCAAAATCATGAAAAGTATGCCACAAATAACATACTATATATCTTGGTATATATAAATTAAAACTTAATTAAGTCAATCAATGTTAATCTTTGTTTTCTCTATTTGATTAAATTACCACTATTATGGAAAGATATGAAAATTACATAAATGTAAGAATTGATGAACATATGTGAAAAGGGATGCAGTTGGTGGGGGAAAAGTCAAATTAGAGTCTAGGTTGGGGGGACACTTATTTTCTTCAAACTCTATTGAAATGACAGAGGGAATGACAAAAAGCCTCATGTGGATAACATTAATTATAGTGGCATTGATCAAGTGGTGGACCCTTTTTCTCCACGTCCTTCAATTTGATCCTCATTTTTGTCACATATTTTAATTAATACCAACGCGGGATCGAAACCAAGACCCATCTATACGTAGCGTTTGTTTGGATTAATGGTAGAAATTGCTTTTTTAATGTAATTTACAGTATATAAAATAAATTTATGAAAAGAATTTTATCTCAAACTTCATAAACAGGTTTTTTCACCACTAACTCAAATAGGCCCATAGAAGGTGACATTACCATTAAAAGTTTAGAACAACTCATTTGTGAAGCACTTTTCTGTGTTTTTGTTTGCCAGAAACTTTTTCATGTTATTATAAGAGTCAATATAATTTTTAGTTCATCAAATTTGTTTTCATTTTTGGCTTTGATCTATCAATTTTCAAACTGTGAGTTTTGCTCCCTTAGGGCTTGTTTGGTATGAGGGGAGGGGAGGGAAAGTGGGCAGAGGAAAGATTTTTTTGAGTTAAATTTAAAAAAATTAGAGAAATTAGGTTAAAAATTTTTAATTAATTTTTCTTACTCGTTTATCTTATATACTCTTTTATTAAGATGTTATTACCCCACTTCTTCAATCTTTTAAAATTCAACTCATAAAAATTTCCCTCCCCTCCAAATCCCTCACACCAAACAGACCCTTAAGGAGCGAAATGGTCAAGATGTTTACTAAAATATATGATTTAAAATTCAAGGGGCCAAAACCTATAATTTAAAATTTGAGGGAACAGAACTAAAATGAGAACAAATTTAAAGGACTAAAAATTATATCAACCCTTGTTATTATTTACTTTAAGAAAATAATAATATAACTAGGGTACCTTAAAAAGAATAATATCATCTTTCAAGTATTAAAATTGTTGCAATTCACCCATTATACAATGGGCGTTGAAGTTAACTGTTAACTTCAAGTATTCTTTCGGTCCTTAATATAAAATATATTTATCTAATTTGATTGGATTAAAGAATTTAGTTAGTATAACATATATTTTCCAAAACACCCTAGTCATCTTCTTTAATTCCCCCATTACTTCTCCTCCTTGATTATTGTTAAGGGTTAATCAATATGAGTAAATTAGAAAAAGATTAATAAATATGAAAATTATTTTTTATATTTAGGATCAATATCAACCTTTTAAATATGTCTTAAAAACCTTTCATGAGAATAAAAAAGTTTAGTGGCAGTTGTCAGTATTAAACAAATACAATGCATGCATGATAAATATATATAAGTGGTAGTTTAAATATATATAAATGTGAGTTGACGAAGTCATAAAAAGAAATTAGAGAGAAGTTGTTTGTGGTAATGGCATGCATGCAATTAACTGCCAACCGGACAAAAGCAAAAGCAAAAAAAAAGGTGAGCATCCACGAAAAAAAGAAAAAGACCAGCCACTTTGTTAATTCCTTGTCACGTTTCCCTCCTGCAACATGTTGCCTATATGCCTTACTCTTGTCACTTAATTTACTTTGTTTTGCTTGTAAAAATTATTTCTTTAATTAGAGGGGCATGCACTAACACATTGATGTTATAACAAGATCAAACAACACATAACCTCCTGCTTATAAGAGTTCTATAAGGTCATTGCCTAAACAAAATTATTCTTAGAGTACTCCTGCCTTCAATATTTGATAAATAACTAACCATCTAAATAAATCAAATGTAAGAATTAAAAAAACTATATTTTGTTGTGAAAATATCAATCATAATGCAAACCAAAAGGGAAAAAAAAGTAAAAAAAAGTCAATGGGGCTTGGGTTAGCGAAATGAGCTACTCCCTCCCTTCGATTCAAAATATAAAATGGAGTTGATTTTTGTTTTGGAGAGAAAATAAGCTATATAATTATATCATATATTGTGTATCATTAGATTATGTATTAGTTTATAAGTTGGGCAAAATAGTTTGAAGAAAAAATAATAAATATAAATATTTTAAAATAATTTAATTAGCTTATTTAATCTCTCCAAAAAAAATCAGCTATGTTTTATATTTAAGACCGGAAGGAGTATTTAAGACAGGAGGGAACAATATTTTGCAACATAATAAATCAAGGTTTAGATAAATATATAACCATTAAGGCCTCCAACAAAAAAGAGGGGAAAGCAAAAGGCAAAGTGGGTTTCCTTTGGTGAAACACAGAGATAATTGGCGGCGGCGCATGTGTTTACCCATTCAGATTCAGTTGAGCCCCGTTTTTAATTTCCTGCTGTACCCTCCTCCCATATCCTCCATGCATCACAATCTATTTTGATTTAGAGTCACATACATACACACGCATTGCTCTAATTAAACAATCATTTTCATGGATACCCGCATATATATGTTACCTACAATCAATATATATATATGGAGGTGATAAAATTAAATTACGTACAGAAGAAACAGACGACTACAATTTTGTGGAAGAAATGTTTTAAAAGTAAATTTGTCAAATTGTTGGATAATATAAAAAGAATGAATATATATATATATATCTTCTAATATTATTCCAAAGCTAGATAGGTAAGCTTAAATTTCATGAAATTCGAAAAATATATTAACCATATTTTATTCATACATTATCAATAGTAAACTTCACACACACACACACACACACAATCTTAATAAATTATTGAAATCCGATTTTGCATACACGAAGTAAGAATTCGACTAATATTTCCGATTTTTTTGTGACTATTCACTGAAAAAAGTATCAGTTTGTGACGATAAGGTAAAGTATTCTGTTATGCATATATATTTTCTTAAAAAAATACACCTTCATATCTCTTTTAATTAAGTAAACCAATACTAAATATATATGCTAAAGCTATTTGAATTCTGATCAAAACTGAAATTCAATTAACAAGTGCCTATCTAATTAATTAAATCATTTAAATGGAAGCAAAAGAATAAAGTTTATTCTCTTTAATCTGGTATTGTCTACTTTTCGCTTTAATGGAAAGCGAATCAATGAGCAATAAGCATTACTTTATAAAGTAGCGATCAACAATGGAAACTTTACACACCCTTCTTTATCCTAATAACTATTCGTGATATTTGTTATTTGTGGTTTTGACGAAGTCAAAATTGAAAAGAAAAAAGATCTAATCACAAAGGTGCGATAGAAATAAGTTATATCGGGAAATTTATAAAAATTATAATTAAAAAGATTAGACAGACAGAGTATCACAAGTAGATCCAACGTACCACCTCCCATTTTGAGGAAAATTTATGTCATTAGGCTACATGGTATTGATTCATGCCAATGATTTTATAGTCAAGTGATATGAAAGTTTTTTTATAAGTAGGCGGTTTTGGACTTGATCCTTTGATAACCTTAGACTACTACCACTCGTCTCTCTCGACTTTTTTTTTTTAATTAAAAGGGCAGCTACTAATAGTTTAAGGATACATACAGGATCAAACTTATAATTTCCCACTTACGTGAGAGTTTTTATATTATTAGATATTTGTTTGAATTAGCAGTGAAAGTTACTTTTCTAACCTGATTTACGATATATAACGTGAGTTTGTGAGAGGAATTTCATCTTAACTTATATGAACGTATTTTTCTACCGTTTTCTCACACAGGCTGTAGATTACAATGCCAGTATGTCTAAATAATTAAAAAAAGAAGTTTTGGTTGGTTGGCATGAAGAAGAAAGTTGCAAGGAATTGAGATAGAGAGAGAGGATGCATGGGGAGATGTGAAGTGAGAGGTAGGATTGAAGGAGTTGAAGGGGTCAAAGATAAAGGACAGTGCAACCATAACATAATGACTCCGATTTTGATGTCTCTTGTCAATGATTCATTGGATGCTTTACCTTGCTGTTTTTGTTCCCAAATCTTCCTCTCTTTCATTCTCCTTCCCACAAAATATCATCTTCAAACCAATCTTGTAATGATTTCATTCTTACGTAACACTAATATATTCAATATTCCCTCTCTATAATGTACTCCCTTCGGTCCTAATTATAAGATAACATTTGATAATTTATTTTGGTCCTAATTATAAGACAAAGTTCTAATTTTTATCAATTTCTTCCTAAAATACCCTCTATTGATACTTTCTCAATAATAATTAAACACAATAATAATTTAATAAGAGTAGATCGAAAGTCGTTGAGGGAAATTGACGACGCCGGATTGTGTGAGAACTTAGAGAAGTCGTGTGTGAGTAAGAGAGGTACAAGAAAAAATAGAGAATCAATGTAATTGGATGCCATTTTAAATTTTGAATAAGGGTATTTTAGGAAAATAAATATAATTAACTAATTTAACCATTATCCTTAATTTCTTCAAAGTTAGGTAAATATGTCCTATAATTAGGACGAGAGGGAGTATATAAAAAAACGTAACTAAATTATATATGTCAAAAAGTTGGTTAAAGGTAATAAATTTGAAAAGAAAGTATTTTCCCTTTTCCCTAATATGAGAACTATTTAACTAATTTGTACAAGTAAAAAAATGAAATAAAATGATTAATTTAAGTAAACATGACTCACTAAGATGTCTATGTGTAACATTAGATTATATATAATTTTATAAGTTATTTAAATTTGTTGGGAAAAATGATAAATATAATATATATAATGGATTGAGATCTTTCCACATTCAACTCCTAACTAGCCCTTATATTAGAAACATGAGCTAGTATTTTATTTTTCAAAAATACCCTTTTATGGGGAGAGAGAATGAACGAGTTAAAAAATGAGTAGAAAAAAATTGCATGAGGTATAGTTGTACAGTGATATAACATGTAATCAGGGGTAAAGATGGAAAAAAAAGTTGATTAAAATTTAACACATTCTCTTATTCTTATAAATAGGATCATACCACCCTAAAAAAATTATCTTACATATAGAATCGAAGGAAGCAGTTAATTTAATTAATAGAGTACTGACATTATTAATATTAAGTTATTCTTCACATTTAACATTTCATTAAAGGGTTAAAGAGTAAATTTACCAATAAAGCTTTAAGAAAGGAGCGTCTGGCACAATTATATTTTAAAGAGGGCACAAATACACATGAGGAATTAAAAGTTAAGCATCCAACACAAAACCGTTAAATTTGAACTAACACCGTTAGGGGTTTTCTTCTCTTATAATTTAACACCGTTAGGTCAAATTTAACAAGTTTGTGCCGGATGCTCCACTTTTAATTTCTTATGTGTATTTTTGCCTCATTTAAAACATAATTGTGCCAGACGCTCATTCCTTAAAACTTTACTAATAAATTTGCTCATCAACCCTTCATTAAATGATGTTTTATGTGTTTGATTACATATATCTTGAAACCAAACAATTTTGAAGGCATGGACTACCACACTACATGGATAACAAACCCTATTTTCAAACACACGTCTATAAATAGGGAAAAAAGGCAGTAGATTAATTAAGATTTCAATTTTTTTAACTCTATCCCTCTTTAATTCTACCAATTACTAGTATAAATTATTATGTTGGGATATTCAATTTTTGTATACTTTGAAAGTGGTCAAACTCACAATTTTGGAGCAAGTAATTTTATTTTTGCGTATGTGGAGCAGGATAGTGTTGTCCTTACCCACATGATACCCTTATATTTAAGGGAGAATGACAGTGAAGTCCTAAAGAAGAGGAGAAATGAAGAAATGGTCCCTATAGATTGCAAAATGAAAAAATGATCCCATGGAGTTGTCAATACAGGCTCCTGGAGTTGTCATTAACAACTCCAGGAGCCTCTATTGACAACTCCATGGGACCATTTTTTCATTTTGCAATCTATAGGGACCATTTTTTCATTTTATTTCTTGCATGGGACCTCAGTGTAAATCTCCCTATATTTAATTTGTAGGGGAATGGATTACGGGCCTTTAATGGGCTTTTGGTAGTCAAAACAGAGCCCAACCCTTTATAGGTTTGGAAATAAATTGTTAATAGCTTTTATAGTTTGAACATAGCCCACTGGCAAAAAAAAAAAAAGACAATAACATAGCCCAACCCTCTCGCAGTCAAGTCTTCCTTATCATTTATAACCTTTATAAACCACGTAACCGATCCACCTAAATTATCTTGTATTCAACTATTCAAGCATGTGAACAAGTCCCAATATCACTATCTAAGTTAATTGATTGTCCAAATTGACAAACAAGACACAATATGAAGAGAAACTTGTATGAAGGATGGATATTAATTTGCATTTTGTGACATTTTAATTTCTTTGCTAGTGCTACTATTGTTGTGAAATTTGCGGGTTGGCTCTTCAAATTTGCTGTTTTTACATTTGTATCTTATAAAATCTTGTCGAGTCACTCTTAAATATGTGATATATAGTTATAAATTCAGTCAAACTTATAAGTTTATATACTAAGTTTATTGGTTTTACGTTTTTAATTTATAAAATCATGTTAACTCGCTTTTAAAATTGTGCTAACTATTTTGATTTGATTATACTTAGTGGCTTTATTTATGAATTTTATAAAAATTCTTTATAGAGTATAGTAAATTATGAATGTTAATGGATTTAATTTCAATTATTTGAATTTAAAATATATTCAAATCAAATTGTTGTCATTTTTATACTTTAATTATTTAATTATACACTGTTAATACCTATTTATTGATAAAAGTAAACTATTTTTAGTTTATAATTAAAGTTTACAATACGATTTTACGTCACTGTTACAAGTTTGCCTAAACTCGTGAGTTTGATAACATTGAATGCTACCAAACAAACACATTGATTTTATTTTCCTAGCTAATGAAATCTTGGGTAATAATATTAGTTGGGGGTCCTGAATACTCTTTCCGATCCTTAATATAAGACATATTTATTTTATTTAATTAAACTAAAAAATTAGTTAAGTTAGTTAATATGATATGTTTAAAACATTTAAAGGAGATTAGTTAAGTTGATTAATATGACATATATTTTTTTTAAAATATCCTAATCATCTTCCTTAATTTTCTCCTTTCTCCTCCTCCTTGACTATTGTTAAATGAGTATAATTAGGAATAAATTAAAAAAAAATTGATAAAAATAAAAAATATATCTTATATTTAACAGATATAAAAATATATTATTTATTATATATTTTATGTCATTATCAAATTACCCTTTATTATTCATGCCCGCAACTCGTAATTCTTTGTGAACACCTCTTATCAGATGGGATCATGTCCATACTGTCGCTACCCCCTTTAATTTGATTGGACATTAAAATGACTAGGATGATGGTTGAAAATAAAGTATATAGCGACAAAAACCTAATCCAACAAGTAACATTTATTTTAATTTCAGGCTTCTACTGCTTTTCTATTTATTTTCCATGAAAAACTCAAGATAGAGTCCAAGTCTTGGAGTCCATGGTTATTAATAACTGCACAAACCATGCTTAAGAATCTTGAACGTAGCATGCAATCAAAAGTGCCTCTTCTTCTTCTTCTTCTTTTTTAATAATACGAAGGGTTTTTCTTTTGAGTTTTAGAATATAAAAGGTTTTAATCTCTCCCTACAATTACACTTTCCGGTATTCAGATTTGTGTTTTCTTCTTTAGAGGGGTGATATCACTTACCATCTCAATCAACAGTTTGTTGGTGCAATCAAAAATGTTTTTATTACTTCTGATTAAGTGCAAGTAAGCTTTGGGAAACATATTATATTGAGTAAGGAGAAATTTTAACAATAAAGTGTTTTTGTCATGAGTGTTTGACACAATTAAATTTTGGAGGGTAAAAAGTAAACACAATCTTTTAAAAATAATGTAATTTTAGAAATTCTGTTAAATTGATTCCATTATAAAGTTGGAAGGAGAACATATAGGTCTTACATAAAAGATGAAATGAACGTTTGGACCAATTTAATAGAATTGCTAAGATTATTTCGTTGTTACAATATTGCATATATTTTTACACCCTTCAAAACTTAAGTGTACTAGGTACTCATAAAGAAAATCTTTATTATTAAAATTGCACCTTAACCCTATATTATATTAAGTAATTTGGTATTTTGATCAACTAAAAGAATTTCACTTAAAGAAAATTAACGATTTTGTTGTGAAATTAGGAATTTCAGGCACTTTGAGACTCTATTTTAAGGTCAGGTTTTGAGATTCTCGTGATGTGTGTGTTGAAAGTAAATTCCAAGTAGATAATTAAGGAAGGAATTACCATCGACAATAAAACGGAAATTAATTAGAAGTTTCTTAATGAGATTGGGACTTTAGATCAAAATTGAAGAAATTTTCGCCTTCCTTGATACTACCACTTAATTACAAACTTCCAAAATCACATGATATCAAGGCAAAATTATCAGGTTATAAAAGGAAAAATTAAATTAAATCACAAAATATTAAACTACTTTTTAGTCTTATAATATTATAGGAGCACCTCTTTCTTAATTAATGACCATATTTTAAAAGTTTTGTTTTATTCTTATTTGGTTAAGGATTTTCCCTTTTGCTTAGAACGTAAAAATGTTTTAAACTTCTCCCAATAAATATACTTTTTGAGGTTTGAATTTATGTTTTTCTCTTTACAGGTGAAGCTACTTACTACTTAAACCAATAACTTGTTGGCTTTAGGAGTTTTATTTTAGAGTGGTCTGAAGCATTTTTTGGTAAGAGGACGCTAGTTCTTCCCAAATACCAAAATAGCCTTCATGGGATAATTGTGTGATTGTTTTCACATTGTAGAGCTCCTAATCTTTTTATTGTGGAGATTCGCATGTTGATGGGTCAGTATTAGAACGTAGAAATGTTACATTGTACTCGTGATGTTTATTCTGTTGCGAACGCCATGGTAAAGGAAGCTTTACAGATGGCGATAGATTTTCATATCATTGATTCACCTACTGTAGCTATTAAGAATTTATTATATACGGATGTAAATAGATTGAGAATGTGTGTTGATTCAAGAGGAGGTTAGCCTCAGAGGAGATTGTAACAAAGAACTCCTAATCTTTGGCATAGAAAGATGGTTGAACCCAAAAAAAGGGGTTTGTCCCGTGAAGGCAAGTGGATGGGACAAAAGCAACAAAGACAAGTATGTATTTTTATTTATTTATTTTAAATATAAAAAGCAACGTATAAAGCCTGAAGAAAGAAAATATATCAATGAGGTCTAATAGAAGGGATTAATTTCTTACAACATGATGAACTAAGGTTTGAATCTTTATTGGGAGAGGTGTTCATATTTAATGTTCGACAGTGCCTCGGATAAGATTGTCTGCTATAGAAGGATATATATGCTTAGTAAAAAGAAAAAGAAAAAAGAAAGAAAGAAAGAAAAATAGTAAAGAGAGTTGGGGGGAGTAGACTAGCAAACACAAACGTTTAATTAGGAGAAAGGGAATGAATATTTGAGTCATGAAAGAAGAGTGGGGAGTGGCCCCTTCTCAAATGCAGCAACATAGTTTATATTTGGAATAAGGGTAGGAAAAATGACTTATTGTAATTTTAATTTATTAAAAATGATTTTATAAAAAAGTCAGTTTTTGTAATATGATTTATTTTTGAATGAGCGATTGAATAAGTGATTTTCAATAAGTTAAAATTTATTTGAATTGACGATTGTATAAGTGTTTTTTTAAAAGTAAAAACTTATGTTAATTATAAGAAAATAAGATATTTAAAATTAAAAATAAATGGAAAAAGTGAAGTTAGAAAATGTGATGCCAAAATACATAATTTCACAAAAAAAATATTACATAATTAATTAGATCACATGTCCTATATAAGTTGTTAAAAGCACATAGTGTTAATTTGTTAATCTAGAGTTTAAATGGATGTAAGTATCTTCCAATTACTCACACCCTTCTCTCAAGTTTAAATTGTTATTTCTAACTAATTTATTCAAGGGGCAATAAATGTTCAAATTCACTCTAATAGGGTTATATGGGCCAAATGAGTATATTCTTATCCTATTGACAAATTAGAATAAATTCTAATACCATATTTGTAACACCCCGATTTTCGATTAAGGACTAATGATAATTATTGAGATTAAGCCTGAGATTAGTGGACTGCTAAGCCCTGGTTTAGCAAGAGTCCAAATTGTGATTAAGAAATATGAAAATGAGTTGATGGTAATTCCAAGTGAATTTCCCTAATCAGGGGCAAAACGGTAAAGTTACCGACCATTTGATTGGTTGCCGAAGAGGGAACTCATTGGTAGCTTCAAGATCAATGGCTAGGATTGATTGTGAAGTTGAGCAAGGGGCATAATCAAGTGTATGTGTGTGCATGTGAGCCCATGAGAGTTGGAGTGAGATGGTGACAAGTGGCAAAGTGTGAACCCTTGGATGAAGCATAAGTGAGGTGAGACACATCATCATCATCTCCATCTCCTCTCTTCTCTCTCTCTCGGTTTCTCTCTCTTCTCTTCCTTCCTCCATTTTCGCTGAATATGCTTGGGAGAGAGAAAGGAGAATTTGGTTTTTGAGGTAAGCAAATGGCCTCTTTAGCTCAAACTCTCTTCTCTAATGTTAATCCTTGAGTTGAGAGCTTTATTTTGGTGATTGTAGTTTCTCCATTGGTGGTGATTTGAAGATCACGAAAATATGAAGTGTGGAGAATCAAAGAGTGTCTTTGAGAAAGTGGATAAGGTATGTGAAACCAATTCTTCTATCTATGTTTCATGCCAAATGATTATGTTTGGAATTTC
Source organism: Inga leiocalycina (assembly GCA_963242795.1). Classification (NCBI taxonomy): domain Eukaryota; kingdom Viridiplantae; phylum Streptophyta; class Magnoliopsida; order Fabales; family Fabaceae; genus Inga; species Inga leiocalycina. The sequence goes on along the minus strand of OY725320.1, from coordinate 28,914,771 downwards.
TAGAATTATTGCCCTAATTTCGAAAATATGGGTAATGGGTAGTTTGGCATGATATGGTTATAGAAATGGTATATTGGTATGAGTTTTGAATAGATAGAATGGATTTGGGAATGAAATGTGTAAGGTTAGTGATTTTGGAAAATGGATGATTATATTGCCCTAGGCCAAAGCTTGTTAATGGAATGGGATTTTGGTAATTCTGTTGATTCCATTGCATTCAGTGAGTGATTTTGTGTGAGAGTAGCTTTGGTAGAGGTTTTGGGTCCATTTGGATCAATTGGGCAAGAGTTAGGAGAATGTGGTATGTTTGCTGCGTTTTCCTGGAATCTGATAGATTCACTCGAGCAGACAGGGGTGTGCTCGAGTGAGGGATGAATATTGCTCGAGTGAGGAAGATCCTGCTCGAGTGATGTCCGTACTTGTGCTCGAGTGAGAGCTTCTGTGCTCGAGTGAGGCAGTGAAAAATATCAAGTTGAGTGTTCAAAAGGGGATCTTTGGGGATAGTCGTCCAACCCTTTAGAGCTATGGATTGAGGTGTTGAGGGCACTTAAAGGGCAATAATGATAACCAACTTGAATGTCTAAAAGTTAAAGAATTGGAAAAGGGATTAATCCTATGTCCTTGATCTTGGTTATAGGATTTGAGGATTTCCTGAGCGTGAGCAGCCGGATCTGGAGCTTACGTGGAAAGTGTAGGGAACTTACCTCTTCTGCATGTATTGATAATTGTATTTGTATATTGATGCATGTTATTGCTTTGCGTGATTATGTGAGACATATGAGAATGATTGTAGCTCTGTTCTATTTATACTATGGCCATGAGTATGTTGTGTGAACATTGAGCATGCGGATATATCATTATGTGAACATGTGTTATTGTGATGCAAGCATGTCATGCATTAAATACTTATCTTGCATGCATATTGGTATTTGTTTTCCTACTGAGATTCCCCAGAATCTCACCCTCCCCTATCAACATTTTAGACAGGGAAGGAAGATTGAGGATGAGCAAGCATCCAAGGACGAAGAGGACTCGTTTCTGGGTGAGAGCTTAGTGGTTGGTTATCGATGCGTAATTGGGATTATGTATCTGATTGTATAGATCAGTATTTGAGAATGTATTCGGATAAGTTGTGTAATCCCTGTTATTTGAATTGTATGGGCTAATGTGCCCTATGTTTATTGAGCGAAGATATGATCCCGGAATTGTCGGGAATTTATATTGCGTACTCTGATAATTGTATAAATGTAATTTATCTTCGCATAGTAATTATATTCGGAGTGTAAATATGAGACCGTGTTTTAAATGATTTCGAAATGTGATTGTGAAAACCCCGTCTGATTGATGGGTTTGTAAATGATGTTTTGTCTTATTGGTCTCTATTTCACTTTAATCGCGTAATCCGGATATTAATTACGGCAGGGTGTTACAATATTACTTAATCATATGGTCCAATTAAATTCATTCTTCTAAAACTAATCTAAATTCCCCAATTTCATACTTAATGATGATCAAGCACAAAATAAACAAAATAATATAAGATTAAGTAAACAAAATAACATTAAACACCAATAAATAGTTCATACACGCTCAAATTCCAAATTAACTCATAGTTAGTCTAAATTCATGAACAATTAGCCGCACATGGTTAATCCAATCCAAGACAGAAGCAACAAATTCATAATCAAATAGCATAATTAGAAAGATAGTGAACTGGAAACAAGACAATGTTAAGCAAATAAAACTGAAGAAGAAAACCCAGATATCGTCGGTGATCCTTCAGCCTCCACCCTCGAAGTGACAGGGACAATGAATAGTGCAGAAACGAAGACCTTCTTGTCCTCTATGGTTCAGTCTCCGGCGTCTTCCAAAGCCCTCTGCTTCTTCAATCGTCCTAAAGAAGTTGATGATCTCAGTCTTTCGCCACTCTGCCACCAAGCTCTCCTCTTCATCGTCGAACTCGTCGGACCTAGGGAAGAAGAGGATGAACCAGAGCTTTCGACGTTCGCTTCAATCGAACTCGTCGGACCTGGGGAAGAAAAGGATGAAGAAGAAAACCCAGATATCACCGTTGAACTCCACCAAGCTTTCGACGTTCGCTTCAATCTAATGCCAATCTTTCGACCAACAAAAAAAAAACTGATGCTATTTCTCAAAAACAAGCAAGCAACTGGGGCTTATTCAAAAAGTTGACTTATTGAACTTATAATTTTTTCCAAAACGCTCTATCAAACACTGTAAAAACGGGTTTATTTGATTGGAAAAGTGATACCAAACATTCACATACTTATTAATTAATCACCCCACTCTCTCTCTCTCTCTCACACAGTGCAATGTAGCATTCCGAAGTTAATAAACAATAATCAACACTGCTAATCAATCAGATGCGTTTAGCCTCATGACTATGATCCCTTTTCTATATGTCTCAAAAGGGAAGGAAATTTTAACAGCTCGTTTGGAATAGCATTAGAGTATTTAAAAATAATTTGTTAATTATGATTTATGTTATACAAGGTAAGTATATAAGAGAAATGTTATCTTGACTGACATAAATAAGCACTTATAAACCTTTCAAAAACTCATCCAAACAAGCTTTGCATAAAACTGGAAAATTTGAATATGCTGGTGACTCTAGTCAACCTTTTAACATGTTTTCTAACAACTAATACTACATGTAATATTCACACTCGAATTTGTTTAGGCAAATGGAATATTGAGACCGAAATTGAAACGTGAATTTGTAGCCCCATCAAATCAATCATTGATTAAGCTTCATTATCTATTGACTAGCCACCTCATATAATCCAATTATTGTCAGCTTGTCTTCAATCATTAAACCTCATTTTACGAGGATTCAGGCAACTTATCTATCTGTCTAGATCTGAAACTAAGTAGATATCTGGATTAATTTTTAGAGAATAGCTTTTATGATTTATGAGATAAGTATGTAAAAAGAATTTTATCTCAACTTACGAAAAATGACTTCTAAAATCATAATTTTAAGGCTTTCCAAACACACAATAATATTAGTATTTTCTTTTCAATTCATTATGTGAAGGTTCATTAATTATTCTTGACGAAGAAGCCACAAAAGCTTCACATTTACGTTTAATCTATTTGTTTTTCTGTATAATTTTACCTTACATGCAAGTTTTCTCTCTCACTGAAATTACCTCCAGCTTAAAACGTACCGGTAAAAAAATTCTCCACCTGCGTACAAATACGAAGAAACTTCTTCAAAGATATCGCACTAATGGTTACTATGGCTGGAATTTTTGGGAAAGCGGCTGATTTAAAACCACAAAAGATTAATTATGTGTTTGGATTAGATTTTGATAATAGTTTTTTTAATTTATAAAGTAAATATGTGATAAGAGTTTTATCTCCATTAATAAAAAATAAAAAATAACAACTGAAATCAAACTTTTCCAACTCCTGGGTTTTTCTCAGCCATGCCTATGCCTTTTGGGAATCTGTAGGCGATGAACGTGACCCCACAATAGCAATCCCCTACGAGGTTTCTGGGTCCCATCCTTTCTGCATTTATTTAGAACTAGTCTTTCTACTCGAAACTGTGGTAGTGGTGGGTCATTTCGTTTCACAGTCACACAAACACACTATGGTTCACGCGCTCCCACTAGCTCTCATGTGTCACTCGCAGACGCTGATATCGCTGCCCTCTGGTCTCCTTCAACCCTTGCACTTGCAGTTCCTGTTGCAGCACGGTCTTATGTTTCTTTGAGGGTTGTTGATTCATGGGGTTTCCGTATATAGGCTAATATAAGCTTTTGCATTAGGAGTAATTTCTTCTTGTTCAATTGCAAAACTCAACTATGCTCCGTGGGATTGCCTTTTCCTTGTTTGGGCTTTTGGCCATCTTGGCAGTGCAGCTTCCTGCAATAATGGCTGGTTAGTTCATTTAATAGTTCTTTCCTTTCTTAGTTTTGCTTTATTGTCCATCATCCTCCTGGCTTGCGCTCTTTCTGTGAGCAAGTTGAGAAGACAAAGAAATGCTTTGGCTGCTTGTTTCCCATTGATTCTGTTTTTTTTTTTTTTTAACTTTAAGAGGAAAAAAAATCTGGCTGCTTTTCATTGACCCATATTAGGTAAGAGATGATGCTGCTGGGAATATGAAGCATTGTTTATGTGTGAGCCTTCTTTTATGTGATATTAGTGCCACTTTTGCGCCTTAGCAATTATTGTGATTGTTTACCCCTTTGTGCTTATAACCTAATAAATGCCTGGAGTCAGAACTTTAGTCATCTGGGAAGATTCGCTTTGAAGCAGGAAGAGATGTATCTTAGTGAACCTGTGACCATTATTAGAGTTTTTGCCGCTAATATGGTAGCATAAAATTAAGTATTGCAATAGCTGAAACTTCCATACCCTAGAAGTCCTGTAACTTGAGTTAGTCTGATTATGACCATGTTCTGAAGTGGAAATTAATTTATAAAAAAATGGAAAGTCTTGTTGTCTCTTATTGCTGCTGCTTTTGCAGATTGCCCTTTGGATTTGAGTACTTCGAACTTTACAATGGCATCCACTGTCTGCTCAGAACAAAGCGACAGAAATAGCTGTTGTCGCTACATTAATGCTAATATTGCCGTTTCTGTTGCTCGATATGCAAATGAAACAGCCAACCTTGGAGTCCCTCCAGATGCTTCTGTCTTCTGCCTCCAGACCATAACTGAGACTTTGCAACTTTATGGAGTTTCACCAAATGCAGCTGTTTTCTGTGGTTTTGGGACAAAAGTCCCTGTTGATTATGAGTGTAAAGGTCGAACTACTGTCACACAGATGCTGCAATCTCCCAGATTTGGAGAGGTCACTGAGAACTGTAAACTGCCTCTTGTAAAGGAAAGTGACTGCAAGAAATGTTTGAATGCTGCCATTGGTTACCTACATAATGTAATCGGTGTACAAGATAATATCACATTGAGTACATGCCGTGATGCCACTTTTACTGCATTGGCAAGCCGAGTTGATGATATGTCTACTGTTGAAATTGCAAGCTGTTTCTTTGGGGTTCAAGGACTTCTCGGGCCTACTGGTATGAATGGTAATAGCAAGAGAATCGTTATTGTGCTTTTTCTTCTTTGCTTTCTGAGTCTATGAGCGTGTCCATGTATTTATGCGAAGGCCTAAACAATGGTATGCATGAGACTTGTTTGTTAGTTTCTTACTGATGTGAGATGTGAAGCCAATACAATTTGATGATTTGCCTACTTCAATTGCTATAGATTGTTCTCTATGCCATTGGCTGTATATCAAGGATCTTGCTTTAGCAAGAAATGGAAATAATATTCTTGTGTTGTTCTTGAATTAAATTATGCTTGGAAAATATTGGAAAAGCTAGTTTCATGCACTAATGTATAACATGACTGCTCTCTTATTTTTCCTTTCCAATTGAGTAGTCTTATGCCATGCATATTGGAGTCTTTGTATTGTGATCAACACAGTAAAACTTGACTAATCATATCATCGAATCTTTGACGCCAGCTTCAGAGCCATCGACTTCACCAACTCCTGAGGCTTCTCCAAGTCCTCCGGCTGCTGATAGCCCAAATCCATTGCAGTTAGGTGTACCACTTAAAAGAAATCACCATAGATACCACTTGGCATTAATTCCAGGTATTGGTATTGCCGTCACAGCCATTGCGGTTATGGCGCTCATAGTCTTGATAGTTTTAATTCGTCAAAAAAGCAGAGAGCTAGAGGGTCCTGATCATTTAAGTAAAACCTCCTCAAAATCCTTACCTCCCTGTGCAACATGGAGATTTCAGGATGGTATGGTTTTGGCTTTCATGCTTCTTAATATTATCCTTTCTTGGAGATAGCATATGCTTAGCAGATCATTAATTGTCATTTGTCCTTACCTTCTTTTGTATGTGTATGTATGACTTGCTTAGGTCCTTCGTCTACATTTCAAAAATTCAACTATAGCGAGATAAAGAAAGCCACAGATGATTTTAGCACTATAATTGGGCAAGGAGGATTTGGAACTGTGTATACAGCTCATTTTAGTGATGGTCTAGTGGCAGCAGTAAAGCGAATGGATAAAGCATCAGATCAAAAAGGGGATGAGTTCTGTAGAGAAATAGAGCTTGTTGCTCGGCTCCATCACCGCCATCTAGTTGCATTAAGAGGATTTTGCATTAAAAAACATGAGAGGTACTTGTTTGTGTTTGCATGCGTTGTTCCTTTTGATCATCTGTATCTGTGAACTAAACCCTTCTGCTTGTCTCACAACAGGTTTCTGGTGTACGAGTACATGGAAAATGGAAGCTTGAGAGATCATCTTCATTGTACGTCTTGTGAGTCTTAATAGTTGTACACATTTTCAAGTGCTATTGTGAGGATGTTATTTCATTGGATTGTACATGAAAATGAAAATACTCAACTTTTTTTCAGCAAAATATTACTAATGAAGTATCACAGAATAGACATAAATGAAATAGGTAGTTTCCTCTGAAAACCTAAAACATATCTCATCTATATATTGCATTGAATCCACTCTCATTTTTGTGTAGCCCCTGGGAAAACACCTCTAAGTTGGCGAACAAGAATCCAAATTGCCATTGATGTGGCTAATGCACTGGTAATTTGAGTATGATGATTTCTCAGTGTTGTCTACTTTTCTTTTCTTGTAGTATTCCCCCCCCCCTTTTTCACTCTTTTTTGGTTGAATGTGCAGGAGTACCTTCATTTCTATTGTGATCCTCCTCTCTGCCACAGAGACATTAAGTCTAGCAACATCTTACTGGATGAGAAATTTGTTGCCAAGGTACGGTAAATGTCAAAATCTTATCATATGAATGTTGCATATAGCTCTAAAGATAATCCGTGTTTATATGTGAATAATGCAAAATTTAAACTGTGTTAAATTGCTTGTGCTTCACAGCTAGCTGATTTTGGACTGGCACAAGCTTCACAAGATGGTTCTATATGCTTTGAACCAGTAAACACTGATATACGGGGAACTCCAGGTGTAAAATTTTTTCCATCTTAATCTTTTTTTTTTAATATTTTTTTCCCTATATACAGGCTAATCATCAGCAGGAATCTTTATTATGGATATTGCTGACGTCTAGATTTAAAATTGCATTCCAGGTTATATGGATCCGGAATATATTGTTACTCAAGAACTCACCGAAAAAAGTGATATTTACAGTTTTGGAGTGGTATTATTAGAGATTGTAACCGGAAGACGGGCTATTCAAGATAATAAGAATCTTGTAGAATGGGCACAACCATTTATGGAATCTGAATCAAGATTGATGGAGTTAGTGGATCCCAATGTGAGGGAATCTTTTGATCTGGATCAGCTCCAAACAGTTGCCTCTATAGTAGGATGGTGCACTCAGAGAGAAGGCAGGGCAAGACCTTCAATAAAACAGGTCCTTAGACTTCTGTACGAGACTTCAGAACCAATGCACAGTGGATTTTTACAAGCTGTTGAAGATGAAGAATATTTAGTAAATAAGCAATCTGGCAGAAGAAGCAAGGGAAAATTACACAGAAATGAAACAAATTATCACAGTGGGGATGGAAGATGTCTAGCTTCTTCTTCAAGTACATCCAGGTCATATTGCAGTAGAAGTTTCTTACTTGAGACAGGATCTCCACAGTCCCCTCAAAATATTTTTTCAGTTTAAATCGATCATTGGCTTCAAATCTTAATCAGGCTAACGACATAGGAACCAATGCTACTTCAAAATGGAGCTTAACTGTGTCGCACCGCTCGAACGAAACACGAATCAACTCTTCAAATTGCTCTGACTGTACGTAGTTTTGTTCTAGGGCTCATATCAATCACATTTGGATCTTATATTTGCGTCAAATAGTAGACATGGCACGATGCTTTGAATTTCAATTGAACACTACATAGTTTTGCTGTATCTTTATGCCTGAATCATATTGTATCTAATATCTTAGGTCAATTAGACAATTACTGAGCATTTTCTGCTACAACAGAATTTGCTGGGAAGCTCTCACATACCAACTTTAAATTCAGTGGATTTAATTTAAATGTTGCAACAAGGTTCAGTAGTGAAGACAGGTAGAACGATATCCTATACGATACAATTCGCATTACTGTTTATAGAATATATGTACAGATAGTGAGGACCAAAAGAAATGGAAGGAAAGTTGTGAAACATCAATGATTGTATTCCTATGTGAAGTAAACAGAACCTATTAATATGATACGTGTATGCATATAGATGTGCAAATGAAAAAAAAAAAAAGCTCATTGATAGGCATATACCCAGCCTGACACGTATAAAAATGGTTGATCCGTGATAAGCAATACAAAGAAAATTTAAAATCAGATTCAAATCCATGCAGGGCCAGGCGACAGCAAAAAAGCACGAGCCCTGCAAATCATCTTCACAATACTTGTAAATAAAGAGATATTCCTGACCGTTGCTGGGAATATGAAGCTAAGCACGACAATCTAACCATGCACAACAGCTAGGAACTTCCTCTTGCTTACTGGTTCTTCATGCAATGCTACCACATCACTCACTTTCTCAAACAAGTCCTCTAACTTGTCCACGCCCAGTCTCTGGTATTCCAGTGGCTTCTTGTATCGTAGACGGTAAATGTCATTGAAACAATCTATGAATATTGGACAAGAATAAATTACGAGAATCTCTTGCAGCTCATGCTTGAATTGCTCAAGAATTCGGTCATGAATTTCACTTCTGGCTGCTTTCCCTTGGTGAACCTTTTCTATGCTGCTTCTCATATCATGTTCTTCTGTGACTATTCTTTCTTCATCTACAGAGCAACAAGCATGGACAATTCCTGCATTCTCTTCCTGAATCCCTTTTCCTTTCTTATCAGTGTTCACCTGAGACAAAGGGCATACTTTCCAGTTTTGGAGATATACAAATACCCGAGGTCCTTTCCCTTCCACATAAAATGGATCACCAATTTTCTTGAAAAGGCTCACTAATTTGCGTACCCCATATTTGGATGGAGAGAGAGACCTCCCAAAATATTTCTGATACTCCGTTTGAACTTGAGCTAGAAGCAAACAACCTCCAGACAATTCTAGCAACTTTACCAGCTGGCACTTCACATCATTCAAATCCCCAGGTTGTACCCGCGATGGGCATTCATTTTGGTCACTAGAAGAAGCCATGGATCCTCCTGAAACATTGTTCTGAGGAGATGGCAGGCTATGTGACCTCAAAGCAGTTGGAAAGCATGAAGCATTCAGTGTATCACTTCTATAATCAGACAGAGATTGTGACACAAATGGGCAGCACTTGGATTTATGGTAGTTCTGTGAGATCCCTCCTCCATAAACTATAGCTTCTTCACTTTGTCCATCAAAGTTGCCATTGTTATGGCACCCCGTCAGATCTGCAACAACCTCAGTTGGAACAACATAAGGTGGTGCTAGAGCCTTTGAAGGAGGCACAAAGCCTTCTCCACGAGCAATGCTAGGCCAGTCCCACACAAATTTACCCGCATTGCTAAGGGCAGTTGACATGCCCACCTGAGCAGGGATGACAAGAATGATAGTATATCCCCGTTGACCAAGAACATGAAGTGCAGGAGCAAAATCAATATCTCCAGATATCAGCATTATAGAAGAAGGCGGCTGGTTGTCAAGGGCAAACAAGAACATGTCAATCAAGATAGCTTTGTCGGCAGCATTTTTCCTTCCACTGGGAACATCGGTGAGTTTAACACCGGTTCTTTGGCAACCTTCTCTGAGTCGCCTGGGGAAATTATTGAAATCCCCATAAGCAGAAAACATCACAACAGCTCCTTTAATTATTGGGTGCACCCGCAAAGCCATTGTTACATTCCCAGCAACATCTTCAGGGCGCACATCACTCGGAACAGGACAACTTTCAATATCCCAAAGTATAGCCACTGGGCCATCCAAGGAACTAAGCGGTTGCTGGTTTAAAGGACACGGAGGCAGGGTAGCATTTGAATTTGAATTAGTTATATCTCTGTCCTTCTGTTCATATGAGTCTGAAGACCCTGTTGATGCAGATCTATTTGGGGTCTCCATCATTTCGCCTCTCAAAAGTTCCTGCATAGAATGTTTCAAAGGCATCGTCAAACACAAAATTTCACCATAAATGTCTTTCAGAAACTGGTCAAGAGTCACAGCGCTGCAGATACAAGGCTAACAAATAGTAATTGAAATTTTAAAATCACTACTACATCAGGGGACTAGAGAGCTGAAGCAGCATTGATCTGAATTATAGTTTGCATGATCCAAAAAATTTGTAAGCAAACTGTAAGAATGAGAATCTACACCCAGAATGATGCTCAAAAACGGTAACGTCAAGACAAAAAATAACTTCATTTTATAATACCAATCAATCCAGTCCATCATAAGATTCCACAATGAATCTCAACTCACCTTGCACCACAGCCAACACGGGTTATCGGAATACTATTTTGACCAAATCAAGAGACCAAATAACCAAACCCCCCCCCCCCCAAAAAAAATCTTGTTCAAGCTCTAGAAGTTCTAACAACACTGTATTTCAACGTAACATTTTAAAAAAAAAAAAGTAACGCAAATATTTTGACCAATTTCGGCATGCTTAAGCTCAATTGTAATATGGAAGATATATAATTTAAAATAAATACCACGCTCCACTCAAATTTATACAGGTTAGTGAGCAGAGTCATCCACTTTGGCTAATTTTTATTGAATTCCTGGTTATCTCGGGCAGATAACTGTTAGTCCTGCGAAGAAAAAGCAGGGAACTCAATGCACACAAGCTCATACGAGAGTTATAATCTAAAAGAAGGGTAAGAGAGATTATTAACAACTAAGTCAAGTAAAACAATTAGTCATGCTAATTGGGGTATTTCCTTCCCAAGCAACTGAACAAGCCTCAACAAAACTGATAACCCCTAACTAGTGAAAAGGAACAAATTGATCGTCAAAATTTGAGTGAACAAACAAGAGGAAAGGAACCTGTGGAAATCACGCCAAGGCACACATAAATCCTGCAGAGGAAGCTGACGATCCTGAAGCAGAAGAGGGACAACAGACCAACCTCCAAAATCTTCTATAAAAAATGCATGACTTCGAATAATCAAAAAAGAAAACTGCTAAATTAGATAGGGAAGAAAGACAGAGCAGTAGGAAGGAAACAGAAGGACCAAGATTAACGGCGAGGGATTTCTTCTTTTGACAGTAAATGAAAATTCTGATCGCTACGGTCTCAGTTTGGTAGCCAGGAAGCCTCAACCCTGTACTTCGCTTTTTTTCTTCCCCCACAAGTTTAAAATCAGAGTAAATTCGCCATTTTTTTTAAAAAAAAAAATCTGAGTGGATCAAGAAAATATCTTTACTGTTGGCCAAAAAAAAGCATTTACTAACTTTAAAGAAATTAATATCGTTTATACCTTGAATGATTTAATTATGATTTTATTTTTTACCAGTAATTTATGCTTTTATTTTGGGAAACTTTCGAGAAAATATTTTTAAAATATCAATCCGAAATAATTTTATTTCTACCATATATTAAGTATTGATTGTACTTAATTAGCAGTTCATAACTCATTTTAGTCAGAAATCATTTATTTGAAATTTTCAAATTTTAAAGATATTTTTCTGAAAATTTTCCTTTTACTTACTTAAATATAAAGAAAAAGAAAAAGAAAAAGAAAATTTTTTCAAAGATTAAAAGTAAGAAAATAAAATACAATTAAGTCTCCAGAATTTTATTTAATATATATAGGTCTCAAAGGATTTAAATATTTAATATCAGGTAAAAAAATGATTTAATATCTACAAGTTAAATATCACCTACAAGTTAAACTTATAAATATTAAATCCTTCGTGACCTATCAATATTAAATAAAGTTAATGGGAAAAAAAATTAAGGGTGAAAGTGTAAATTTAGTAATAAATAATTTAATTATAAACAACTATAAGAATTAATTATTTTTTAGCATAAAAGTAGACATAAGCAAATATGGGCACTTTCACTTAAGTCTTTTCAATAACATTGTTATATTTACTCTCAAATAAATTATTTATGTTTACTTTTATACTAAAAAATAATTAATTCTTATGGGATTCATAACCAAACTATTCGTTTGCTAAATTTACACATTCGTCCAAAAATTAAATAAAATTCAGAGGAACTGAATGGTTCTCAATTTCTCATTTATAACTTTTTTCCGCTCTTTTCATTTTTATTTTTTTGGGCCAGTGTCCTCTTTCACTTTTTTCCACAAAACAAATTGCGAAAATTTAGTAAAAACATTACAGATGGACAATAAAAAATGTATGGTACCTTCAGTTCCGAAAAAAATCATCCCATATTCTTGCTTACTTTGTATCCGAATAAGCATAAAAAAAACAATTAACAGACAAAAATGTAAAATTGACAAGGATCAGAAAAATCAATGATTTTTTAAAGTTTATGGAAGTTTAGAGCGGAGTTTGGATTCGATCTTGTTGCACACAGATAATTACATAAAATAAATAAATGAAACATATAAAATAATTAATAAATAAAACAAAAATGGATCAGTTTCAATTTTTATTGGACCCAGAAAGGACAACAACAATTGGATTCTCTCATAATCCTTTGTCTTATTTTCTTCTGAGAATCTCATCTAAACCCTCAAATGAAAAAAAAAAATAGATGGTTCATATTTTATAATTTATAAATCTATTTTAAACATAAATAAATAAATTTAAATTTTTAAAATTTGATCTCTACAATTCATAACAACAACAAAAATAAAATTTTAAAAAATTGAATTATAAAATACTACAATTATAGTTTTAGAAAATATTAAATTTAAGTCATTCATTTTTTGATTTGAGGATGGAGATGAGATTTTAAGAAAAAAAAGAGAAAAAAGACTGAGAGTATTCAGACCCCCAACAAAACTACCATAAAGTGGACCGTTTTCAATGAAGTTGAGTCTAATAACATGAAGGATCAGTACTGGCTTTCAGTTCAGCTTTTTTAAAAAAAACAGAAAAGTAAGAATAACAGGTATTCAACGGCATGAATGAAAAAAATCCGAAGAATATCAATCAAGTTCAACTGCAAAAACCACAAAAGTAGAATGCAATACTTGGAAAGGAGATTGTAGGAACAGTTCTTTCATAAACCTTTCCGGAAGCAAGTAATCACTATATGTACAAACTATAAAGAACACAGTGAAGCTTTGTAATTCAAAAACCGAACCAAAAAAATTGCACAAAGTGCAAGGGCAACGATTATTCCAGTTTACAGGGAATCCGTCAGCGGAAAAGAACCGTCCAAGTTTAAGGCTTGAGCAACCTCTCAATGGCAGCCACATAAAACTCCTTCGGCATGGTTCCGATTACAGTGTCACATTTCTGGCCATTCTTGAACAACAGAACCACTGGCACAGCCTTAATTTCGTAGGTCTCAGCAATTTCCAAATCAGTGTCTGTGTTGAGCACAAAGCATTTCAATCTGCCAGTATAATCTGTTGCAATCTCATCGATTAGCCGGTGCACCATCCTACATGGGCCGCACCAACTTGCGTAGAATTCAACAAGGACAGGGGTTTTGCTGTTAAGAATCGAAGTTTCCCACAAGTCTTTGGTAATTGTTGTTGCTGCCACAAACACAACATCACAAGGTTAGAAGACCATCCAACAATTCAAGTCACACATACAAAGCATCTTGAGGCATCTTTCAACCTTGAATACCCTGAGCACAAGCACTTGGAGATAATAAAAGAGCAAAGCTGCAAAGGTATGACCCGAAACCAACACATTGAAAATAGTTAACGCACTCGATATCAATAAAGATGGGGAGTGGCTGTGGATGGACAAGTTAAACGTGCATTTGTGTTTCTCAGTATTTTGATCTCTTCGCTTGACAAAGACTAATGATAGTTCAAACTTATCAAAAGGATTTAAAACCCCTAGAGCAGAGAAGCAAGGGAGGTGAACAAGACCAGTGCTACAGATGAATCAGAATAAGTTTCAGACTGGAAGCAGAAAGAGAAGTGAAAACTTGAGCAGATACAAATGAATAGATGATAAGATAAGAGAAATTCATGGTGATGGGTATCATAATGGTCTTTGCAGGTATAACTAAGCCAACAATCTAAAAATTATATACTGATGCTTCCCTATCTCTGTAGTTCTGCACATAATCAAAAGGGACCAACTATCCTTTCCCACAGACACACGCCCTAAAGTGATTAGATTTTTTCCAAATGCTGCACACACAATATGTGTAAAGTTTTGAAAGCTTGTTTTCTCATGACTTAAATGAAAAATTCCAAGAAGAATAAATCAAAACTCTTTTCTGACAAAAACAAATACTCTTCCGATTCTTTAAAAGAAGTGGTTTAAACTTCTATCCAACCTTGAAACAAGTTTTCAAAGGTCAGCTATGTTCCTATTTGTACTTTACTTTGACCATGTACAAAGAAGAACATTAGGCGATGCTCAGAAACTTAAATAAGTTCACATGAAGCATCATCCTACCGTATACCAGAACCACAATCCATCACCAGCGTGATCAAATAGAGTTCTTTATGAGAGATTATTACCTTCAAGCAGCAACAATTTTGGAATTTCAAGTCATGAAAGCAATGGTTATGGAATGAGCTCCCTAGGCAAACTGCTAATGCAGCCAGATGCCCCTATGAAGTCTAATCAAATGTAAAACTTTTGATGTCCCCTTCCAATGTGTTATATAAATTAGCACTGATCTTGGTCACATCTCAGTTAGTGTGTCTAAAATTAATAACTCAGTCCTGAAGTTTCCAAAGCATTGCTACGTGAATCCCCTTTTCACCTCAATCAGGATATTTCAAACGCAGAAAAAGTTCCGATCCTATCAATTGCATCGTATCTACTTCGTTAATTATGTTTTCCCCAATTTATTGACGATTCAGTTCCTCATATGAGACAATCTAGAACACCACTGTTTGCAGCTAGAAATCCCCAAATAAATTTTAAAAAAACATCCGATAGGAGGAAGGAATTACCCTTGGTTTCTTGGACGCATTGAATCTTGGGAAGAAGATACGAGTTTTGACCCTTAAGCTCCTTATGAATCAGCAAAGAAGAAGGAGACGAGGCGGCTAGAGTAGGGTTAAGCAGGGCAAGAGAGGTATAAACAGGGAAAATGGGATTGTGAAGGGTACGAGAAGCCGTCAAAGAAAAAGGTGTAGAGGCAGTAGAATAGGAAGTAAAAGACGCCATGCGAGGAACAAGAGTGAAATTAAATGCGAAAGGACGCTAGGCAGCAACGAGGACCAGACCAGGAAGCGTTTCTTTCGTGACCAGAGAATACGACGAACAACACGAGAGAATATGAAACCACCGGAAGTGAAATGTGTTTTATATGATTAGAAACATGGGTTTGGTCCCAATAAGTGTGTGTTTGGTAAGCTTTTAAATCATGGTTTGCGTAATCTGAGATAAAATTTTTCTCACATACTTACCTCGTAAGTCATAAAAACTATTAAAAAAAGCTAATCCAAACACACAAAATCTCAAAAAGGCTGGCGAAAAAACTATTACTCCTAAGATCCTAATCACTAATATAAGATATATTTATGAGTTAATTTTAATTTTAATACAAAGCATTTTTTTATTATTACTCTTTTCCTAAGTTACATTTACTACGCTCTCTAAAAAATAATCATTGAGGGAAAAAGAATTAAGGAAGATGATTAATGTGCTTTAAAAATATATTTCATATTAATATTAATTAACTTAACCAACTTTTTTAATCTAATCATATTAAGTAAATATATGTTATATTAAGGATATGAGGGAGTAACAATTACTATCTTCATACTTAATATAAAAGTTAATTGAGGATCAGATTTATTCTTAAATATAATACTTCAATCCACTTTATTTCTTAAATTTATAACTTTTTTGTACCGTATTTTATTGATTAAGGAGTTTTGATTTAAGAATAGTCAAGATAAATTATGGCATTTTAAGAAAACCAACGTATTTTTATTATAAATAACTAATATAACTAACTTCTTTAATATACATAAATTAATCAATTAATGAGTGTTTGGGAAACACCCAAACTGTGATTTCAGAAGCTATTTTTCGTAAATCAAGATAAAATTTCTATCACATATTTATTTTATAAATCATAAAAATTATTCTTAAAAGCTAATCCAAATACTCACTTGATGTGATACTAACCATCGGACTGGTATTAATGAACAAGAATAGAGAATAGTGTTGTGCCAAAAATAAAACGTATCAGTCCAGTTCGCCGGAAAGTAAAAAAAAAAAGTGCATAGGGTGGCTTCGTTATTTTGCCCAAATGATTCTAACGATGCATCCCCATTAACGTTGAAGGCAGAAGACTAGAAACAGGCGAAAGTTTTCGAGTTGCCGATGGTGCTTACACAGTTGCTGCCTAAGCCTAGCTCGGTTGCATGGTGTTTTAATACATGTTTGGGAATACTTATTTTTTGAATATAAGTGTTTATTATATAAGTTGAAATAAAATTTTTTTTATATACTTACTTCGTATATCGTGAATCAGATTTATAAACAATTATTACCTAAAAATAAGCTATTTCAAACAAACAGTTAGTTTGTAACGCTATTTATTAGCATCCTCAATTGGCCCGAAGATCAGGCAAATAATTGATAGCACACCATTCCGGTTTGTATTATTAATATATTTTAACTAATTCTTATATATTAAGAAATGTCAACTTAATTATTAAATATTTTTAAACAATAAAATTTTAAATTTTACCTTATTAAAATTTTTGCTCTTTATGTTTACAAATTATTCCCACATATCTTTTTTTGTTCTCTCTTTCTAGAGAGCTCACTGTTATTACTGAATACTCCCTTAGGTCCTATTTATAAATAATTTTTCCTTTAATTGTGCAAAATGAATAGGTAGTTAAAAACAATAAGTGTGATAAAAATACAATGTTTTTTCATATATGCCCCTATTTATAAAAAGAGTATAGGATAGAGAATAAATAAAAAGTATAAGAAATAATGAGTATAAGATATGAGAAATAATGAACATTTAATAAGGTAAAATAGGAAAAAGAAGCTTATATTTTCAAACAAAAAGTGAAAGTTGCTTATAAAAGGGATCAATTCTATGTAGGAGAAAGTTGCTTATAAATAGGACAGGAAGGAGTAGCTATTAACAACATATAATAGAATAATTAAAATATTAAAAATAAAAATAATTTGGCTTAAATATTTTCTTAATTCAAACAATTGAAATCAAACCCATCAGCATTCATAATTATTGTATTCAACCAAAAAATTTATGTGAAATTCATATATGAAATTACTCAATATAATCAAATACAAAATATTAGCACAGGCTTAAAAATGAGTCAACATAATTTTGTAAACGATAAACGCAAGGGTAAATATGGTGTGTGCAAAAGTTTACACAAGTATTAAAGTGAGTTGACATAATTTTATAAGCGAAAAATGCAAAAATTCTAAAATGGATATATGAATTTACAAGTTCAATCGAGTTTACAAATAACACAAAATTAAGAGAAAGTTGATATGATTTTGTAAACAAAAACATAAAAAATGCTGGTGTGTAAATTTGTATGTTCAATTGAATTTACAACTAATATAAGTTTAATAACAAGTTAACACAATTTTATAAAATAAAAATGTAAAAACACCGGTATATGAACTTGTGAGTTCAATCAAATTTACAACTAACACAAGTGTAAAAATAAGTTGACAAATTTTATAAGTTAAAAATGTAAAAATACTAAACTTAATAAGTCAACTAATGAGTTTAATAACAATAATCATCATGAGTTCAATTGAATTTATAACTATACTAGATTTAAAAGCGAGTTGACACATTTTTGTTAGTTAAAAACGTAAAAATAATCAATTTAATAAGATAACTAGTTGGATAACAATAATTTTAAAAAGAGGATTATGCGGCTCTGCAGCATATTTTTCAGCATATTACAAATTAAAAAAAAAACATGAAATAATCGCACGCCCGGTGGGACTCGAACCCACAATCGCCTGATTAGAAGTCAGGCGCCTTATCCATTAGGCCACGAGCGCCGTTTGGCATGTTCTGTCGCCTCTACATATAATATAAAACCTAAAGGTGTTGAACTCATGAAAACACTATTCTTAACTTCGTCAGCAATATCATCAATTTTTTTGGTGCCAGAACAAAAAAGAAAAGGAGATTCACAGTTAAGGCTGTGTTCGGATTAACTTTTGGAGAATAGATTATGGGAAAAAAATGATTTTGATAAAATGAGAATGTTTGGATGTTTTGACCAGAATAGTTTTTTTCATGATCAAATTACTAAAAAGGATATTAACTTGTGTGATAATTACATACAAAGGATATGATTATATTTTAAGTATTATTTAACATTAAATTGCATAATAAATACAAAAAATATAATAAATGTGTCAAAATTTTAAAATTATAACATTTGTCAATTATGTAATATAAAAAAATAGATGAAAAAACTTTAAAATGATAACATTAGTCAATTATACAGTATAAAAAAAATAGACAATCGCATTCCCCAAAACTACTCTGACTAAACGCTTTTTAACATTACAATGTTTAATATAAATCATTCTCAGTCCAGTCAACAAGTTCAAAGACAATAACATTTCTCAAAATAGGCACCGGATGCAAAAATCGCATGAACAAGGGTTGCTAGTATATATTTTAGTCTATTCACATATATCCTTATCCATCCCCAATAAATGAATCAGTTCATTCTTTTCATGAAGGGAACAACAACCATAGCAAATTTGTTCTCATACTCGATACGAAGTCTAGAAGAATACAATCTATTACAAGCATTTTGTATTAGCACTAAATAAATACAACTTCCAAAAAAAAACAAGAACTAATAGAATTCTAACCAAACTTTGAAGCAAAAAAAAAAACTCACAACAGAAATGAAGACAAGCATTACATTAGCACTGTACCGATCAGCAAGTGAGAGCCAACAGAAAATGAAACTTTGAAGCAAACAAAACTCACAATAGAAACGAAGACAGGCATTGCATTTGCACTGTATAGATTGTCAAGTGAGAGCCAACAGAAAACGAAACTCTGAAGCAAAACAAAACTCACAAAATGTAAAATCTAACCATTGCATTAGCATTGTACAAAAAGGCAAGTGATATCAAACTGTAGCAACAACCACCACAAAATGAAATTCTGAAGCAAAAAAAACACAGAACTTGTTGAGTTGCAGGACTCACCGGTGGGTTTTGCAACCGAAAAGAGGAGAGAGAGTTGTGAGTTGTTGAACGTTGAGAGATTCACTGGCACCAACCGCCACCATTCGACCTTCTCCGATCACCGACAACACACCGCTAGCCACCAGCTTCTCAGATTGGACTAGATTTTTAGCAGAGAAATGGGGACTGTACCCATTACGACACACCGCCACCGCCCACCACTAGCTACCCATGGTTTCGAAATAGGGCAAATCGGTGAAGAAAAAGGTGAAGATGAGTTGTGCCTTTGGTGACCCAAAACACTGAAGATGGGGAAACCAGAAAAGAGAAGTAGAAAGAGGGATTGAAAGGGAAAGATCAAAGAGGAAGAGTGTAATATCCCAATTTTTGATTATGGGTTAATCATGATTATTGTGGATAATTATGGATTTAATTGGAATTATTATGTGTTTTATGGCAATATTAATTAATATGTCATAATTAATGGAAAAATTGAAAGAATAGAATTATTGGTCATGAGTTGGTAATTAAGGGAGGAATTAATTACTAACTAAGAGAAAAGGGGATGTGTGATTAAAATGGCTAATGGAGAGATTAGATAAGTTAATTGGTGACATATTTTGTTTAAACCAATGGCATGAGGACATGTGGCACAAGTGTGTATGGGGTGTGTTGTGGAGAAAAGTCAAAATCCCAAATTTTTTAATGTTTTCTCTCCTCCCTCTCCTTACTGTACGCTGGCAGCATGTGTTAGAGGGAAAATAATCACTTTCTCTTCATCTTCAAGCTCTCATATCCCTCTTTCTCTCATTCTTTCTCTCTCTCTCTCTCTATTTCGCTGAAACAAGCAAGAAAGGGAGAAGGAAAAGCTTGATCTTTGGGTAAGTAAATGAACTCTTTTGCTCAAACTCCCTTCATTAAAGTTAATCCTTGAGTTAAGAGCTACATTTCTATGGTTATAGTTTTCCATTTGGTGTTGGTTTGAGACTTCAAGAAATTGTGGAGGTTGGAGAATCAAGAAGCTACTTTGAGAAAGTTGTTAAGGTGAGTTTAAGAAACCTTTCTATATAAGTTTTGTGCCAAATAATTTAGCTTGGAAATTCTGGAAATTTGGCTTGGAATTTCGAAAATTAGGGTCTTGTGGTGTTTGAATTGTTGTTGTCATGGAATTAGTGCCTTGTTAAGTGTTTTGAATGAATGGTATTGAATTGAAGCTTGAAGATGAAGTTTGGGAACTTTATGTTGGTTTTGTGCATTGGGCAAAAACAGGGCATGTAATTGGGTTGTGATTTTGGTCATTTTGAAGTCACCATTGTGTTCCTTGAGTGATTTTGTGTGGGAGAAGTGTTGAATATGAATTTTGAACCATTGGGAACTTAGTGTTAAAAGTGGCAAGTTTTGGTTGTAAGAAACTCTGTTTTGGCAGTGATCTTACATGGACGTTTTAAAATAGCAAATGGTGTTGGAAAATTGTGAAACTTTCCAGTATTAAATTTCACATCTCAAGCTTCAAAATGGACATATTTTTTGTGTCATTTCGATTTTTGGGCTAGGAGTTATGACTGTCCAAAGTTTGATGTTAAATCTGGGTGCAATTCTGGAATAGTGTGGACTTTTCTTGAAATCTGTATTTTTGTGGTGATTTCCAGTGATGAACCATATTTTTCCGTGAAAGAGGACTTAAATACCTTTCATTTGGCTTTGGGATCACCTCATTTCGATTTTTCTAGAATTAGTTATGAATTTTTGAAGTTGTCTTGGCTGCAGCAGAAAATTCTTGGCTGTAGCGCAAAAGCTTCTGTGAACGTTCTTGCCGCAGCCAGAAAATTCTCGGCTGCAGCCAGAAACTTTCTGCGCTGCTTCTGGCCGCAGCCAGAAAATTCTTGGCTGCGGCCAGAAACTTTCTGTGCTGTTTCTGGCCGCAGCCAGAGGTTTTTTTGGCTGCAGCCAGCCCCTGTTTTCAGCACCTTGTGATTTTGAAAAGTGGTTTCCAACCCGATGTTTCCCAAACTTTTAGGGCTTTTATTAGAGGCATTTGTGGCCTCTTAAGGGTCAATTATGATAACCAAAATTAAGTGTTTCAAGTTAATTAAGTCTTGGAATAGAGTATAACTCTTCGTCCCTAATTATAAATATAGGATTTGACATTTGCCTTCCTCGGGAGAGACCGGCGCTAGGACACGCACGGAAGGATCAAGGTAGTGACTTTTCTCTCATATCTTGTATGATGTTTTGGCATGCATATCTTATCGTTAAATTTGTGAAATGTGTGCCATGGTCCATTGCGGCGGGAGCAGGTCAGCGTGAGCCGTGTAGGGATTGACGGTGGTCATCTCTAGGTCGGCCGCTGAACTGCCGTCGTAATCGACATGGATATTGTGAATCCGACCCTTGGGGCGGCGTTTGTGAATCCAGTCGTGGGCTGTGTGTATTTTGCCTGTATGGCTTGTGTATGAAATGCATTATATGAATCCCAGCTGTGGTGAAATGTATTGTGTGGATTGTTGTGATGCAATGCAACGTGAGCAGTTCAGCGTGAGCAATCGTAAGGGATGACATGTGTCATACTAACCATTGCCGTTGTAACTGCCGTTGTAGTTGCTTGTTGTGGTTAATGATTTGCTTACATGCACCATTATTGCACATTATATGATTGATTTGTTACTACGGGGATTCCTTAGAATCTCACTCTCCCAAAAACCATGTTTTAGACAAGGCAGAAGGATCAAAGGGAAAGCGGGCGACGAAGAGCGGATAGTGCTCCGGTTTAGAAGTATATTTGGTTTTATTGGTTATCAAATATGTATATCTTTTGGGATAATTTTGGGAAACAATTGTGTATATTGGGATTGATAGTATAGTTTTGTGTAATCCCCAAGTTAAGGGTATTGAATCGTGGGCTTTGAGCCTTTATAAATCCCTTAGTAATGAATGGAACCCGAGTGTGTCGGGAATTTGTTTATACTCTGATATTAATGAATGAAATCAACTTGTACAGGCCATTTAGTATTGAAATGTGAATGTGAGACCATTGTTGAACAGGTTTTGTAAAATCTTTGTGAATCCTGATTTTGGGAAGTTTGACTTTGTTTAAGTCCCAAATCAATTACGGTCTCTAATTCCACATTAAGTATGTTATTATGAACGTAAATCTCGGCCTTAATCGTAAAGGGGGTTACAAAGAGCCCTTCTTCAGATCTAAAAGAGAACGAGATGGACAAATTTTGACGGGAATCAAAGTTGAAAGGGAACGAAAATGGGAAGATGGGAATCAGGGAATGAGAAAATGAAAGACAAGCAAAAGAAATGAGGAATATCGAGCCAAAGAGAAAAGGGAAAGAGAAAAGAAAAGGAGAGAGAGAGATGTCAGAATACAATAATGACAACCAACGATAACAATTGATGGAGCAAAGAAAAAAAATAGATTTTGCTCAAACCTTGGTTTTGCAATTCAAAACCTTGGTTTGCTTCAAAACAGGATTATAGGGAAAAAGAGGGTGTTCGGATGTTTTTTTAGAAAACCAAGGTTTTTTCCCATACTATCTTTTTTTCGAGTCATCCGAACACACACTAAGACTTGGCAAAACATGGTGTGCTAGTTTATGATATGCATTATGCTTGTGGATACAGGATACTTTGTAATTTCTTTTAGTTTGTAAGGGCTTCGACCTCCCTTATTAACCTTAAAAAACAAACCATCTTTGCACTGTTGCTCTATGATATCTCGCTATCACTCAGTGCTGCGTTTCCAACAGGCGACGTTACGGCTGAGATATTTCTCCACGCCAGCAGGCCTCTCGAGACGCAAGCCTTTACACTGTTGCTCTAATATTCCTTAATTTTGACCATGTCTTGTTTGACCCAAAAAAAAACCATACCTTATATATGAAATACTCCCTTCATTACTAAATATGAGACACTTAAAAGCAAGGTGTTGAAAACTGGATTGGATATTGAACCAGCCTAGGTACTAGGTTAAGGGTCAGTGGTTCAGATGAGGGTCAACACGGGGTCAGGCCGGGGTCAATTAAAAAAATATATAATTTAAATATTCATACGTACCATTAAAAAAACTATATGAGATTTATTTTTTAACTAATAGTCCATTATAACCTCCTGAACCTAATGCCTAAAAAAATATCATTAAGTACATAAATATTTTTCCCCAAACAATGCCAAAAGTATTCCACAATCCTTTTAAAACTCCTTATAAATCAAAAACTGTTAGGAAAATATTTATTTTTTTAAAAAAAGCCAAAACAACTTCATTTGGAGTGTAAAAAAGTAAAAAAAAAAAAGACCAAACCGTGACTAGTCCGGGTCAGGCCAGTTCACCCCGGTTCAGGCCGGTTCACACCTGGTTGACCAATTTTTTCCCTCAACTGGACCAGACCAGCGACTGATTCATCGGTTTCCGGTCTGAATCGGCCGGTTCGGTCTGATTTTCCATACAATGCTTAAAAGATGTTGTATTATTTTTGATTCAAAATATAAGATATTATCTAGATCATTAATAAAGTTTTTTTTTCATTTTTATCCCTCGTTTTCTTTTTTGCCTGCATTTTTGTCTCTTGTTAATATATGATGTTATTCAAGCTAATAAGTAAATATGAGGAAGAATTATATGATATAATGAGAAAATTCCAATTAAGTGTAGAGAAAAGTTAACCAATTTATGTGGGCAAATAAATGAAATGGCAATTTCTGTTTTTATACCAATTTAATGCGTTAAATGATTTTTTTAATATACATGAAATAGTCACTAGTATCTTGTATATATTTAAGAGATTAAGGGCCTGTTTGGTTGGAGGGGAGGGGATGGAAAATGACCCCCTCCCCTTGTTTGGTATGAAAAATAGGAGGGGAGGGGCCCCAAAAAAGGGGCTTCAAATCCCTCCCACTCCCTCAAATTGATTCACTCCAATTTGGGGGGTTTTGGAGGGAACCCAAAATTTGGGATTATTTTGCCCCCATAGTTTTTTCATATTCCCAATTATATCCTATGAGTCTTCAATAAAAATATAACTTCTTCTTCCTCACTAGCGAAAATATACATACTCAAATTTTCTTGGTGATAAGTGATTTATCTACTGCAAAAAAAATATTTTTTTTTCTCTTGGGCTATTATGTTTTTTTAGAGTATTTATTCTTGTTTAGTGCATGCTTCTCTAGTGCAGGGTAGAGACACATGCTCATTTTTTTCCTTGCCATTTTGTACCTAATTAAACATTGCCACTTAGAAACAGTTTTTTTAAGTTTTTCTACCATTTTTTTTCAAGTTCTCTACATTTTTTTTAATAGAAGGAGTTTTCCATTTAATTTGACATGATAATTATTGAAATATTCATATAACGAGAAATTAAGTTGGGGGGAATTGAAAACTATTTCCATTTTATATCTTCATCTTTTTTTTTTATAAATTATATAATTTATATTGAGGTGTAAATTAATTTAAATCATTTATATAAGGAAAAATATATAAACTAATGTTTAAGGATAAAATGATAAATTAGATATTATCTCCCCTCCCCTTCCCCCTTAAACCAAACAAATGATCATTAAAAAACATTTCCCTTCCTCCCCCTCCAACCAAACCAAACAAGGTGATCCTCCATCCCTTCCCATCCATCCCCTTCCATTCCATCCCCTCCCTTTAAACCAAACAGGCCCTAAAGGAAGTGGACTTAAAAATACTCGCTTTAATCCAAAATACAATCATTTTTAAATAACTTGAATTAAGAAAAAAGTTAAAGGTAGGTTAAGTAGTTAGATTTGCCAAAAAAAAAAAATCTCATAATACTTTTCACTATTACTTACTCTTATCATAAGAGGTTGTACAATTTTTCATACTATAAATTAACTCTCTCATTTGACTGCAGATTAAGGGAAAGTTAAGAAAAAAATATTATTATTTTTTAATATAAAAGTTAGATAACTAATTTAAGTAAATTAAAGAAATTAGTTTAGTTGTTTATGACAAATATGAGCTAGTTTTTTTTTAATACCCTCTTTCATCACGACTTCCCTTAAATGAAAACTCCTTAATGTGTACAATTAATAGGAATACTTTAGAAAAAAAAATTATAAATTTATAAGATAAAGTAAACTAAATTATAAAATTTAATCATTGTCTAGCTCTTATATTAAAAATATAAGATAGTAATAACCAAACTCATATTTTTGGATGGATGAGTACTTGGAAATGATGACATCTATTATATATAGAGTAAAATATATTGATCACCTATTTGTTTTGTCTAAATTATAAAAACATCCATTTTATTTTGAAAACGAATATAAACTTTTTTTAAAATTAAAATGGATATTATAGAAACCTCTCTTACATATTTGAGATATCATTTTCTTTCATATAATTATTAGTTAATCATTAAGTTTGACTGTCAAACCTTTGTTTTGACCAAAATACCATTCATTCAACAATAGAATAAACATTTACATTCGCCTAAAAATTTTTTTTTGGCAACCAAAAAATAGTTTTAATACATATATTTTCAAACTTTACAATATGTTATAAAATTTATTAATTTTTATTATATTATAAAATTTATAATTTTAATTTTTTTTATCATATTTGTTGAAACTTATTTATTTAGTTTTATTTTAAATGACTAAAAACATATTTCAAACACATATTTTTCTCATATATATTATAAATAATATGAGAGCTAAATACTCCAACCACTCTCTATTTTGCCTTAATCATATAGACCTCTCCTCAATTTTGAAAATCCATATAAACCTCTTTTAAAATTAAAACGTATGTTATATAAACCTCTCTTATTTTTAGATTTTATTTCCATCCACCCAACCTGTTAGTTGACCGTTAAATTTGACTTTTGAAATTTTTTTAACCAAAATGTCCCTCTTCAATATTAGAATTATTTAAAAATATATATGTGTGTGTGGGGGGGCCAATAAAAATTTTTACATAATAGATTTTATAACTTTCTCATATATTAAAAAAATTATTAATTTTGAGATTATAAATATTATAATTTTAGTTTTTCATCGTACAAATGGAAATTTATTTATTTTTAGTTTTTTGAATGACTAAAAATATATATTTCTTCTATATATAATTGAACCAATAATCCCAGTGAATCAATAACTCCAATCAAAGAACAATTTTTTCACCAAAAAAAAAACCAGAATAAACGCCTTTTTCATGCGACACTCACAGGGGACAATCGTATACTTATATATCACTCACGGTGCTTCGTTTGATGAGGAATAAAAGACTATGGAATATGTGATACATATTGTTTAATGGGTTTAAATGAAAACTTTCTAAACTTCATAACTTTTTGTTTCCATGATCCATTGTAGTTATTTTTTTCTAGGGTTGTTCTTGCATATTGTGGTTTTTCTCCCTTTAAATCTACAAACTGTTAAGTACAATTAGGGATTTACTATTAAGGGTAAAATAGTAAATAAATTTATTTTTATATAAAATTTAATAAAAGAATATATACTTTTAGAATATTCTTAATGGAGTTAACAGTTTGCACTTAAGTGTATGTTTTCAAAATAGAGAGGAGGTCTATGTAATTAAGGCAAAATAGGAGGGTGGTTAGAGTATTTTACTCTAATATAAATTAGAGATATTAAATAAAGTATTTAAATTTAAATTTTAAATACATTTTTTGCTACAAACATTTATGAACACATTTAATTAAGCATATAGTTACTAAAAGAATTAATAATATTTTTAATTACATTTTTATGTCGATATTCAATATATTAATTTAGCCTTTATCCTGTTGGCAAAAAAAAAAAAAATTTAGCCTTTATCCTATGATAAAAAAATTTAATAAATAAATATTTTTAAAATTTAAAAATAAATTAAGAAAAATAAAAAAGCCTCTTAAATTAATTAAAAAATTTTAATCAAAATTAGGGAATTAGAAATTATATATGAAGGGTAAATTAGAAAATAAAATTAATTTTAATATAAATTTAAATTAAAAATATATCTTTTTAATAAAATTCTCAATGGAATTAACTGTTTGGACGTAAGTGTATGTTTTTAAAATAGATGGGAGGCCCCGTATAATTAAGAAAAAACGTAAGGGATGTTAGACTATTTTACTCTTATATTTGTTGTTAATTGTAGATATTAGCTTATTATGGAGTAATTCTATAGGCATTGAGGAAAAAAAGGAATTAATAGGAAAATTTACATTTAGGTTCTAGATAAGAGAAAAAAAGAAAAAAAAATCCCTTTAGATTTCAAAATTACAAACAAATTCCATTGACAACTTCAAGAACACGTCATTGATAAGTATATGGGTGTCATTAACAAGTTCATGGGATTTATTGATAATTTTGAAATATGAAAAGATCATTTTTTTTTTTTTTGGGACATGAATATAATTTTTTCAAATTAATAAAAGCATTAACATAATTTAGGCCAACAAGGCGTGGCCCCTCTCAAGGACCGGAGAAAAAGGACTAAAAGGAGACAAACTTGATGGTCACTTTAGAAAAACTGACATGTCCCAACAAGTCTCATCCCTTGGAGAAAGGCTAAAAGCCTAGAAAGGTACTTATTGATATATAAAAAAAATATCATCATGGGGCTGTGAAGGTAATGACTTGATATACTAATCCAACTTATTTCCATTTGGAAGAGGAAGAAGAAGGTTTGCATTCGATCAAATGGTTTCCTACTAGCTACTCCCCTAGTTTCCCTCAACAAGTATATGATTGGTGGGTTGAAATGGCGGATTCAGAGGGATGGAATAAATCGGGGTTTTGCATTTCCTCTGAGCACAAATCCTTTGGTTCGTATGACTGGCAAATAATCCAGAGAGATCATGTGGATTTCTGAGTTTCTTGAAGATGCTAGTGCTTTCTTCTGGATAATGTCAATGGGATCTACATTAGCTTTTGCAGAAGGAGCTGTGGATAATGACTTGAAGTACTTTGTCTACCTTAAAAAGAGCTGCTCG
The DNA here is from genome assembly GCA_963242795.1 of Inga leiocalycina. Classification (NCBI taxonomy): domain Eukaryota; kingdom Viridiplantae; phylum Streptophyta; class Magnoliopsida; order Fabales; family Fabaceae; genus Inga; species Inga leiocalycina. The sequence continues at coordinate 28,886,586 of OY725320.1, read as the reverse complement.
AATGGTCTGACGATTCACAACATGGGAAGTGGCTCACAAGAATGCTCGATTAAGCAGGAAAGCACAGCTATTCCTTCTCCCTCTGAAGTTCCGAAGAAAAGACCATTTGTTGGCTACATTTGGGACCTTGTCTCGAAGCAGATCAAAATTGGAAGTGATGATTTCCCCAGGGCTCGGGAAGCTGCTTCAAAGCTTCCTGAAGCGCCATGAAAGTTTTAAGCTGGAATTGCCATGGTTTTAGGAAAGCCACGGAAGTTCAAAGGTGTAGGAGATTAGTTTCCAATTATTGCCTTGATTTTGTATTCCTATCAGAAACTAAGATCTCTGCCCAAAATGCCTACACCCCTTTTGTGAATTTAGGTTATTTAAATTTCTATGGTATTGATGCCGTTAGATTTGGTGGAGGTACATTAATCACTTGGAAACCTCCTTTTGATGCAGAAGTTCTTGAAGTTAGCCCTAATGTTTGTCATTGCAAAGTTAATGAAAGTAATGTTGTTCCTGGTCACATTGTCTCATTTATATATGGTCCTCCAATCTCTGGTTTGAGGTCATTACAATGGAACTGGTTGTCTATTGCCTCAATTAATAATATTGATAGTCCTTGGATGATTGTTGGTGACTTCAATCAAATCTTATCCCCGGATGATAAGCTTCTTTATATTGGGGGAAATAGTGGGATGAGGGATTTTAAATCTTGTCTTGAGGGTTGTAATTTTGTTTCAAGTTCCTTTGAAGGGCCCAACTTTTACATGGTCGAATAATAGAAGGGCTGAAGAATTTCTTTTAGAAAGAATTGATAAAGCTTTTATTAATCATCAGTGGTTATCTTTATTTGATCATTATTTCCCCTATAGCTGCTTCTGATCATGGGATTATTTTGTTTGCTACTCATGAAGATATGAAAAAATCTAACTTCAAGAAGTTTGAGGATTTCTGGTTCAAATTTCCTGATCGTGACATAATCATCAGAGTTGCTTGGTCAAGTAATGCCTCTGGATCTCTAGCTGTCAAACTCCAGTGTAAACTTTCCAGAATCCTGTCTGATCTTATGTGTAACAACTTAAACCAAACAACTAAATACTTAATTAAAGTATTTTAAATATCGCCAATAAGGATACTCAACATCCAAATCATTAAAATACAAAATTGGTTCAACTAAAACCTATATCACAGTGTTAAGTTAAATCCCTAAAATTTATCAGTAAGCAAAATGAAATGCGGAAGTGTTAGGGTCATGGAAAATAAGAATGGAGTAACATGAGCTCTAGGAGCAAAAAGAGTATTCAAGACTCACTCCATAGGTGTCTTCCCTTGCTCCCTATTAGAACAATCACCTGAAAAATGGTAATATAAGCGATGAGATTCCATGTTTCAATAACTATTGAAAGTTTCTACCCTATACAAGCAAATCACATATGATAAAAAGAAGGAACCGATTACATATATATTTGTATGTACCATAATCCTCAGACAAAACAATTACAAATGTAATAATATTTATGTTAATCTGTACTTTCATCACAACATGTAATATATAATTATACAATATGCAAGATGCAACCTCCTTTATATCATCATCCATCCTTATACCACTAACAAGAGCCATAGGCTAACACATAGTTACATAGAAACTCATCTATTTGACTGGATTGTTTCAAACTCACCAATTTTTAAGATACATCCGGCCAAAGGTGATGAGCTTAAGTCTAGACTATGTGTAACACCCCAAAATTTATATTCACCAAAAGTATTGTAAATATTTGAGAAATTCAATAAAATGGTGAATATTCATAAACTTGGAATTTATGAATTTATAAATGTTTAATTTCATGAGAAATTGGGCAAAAATAAATATGGAATTAATTTGGGTGATTTAAAAAGCCCAATATTAAGGTCCAAAAATGAAGGAATATTATAGAAAATATTTGGTCCAAAAATAGATGGAAATTGGCCAAAGAAAAATAAGAAAAGAAATTGGATTAGAAAGGTAATGGCAAAATTGTAATTTTTTCAAAATAGCACAAAATAAATTATTTTCCAATTAATTGAAGTTAATTTCAATTAATTAAGGAAAATAAAGGTTAAAAATATATTTAGAATATTTTGGTCAATTTAATATGAATTTATGGAAAATTTGAGCAAAAAGTGCAATTTTGACCAAAATTGAGACTATACGTGTATACGTAACCGGAACAAGTTGTGAAGCCAATTGAGACCATAGGGAGGGAATCCTAGGTGTCTCCTACATGTGACATAAATAAGGAAATATTGATTGGGCTTAATGGGCATGGTTATATGTACATAAGGATTTATGTACATAAGTTCATTTTTGAAATTTTGGAAAATAAAGCAAATAAATAAAATATTGCAAAATATGTGATAAATAACTATATCATCATCCTCTTCAGCCCATTTTCGTGCTCAACAGACCTGAACCATAGAGAGAGAAGGTTGAGAGAGTTTAGAGAGAGAAATAGAAGAAAAATCACAAGGTAAGCCGATTTCTCCGACGATTTCACTCCTAACGCGTATAACTCCGCTCCTAAACTATTCTTCTATGTTCTTCAAGGTTTGTGGAGCTCAAATTTGGGTGTTCAAGGACCAAGGGTTTCAGCCATAGTTGGGAAAAACTTGTGGGAGCTTGAGGTAACTTCCAAACCTTCGTATATTAACTATTCTGGCTGCTGTGGGCAATTTAATCGGTGAAATTTCGCCGGATTGCCATTGGTTTTAAATTTTGGAAAAGTGTGTATCTAAGGGTTATGCTGCCCAATTTTAGTTTAAATGGTTGTTATAACTCAATTAGATGGTTAATAAAGTGGTTAGGAGTAGAAAGGAATGTGTTTACGGAGCCGAAATCGTAAAACCACAATTTTTCCCGGAGAACACAATTATTTCGGCCAGGGATGTTTGAGGGCCTTAGAGTTGGATTTTCAATGATTTGATGATTCTTTTGGATTTAGTGGTCGAAATTAGGTGGGGTTACAGTTGGGCACTTTTTCAAAAAAGGCTGAGAAAGCATAATTACGGAAACGCCCCTAAACCCTAAAAGTAGGGCTGTCAAGGGCAATTTCATAATTTGACATTGAATTTGGTAATTTTGAGTCCGGAAATGGATTCCTTGGACGAAAATACATCAGGATAGCCCTAGTCAAAATTTTGGAAAAACGTGCCATCAGGCCAGGTACGGCGGGGCCGGGCCGGGGTCCCGGGGGCATTTTGGTAAATTTTTACCATAGGCTAATATAACCACAAGAAACACTATGGAAGTATCTAAAATGATACTTGGATAGGTTATAACTTATTTCTTGTACATTTGATGTTTTAAGATCGAGTTGGACGCTGATAGTTGACACATTTTACGAGGCGAACCCTTTGAGACAGGAAAGAGGTTAAGGTAGGGACTACTATCTCTCATATACTATGTGACTATTTGTATGATGCGTGTTACTGTATTTTGTGACTTGAACACGTGCTGAAGGCACATTACCTAGTTGTGGTCTAGGACCTAGCTGAGGTACACTAGTCTTGCCTAGCTGTAGTCAAGGACTCAGCTGAGGTACATGTAGGGGTTTCAATGGGTTAGTTGGCCTTGAATTTTTTGTACACACACGGATGATATGAGTTTTCATTTTACTTGATACGGTGCATTGCATATTTAATTTTCGCATTTTATATGTTGATTGTATGTTTCTACTGAGATTCCTTGGAATCTCACCCCTTTTTCTAATCCAAATGTCTCAGCGGGTGCCAGCGGCGCGAAAGCCAAGGATGCAGAGAAGGGAAACTGACAGGCACGTTTCCCAAGATAAATACAGTGGTTGTATATAGTCTGTATGTGAAATAGTTTTGGAACATACTGTACATATTTGTCATTATTATCGACTTCTACTCTGTTAATGACTGTCTGTAAACAAATACTTATTATCAGTATAACTGTACTTTTCTGTTTGCCTATGGAACTTATTCATTATTGTCCTGCGCATATCAAAATGGAAACAGGTGTTGATACTATGGCTCAACTCCTTAAAAGAATACAACTAAGGAGGTGTCACATGTTCCACAGCTTCAATGTAATCCCGGCCAAAGAAAAATAAGGAAGAAGGAGCTCTGACAAGTGCCAGCCACTAAGCACCGAGTAATGACATACCACATAGTAAAATATCCCATCATACGAATTCCTCATTACTCTAACCCATCACAAATACAACCGTCATGACAGTTATATTCAATCACCAATAGATATAACATCATTAAAAGATAAGGTACAATAAATCATACTTCCATTCATATCAAATATCGTCACATATTCAAACATGCTTAGAAGGAAATAATAATCCAACAATATATTAATTATAATTCAATTATTAACTATGCGAATAAAGTGAGTTATAAAGGAATTTACTTGTAAATTTACTGTTAGAACCGGCTGACACCCAAGAGGGGGGTGAATTGGGTATAAGTTAAAAACTTAAGAATTTTAAAAATCTTTTCGGATCTTAGAGAAAACAATAAATATGAAAGTAATGAATCATAAATCAACAGTAAGATTGCTTGTTTGGAATAGCTTATTTTTAGGCAATAAGTGCTTATAAATCGTGATTCACGGTATACGAGGTAAGTATGTGAGAGGAGTTTTATCTCGACTTGCGTAATAAGGACTTATTGTCCAAAAATAATGTGTGTTTAGGATAGCGGTAGGAAAAATGACTTATTGTGATTCTGACTTATTAAAAATGACTTAAAAGAAAAGTGAATTTTTGATTCGTGATTTATGTTTGGATGAGCGATTGAAAACGTGCTTTTTCATAAGTCAAAACATGTTTGGATTAGTGATTGTATAAGTGCGTTTTTAAAAATAAAAAGTTGAAGGGCATTTGTATATTCTTCAAATTTTAGATAGATCATATATGCGATATCCAACAGTAACATATCATCTAGGCCTGGAAGATATCTAAAATGCAAACTTGTAAATCGTAAAATGAAGTCCAAACTAGGAATGAAATTTCAAAAATTATAACAGCAAAAACACATCGTGATTCACTTTATTATGCCACTAGAGCAAATAATTCCCAATCTAGAATTTCAATGGCCACAATTGTGGTACAAAGTCCAAACGTAGGTAACGTTGAGCTCAAAAAACCAAATAACTTAGGAAATTACATAATTTCACAAAAAACTATTACATAACTAATTGGGATCATAAATTCCGTACAAGTTGCTGTGTAATCATGTCACGAATGCGATTCATTCTGGTTGAAGGCATCGCAGCAACATTGGACGAGGAAGCCGCATCGTCTACAGTATTATTATCTTCCTGAGCTACATTAGCACTTTCTGCTGCGCCAAAATCAACATCACTCTGAGAATTTCTCCTAATAAAGTTATGAATGGCCATAGTTGCCACAACTAAGCGGACTTGCGTTGGGTAGGAGTATTTGCGCATTTTTTGCAATAATTCGAATCTATTCTTCCACACGCCAAAAGTCCTTTCAATAGTTGACCGCAAACTAGAATGATAGAAATTGAAGGTCTCTTTAGCATTTGCCAAACCAGGACGATGCTGAAATTCTGCTAGGTGATAACGGTGACATCTGTAGGGACCAAGATACCCAACTGGTGTGGGATATCCAACGTCGACTAAGTAATATTTGCCTAATGAATGTCTCAAATCATTTTGAAGGTGTTAGATTAAGCAAAGTGCGCACAGAAAGTAATTATACTGAATGGGCTTAAAATATACCTACAGGTGGATGAGGGAAATTCTGAGCTGGATTTGAGACAGCAGCTTCAAACACACGAGCGTCATGTGCATATCCTTCCCAACCCGCCAACACGAACGTAAAACACATATCCCAATCGCATACAGTCATTACGTTCTGTGTTGTATAACCTTTTCTCCTGATATATCTTTCCCGGTTGGGACCAATGATCACACACTTGATGTGAGTTCCATCTATGGCTCCAATGGCATCCTTAAAGTAGGGATAATAACGAGGATCGTGGAGGATTGTTGGGTGGCATCCTTTGAATTTGGGATCAGAGGGTTTGATATATTCTCGAGCTAGGCTAAAACAAGCCTCTAGTACCAAGTGCAATAGCCGACTAACAGTTTCCCCTGAATGCTGAAACAACTCTTGGACCATCCTATTACCGACGCCATGGCCAACTGTGAGCAAAAACATCGCAACCATTTCTTCGACCCCGACATTCTTAGAATCTTGTAACCCATGTTCGACCAATTTACTGCACAACCGGTAGAATATATGTTTTTCAACTCTAAACATGTCATGACATTGTGATTCATGCTCAGCCAAAATTTCTTGGATAAAGAAATGACCGGGTCGTGAACCTGTTTTACGAGGTTCTTTACACATGAAAGGAATCCAATATTGACACACTAACGCAGCTATTTGTTCATACTCTGTTATCTCTTCATCGATAAGAGCTAGCATCCGAGAGTCGTCGTCTTCTTCCTCCATCCAATTTTCCATTGCAGCTGTAACCTGTGCATTGGATCCAAACGTATATAACATAAACATAATTCATAAAACGAATGTTGGATTAAAATATACATAATATATATCCGAAATTAGCATTGTTAGTCTAGTAAAAACAAAAGACGAAGCATGCATACAATAAACACTAAACTATTTAGCCATAAAGTTCAATGCAAGGGTCGTTAACAATAAACAAAAGACGAAGCATGCATATTGATAGTTAAGAACATAATCCGTAGAGACTCAATCAAGGGTCGCAACCATATAACGCAGCCACGCAATCAAGCTATAATTCTTCCGCTTAACAAGTGAGAAAAACGTGTCCCGACTAGTCTTGTCCATGATGAGCCTGATGCAGCGGATTTGAAAGTCCTAATCTTCTTGCACTTCATCCAGCTCAAGCAAGGTTGCAATAGCGGCATTAACACTCCTTGCTTGAATCTCGCTGATGGTTGTAGATCTACTCTTTGATGCTTCTACCATGACACTAACCGCATCCGCAATCTGCTTTGTTGCTGGGATCTTCTGCTTCTTCTTTTTTCCCGAAGAGATCAAATCGTTTCCGCTTTCCTGACTTCCGGAATTAGTTGGACCAGATGATGCGCCTGGACCAAAGGGAGGGGTTTGGGAGGATAACCCAACGCTCGCTAGCTCATCTGTCACTCCTGTGCTAAGTGTTGAGTCAACTCCAAAATTCTAGTCCTCGCTGTCCCCTGAACCTTCCTCCTCGACCATAGTAGGTTGATACACATCCTCTTCCTCTGCATCTTCTGTCTGTGTCTGTATGAATGACGGATTCAAACCATCCTCGCCTGTTGCCATGACGTCCTTGAATATAAGCCTCAATTCTCTTTCGTTCCTGAGGGCTGAACGGCGAAACTTTCTATACGCCGAATTCTCCTGCATACAGACAAGTAACAAAGCCATTAACTATATTACAAAAGCTGATTGAGGCACCTGAATTACTAACCTGACACTAACCTGACATTTGCGCTGCCACCACTCGGCTGAAGCTACGACATTTCTGGTTCCAGGCTCTCGGCCCACACCGGTCTATTTTATTAACACATCCCAAGTCCTTAAATCCTTCCTTAACATATCAAACTTATTTTTTAACTGTTTCTTGTCATACGCTTTCCTAGTTTTCTCGTTGAATGTAGCAATAATAGCTTCCCAACCATCTTTTAAAAAAAGACAACCCTCGTCGTTCTTTTTTTAAGATCTGGTCAACCATGGCGTAGACAAATATCTCAGTGGATGCATCATCCCATAACGCTCTGTCATTCATCTTTCTATGGAAAAGTTTCACTTTACATAAATGTTGATGACATATGGAAGAATCAACATCATGCAACTTTAGCCAACATAACTACATAATTCTGCAAAATACTCGTTTCCCTTTTTCTTAAACATAAAGACAATGCATGTTTATATCCTAACAGGCTCCCCTAAACTAGTTAATTACTTACCCATTTCCAAACTGCTGCACCCATGAAACTTTAATTGCTAGCTAACTCTTTGACAGCAAATAGTTAACTAAGCATGATTGTGATGTGTTTGTGTGTGTGTAACCAAACACCTAACCCCCATTAAAAGTCAAATGTTTTTACAATTACTGTAAGCCAGGGGCAACGAGGAAGAAATATAAATAATTACTAAAATTTTAAAATTTGTAAACAGTATGCAATAACAATATCAGTATAAAAAATAGTAATAAGTTCATGTCGTTGGCTTGATATTAGAACCTTTAGTAATTATATTCCTTACTTAGGATATTACAGTGGTTCCCCCCTTTTTCTTGCCTTTTTAGTTTCCTTAAAAAATATTACTCCCTTTAATCCTAAATGAAAGAGTTAGAACCAAAAGCCTTATAGCCTAATGGTATGAGAACTCCTCTCTAAATGGAAAGTTGTGAGTTCGATCCCACTTGTATCGTTAGTGCCTACCCTTTTAATTCAAAAAGAAGAATTGAATATTTGTGTTGAAAACTGTTTCCTTGATAAAAAAAATTTCCTTAGTTTGTATAATCAATAAACTAATTGATAAATGGATACATCAAGCATTTGCTTCAATGCAGAAGACACTACTGGTAAAGTGAAACAAGAAATCTCCTGTTCTTGGAGGACAAAGTCAAAAATATCATTCATGGTTCTTCCAAACAAGGTTCTCCAAATTGAGATCAACTCTAATTTTTTTCCCCTTTTGATAACATGAATCAATTCTTTTAGTCCAAATGCAGTTGAATATAGTTAAAGCATTACAAAACAGCCTCATTATATACACACCTAATTTCAGAAATTGATCAAGTTCTGAAAGGGTGAGCAGCAGCAAATTCAATCAGCAAGTGGTTTTTGAAGGGTGAAGAGATGCAAAACAGAGCAACACGAGAACAAAAAAGACAAGAAAAAGTTACAGAGTTCACCGACAAGCAAAACAGAGCAACACGTATAACACTAGCTGGCAAAAAAAAAAACCAAACAGTGACTCCGAAGGAAAGGCACGATTCAAAACTCAAAACTCATCTAAAATGCAACTTGTGAAGCTTACCTTGCAAATGGAGGGAGGACCGACAGCAGTGCACACAGCAGACTCGCCGACAGACGACCGGAGGACAACTTCGCAACACCACCCTCTACACTGGCTGAAAATGCCAAGAAACAACAGATCCACCATCGTGTGTGAACAAAATGGCTGAACTAACACCGCAAGACACCGTCGAACCTCACCTCCACCAACGGTCCGGCTTAGACTGGAAATGGGAAGATTCTCGGAACTCGAACGACCAGCCACACCACCGCAACCACTAAACTCGGCTTCAACTGCTCCAACACCACGGCTTCACCATGTTCCGGCCGCCGAGCGAGAGAGGGACAAGCTTTAGAGATCCAGTCGAAAATGGTGGACGAGCTTTGGAGATCCAGTAATGGTGATGTCCTTCGCTCGGTTAAGTGAAGAGAGGGGGAAACATTGATGCAATTCGTACAATTTTCAGATGCAGTGGCAGGGCATTAAATGCCCATAATAACGGTTATAAATTAACCCACCAAAACGCATTTGCAAAAAGCTTCACATTCGAGCTTATTAAATCAGGCTTGATTCGGGCTTTTTTTTTTAAAAACGCTGAACCAAACATCAGCAAAACGTGTTACATTTACATTTAGGCTTTTTGTTCCCAAAACGAGCTTATTGGCCAAAAAAACTGATCCTAAACACTCCCAATGTAAGCTGGAAATATAAGAGCTTAGGGAAGAGAATATGCAAACTGTGATTTATCCTGTTTCGGTCCAATCTATGATGGCCTACGTCCAGTCCCCAGGCTCCTCCTGACATTTTTAAATCCACTATTTTCTGGTTGAATCAAGGCATAAGAAAAGCCTTTACAAAGTTCTCACCAAGATACTCCCCCTTACAGCAAGTCTTACGAGTAGAGCAATCCTAAAAATCTTTCCTTCTTGCTTACCCGTGCAAGTCTTATGAGCAGCAACGTTTTCTCCTACTTGCACCCTTGTAAGTCTTACGAGCAGCGACGTCCTCTACTGCTTGCACCTTATAAGTCTTACGAGCAGAAAGTTTTACTGGCGATTCTCTCTACACTTTCCCGTAAGAAAATCAACCCACTCAAGGTCCCTCTACCTTGAGATCAATTCAGAAATATAGTTGAAAGTATCTACAAACTCTCTCATAGAGTGAATATAATGCTCACTGAAGTACAATATAAATAACTCTCTCTCAAATATACATGATATAAAAAATAGATAAGAATATAGAGTATTCGAGTAGAAGTGGATGATTCATAATCTTAGAATGTTCTTCGTTCTCTTATCCTCTTCTTTGAATGCTTTCATATTTATAGTTGAATTGTAGTAGATGACCGTTGTAAGCATTCATTTGTTAGAGTCCCGTTGCTTCATTTGACATTTCTTCATATTTGAAAAACTAGCCGTTAGAACATTGGATGCTCCACTTCCGTAAAGTCAACTTTCGTCTCTATACATCATCTCTTCATTGTCTTCCTGTAGAAATACATTAAACACTAATACAACGAAGTGTAAGAGTGAGTTTCATAATTAATCTCATGTTTTCCAAAAGCTTCAGTAAGTTGTTCTGTTCTCCTGGGAAGCATTACTCGAGTGGTCACTCGAGTAAGCCTGGGTCATCACTCGAGTGATCCCTCGAGTAAACATGTTCAAAATCTAGCCAAGAGTATTTTCATCTTCATTACTCGAGTGATCCCTTGAATAAGCTCTCAAATAAGTTTGCATATTACTTGAGTGCTCCCTCGAGTAAAGCCCTTTCACATCTGGTTACTCCAGTGGTTCTTCGAATAAAGTCTGTTGATTCTTGGCCGAGAGCTATTGGATGATTTCTGCTCTGGTTACTTGAATAATCCCTCGAGTAAGCTTTTCAAATAACTTTATAGATTACTCAAGTGATCCCTTCGAGTAATCCTATACAATTTGTGACAAAGAGCTTTCTGGAATAATTTCTCACACATTACTCGAGTGGTTCTTGAGTAAATTTTAAATAACTTTGCATATCACTCGAGTAAGCTCTTCAAGTGATCTCTTCATTTTGATTCAAAACATGGTAAATTATATATCATCGGAAAGCTCTCATCGTCTACATCTCAATACAACAAAAATCAGCTCCAAAATCGGTGTATACAAAACGTTATGATCCAACGAATATTTTCTGCACTTAGACAAAGTCTGAAACCAAGAGCATCGACTTCTAGAAGGCATAGCTTTTAGTATATAACTTGAAATATGGCAAATTATATGTCCATGGAAAGAAAGCTCTTTGAGTCTTCTTTCATATGGCACTGGTTTTGTCACAATCCCGATGAGTAGTTTGAGAATTATGTCCAAAATACTGAAGCTGTCCTGGAATATGATGGTGATTCATGTGTCAACTTCAACAGATCATATCTCCCTCATCTGAACTTCTTTTAATGTAATCTTGGTGTCCATAGTTTGTGTTGGGAGTCTAGTTTCATATGCCACTGATTTCATATCAATCCAATGTGTGGTTAGAGAGATATGTTCAAAATACCGAACTCTATCCTGCCGCGCGAGTGGTTACTCGAGTGATTATGTCCATTACTCGAGTAACCACTCGAGTAATGCTTTCCAAAATATGGCAGAGAGCCAAAACTCAAAGGAACACTTTGGGGAAATTCCATAACTTCCATATAAGTTATCTTAGCTTCGAATTGACCCATTCCAACCTCTATATGATCAAAGAAACCTCCGGTATCACTTCTAATAGCTTGGATCTTCATATTCTCATGTGATCTTGCAAATTCTTCTTTCTTTAATCTTTCTTCAATCTCTTTCTTCTTGTTTTGCCACTTGATAATCATTCTTCACAACCCAACTAGATATCTTCTTGAATATCTTGAAACTTCTTCTTTATTTACTTGACTATTCTTTCTTTTTGAAATTCCCACTAGTTCCTGTAAATTCTTCTTTCTTCTATATCATTCTTCTTGACTCCATAATCCAATTAGATATCTCTTTGAATATCTTCAATCTTCTTCTTTCTTGACTCTACAAGATATTCAACATTAAATATAGTAGTTAATCAATAAAGATAATAAGTATGTCATACAAACTTTTTGCTCTTAATACTTGACATCCATATTTGACATCATCAAAACTATTCATATCTAACATTTACAATATATACACATATACATAAAATTCAGTCTATTTTTTTTTTTAATAAAAGTTAGTCATTCACAATCATACACAATTACAAGTATATGGAAGAATATTCAGAGTTATTTGTTACTCCCTAGCTCATAGGTAATCACACAAGGAGCTACTCCAAATCTCTCAATGAGAGTTTAAAAAGCCACAAACATAGATATTTATCAATATATTACTCACACTACTCTAGGGTTACTTTAAAGATACTCTAATATTTAAAGCTGCCCTCTACACCCATATTATATATATTCACATAAGCTATCACAATTCCAATAATATTTTCTTAAGGTAAATTATTATTTGCAAACAAATATATGTATTTTTATAAAGGACTCAAAATTCAATAGCTTTATACACACACAGACGCACACACGTATGGGTGGCTGCGGGTTTGATAGGCTGGGAAGGAAAAAGATTGAAGGAAACATCATTTATGTGCGTGTGTTTATACGCATAAGAGAGTGAAGGAAAGATCCAATAACTAAAACATGCGTGTCCGGCCACAAAGTATTAATGGGAGAGAAATATTTGACTATTTGAATAAATTACTTTTTAAAAAAAAACATAAAAATACCTCACAAGATCTGAGACTACGGGAGGATAAACGGAAGAAAAAGAAGGCAAAAGGTGTCACTGCTAGATGAATTATTCTCAACCACAAATTAGGCTTTTATATTGTAAATGATGAACCAATTAAAGTAACCCAAGTAAAAACAATAATGAAAAAAAGGTATGGAATAGGTTGTAGGCACTAGGGAAAATTAAATCATATTTGTATAAACACTCATTTTTGAAAGATGGAAGAGGTGTGTGTGAGTTCTTGAAATAAAACAATATATAGAACATATGGCCAAACAAAACCCCATCGTAACCAAGAAAAAGGGTTCTGGAACAATATATTGAAAATATACATAATAGGATAGGTGGGTATGCGTGTATGTGTGCACCTACGCGCATGGATAAAAAGAGGGAAAAGTTGCGGATCTTGCTTGTTTAAGAAAATAAAATAAAATAACAAATACACATCAGAAAAATTTAAAGGATTGGACAGTAACCTTGAATATTGGGAAGTAGGATTAGGAGAAGATTAAGGGTGTGTTTGGATTGATGATTGAATAAATTAACTTATTTTTACTTTGACTTATGGAATCTTAAGATTGGGTAAAATGATTAATATTTGGATTGTGATTGAATAAGTGCTTTTGTAAAAGTGAAATGTGTTTGGTTTGGCTTTTGTATAAGTAGCTTTTATGATATTTAAGAGAAAAAATTTTAAAAATTATGAAAAATGAAAAAAATAACTTTGAAAAGTTGGCAATGATAAAATACGTAATAAAATTACAATTAAAATGCGAATAAATTGAAAATTATATAAACTTAAAGTTTTTGATAAAGTAAAATATAACAGAATTAATCAGATCAATAAATCGGTATTCTAATTTTTTGTGTTCTTTACTATTAAGAAAAAAATATATTAAAGATAACATTGTAGTTAATCTCCTAAAATTGAGTACAACTAAAAAAATATTTTAAAGGGTTAAAAGCACAAAAAAAATATTATAAAGTAATTCTTGGAGCTGAAAAAATACATTTAGGATAAAATTGCAATCAGTATGATAATACACGGGGTACAACTGAAAAAATATTTTAAGAAGTTAAAAAATTTAATATTACATAACTATTTGGATCGTATATCCTATAGGGCAACGCCAGGTCACTGAATTATATTTTTGTTTTTCTTTTTGTGGCTCGTGCTTTTCGTCAAAAAAGGTAACGAACCCAGCTTGTGTCACCAGAGGACGGGGGAGGACAACTAAGAGATGGAGAGAAAGAGAAAGTTGCTTGGGGTGACGTGTCAGAAGGAGAGGGAGGGATGTCCTACACATTTCTTGCGTCAAAAGGTTAGATGTAGAGCCCAGCTTGAGGAGGTAATTGTGGCTTTTAAATAAGCTACAACTTACAGCTTTTATAATAAGTTTCTTATATCCTAAAAGCCCAACCCATAAATCATTGAAACAAGCGTACCTTTTCATTGAACATATTCTAATCGCTGCTTAATGGGTTCAATCATGAGATTTGAGGTGCCAACGCCTAACCAAATAAGCTAATAGCATGGAAAAATATACACAAACCATCTCCAACAATGCTAAAGAGAGGGAAGTAGGTAAAGATGAAGGAAATACTCTAATCCACACATGAAAAAGACATACCATAATACTGTTGAGGGAAAAAGAAGTCTAAAATCTTTTGCGTCCTCATTCCAGGCTCATTGCGCCAAAATGGCGTAGTTTCAATTAATAGAGCCTTTTTAGGCCCAAATAAAGTGGGCGTTGGATCCTTTTTAAAAAAAAAAAATATGTAGCACATGAAGTATTTTTTCAGTACCACTTGATATTTTAAAATAATTTTTGATACATTGATCACCTTCAAATATTTTTTTAGTAGTAACTCCTGTCTAGCAAACTGCACTATAAAGTATTGTTTCAGTAACACTCAGTATCATAAATTAATTTTTAACTTAGCACTTTAAATAATTTTTTAGTAGTAACTATTGTCTGGCAAACTGCACTGTAAAGTATGTTTTTAGTAACATCCAGTATCATAAATTAATTTTTAATTCATTCAACACCTTAAATAATTATTTCAATAATACTCAGTATCCTAAAATAATTGTTTTTTACATCTAATCCCCTGAAATATTTTTTATCACTACTTTGTATTTTAAGTTTAGACTGTCCGTTGCAATTAGAAAAATATTTTACCGTGCTGAATGCATAACAATTATTTTATGATACTGGATGGTACTAAAAAAATACTTCAATGTGATATATATATATATATTTTTTAAAAAAGGGACCTACTACCAACTGTTTTGGCTAAAAAGGCTCTATTAATTGAAACAACGCTATTTTGGGTAATGAGAATTTTGTTTCTCATCACCGCGATGAGTCTGGAATGCGGACACAAATCTTTCTTGGACAAGACCATACTCAGAGGGAGAAGACGCTGAATAAGAAGAAGAAAGAAGAGGAAGAGAAATACCTCAATGTCTAGGGTTGTGCGGCAGCTGTGAAGAGTAAGGGAATAGGGTATTTATAGTAAGAGAATTTAAATTTAGGGTTTGTCTCTTTTATTAAAATAATATTATTTTAAAAGATATAATAATATACATTTATTCTTTCTCTTCTTTCTTTCTTTCTTTCTTGTAGCATCATTTATCAATATTACTAAACTTAATTAATTTTTTATAATAATAATAATTATTATTTTATTATTATTAATATTTTTTTTAATCTCTCACAACCCACCTCATACTCTCTAATTATATACATCTTAAGTCGTAAATGACTTTTTACATCCTAAAAATTGAGGATGTTACATTGTGCTTTGGAGCAAAACGAATATTGGTAATATTTTTTAGAGAATAAAAGTTGCAAAAGATAGCTTATCCAAGTTATCAGAATCGTTCTCTATGTCTAATGGTATTTCCAGAGAACAGGAAATTGAGTTTTCTAACATGAAACATCATCTTGAGTTTCTTTATGATTGTGAGAAGAGTTTTTGGTCTCAAAGGGCTAAGCTTAAATGGATTTGTGATTGGTAGAGAAACACCAAATTTTTTCACTCTTTCGTGTCAACAAGGAAATCAAAGAACCATATCAAAAGGCTTAAGAGATCTAATGATTCTTGGACAAGCAACACAGAAGAAATTATGAGAATGGCAAAATCTCACTTTGAAGAGGTTTATCATGAAAACGTACAATGCTCTAACTTCAGATGATGATACTCAGAACTCTTGATTAGGTATCAATTCCTGTCCTTACTCATGATCATTTTATTACTTCCAAAAAATAGTGCACCGTGTTCATGCCAATTTCTATAAAAAATATTGGGAACTTATCAAATTGGATCTTATGCAAATGGTGCATTCTTTCTGGAATAATGAATTGCTGCTGAAATTTTTAAAACCAATATCATCCTCATTCCCAAGAGTGATCAAGTTCAGCCCTTCAGAGATTTGAGGCTGATTAGCTTATGTAATATTATTTACAAGATTATCTCTAAGGTTATCTGTTTGAGAATGAAGAAGGTTCTGGATGATTATATTGCGCCATTTCAGTGTGCTTTCTTGAAAGGAAGAAATATCTCTGACAATATTATGCTTGCTGCTGACCTCATGAATCAAATTCACACTACCAGGCATAGTAGGAAAAAATTGATGGCATTAAAGATAGACTTTTCTAAGGCCTTTGACACTCTATCGAAGAACATCATCTTTGCTGTGTAAAAAAAAAAAATGAATTTCCCTTACAAGTGGATTGCATTAGTAATGCAATGTGTAAAATCATTTCCTTAATTTCATAACATTAACTCATCTTTCAAATACTAATTATAATAGAACTAAAGTTTAACAAACAATTCAAAATTCTACTATGAGTATAAAGAGTTTCTCATTTCAAACTAAAGTCATCCATGACAAGAAAAAGATAATCTAAACATTTCAAACAATCATAAATAACACTTGGACTTTGAGTTTCTTAGAACTCAAAATACAACATTCACCATAAGTCTAAGATCAAAAATCCAATTTTGCTTGGTATCCAAATCATAATACAATAATTAAAAGTTTCTAAAATATGAGTTTGTGAATCCACATCCATTCACTTGCAATCCTTAAGGCCTCAGGCCTTCTAACAACACACCAACAAGTGATAGTTTAATCAAAAGTACGCAGTTAAATCATAGTTTAAAAAATATGAGCCCTATGAGTGGCAATATACATCAATATATCACATAATAATCCAAAAGAGGTTATATATAGATATATAGAGAGATATCTATGCCTTAAGAACTCTCCTCGACGTCCCAACATGTGAATTATCACTTGAAAAATATTAAATCAACGGGGTGAGACAAAAGCCTTAATAACCAGCTATCCAACTCATTATATAGGCTAATATGTGCTCATGAGGTGCTTGGTGGAATAGTTTATATAACAAAGTATTATAAATATAATTCACAAAATTCAATATCACAAGTTCCGTATCACAAATTTCTATATACAAATTTCTATATAACAAATTACGTATCACAAATTGCTATAAAAATTTCTATATCTCAATTTATATATCACAATTCTTAGGTCATCATTTCCATATCATAATTCTCAAGTTGCCTCCCATCAATCCAACTGAACCACTTTATTTCCGCCAACTAAACCAATGGGCTAAGTTACTATCCATGTTCTTGATCACTCAAAAAGCTCTCCAATCACGTGATGGGGATCGGCTAAAATCTATAGAGCACATGCCTGGTCCATGGTTCTTTTCCTCTCGTTGAACTAGTAGGGTATTACAACCCTTTGTTAAACAAGTGAGGCAGCCCTTCATTGAACCAATAGGACAGTCCCTCATTGAACTAGAGGGATAATAGAAAGCCAACTATCGTGCACCAATAGAGGCTATACCATGTGGTAAAACAAATTACCCCACCTCATCCCAATCCAATCATCACAATAATTATCAATAAATAGCTCAATAAGAATTTTTCAAGATTTTCACATTCATACAATAATATTCAAATCATCTTCATATGTATGACATAATGTCTCAATTCTTAGCTCATATATATATATATATATATATATTACAATTCAAATCATATAGTTCCACAAGGCAAGTTTATATCAAAATACAGATCAATATCATGATAACTTTCTTAATCTCAATAAACGTTTACTCATTGAAATATCTTATCAATATCAATATACTATTTTCATTCTAATAATCATTTCACAAAATACTTACAAACAACATATCAACACACATAACAAATAGAAAGTGATTAACTCTCGCCAAGTAAGGAGATATTACCACAGACAAAACGTCACGTGCTCAATACCAACCATTCATAATGAATCTACACAATTATATAATCACATATTACAGCCTCATTGAGTTATTTGAGGTAATTTATTACTGACTTTTAATTTTCAAATTAATAATTAATAATTTTTATCTTTAATTATATATATACGCGCGCGCGTGCATATATTAACCAAAACACTTCAACTATATATTTACTTGTATAGTTAAAGTTTGTACCCTCCAAGGAAAAAAATATTCTTAAATCTCCCATAGACCATAACTAATTATTTTAACACAAATTTTCATTTTTTCTAATAATCCAAATCACTCAATTAAATTCTTGACAACTCCCAAATATCTTACTTTAACAAAAATCACAAATTTCTAAAAATCTAAAATTTCATTAAAATTCCAACCTTCAAATTTCAAGCTTAAATCTCAAAAATAAATCATAAAAAATTCAATAATACCTCCAACAAACCCAAATCAATCATTTAACTGAAATTTAATAGGTGAAAATATCATATATATATATATATATATATATATATATATATATAGCCCTAAACTTTTTAAACACAATTAAATTTCTAGATTCTCAAAATAACCAATAAATAAATCTAAACCCATAGAACTTGACTACTAAAATGGTTCTTCAATCCTTAGTTATATATTGTTAAAACTTAACACTTGCTCTAAATTCTAATCCAAAAATATACTCATTAGAAAGAGCAAGTTGGGTAGAACAATATTCATGAAGGGACTTTAGTGAATAGAAGTGATTTACTTACCAAGATAATGTCTAAAACTTGCCCTAGGAGAGAATATGGCGGACGCTCCTGGAAATATCCAGACACAAAACACACAGTGACCTCTCCCTCACCACAGATGAATTGCCATGTTGGGCGGTTGGGGGAGGGAGAATAACTTAGTGTGTGTTTGGAGCCCCAATTGGAGGGGTCAATTGGGCTTATTTTAGTCTTAAACCTAATAAGTGGTTGAGAAAAAAAAATGCATGTTTGGTTGACAAAATAAGCAATTGGATTTTTGGTAAATTGAGCACTATACACCCACGATTGGGTAAAACTCAATATTGGAGCTTTTATAAAAAACTCAACCAAAATATATCTCATGGTCCCACTTATTTTTTTTTTCTTTTCTCTCTCTCGCTTGCAATTACACCCACGTTTTCTGTTATTATTAGCCCAACAACTCAATAAGCCTAGCCAAGCTCAATATTGAGGGTGAATATTTTCTCTCTCTCTCTCTCTCTCCTATAATCAAAATTGTTGTTCAGTTATGTTTAGTGTGTTATCAGATTGATTGTAATTTTATTCTTAATGTATTTTTTCAGCGACAAAAATTAATTTAAAATATGTTTTGGTGCTTTTAACCCTTTAAAATATTTTTCCAACTATACCCAATGTGTTATCATACTGATTGCAATTTTAACATTAATGTATTTTTTTAGCTCCAAAAATTACTTTAGCTCTTATGCTTAAGCCAATCCAAACAAGTTTTATTTTTGCAAAAGCCCAATTGACAATTATCAGTCCAAACATAAATTACATTACACAATTTATCTTTTACCAAAAGTAATATTACAACAAGCCTAATTGAAATAAGCCCAATTATCAATCATTGTTCCAAACACACACTTAATATTCTCAGTCCTCACCATCTTTTAAAGCTAAAAGGGATGTGGGCCCTTCTGGTCCTCTTCTTTAGTTTCTTTTGTTTTTGTTTTCTTTATAGTGACTGGGCCTTAGGTTGAATGGGCCTCTTTCCTTATAAAAAAATCAAATGAGCCTCTTTCCTTTTTTTTATTTTTTTTTAAACTTCATTCCTTTCTTTACAGTTAATAATAATAATTCTCTTGTTATTTTTCTTTTACACTCATAAAACATACTTCAAATAAATTCTCTTTATTTAACTAATTACATGGTAAGATTGCATTCACCATGAATTAATTTCTTTCTAAAATAATTTAAATTCTAGGGATAAAAATTAGGATGTTATACAATGTATTTCTTCTGTTCAATAACAAGTTTGCTTCAATGGTCATATTATAGGTTCCATTGTTCGTACTAGAAGTGTGCGTTAAGGGGATCCCTTATCCCCTACATATACATACTCTCAACTAATGTTCAATCCTGCATTTTGAACTCATTTGAGCATTCAAGATCCTTAAAAGGAATTAGAATTTGTAGAAACTCTTAGCCTGTGTCACATCTTTTATATGTTGACGAGTCTGTCTTCTTTTTTTGAAGGAACATATCAAACTGTTAATTCTATCTGAGCTTTATTGGATTTATATAGTTTGTGGTTTGGTCAAAAGATCGAAGTCCTCTTTGATCTTTAGTCCCAACTTTAATCATGAACACAAAAATCATTATGCTAATTTCTTTTGTGTTCACCAAATAAATTATTGTGACAAGAGAACAACTTCATGGAAAGCAAGATTATTGTCTCAAGCCTCAAGATTAATATTAATAAGATCAATCTTATCTGGTGTTAACATTCATATTATGTCTTGAATGAAGTTGCCCTTGCACATTTGTAATAAAATTGATTCTAGATGTGCTAACTTCTTTTGGGGTTCTAATGGTGCTCAAAATAACATTCACTTGGCAAGAAAAAACTTCATTTTTAGATCTTTGAAAGAGGGATGACTTAGCATCCGTCGAATAGCACAAGTCAATATAGCCCTATTGGCTAAACAAATCTGGGGAGTTCTCAATGCAAAACAAGGGACACTTCTTGTTGAAACTCTCAAGCCTAAGTATATTGATGTCAATGATGCCCATCCAATTAGATTGCCTTATAACTCCTCTCGGTTATTGAAGGGTATTTCTAATTGTGGTCACATTATCGCTAACCACTTATGTTGGAAGATTGGTAGTGGCAATTATATTTCTATAAATCACCCTTTGTAATGACCCATACAGTCTTTTTCTACAATTGATTCACCTATAAATTCAATTGCAGATTTGCTATTGCATCTTCCTTTTAGCTAGGGAACAGTTAAGTGGAATCATGACCTAATCAGGAAAGTTTATTCACCTGAGGTTGCTTCATCTGTTCTTCGGACTCCTATCTCTTTCATGGTTGGTCAAGATAAGTTGGTATGGTTTCTTAATCCTTTAAGAGAATATAAGGCTAACCTTGCATTCAAAAGTTTGTCCTCCTCTCCCTTTGATCAAACTAATGACTTTTGGAAGTTTCTGTGGTCTTTATCATTACTCATGAAAGATATGCTTTTGATATGGAAGATTTTAAATGATGCTATTCCTTCAATTGACATTCTCTCTAAGCATCATGTTCCCATACAAGGAAATTGTCTCTTTGCTGTGATGTACGTGAAACACTTGAACACTTATTTTTGAGTTGTCCCATGACTAGAGCGGTATGGTTTTGGTATGGTTTTGGAGACTTTCAATCATTCTTACATTCAATTCTTTCTCGGAATTTAAGGAATGGCTTAAAAGGACTTTGTTAAATCTGCATTTGGAAGGTCATCAAGGAATGATTGTTTCAATTATCAAGGTTATTTCTTGTCATCTCTGGACGAAGATAAATCTGATCCTTCACAAGGGAAGCAAAGTAGAGCCGATGCAGCTCATCAATGAAATTCATTTTTCATCATCTTTGGTTAAAGCTGCTTTTGCACCTGAGTCTTCTTTCCCTATAAGAAGACGAAGCAGTCCTCCTATATTACAGTGCCTTAGTTCATTCCCCTCAGATGGATGGCGTATTTTTATGGAGAAATCCCGTTCAGCAGGGAATGTACTCCTCTGTTCTTACATCACCTACCAAGGTCAAGCAATTCAAACTTTTCTTTGGAAGAGGAAGGCCAATGTGCCAAACTTTGCTCATCTGATATTGCGTTCAACATTGCACTGGATTACTCTAAATGCACCTTGTTTACTAGTGTAATAACAGATAAATTAACAATTTTTTGCAAGAAGAAGAGATGGTTTAATAATGTGGAGAATTAGTCTTCATCTACTGACATGGTCTTGCAAGATACTACTAAGTTTTTAAATTTATTTGGTTTAAGAACGATTGTACTTGTAGCTAGTATAGAATGTAATATGCTATAGACTTTACAATTTAGAGTTTGTTTAGTTCGATCCCATTACACCCTGCAATGCAATGCAGTATTAATTATAGGGGTAGTGTCTGGTTTGATTTTTAAGTAAGGTGCAATGAATTAATATTTTAACAATTATTTAAAATTCATATATTGCATAAAATCTAGTTTACCCTTAATCTAATCTTTATAGAAAAAATAGTTTAGATTCAACGACGGCAAAGATGGATGAAGAAGTGGTAGTGGCAGCGGCAGTGCCAATAATGGGGGCGGCGGCAGAGGAGGAGGTAGTGATGGTGACAATGGGCGGGCAGTGGTGGCGGCAAAGGAGATGGTCGTGGCGGCAGTAACAGTGAATGTGGGGGCGGTGGTGGAGGAAGAGATAGTGGTGGTGGTGGCGGTGGTGGGGGTGGAGGAGGAGGAGGCGACGACGGCAGGGGGTGGAGGAGGAGGAGGAGGTCACGGCGGCGCGAGGGGTGGTGGAGGAGGAGGTGGCGGGGGTGGGGAGGTGGGAATTGGTGAAGGAGGAGGTGGTGGGGGCGATGGCAGGTGGAGGAGGAGGCGGCGGCGGCGGCAGGTGGGGGTGGCGGCGACGACGGTAGCAGTGGCTAGGGGGGAGGTGGCGGCAATGGGGGTGGCGAAGGAGGAGGAGGTTGCGGCTACGATTGTCATAAATGAAATGAGACAAGTGAAACATACACATAAAATTAAAGGGTAAATTGAACTTTTTTAACCATGCCATGAGATGGTAATGATGATTCATAGGGAGAGGTATGAAATTGGATTACCAATTTTTTGACAATCATCATTACCATGGTAAACCCTATTACTATGTTAAAAAACAATCAAACACTCTTATCTTAGTAATACAATTATGATTATCATTGCAGGTATATAATGAGGTTGAACCAAATGGACTGTTAATCCTAAAATGATTGTAGAGATTTGACGTAACTCATTTGATATCTTTTAATGTTAATTGATTATTATAAAAAAAATGGTAATGACTTAATAGTTAATATAATAATGGAGGAGTGGGTGTGAGATTGGAGGGTGGGGCCTTGCGTGGGGGACCGACCAGTAAATGAGTAAAAGGCGCCGATTCATTCGGCTAATATTTTATTATGTTCATAGAACCGCCCTTTTCCTTAACAAATATTGCACTATTATCTGGGCAAGAAAAAAAAAAATATTGCAGTATTATCAACAGGCAAACACTATATTCTATTTTTGAAAAAAAAAACACTATATTCTATATATTTTTTTAAAAAAATTAAAGATTGATTAAATATATAATTAATTCCATTTTATTTCCTTGTTATTTTTTAATAAAACATAAGTGTTGTTGCTTACATATTTTTTCCTCACAAAATTGTTAATTTTTTTATTTGGAATCTAATACTCCCATTTCAAATTCAAGCCATATTTACTTAATTTTTTTAATGTATTGCTATCATATATGTAAGTGTCAAATATATTAGTTGGCGGAAAACAAACTAATATATAAAGAATTTTAATAAAAATTTAATATTGACTTGTCCAAGATTTCTTAATATATAAGATATAGAAGATAAAATCATGGTTAGGAGGATTCTTTCCTTCCTGTGACAGATTATTTGACTAGATCCATTCTCTTACTCCTTTTTTAAATTAAGAAAATACGTTATTAAGATTAATAAAAGGTAATTTTTAAAGACCAAAAAGGCAATGAAAAACAATAATAACACCACCTCTTATCGCCATATCAAAGCGCAATAAGCACCAATTGTGGAGAAGGAGGCAAGCCCCGCCTATTATAAAATTCTTCACACAATCTCTGATCTCTCTCTCTCTCTGGGCTCTGGCCTAGGTCTCCAACCGTTTTGGACGGTGCCGCCGTTAAACTATGTCTAAGCCACCACACGCGCCGCCGCGTCTACTCTACAAGCAGCAGTCATGGTCGCCCGACCTTCTCCGGGAGGAGGCATGGGAGAGACGAAAGGTCAACAAAGTCAACGGTGGCTGGCACCGTCCCTCCAAGAGCCTCTCCGAGGACGATCTAGAAGAGCTGAAGGCTTGCATCGAGCTCGGATTCGGGTTCGATTCTCCCGAACTCGACCCGAAGCTGTCGGATACGATCCCAGCTTTGGAGTTCTACCACGCCGTTAACAAACAGTACAATCACAGCCTATCGAGGTCGTCGTCTTCGTCGTCGTTGGCTTTCGACGGCGACCCTGGGAATTGCGGCAGCGTAATCGATCCAGGTAATTAAGTTATAATTGTCTAAATTTATTTATTAGTTGCTGTAGTTAATTGAATTTGTGGAGATGGATATCTGAATGAAGGGGATGATTTGGGGGCGAGGAAGACGAAATTGAGGCAATGGGCCCAGGTGGTTGCTTGTGCGGTGCGGCAATCATCTTCAAGCTGTCACACAATTGCGAACCACGTTGATCCGTAATGATCAATTAAGGTGTAACAATATGCATTATGCATATGCGTGCACCTTCGAAAGAATATTCCTGACAAAATATCAAAGGCTACCATCATATCTAGCTAGCTAGTTTCTTTGATGGTATTTATTACTATTAGGCTGTAAATACGTACGTACGTCCTTTTCAGTGCATTATGCTAGTCTGATAAGAAACTCATTGAGGGATTCTATTTGTTTCGTTATGATTGATAAGTTAATGTATAAAGAGTATATATATTACTATTTATATTAGCTATGATTAATTCGATATAAGTATAATTATATATTAATCTCACGATCCAATTCGATGTTTAAAGATCGATTGCGAGATTTAATTGTATATATTCGACTTTGACTGATTTGGCAAAGGAGGAAGCGACGTCTGTTTGAAGAGGGTTCCAGAAAAGCCGAAAATTGTCATGGATATATGGCGAGAAGGCACAAGAAACTGGGTAACGATTTGTGGGAAGTTAAGGAGCGTTGAATATCTATCTGAGAGATTCTCTCAGTTTTTTTTTATTTCTTTCTCTTCTTTTCTGTGAAATTATACTCGGCCTTAATAGTGATTTATTTGGGAGCGTTGAGTATTTAGCCAGATTGATGATTTATAGGCCCAATTAAATTTGTTTTTTCATGTCTTCTCATAATATGGCATGTAATTTGGATCCAAGGTAGATCCAATGGAGACGTTCCTTACCTCACTTTAACATGGTATTTTAAAGAAAGTAACACATATTTATTATAAATGACTAAGTTAACTAATTTATTTAACTCATGAAAATTAATTATATTAATTCATGGTTATTTTGTAACATGGTAAAATTAAGTTAGAAAGAGTTTAGCTACATTAGTTATGCGCTTACTTATATGAGATGGTGGCTCGAATGCTTTGGGTCAAACCCCAACGCTACAGATTCTCACCGCGCGAGCGTGTGAGTTTTCTTTTTCTCTTTGCGTGAGTGAGAGTTTTTGCTTGTATTTGAGTGATACTATCACCACTTCTTGATGGCACGTGAGTGAGTGATTTACATTGCCGCTTCTCGATGGTGTACTGGTGATGGAGGGATCTGGAGGTGAGTTGGTGGTTGAAGCTAATTCATTAGTATGGAAGGAGGGTTGTGGTAGGGTTTTGTCGAAGGATATTATGGTTGGCAAAATTCTTACAGAGAAGAATTTCGGTTGTAGTACGGTGTTATCAGTGATGCAAGAGGCATGGACCATTACTGAAGGCCTGAAGGTGGTGGATGTTAGATGAAATGTCTTTGTCTTTATTCTGGATTTGAAGGAGGAAGGTAGGCGGATCTTATGAGGCAGACCGTGGTCAATCCAAGGTCACTTGCTCTGCTTACAAGAACGAGGTCAATTTGCTGTTTTGGATGAAATTGAGTTTAATTGTACTCCGGTTTGGGTTCAACTACATAATGTTCTATTTGAGGCCAGGAATGTAGAAAATATTCGGCGATTTGGTTTGAGATTTGGTAAGATCATGATGTTGGAGGATCCTGAAGTTGATGACTCAATGTCGAGAGGCTTTCTTTGATTTAGATATGTAATTGAGACTAATAAAGCTCTAGTGGCAGGTTTTTGGATTCAGAAGCCAGATGGATCAAAATCTTGGGCAAAGGTGAAGTATGAGAAATTGCCTAATTCGTGTTTTAAATGTGGTTGTCTGAAACATGAATCTAGATCATGTAATGTAGAGAGATTGAGGTCTAAATCAAATCCAAGTGAACCTCGATATGGATCCTGGATGAGTGTGGGTCAGGTGAGGAATTTTGATGTAGCGTTAGTTGTAGATGATGCTGGATGGTTTAAATTTGAGGGTATAGATAGGGGAAGGAAGGATAAATTGAAGGATACAAAAACTATATCAATTGTAGATGTGGGAAATACAGAAAATGAGGTTAGTTTCAAGACAAATAGAAATTATGGAGTGTATACAGTGGCAAAAAGTGGTCAGAGTAACCTGAAAACATATTGGATATAAAGGTAGTAGCCAATATGCAAATTGATAAGGAGATTCAAAGTGGGAAAGGTAATATAGAGGAAAGTTTGATTAATAATGAAGAAGGAGACAAAAAAGGTATGGTTGGAGAAAAACTGGATATTGAATCTAGTTTTCTACAGTTTCATAGAAGAGTTTTAAGAGAAAGAAGGTGAAGCTATGAAGAGGAGGCTAGTGGTAGTATGAATTTGTCTCAGAATTATGTGGTGAGTCTTCCTAGTGATAAAGAAGATAGTAGCTAAGCTATTGTCCCTTATATTGAGAGTGAAATGATTCTGGAAGTGGCTGATAAATTTGTGGCTATAAATCTAAAGAGACAAGCAGAAGATGATTTGGTGGCAGATGAGGTTAAACGTAGGAGGATTGGGGAATGGCTAGCGAATGGTGATAGGGCTATTTCTCTTCTAGCTAATCAATTAAAGAAGGATGAACAGAAAAAGAAAAGAGCTGCAAGGAAGCTAAGGGTGAGTGGTGGAAGGGTGTTGAAGAAAGTTGTTAAGAGAGAAAGTTTGAGGGAGATTTCCCTACATGTTTTACAGAATAAAGAGAAAGTTACAGGTTTTTTTAGAGGAGGCTAGGAGGTTGATGGCTGAAGGAGGTGGCGACTGTCCTTTAACAGGCACCAAGGGACCATGAAAGTTTTATCTTGGAATTATCGAGGCCTAAGAGTGGCCTTGACAATTAAAAATTTGATGGAGGTAATTCAAAAATATAACCCCTCAATAATATTCTTGATGGAAACAAAAATACAAGAAAGGAAAATAAAAAAAGTTAGAAGGAGGTGTGGGTTTGATAAGGAATGGTATGTGGAACCAAGGGGTTTGTCGAGGGATTAGCGGTTTAGTGGAAGAGAGTGATTGAGATTGATATTCTGTATAGTTCAGAGAATTTAATTCATACTGGTTTAGCCTTTTCAATTTTGAATTTGCGTCAATATGTGACTTTTGTATATGGGCATCCGAGAGAAAAAGAAAGGATGTTGGTGTGGGAAAAATTAAAGGTTTTATCAAGGGGAGTTGGGTGATCCTGGTGTCACATTGGAGACTTTAATGATCTAGCTTCAATTAGTGAGAAGGAAGGTGGAAATCTGAGATTTGTGAGGAAGGTATTGAACTTCCAGAAAGTATTGTCAGAGTGCAACCTTTTGGATATGGAGTTTAAAGGAGCTAGATATACATGGAATAATGGTAGACTAAGGGAAAGGCATATAAAGGAGAGATTGGATATGTGTGTGGCTAATATTGAGTTTAGAGAGGAATTTGACAAAGCAATGGTTTTTCATGTGGAACCGTTTGGTTCAGATCATCACTTGATCCTACTTGATTGTTGTTTTAAGGATGGTAAGTCAATGAAGAAATTCAAATTTGAACCCATGTGGGTTAAACATGAAAAATAGAAGGAAGTAGTAAGGTGGAGTTGGAATTCAATAGCTAATTTGGATGCTGTGGGGGTACAGAATGTTAAGAGAAGATTATTGGCTTGCAGGAAAGAATTGTCAAATTGGAGTAAAGCTAAATTCCTTAATAGTAGGAAAATTATTGATGACCTACTAAGGGAATTAGGAAGATATAGAATGGGAAGACTCATTGAGGAAGAGAAGGCTAAGATATATAAACTCATTGCAAAGATTGAAGAAATGTGGGATAGGGAGGAAGCATATTAGTGGCAAAGGGCTAGACTAAACTGGATGTAGTATGGTGATAAGAATACTTTGTTCTTTCATAATACTGTGATTCAAAGAAGAATAAGGAATAAATTGTTGAGGCTAAAATCCAGTAGGGGAGTATAGCTAGAAAGGGTTTAATGATGAAGAGTTCACAACCTACTATAAGAATTTGTTCACAGCTACTAGTCCACAGAATATGGAAAGACATTGCAGTATGTAAGGAGGGTTATTTCGGAGGAAGATAATCAAAATCTGTTGCTGCCAGTACATGAAGATGAAATAAAGCAGGCGGTTTTCTAGCTAGGTGCTAATAAGGCCCTAGGGCCTAATGGATTTTCAAGTTTTTTTTTCAATCTTCTTGGTTAGATATAAAAATAGATGTTTGCGGGATGGTGTGAGATTTTTTCGATAATGGTTGTAGTTTGAAGGGAATCAATAAGACAAATATAGTATTGGTTCCTAAGATTGATAAACCTGAAAATGTTAATCATTTTGGGTGAATTGAACTTTATAATGTGATATACAAAGTAATTGCTAAGATCATGATGAATAGAATGAGAGATCTTATACAGAAATGCATCTCGCCACAACAGAGAGGATTTATTTCTGACAGGATGGCTCGTGATAACATTGTAGTCGTGTATGAAGCCTTCCATTATTTGAGGGGGAGGAAGAAGGGGTCTAAAGTAGAAGTGACTTTAAAGGCTGATATGAGTAAGGCATATGACCGAGTGGAGTGAAACTTTTTGAAACAAGTTTTGTTAAGGATGGGATTTTGTGTTGTTTGGGTGCAGTGGATAATGGATGTGTATCCTCGGTGGAGTTTGAGTTAACAATTGGGGGAAGAAGTGTTTCAAGTTTCACTCCGAGAAGAGGTGTAAGATGGGGTGATCCTCTCTCACCTTATCTCTTAATTATAGTGGTTGATGTATTATCTCAAATGATTTAATATCATGTGGAAATGAGGGAATTGAGATGTATTAGACTAGTTGGTGGTTGTCCAATTCTGTCCCATTGTCTATTTGCAAATAATTCCTTTGTTTTCATAAATGCTGAGAAGAGAGATTGTATGGTTTTAAAAAATTCTTATAGACTTACTGTGAAGCTTTAGGGCAGGAGATAAATTTGGCTAAGTCTTGCTTGTTTTTTTTTCTGCAAATGCAATACCATGATTGAAGGAGGAAGTGGCTGACATTCTGCAAATTCAAGAATCGGTGTAGCCAGGAAAATATCTAGGTCTGCTTATGATTTGGGGAAGATCAAAGTTGCTACTTTGGCCTTTGTAAAGAATAAGGTAGGATTAATGGTTCAGGGGTGGAAGCAAAGGCTGGTTTCTTTTGCTGGGAGAGAGGTTTTGATTAAGGAAGTAGCTAATGCCATCCCAGTTTATCCTATGACCTGTTTTGCCTTTCCTAAGAAGACTTGTAGAGAGTTGGATATGCTGATTATTGATTGCTGATTTTTGGTGGCGCAATAATAGTAAGGAAAGTATTCATTAGAAGAGATGGGACTGTCTTACAAACCTAAAGAGGGAAGGGGGTCTAGGCTTTAGAGATTTTAAAGATCTTAATAAAGCCTTACTTGCTAAAACTGCTTGGCGGCTTTTACAAAATCCAAATGATTTTTGGTGCAGGATTCTTAAAGGAAAGTACTTTCCTAATGAAAGTTTCTTTGAGGCTAAAAAAGGAAGACATGCTTCATGGTGTTGGAGTAGTATTCTAAAGGGAAGAAATTTTCTTATTAAGAATTTAGGATGGAAGATTGGAAGTGATGCCTCTATAAGAGTTTGGAAGGACAAGTGGGTTCCTGGATTGCCTGGTGTTGTCTTGAGTAGTAAGCCTGGTATGAATATGAATGCTGATATGAAAGTAAGGGAATTGATTATGGGAAACAGTTGGGATTTAAGCAGCATTGAGGACTATATTACTGAGGTGGAAAAGAAGGAGATTTTAAAAATTCAGTTATGTGAAGAAAGAACTGATGATTGTGTTTTCTAGTTACCTTGCAGGTATGGTGTAGCGTCAGAAATTTGGAAAAACATGGAGCCGTCACCCAAATTTTGAAAAAGAGATAATTTTGGAAATCTTTTTAAAAATAGAAACTGGTTTACAAAAACCATTTAGGGTTCGGGAGTCGATTGTGTGTGGGGAAGGTGTTAGGCACCCTACAACACCCATTCATAAGAAAGGTTACCCTAAGTTAATTATTTAAAAATAAAAATGGCCTTTAACTTTATTATAATTACCCAAATAAAAAAAAAGAATATTTACAAAACTAAATGAAATGAAAGCAAAAGAAGAAGAAGAAAAAAGAACACTTATTTACAATAAGGAAACATATAATTATTTAAAAAAAGAATATTTATTTACAATAAGAAAATAAGAAAAAATATATTTATTTGCAAAATTGGACTTGACCTATGATGAAAACCTAGGGCCTATGTACCCTTTAGAGGGATCAAAGCCCACGTAGTTCGGGGGTAGAAAAACGTGTCACTTTGTTGGTGTTTTTTAGAAAAAAAAAAGTCTTTATTTAATGTATTTGAGAATTTTTTTTTGTTTGGTTTATGTTTTTTATTTTTTCAAAAAGTATTTTCTCCATTTTATTTTCATTTATCAAAATGTGTCAAAATATTTTTTTTCCTTTTTTTGAAAGAGGATCGAAGAAAGGGATAAAGAAAAAAAGAAGAAGAAAAGTAGCACAAGTTAAACAAAAAGAAATTCAAAGATGAGGAGATTTATGCGTACATTTTATCCTTTGAACCGCTAAATGCAACACGTCCAGTAATAATATATGAGATAATTCAATTGAACAATAAAAAACCAATCCACAAGACTACGATGTCCAAAGCAACATCTAGCAATGTCATAGTGCAGAGTGAAGTAATGTAATGTATATTGGATAAAGTCATAGTGCATGAATGATGAGGTAAGCATGAGGCATGATAAGGTAAGCATAAACAAATGTATATTGGATGAGCAAAAAGAAGAGCAAAGTCACAGCGCATGAATAATATTGGATGACCAATAAAGACGAACAAAGTCACAATAAATCAAGTTACTTGGTGAAAGTAATAAGATCCCACGTATCATTAGAAATAAAAGAAAAAGATGAAAACTCAGCCACATACCTTATCTCCTTGCTCCCCCAAAATTCTTGTGTTTTTTCTCTCTTCCCAAAATTCTTATCTATCTTGCTTCAACCCTTGCTCTCCTATTTATAGTCTCAAGGTAGGGTTTTCTTCATAATTGTTCCTTTTTTTTTTAATTTTCATTTTTGATTTTTTTTTTTTTGTATTTTATGTTAAGAACTACCTAACTTGACCCAATCACCATCAATGGAGATTTTTTTATTAATTTTCGTTTTTTATTTTTTTTTATATTTCCTATTGATAAAACTTCTTAGCTTGAGCTAATCACCATTAGTGCAGTTCTTTTTTTCGTTTTTAATTTTTTTTTCATTATTCTCCCCATAAGTAATTTCCTAATTTAAACTTATCAACATAAATGAGACTTTTTTTTCTTATGTTTTTTTTTAATTTTTTGTTTTTTTTTATTTATTATTTTCCCTTAATGAATGACAATGCCAATCATCATTAATGAGGGGATTTATTTTAATTTTGGTTTTTTTAATTTTTTTTATCTTTTCCCCACAAGTAATTTCCTAATTTAAGCCTATCAACATAAATGATATTTTTTTCTATTTTTATTTTTCATTTTTTTTATTATTTTCCCTTAATGAATAACAATGTCAATCATCATCAATGAGGGGATTTATTTTAATTTACTTTTTTTTTCCTTTTAATGATGATTGCCAATTTGGACACCGATTATCATCAATAGGAGGATTTTCTTATTTTTTTTCTTATTTTCATTTTTTATTTCTTTTTTTCTTCCAATGATGATTGCCAATTTGGATATCAATCATCATCAATTATTTTTGTATTTTTGAGTGGGGCCCGGACAAAATAGGGTGTTCACAGATGGTATATATCCTGTTAAGTCAGGATATATGGTGGCAAGGGAGAGATCAAGGAAGAAGCAGAAGAGAGGGCCAAAGAGTTCATTTCAGGTACCAAGCAGTTTATAGAATCGGGTATGGAGTTTAACTGTCCCTGACAAAATCAAACATTTGTTATGGAGAATTGTAATAGGAGTTATTCCCACAAAAGAGGCCCTTTTTAAGAGGAAGTGTAGTGAATCCCCTATCTGTTCTATATGTTTAAATGAGGTAAAAAATATTGACCGTCTTTTAATCTTCTATCACTGGGCTTAAGGGTGTTGGTTTGGTAGCAACTTGGGTTTGAAAATTTCTAAATATGTGTTTAAGAGCACGATGCACTGGCTTTTAGAAAATCTTGGTGAAAATAGTAGGCTTGATGATAAGGGAAAAGCTGTTGTAGCTATACTTTGCTGGAATATCTGGAAGGGTCACTGTGCCTGGATCTTTAATGGGGAAGGGATGGATGTGAATAGAGTGGTTTGTATGTCACAGGTTTTATTAAATGAATATTTTGAGGCTAAATATATGAATTTGGCTTTAAAGTTTACTGTAGGGGGAACAAAGTTAGTGCATTGCAATAGGTAGCTCCAGCATCTGGGATAGTTAAAATCAATACAGATGGAGCTTTCATTAGTGCTTTGGATGTTGCTGGTAGTAGTGTCATTTGCAGGAATATCAATAGAGATATGATTGGTGGTCTGGGATGTAAAGTGGTGGCCTCCTCTGCATTTATGTCTGAATGTTTGGCACTTAAGGAAGCTGTGAATAGATAGGGATTTGTGAAATCTATTATAGAAACTGATTGTGAAGAGCTGTTTATTTTAATGACTGATAAAAAACAAAGAGTATGTGATTGACACTAGTTGGATTTGGTTCAGGAATTATTGGATTTAAAGAAATTAGCAAGTGGCTTGTCATTTGCCTTGGTGAGAAGACAAGGTAATAAAGCTGCAAATTATTTGGCGGCAATCGGTGCTAAGGAAATGTTTCCTAAGGGATGGCTTGTTGAAGCATCATCTCCTTTAAGGGAAATTTTACTTGTTGATGTTTTAGGTATGAGAAATCCTAATCAGAATTCGTAGGATGGTTTAGAGAAGAAAAGTGGTATTGGCTAATACTTGTTACTGATATGCTAAACTTTAGTTTAATTTCTAGTAGTTTTTTTATTGCTTTATAGATTGATATTGTATTTTTAGGATTTTGGTGAGTTTTATGTGAGGTAGGTTGTAAGTTTAGGATTTTCTGAGAGTTTTATTTGGTTTCGGCTATTGGTGTTTGTAATTCTTATTTTTTTGTGATTAATAAAATTAATTGTTTGGCCCTTAAAAAAATTATATGAGATGGTGTTGAGTTGAATGTATGTACGGAGTAGAATTTAGACAGATTCTCGTGCGTGAGCTGTGATTCAAGCGTGGACTGTGTGGTTATGAAATGAAGCTAAGCCGTCTAAGAAAAGTAGAGGACCATGCGAGCAGATATATCAAAACAGAAAATCTAAGTTAGAAAAAAATCTAAACCCCATTTTTCTTGGTGACCATATAGAGGCCTTAACATCAGAGACTAGATTAATACTCATTTAGTATTCCTTTATTTCTTAATGTAGAAACTAAATTAACTAATTTAATTAGATTAAAAAAGTCATTCAAGTTAATTAATATGATATTTTTTTTCCTAAATCACACTAATAATCTACCCCAATTCCTTTCCTCTCGTCTACTTGATTATTGTTAAAGGAACGTCAATAAGGCTAATTTGAAAAAAAAAAAAATTGATAAATAAGTTTATATTTATAATCAATATTAACTTTCCAAGATTGTATATTAATGAGCCGAGGAGTATTACACAAGAAGATTCTGATTAGGATACATTAGCGTGCCAAAAAGTCTGTAGCTTTGACCTCTTACCCTCAATTTTTTCAGCTATGTGGCGGGAGAAACTAACGTCCAATTCTAATTAAAGAAAGAAATGACGTTTGGCAAAAAAAAAAAAAAACAAAAGAAAGGAATGACGTGCAATAAGGCTTTTTTTTTTTTTTATAAAAAAGCTTAGGCGAGTTAAGTTTTGGGGGCTTATCAGAGAACGCTTATAGAAACAGTTATAGATCACCCACTAATAAAATCCTTACATTGATGAGATTTGAACTCAAAACTTTATAGTTATGAGCTAACCCTTATATTAACTGGATCAATATTTTTTCACTGCAATAAACTTTTTATTTCCTCTTATGTTGGTAAGTGATAGAGGATCCATACAACTACAAGCCCAACCCACTCGTTTCTTTTATATGAATATTCAGTTAGGCTAGATGCGAGTATTGTCTGTTTAATAAGGATAATCATCCCAAAATTATATTATGTATTCATACGGGCAACTCGAAATCTCGTAGTTGACCAAAGACCTCTCCATTAATAGTCAAGCATGTCTGACGCTACTTACTCTTCCACATTTGAAACTCCCTCAAAGTTTTCTAGAGCTTTGCATTAAAAATGCAGCATTATCCTAAAAATAACGAGACCCGGGTAGTCTATACATGGACTTCTGAATTATCTAGGCTGAGCAAATCGGCCCACAGTCCAGTGAACTCGTCTTGGCCTAGTAGAACGTTGCCTATTTTAGCCCTAGCCCGTTCAACAAGGGCTCATAACGGGCGAGCTTAAATGGGCCAGCTGATGTACTAGATAGGACGGACTATGGGCACACCCTCAAACTGGCCATATCCACCCATACATGTGTTTGTATAATATATATATATATATATATATATATATATATATAAGGTATATATATTATACTTAAGTGTAAATTTAGGTAAAAGAGCCCATATTAATTTAATTATATCTCACATATGTGAGATAAAATATGTATTTAAATATAAATATATTATATTATATTACATATAAGGTGAAGTCAAAGTTACTTTGGAAACAATTTTTCCTAATGTGATATAGCGTAAAGTCAAGTTGAAGCAGATTATGGATATCTTGCTTCATTTGTATGATAGCTTCATTACAAGTAATGAAGCATCCGGATCTTAACCTAAGTCAGCACTAGAGCAAATGGATGATATTGTTTATACTATAAATATTTTAGTTCTAGAGGTTGAAATTAAAATGCCTTTATTTGCCATTGATCACACATTTAAGAAGCTTTTAGCCAATGAAAATACTGTGACTAAGAGGGCTGAGTAGCTTTCAAAAGTGAATGAATATCTTCAAATTGGTTTAATTAAATATTGTAAATCAAAATTTGACCTCTTAGCATAGTGGAAAGTGCATTCTTCCAAGTATAAAATTCTAAATTTGATTACACATAATTTGTTAGTTGCATCAGTCTCTAAAGTGTCTTCAGAATCCACTTTTGGTACTAAGGATCGAGTTCTAGATACTTTTAAAAGTTCCTTATTTTTAAAGATGACTAAAACACTTATATGCGCTCAAAATTGGCTACACACAAGTTCTACCAAATTAAAGGAAGTTGATGTTGACAATTTTATGCATGTGATTTCATGTGTGGTTTCAACAGGTAATGACGAGGATTATAGTCCTTTATTATTAATGTTTCTTGTAATTTATATTAAGAACTTAGTGACAATAATGTAGTAGAAGTGCAACTCCATATTAAGTTTTTTTTTAAAAAGAATGTATTATCTAGCGGCCCATACCCATTCAAACCCACATGAGTTTAGCCTAGTCCATTTGACATGGATTTTAATGGGTATTTGATGGGCATGTGCTAAAAATAGATGGGCAGGCTGCGGGTTGACCATCGGGCCAAGGAACAAAAAACCGGATCGGGTAATGAACCAGTCACGAAACAGGTTCGAGGATTAATGAGTCAACCGAGGTCTAACCGGTGGTCAAACCGATCATATTTAAATATTACAATTTATTAGTAATAATATATATTAATATATTTTAAACTTCTATAAATAAAATTAATTGATTATGTTATATTTGATTACTTGAATCATATCAAATTAATTGACTAAAATATTATATATATAATATATAATTTTTTTTCACTTATTCTTTTTGTTTTTTAAATTTTCGTGACCTTGAAATTAAAATTTGTTTTTATAATTTATTAAAATATTATAAATTGTATGTATATCGACATAGATCTATGGTTTTTTTTTCTTTTTCAGTCTTTTTATTGAACCAAATATCTCATTTTTAAAAAAAATTAAGAAAAAATAGCAAACTGGTTGAACTAGTCAACCCACCAATTTTAATCGGTTTTATATCGGTTCAACCGGTTTTCACCGGGTCAACTATCCCTTCCTCTCAAGCAGTGAATCGGACTAGATTGGAGAATGGTTCACCGGTTTTCCAATTAGACCGACCGATCTGGTCCGATTTTTTATATCATGTATCGGGCTGCCCATCCAGCCCATTACACAACCCTGACATTACCAACAAAAATTTGTATGAAATTTATTTCAAAATATTTTATAAAATAGAGTATCCATTCTTTTGACGTGGTGTGGTAATTTTTTTTCAAAACAAACATTTTCAATTTTTTCTTTGAAATTGAAGTTGTTAACTAATCTTAATCCAACTATATTAAAAATTGGAGGAGTATGTTGTTTTTTGGATGCTAATGATTTACCAGCTGGTACAACCAAAAATAGAAAGGATGGACCAATATGCGAGAATCATGCTTTGTCGAAACTTGAAAGAGATGTTACAATAATGCAAGAAAACCCATGCGCGATTGACATTCACGACACATTTCGCGACGGATAGAGATTGGCAATCCCAATCAGTCTCAAAGACCACCCCGTCCAATGCATCCGCTGTGCGGCTGTCACAACAACTTCTTTCACGCGCCAAGATCAACGCTTGGTCTCCACTCTCTTCCCAACCAGATACTCCTATCCCCAGGAACCTCGCACCCTGCAAACCGCCGTCCCAACAATCTAAAAAATATCTGGCTCACATTGCCCTAAGATATTATCTCCCCCCTCCCCGCTGATGACGTGGCACTCCGATTATATTCTGCCACGTGTAAAAAGCGACGCCATGTGGGGCCTTTTCTTCTTCTTCTTCGTCCTCCCCGTTCAATGTGGTTTCTTCTCTCGTTCTTCCTCTCCGAAATTTCTGGTACTTTCTAGATTCACTGTATCACTCCACATGGAACGCAATAGCGGGCGTAATTATCACCCGCACTTATCCTCTTATGAGCCACAGGATCGTTGTAGAACCGAGTTGACTGAGACAGACTCGGCCTCGTCCGCCGTGTCTCTGGATACTTCCACAGATATTTCACGTCATTGCGCTGCTCCGTTTCCAGTAACTCTACTCATACTGGTTTCTCTTTTATGATTTATTCTGCGCGCTTCGTAGTTTTTCAGTTTCAAGCCTTTGGAAGGATTTATTACATGTTCGGTGGGTTGATCTTGGAGTTGATTTTATCTTCTGTCTACCTCTGTATATATAAGTGTGTTTTTAGATTAAAGATTATTCGATCGCTTTTGCGCTTTGTTTTATGGCCATCAATTTTGTTCTAGTGTAATTTTGCTTTGATTTGCATGTCATTCTGTGGCGTTATGTTGTTTATTTTGAGCATAAATCAGGCTAGTTTTTAACACTTGTCCGATGATTTTGTTATAAAATGTGTAATGTGTATGAATGGAAAAGGGGATATATTGAATGTGATGTGTTTAATGAGGTAGCTGGTTTTGGCCTTAGTAATTCTCATTTTCTTTTGTCCTTATTCCTCCGGTCCATAGAGGGAATTCGTTGATTACTATGTTCACGTCTTCAACGTTTGACGCTGCGTTACATGCTTGATTTCTTAAATATGCTCTCAGTTATGTAGATCTTCCAAATTCTTCTCTCCCTCTGTTTCTTCTTGGATTACTTGTTATGTGTCTGTTCGTTGGAGAATCATCTCGGTGGTATTAAGTGAAACAAAGATATAACTATATCTTAAATTTACACAAGACAACACACGCATCTAAATTGAAATGTGGAAAGTTCCAATTATACCTTTCTTTAAAAAAAAATCAGCAAATTTAGTTTAAAGTCTGCATCTAATTCTCAAATGATAGCATCAATCTTGGAACTTCAACTCAGGAGCATGTTATCCTGTAAACTTAATTTTGTTTACTGAACACCAACATTTTTCATTGGAGCATGTGAAGACTCACACAGACAGCATAGGGTCGAGGATCATGTGAAGGAGAAGAATGATCGAGAGACATAATTTGTTTAATTGTATTCGACAGGGTCATAATTTTGGTTATAATGTATACAGACTAACATTTTCTTCTGTTATTGATTTCATCTAAATCAATGATGATATTTTCACTTTTTCATATTTTCTCTTCTCAGGTTGTATTCTTTTGTATAAATTACTTTCATGACTGGTTAAATTCTATTTGTTCGGTCGTGAATGCCTCATTTTTTAACTGCAAATGAAAGATACAGAGTTTGGAATAGACAATAGGAAAGTCAATTCCATGTTGGGAGGGATGATTATCTGTGATTATCTAATGATGGTGAACCCTTTCTCTTTTTGATGGTCAAGGAATTACTGAACTTCAATCTGGCAATTTTGTAGCTGGACGATTTGACAAGATGGACAGAGTGGCAACACAATTCATATCTCAATTCTTTAGAGGCCTCATTTGTGGATGAAATGCGCCATTCAATGCATTTACGTGGCTGTGAGAGTGTCCAAAACAACTTGAATGAAGTGGATAAATCTAGAACTTCACAAAAGCCATGTAACATGTCTAGACAGGTCAGAGATGAATTCCAAATAGCATCTCTATGATGTCGTGAAATTTCATGTTTTTCCCTGCGAAATCTTGCCTAATTATTTTTTGCTCCTTCAGTTTTTGATTCTGCAAGATGGCTTTTGGAAGAAAGTTAGCCATGAAAGGAATGAACCTATGTTAGAGAGCACTGGTGATTCTCATGTTCTTGCGGGAAGTCCATTGAAATTCACATCTGTAGAAAGAGGCTGTGCTATGAGAGACTTTTCTGCCCATCATGGTGGCTTCCCTTGTGATGAGGGTCACAGAAGAGGGAAATCTATATTCTCTGGCAGATCATCAAGAAGTTCAGCGGAACAACATCACCTATGCTATCCTGAGTCAGCTGCCACTACTGAAGGTAATTCCAAGCTACTCTAGCAAGATGTTGTTACGTTGGCTTGTTACTGGTACATTGCAGTCTCTTTTTCTTGAACCCTATCATGTACATGGCTTTCACACACACAGATGTTCTTTTCAGCTCAGTTTCAGATACACTCATATAGTTTGTCATGCATCTAACTGGTGCAGCAATATCATTGGGCAGATGTTAAGGTTCCCAAAAAGGGATGGCATTTAATTAATGGTTAGCTCAGTTTGTATGAGGCTGAAAATGATATTTGCCATGGGATAGAAGAGGTTGCTTAACAGCCATAAATGCTTATTGATAATGGTCTCATTGAAATTTTAGGTCTACAAAGAAACTAATTTTTCTGATGTTTTATTTTGTTATCAATTTATTTGTGTTAAATCATGATGTGTAACTTTAATAACTGGAAAAATATATAGAATTCTTGATACGTCCTGGGTCTAAAGGGAGAGTGTGGATCGGGTTCGGCCTAGTGGACCACAAAGTTGTATAAACTGGTGGTTAAAAGAATTAGGGTGGGTCTCTACTACCAGCTTAAGCTTTTAGTATGATGATGGGCTCTTTCTGCTTAAGGTTTGGTATTAGAGCCAGCGTAGGTTCGAATCCCACCTCCATTAAGAGGGAGGGAATGAATGGAGGTTGGACTGCAAACCTTTCGATGGCAGAGGGATTTGAACTTGCGCTAGCTCTGATATCCAGATGGTGCGAACCCCCAAGAACTCTTGATTGTGCAGCCTCATGTGGAAAAGGTTGTGCAACCTCCTGTGTAAAAGATTGTGCTACCTCCTTCATCTCTTGTGAAAAAGGTCGAGAAGCCTGAAGATAAGAGAAAAAAGGGAATGAAATAAAGAGGAAGGGGAAGTGTGTACTGCCTCCTGCACCTTTTATGGAAAAGGTGGAGAAGAGGAAGAGGAACCAAGGGAATGAAACGGCGACAAAGGAAAAGATTGTGGTATCTCCTCCACCTCCTGCCGAAAAAGGGTGATAAGACGAAAGACAAGAAGAGGAAAAACGGTAATGAAACAGAGAGGAAGGGGAAAAGTGTGCTGGGTTGAACTTCGAACCTTTTGATGGAAGAGGGCTCTGATATCAAGGCAGAGAAGTCGAAAGATAAGAAGAGGAAAAGGGGAATGAAACAGAGAGGAAGGAGAAGTGTCTGTTGAGTTGGACTTCGAACCTTTTGGTGGAAGAGGGCTTTGATATCAAGTGCTGGCTTTGGTACAAAGATAGTGCGAACCACATGAATGTTCCTGGGTACGGATTGTACAGCTTCCTACGGAAAAGATTTTGCTACCTCCTCCACCTCTTGCAGAAAATGTGGAGAAGCCTAAAGATAAGAGGAAAAGGGGGAATGAAAGGAAGGGGAAGTGTGAGCTGTGTCCTCCACCTCTTGTAGAAAAGGTGGAGAAGCCTAAAGATAAGAGGAAAATGGGGAATGAAAGGAAGGGGAAGTGTGTATTGCCTTCTCCACCCCTTGCGGAAAAGGTGGAGAAGAGGAACAGGAACAAGGGGAATGAAAAAGCGACAAAGGGAAAGAAGGTCTAGTCGTGCTGTAAAGTTACATCCAAGTAATGAAGTATTCTTGTTAATCTGATTCTACATCTGTTCTGTCTGTGATATCACTACTACCACCCTCTTATTTTTTCTTTGAATCACATGGAAAAAACTTCGACATTTTCTACTAGTGCTGATAATGTTAGGAAGTTGAGTCTGTACTGGATACCCTTCATGTATTGATGAAATATATGCACTTTTATAATAATATGTTTGCACTGCTTAGTCTTGTTCTTCATGTTGGATCAGATCTGCATCTAAGTAGTTTTTTGAAAATTATTTTGACCTCCCTATTTAGTTTGGAGTTTGTTAACTTCATGATAATAGTTTAATGTTATGTAATTGATCAAAAGTTGAAACAGAACACCCTTCATGTATTGATGAAATATATGCATTTTTATGATGATATGTTTGCACTGTTTAATCTTGTTCTTCAGGCTGGATCAAATATGCATTATTTTTTTTTTAAAATTATTTTTGCCTCCTTGTTTAGTTTGGAGTTTGTTAACTACATAATGATAGTTTAATGCTATGTAATTGATCAAAAGTTGAAACAGTTTGTGGTAATTCAGTTTCAATATTAAAGCTTCACTAAACTAAAAATGTTGTTTGAAATCTGATAGGTTAGGAAGGTATGATATCAGAAAAGAGATGAAGGGAGAGAGAGATTAAGCAATAGAATTAGTCTTAAGCCAGAATCTGTAACTTAGACTAGAGAAAAGGAGAACTGATCATTTCATATTCAAAAATCATCCCTGGCTACAACCTTCTACAATGGTTAAATACTAACCTAGTACTGATAACTGTTCTAGTAACTACATCCCCACTACTACTAACTGTCACCCACTTCCTAATCCACAACGCATGATTATCTAACTGACTTATGCATTCTGCCCACGTGTCTTCCTCCTAGAATAAACTAAGAGTGGAGAACGTGGGGTCTTATCAATACCCGCCCCTAAAAGGACTGCCTTGTCCTCAAGGCAGAAATTAGGGAATTGTGCTGCAAGGTTGTCATAGAATTCCCAGCTGGCCTCTTCCATTGGTCGGTCCTTCCATTTGATGAGAAGCTCAACATCCGTGATCCCTTTCTGATCTGTGAGTCGGGATTGTAACACTTGTTCAGGCTGTAATTGGAGTTCCCAATCGTCATTGATGGGCAGTGGGGGTGCTGGTTCAGCTGATTGAATCCCGTGTGCAGCTTTGAGTAGGGAGACATGAAAGATTGGGTGAACACGAGTACCTGGTGGTAATTGCAGCTCATAGGCAACGTGGCCTACTTTCTTGATGATAGGATAAGGGCCAAAATACCTTGGTGAAAGTTTCTCATACTTTCGTTTAGCCAGAGAATGCTGCCTATAGGGTTGAAGTTTCAAGAAAACAAGAGTGCCAGGTTCGAATTCGACCTCCCTTCTCTTGTGGTCAGCTTGTTTCTTCATCCGTTCTTGAGCCAAGGCAAGATTGTCTTTAATGGTAGAAAGGACTGCATCTCTGTCTTCTAGATAGGCTTCCAAATCTGCAATGTTGGTCGTTCCTGTTTCATATGGTATGAAAGTTGGTGCAGCTCTTCCATAGACAATTTGAAATAGGGTAGTGCCTGTGGCCGTGTGAAAGCCGGTATTATAAGATAGTTCCGCCCAGTGGAGAATATTCCCCCAAGCCTTGGGATGTTCTTGAGAAAAGCAACGTAGATATGTCTCTAAACATCTATTAACCACTTCCGTCTGTCCATCAGATTGGGGATGGTATGCAGAACTCATGCAAAGTTGTGTCCCACTAAGCTTGAATAATTCTTGCCAGAACGAGCTTAGGAATAGTGGGTCCCTATCGGAGACAATAGATTTTGGAAAACCGTGCAGTTTGATAATTTCCCTACAGAAGGTGGCAGCAACAGATTTTGCGGAAATGGGTCTGGACAGTCCTATGAAATGGCCATATTTGCTGCAACGATCGACCACTACTAAGATAGTGTCCATTCCATGAGACTTGGGCAGTCCGGTGACAAAATCGATGGAAAGGTCCTCCCAAATATTAGAAGGGATGGGTAATGGTTGCAGTAAACCAGCAGGTGGCTGAGTAACATACTTGACCTTCTGACAAGTGGAGCATTGCTGGACAAATTGTTGGACTTCACCCTTCATATCCTTCCAATGAAAATGTTGCTGCA
Organism: Inga leiocalycina; assembly: GCA_963242795.1. Classification (NCBI taxonomy): domain Eukaryota; kingdom Viridiplantae; phylum Streptophyta; class Magnoliopsida; order Fabales; family Fabaceae; genus Inga; species Inga leiocalycina. Next base: position 28,843,436 of record OY725320.1, on the reverse strand, counting down.
ACCGTTTGAGGGTCTTTTTGACTCCACCATGACCACCTACAGGGGAGGAGTGGGCCTCCCGTAGCAGTTTGCTGCTCAAATTGGTGGCGGCTGGGATGACTAACCGCCCCTTGTAGTACAATCTGCCTGCTGCTAAGGCAAAATGTGGGACAGACTGTGGGTCATTTTTCAAGGAGGCAATAATGGCAGAAGTGTGGGCGTCTTGCTGCAGAAGCTGCTCAAGTGTATCAAAATCCGAAGCATGGGGAATGCTAAGGGCAAAGAGCTCTGCTGAACAGGGGTGGCGAGATAATGCATCAGCACCTTGATTGGCCGAACCTGCCCTATATTTAATGATAAAGTCGAAAGGAAGCAATTTGACCATAAGGCGTTGCTGCTCCGGTGTCGTTACCCTTTGATTCAAAAGATGTTGCAGACTACAATGGTCAGTAAGGACTTCAAATTTGCGCCCTAATAAGTAATGCTTCCATTTTTGCAAAGAAGAGACTAAGGCCAAAAGCTCACGGTCGTAGACGGACTTATGCCGGTTGGAATGAGAGAGGCCCTTACTATAATAAGCAATGGGGTGCCCATTTTGTTGTAAAACAGCCCCAATTCCCACTGAGGAAGCATCGCATTCCACTATAAATGACTGGGTGAAGTCAGGTAGTTGTAGTACTGGAACATTGAGGAGGGCTTCTTTTAACGTGTGGAAGGCTCTTTGGGATTCCTCACTCCATTTAAAGGCATCCTTTTGAGTCATGTCTGTTAGGGGTTTAGCTATTAAGCCATAATGACGGACAAAGCGTCTATAATACCCCGTTAATCCCAAGAATCCTCTCAAATCAGAAATTGTTTGTGGCAAGGGCCAGTCAGCCACTGCTGCAATTTTAGTTGGATCCACTGCCACCCCTCGGTGTGAAATTAGATGGCCAAGGAAGGCCACTTCCATTTGAGCAAAGGAACACTTCTTGTGATTAGCAAAGAATTTCTGCTGCTGTAGAATGTCCAGAACAGTACGTACATGCTCATGATGGTCCTGTATGGTCTTGCTGAACACCAATATGTCATCAAAGAAGACAAGGATAAATTTGCGCAAATAAGGACGAAATAGATCATTCATGGCTGCTTGAAAAGTGGAGGGGGCGTTAGTGAGCCCAAAGGGCATGACCACAAACTCATAATGGCCTGAATGAGTTCTAAAGGCAGTTTTGTGAACATCTATAGGGGCGACCCGGATTTGATGATAGCCAGACCTTAAGTCTATTTTGGAGAAGTAAGTGGCACCATGCAGTTCATCGATAAGCTCATCGATATTGGGTATAGGGTACTTATCTGGCACAGTGATTTTGTTGAGCTCTCGGTAATCGACGCAGAGCCTCCAGGAAGAGTCTTTCTTGGGAACCAAGAGAACTGGACTTGCGAAGGGACTGATGCTGGGTTGTATGAATCCCCGCTGCAGCAGTTCTTCCACTTGCCGTTCTATTTCATCTTTTTGTGAGTGGGGACATCTATAGGGTCTGATGTTCGGAGGTGTTGAGCCAGGATGTAAGTGGATAGCGTGAAAGTGGGAGCGATATGGTGGAAGCTGTGTGGGTTCATCGAAAACAGTAGAATATATATCCAGTAAGGCATATAGGTCAAGAATCCTCTGAATTTTTGCTTCTTTGTGGTCAGCTCCGCTGTGACACGTGTAACTCTGTAAAGATGCCACCGTGGATGGAGGTTGGGGTGTTCCTTGGAGCTTAAATCTCTTACCATTAGCCCAAAATATCATGTACATTTTCTGCCAATTCGCTTCCACAGTGTTGAGGGACGCTAGCCACTTGATTCCGAGGACCATGTCTGCGCCGCCAATGGCGAACGGGAAGAAGTCGTCTTTGATCACTAAACTTTGCACAATGACTTCGAGTTGCTTACAGATTGCATCACATGAGATAACATTTCCGTTCCCAATCTGTACGCCAAAGGAAGGAATAGGGTGCTTCGGCAATTGTAGTTCTGCCGCGAGCTTCTCTGAAACGAAGTTGTGCGTAGACCCACTATCGATTAGGATCAGAATGGGCCTAGAATGAATTGTTCCTTGCACCTTCATGGTTGTGATCGACGGGCTGCCAAGAATGGCATGTAAAGAAATCTCAGCAAATTCCCCCTCTAAATGCGTACTGTCACTCGCCTCGTCAGCCCCGGTGAGTTCCGAATCTTCCGAGATCTCCATTAACTGAAAAGAGGATTTTTTGCAACGGTGACCAGGGACGAATTTATCTCCACATTTAAAACAGAGTCCTTTATCTCTGCGGATTTGTCGTTCAGTTTCGGAATAGGTGCTGTTCGCCGAGTATGGTGGAGAAACTGTCGGGTGAGAGTAGTTCGAGGCCGAGAATGGTTTTGGACTCAGAGTTGAAGTGCTTGCTGGCGTGATACCCGGTCCTAATTGGTACAAAGGTTTCAACGTGGAGAAGCTTTTATTTTCTTTAAAAATATAAGTTCCCTCAATGCCACGTGTCGGATTCACTCGCGGCTGATATCTCGGCAGATTCTGTGATTGTAGTTTAGATTCAAACTCCATCGCTAAACTGGATGCGCGATACACCGTCCGAGGCTTCTTAATCTTCACATCAGCTTGCAATTCTTCTTTCAATCCATTAATAAAAACCCCCAATAAGCAATGTTCAGGCCATCCTCGTACTCTCGCGGATCTCCTCACAAATTCTTGTCGGTAATCATGGACTGACCCCGTCTGTTTGATGTTACACAGGAAAACATCGGGATTTTGAAATTCTGCGGGCCCAAAGTGTTCTTGCAAGATGGTGATTAACTCATCCCAGAATTGAATGGTCCGTCCCGTTGATACCCAGGTGAAGACATTCAGGGCATCTCCTTCGAGGTTAATAGCTGCCACATCAACTTTGAGATCTTCGGGTGTCTGGTAATACCTGAAGTATTTTTCTGCTTTGAGGATCCAGCCTCTGGGATCGCCACCTTCGTACTTTGGGAATTCCACTTTAGTGTGAGGTCTCTTTGCTGGGTTTTGTGTCCACCAAGGTCGTTCTCCCGTATGTTCCTCACCTTCCTCCTCTTCTGCATTGTCTCTACATGCGCTGGATGATTTCCCTTTCTTTATGTCTGATAAATCTGAATCGATTCGGTTCATCTTAGCGAGCATCACCGCCATTTGTTGAGACATAAATTCCTGGAAGGATGGTTGATTTTTGGGGTCGGTTGGTGGGGAAGTATGAGAGGCTTCGGCATATGGGTTAGGCAACAGAGGAGGGTTTTGATCCTCGTGAGTTCCAGAACGTGTGGTTACCATGTTTCCACAGGTGAGGAAAGTACCGCTCTGATACCAAATTGATAGGTTAGGAAGGTATGATATCAGAAAAGAGATGAAGGGAGAGAGAGATTAAGCAATAGAATTAGTCTTAAGCCAGAATCTGTAACTTAGACTAGAGAAAAGGAGAACTGATCATTTCATATTCAAAAATCATCCCTGGCTACAACCTTCTACAATGGTTAAATACTAACCTAGTACTGATAACTGTTCTAGTAACTACATCCCCACTACTACTAACTGTCACCCACTTCCTAATCCACAACGCATGATTATCTAACTGACTTATGCATTCTGCCCACGTGTCTTCCTCCTAGAATAAACTAAGAGTGGAGAACGTGGGGTCTTATCAAAATCATATTTCATATGTGATTTTTCTTAGGCTCGAATGCCTTTTATTTGTTTACTTATAAAAGTATGTTTTTTCCTTAAGTAGTTTTTTACTTTATGAGTCTTTATTTTTTATTTTATCAAAGGCTGTGTGGGCTCTGATACCAAGCCTTAGGGATGAAGCATCAACCATCATACTAAAAGCCTAAGTTGGTAGCAGAAGTACACCCGAATTCCTTCAACTCAGATTACACCGGCCCCTAGTTTCTGTCGACTTTGGGTGCCACCTGGTTGAACTCGTCCCTTGACCTGGGATATATCACTGAAGGTTCGAAAAAGGGCACGCATTCAATTAATGGGTTGCCTCAGCTTTTTAGGCTGACAATGATATTTGACCTTGGGCCATGGGATAGAGGAGGTTGCTTGCCAGCATTAAATGCTTAGTGATAATGTTCTCATGGAAATTGCAGGTCTACAATGAAAATATTTTTTCCGGCATTTTATTTTGCTACCAATTTGTTTGTGTTGTGTCATATTTTGTAACTTTAATAACTTAAAAAATATAGATTTCTTTTGTTGATTGTCTCCATTTAGAACTTTGACTTGTGTTAATAAGAATCACAAAGCTTTTTGTTATTTAATGGGTTGAGGTCATTGTCTGTTTTCGACTTTTCTCCTTAAGTAGTTTCTTACTTTTTGAGTCTTTAATTTTCTTTAAATTCATTTTGTTATGATGATTGGTTGATCCTTTGGTCGGCTACATTCACCTATAAATTGCAAGCAAGCATTGTGTTTGCAGTAAAATTAAAAATTCCAGACTAAAATTTGTCAAGTGGCATGACGGTAATTTAGATGAACGTATATGCTGGATGTGAAACTGAGCGAAAATAAACACTTTGATCCATATACATGGATATCAATGTGGTTTCATAGACATACTATATGTTTTTTTTTATGCTTTGCCACTCAGGTTTTAAGATTTGTTCTTGGTGATTGCTGCTGCTTTGGGCAAAGAAGCTTGAAGTGGCCAAGCTCTATTTTGGACACCATTCTATCTTTTTCCAAGTTCTTAATTCTTACAGATACAAGGAATTTTACATTTTACGAAATTAAATTGCCCCAGTAGGTTAACTCTTTTGTTGTAATGAAGTTTTTGCCATTGCCAACCATGCTGAAGCAACTTTCATGACCACTAAAATCACATTATTTTACTGGTATTCCGGGGTTGAGTGTGGTTTCATTTGAATATGGTGCACTGATGGACAGGGCTATTGTTTTTACATTATGATTTACCGGCTATATAACTTTTCATGAGAAGTGATTCATTACCTCAGCTAAAACAGGTGGCCATTAGATCGTGTTTTGGTGGAATGAACTGTGTTTAGTTATGGAGTTCCTGTAAATCAGTTGTTCTTAGGACAAACTTTGTAATATGAAGCTTACCGTGGTTTAAGAAAAAAAAAAGGTTACGAATCCTTGAAGCGAGTGGTTAGTAGTGCAATAGAGTTTTATTCTCTCTTCGGTTATGTTCTTATGCCATCAACCAAGAAAAGGGTGTAATGTTTATGATTAAGATCGCTTTCTGGATGTCAATAACAGGCTAATATCTATATTGCTTTTGTAGAGGTTACGGATCAAAACTTCAAGGATGAAGATCAAGGGGTTCCTTCAAGCTGTGTGGCCATGCAAGGATAAAAGGTTGAAGATAGCTACAGCTGATGATGAGCTTCAAGATATGATCATGTAATGTTTAGTATTTATAAGTTGGTTTGAAACCATATCAAATTGGAGTAACTGCCTAATCTATAACTTACATGTTACAAATTCCATTTTTGTTTCAGGTTGTGGCTATTGAAAAATTTTACCGAGCAGAACTTTCAAGTGGTAATCATTCATCCTCGGAATTGCTATTTGAACTCTCAGACAGTTTCCATCTACCAAAACCTGATCTGCATTACTTTCTAAAAGTCGGTTATTTAGTTGCAACTCAAAATCAAAGGCTTGTACTACCTTCGTTCTTTAATATAAGATTTAGTTTGTAATACAATTTGTACTACAAACTAGATCTTATATTAAGGATCGATAGCTGATATTGATAGAACTGAAGAGACAACTACATGCCACTTGGTGCTCTTAATCAAGAAATTTGTAGGGTGAGACTCGCGCAAGGCAACTCGCAAGTCATTTGGTTCTTACATGCCATTCTTGCATTATTCTTTCATTTTTTTTCCCTTAAGCTTTTTATCAGCTAATTGTGCTTTCAATTGATCCAGATAGAAAAATTTAATAAGCTGGTTCATTCTAAGTAGTTATACAGTCCTGTGGTTTTGAAATGTTGAGCAAATGTATTTGATTATTATTATTATTATTATTATTATTATTATTATTATTGATGATGATTGATGATTGATGATTGTTGAAGTGTATTAGTTCACCTAAAGATATAGCTAATCTCAGCTAAATTAGTTGAAGTATAATTTTTAAAGATGGCCAAACTCAATTTCTCATGTGAAGCACTAACTCCAATCGATACTAAACCACTCAACCCACTACAATATAGTCTGCCCACGTCATCTTCATAGGTTTGCTGTCAAGTTTAATAGTGATAATAATTGACTAAAATATTTTTAAAAATGATCAATGATAAGTTTCTATCTTTTTGCGGTTAAAAAAATGATACCCGGTAATTTACTATGAAAAAAATATGAAAACACAGGATTATCTCACATTAAAATATTTTTAAAATGAACAAATAATACAAAGAATAAAATAATACGTTTAAATTAACACATTTTTATTGTTATCTTGTTATCTATTTTTTCCTCATTTAGTAAACTAAACTTCTACAAATGATCCAATCCCAAATTGCTTACCTTCAGGGCTATTTGTTAAAAATAAATACATAATTAAATTACAGTTTTTTGATACATAATTGAATTATAAATAGACAAGAGAGTTTTATTTATGACAAATAAAAAAAGATAAAATTTCATACAATAGAAATGAAGAAAAAGGAGCTTTACGTCCCACGATAACAACGAATGATTGCCATTTATACTCGTTTTTTTTTTTTTAAATGTGAAGCTTCAAACCTAAGCGAAGACAGCAACCTCTCCAGATGGTTCAGGCCACTTTCGTATGTTTGAAGCTTTTTAATTCCTCTGTCATATTTCGATTAACTAGTTTAGGACCTGTATAATGTGCGGGCATATAAAATTGAGATTAAAAGATGTAGCATGCTAGTAATTTAGTATTTTGTATATAAAATAACCAACTCAAACATAACATCTATTTATATAATCTTGGGTAAAAGATTAAGATTGTAGAAATCTCATTATAAACTATATTAGAAGTTTGATTTGTCGGTTTCCCTTTTGCATCTAAAATAAGAATCCTCAACCCTTCTTTTTTTCTTACACGTGAGACTGCAACATATAATTAGCCATGTGTGAAGATTGGATGTGGTAGATATAATCCAACATTAAGCAAGTTATGACCTTGGCTCTTATTAATTATCATGGCAAATGCAAGAATAACTGGAAATTGTCGCTGGCACAAGGTAAATGACAAAGTTGAATCTAAAGGTGTGACGGAGAATACAATCTGTCAGAGAGAACTAACCTCCAATAATAAAGCGAAAGGCAATGACTGATGTAGCTTATCACTATATCCATAGCAAACTGGAAGATAACCATCATGGGCACGACATCCAAAATCCAGAATCAAGCTAGGGCAGTAATCGATCTATGCGTGGAGATGGTTGAAGAGAGTTCTGCAACCTAGTCGCTAAATAGCGAAATCTGCAACTGATCTGTAATCTTCACAATGGTGTGAAAACAAAAGTATGCTTTAAGGTTAGTAAAAAAAATTATAAACTATTCGCTAAATGGCATCTGAGAAGTGAAACCACATGATAAGATTACAGAGTCCACCATATTTTAATTTAATTTTTATTCTTAAGTGAGGAAATATGTTAGTTCCACAATATTCTCACTAGTTTAAATTCAAATTCGAAAATTAAATTTTATTAATTCAAAAATTAATAATTAAATAACAATTAAGGAATATGAGGAATAACATGTTTTGCATAGATTGATGATATCTTAATTTAATTTATATTCTTAAATGAGGAAATCGGTTAGTTCTCTTGTTAACCAATAAAAATCAAAAATTTAAAATTTAAATTTAAATTTGCAATTATATTAAAATTTAAAAATAACCTTTAGGGATTAACTAATAAAAAAAATGGGAGGTTTTTAGGAGGCAATACTGAAACGTGGGTATTGGTATTATGGTAGTTATTATCTGGAGGAATTTTTTAAATTTGTGCAATTGTATTAGAAAGAATTGCAAGGCTGATGTGGTACGCTGTGATGCCTGTTTTTAGCCATACTTTTAAGAATAAGATAGAAAATTAAAATTTAAAAATAGCCTTTAGGGATTAACTAATAAAAAAAGTGGGAGGTTTTTGGGAGGCAATACTGAAACGTGGGTATTGGTATTATGGTAGTTATTATCTGAAGAAATTTTTTAAATTTGTGCAATTGTATTAGAGAGAATTGTAAAGTTGACGTGGCACACTGTGGTGCCTGTTTTCAGCCATACTTTTAAGAATAAGATATATGATAAGATTACAGAGTCTATCGTATTTTAATTTAATTTTTATTCTTAAGTGAGGAAATATGTTAGTTCCACAATATTCTGGTTAGTTTAAATTTAAATTCAAAAATTAAATTTATTAATTCAAAAATTAATAATTAAATAATAATTAAGGAATATGAGGAATAACATGTTTTGCATAGATTGATGATATCTTAATTTAATTTATATTCTTAAATAAAGAAATCGGTTAGTTCTCTGGTTAACCAATAAAAATCAAAATTTTAAAATTTAAATTTAAATTCACAATTAAATTAAAATTCAAAAATAGCCTTTAGGATTAACCAATAAAAAAAATGGAAGGTTTTTAGGAGGCAATACCGGAACATTGGTATTGGTATTATGGTAATTATTATCTGAAGGAATTTTTTAAATTTGTGTTATTGTATTAGAGAGAATTGTAGGGCTAACGTGACAAGCTGTAGTGCCAGTTTTTAGTCCTACTTTTAAGAATAAGATAGAAGATAGATAGATAGATTAATATCAAGCTGTGTGTATTATTTCTTATTAAATAATCATTTGTTCATAAGTAACAATTTATTTGTTTCTTTTTTTGCCAACAGTATAACAATCAATTTCTTGTCAAAAGGATACGTATCAATCAATTTCTTGCCAAAAGGATACGTATTTTGCCGGGAGAAGGGTATCTCCATTGATTTTCCTCTCTATTTACTCTTCATTAAATGTATCTATCATTAGATTAACTTTCAATGGTTGAAATTTATCATGATAGATTTTTATTGTAATGATATTATTTATATATTATTAAATCTCAACCATTGAAAGTTGATCTAATAGTAAATACCCTTAATGAAAAGTAAATAGAGAGGAAAATCAATGGAGCTACCTTTCTCCCTATTTTGCCACCCGTTATCAATGTCTGATCAATGACAATTATTCAATGTAATTATCGTAGTTTATATTTTCCCAAAAATAAAAGATACTTTCCAAATTCTCATTTCCATTATTTAACCTTAATTTTATTCCTTATATTTATCTCACACTTTCCTTTCATCCTTTAAGTCCATTCAGTCTTACTCTTAATTCGATTTCTTAACTTGACTCTAAATTTTGACTTTAATCTCTTAACTTTATTAATTCAAATTTGATTCATCCTTTTATTTTCTTAACAAACATTTTGGTATTCGATGCTATTAACTAATATATGATTTTGACATTCAACAATGGCAAAAAAGATCAACACCTTATTTAGTTAGGTTCCAATCGCGAGAAACTCTCCCAATGTGATTCATTAATTTTATCTTAACTTTCACTCTTTTCTTGTTAAATTAAATTTAATTTTAAAATTACTCAAATATATTTTCTTCTTGCCTATTTTAAAGTTTTCATTTAGTATTCTGGGTGTAATACCGAGTTTCGAACGCGAAACCTCACAGAACGTCTATAAAATTTCCATTTATTATTCTAATTTTGATTAGTGTCACAAAAAAAAAGGAGTAGCCTAAAAGTTGAGTTTAGAACAAAATAAATTTATTAATCACTATAACATCTACAAATTTATAAGTAAATTCTGTATATAACGATTTGGGTCAAAACTTAAAATACTCTCTAAAAAACATGTGAGAGTGTTTAATGGATGGTAATTAGTACTTTCTTATCTATAAAGTCTGTGCAACACCACCACCCGCACAACAACAAAACCTTATTCAATCAAGTGAGGTTGTTTACATAAATTATACAATGTCATTGTACTCTATCCTCTAATTGTATTCTATCCTCTATCGATAATTAAATCTTTAGATAAATTATTGATCAAAAGATTTTTTTCTATAGTTTCATTGAGTGTTTGTTAATCTTCCTCGACCTCTAATTAGAGAACTTTATACTGTTTGATCTTCATTGGCACACTCAATGATATTCTTTGAACATGTCCAAATCACTTTAAACAATTTTCTACCATTTTCTCTTCTATAAATACTATACTAACCCGTTCGTATATATGATCATTACAGATTTTATCTTTTCTTATATGACCATACATCTATTTCAACAATTTTATCTCGACTACCCCCATTTTATATTCATGTTATTTGTTTAAAGGCCAATATTCATTACCATAAAGTATTGATGGTCTTATAGCAGTACGACAAAACTTTCCTTTTATCTTATAGGTACTTCTTTATTACAAACAACTCTAGTAAGTTCTCTCCAATTTTATCATCTAAAAAGTCTGCGCACATTCTAAAATTATAATATTTTTATAACTTCAAAAAATATAATAGAAATTAATTATAAGTAAATTTTATTTGTATACCTTTTCTTTGCACGCTCTCTACAAACAAATATGAGAGACTGTTTAAAAATAATGGATGATAAAATCATAAAAGACTTAAATTAAGCTGAAAATATAAAACACAGTAGAGTTGTTTTTATTTTAGAATGTGCTTGTTTCAAAAATAAAAATATTTAAAAAAAAGATAAATAAATACCACTTGAACTTCAAAATTTCAAATAAGTGATTTTCTAAAAACCTGAGTTGTCAATTGCTATATTCTTGTTATCAATCCCATTTTACTTATTATCAACAAAACCAATTTCAGATTTTGAAGTTGAAATAGTATTTAAGTGTTTTCTCTCTCAATATTTTATATATAAATATTATATTTTTGCCCTTACATTAAACATTTTTAATAAAAAAATAGTTATAATTATATTTATTTAGATTACAATTCTTTATTTTTTATACAAATAGTTAGATATATCCATATTTTTTTGGCATTTGATTAATGGTTTCTTTTTCAAAATTTAAATTTGTGTTACTTTCCTTACGGTAAATTCCCCTTACCTTCTCAACGTCGCCATAATTGTGTTTGTATTATTGATTGATTATAAATGAATGTTCGTTCAACCAAAAGAAAAACAACACGCATTAGTACTTCACACCGGAGACTTTGGATTGAACGTGGAAAATAATCAAAATATGGTGTTTCTTCCTTCCTGAAAGTCCAAGCCACCCTTTTCGTCTGAGACCCAGTCTCAGCAATGAACCCTGCTTTCTCCTCCCCCTCCCCCTTTGGCATGTAAAAAACTGGTCGAAGCTATAACAGAACTTGGTTCTGTTACAGATCGCAGTTATTTATTCAAAGCTTCTTTCCTTAAGTCTCAAAATTCTTGATTGTCCGGAGGATTTAATTTAGCTTAATGGGTCTTTTGTCAAATCATAGAGGCTCAAGAACAGAGACAAACCAGGAAACGTTACCAGTTTCCGCAGCTGGTTTATCGATGCCGCCCAAGAAGAGATGGTCCAATCTATTGCCTCTGTTCATGGCCCTTGTGGTCATAGCAGAGATCGCCTTCTTGGGTAAGTTGGATATGGCGAAGAACACAGTTATGGTCGATACTTGGGCTGACTTAATTTACTGGTCTCGTGAAGTCGTAGAAAAAGATGATTTGGGGATACCTCATGAAGTCGTGGCAAAAGATGATCTGGGGGAAGATGTGTTTGGTGGGGCTCGGAGTTCAGAATCTGAGAGCTGTGAGGAGTGGTTAGAAAGGGAGGATGCTGTGACGTATTCAAGGAATTTCACCAAGGAACCTATTTTGGTTAATGGAGCTGAGCAGGTCTATTGAATTTTAACTCTTTATTATTCTTTCCTTTTATGTACAAGTATAACTACTCTGATCCCCGTTTTATAAGCTTAATTGTGACTTCTGCTCCTCTTCTTAAAGTGTTAAACTTGAATTATTGGTGAGCTAATTTGGTAACTTGAACCTGATAGGTATATGTTTTCCGCATGCTTAGGGATACAAATTCCTTTACTTTGTTGAAGTTGGTAATGCTGAAGAATTAATGCACTGTAACAATGTTTATCATTCTGGGAATGCATATATGGTTTAGTGTTGATAGGTAAACAAGTAATAGAATATTGGAATGAACCTCCCTGTAATTGTTCATATAATTTCCCTGTTTACTTGATTTGTGAAAATCACTCTGGAAAAACTTCAAGGACTTGAACCATGTGCATGTCGGAAAATTATCGATCTATTGATGATTTTATCCACGCGGCATTAGTAAAGTCTTAACTGGCATGATTTTCTTCTTCATTTTTTCATTTTCTTGGGATCACATGAATTGTATTTTCTGGTTTTATCAAGTATTGTTTCCATTACTAGGCCACTCTATATATTCTCATGTGAAACAATGTTGATATATTTAACTATACAAGGCACTCTACAGTTTATGATTTTTGTCTATTGTTGAGTGAAAGTTTTTCTGTTGATCCAATCTGAGCTTTTATTTATTTCTCCTAACTTTCTTATATTTTTTATTTTTTCCAAATTTTTTGATTCTCGTAAACTCTATGCACAGGAGTGGAAGTCGTGTGCTGTTGGATGCCAGTTTGGGTATAATTCAGGAAAGAAACCTGATGCAGGATTTGGCACACCTCAACAAGCTGGAACGGCTAGTGTTCTGCGATCTATGGAATCTTCGCAATATTATGCAGAGAACAATATTGCAATGGCAAGACGGTGGGTAAGCACTATCATAAAGCATTAAGTCCTTAGGTTGAACCTTTTGTAGCTTTTTGCTGGGGCAACCTAATCTCATGGTTTTTGTGTTTCTATAGTTCCATGGAACAGTATCGTAGTAGAGAGAATTTACCTAGTTGAATACCATGGGATTGTGGTCTCCGTGTGTGTGTGAAAATAACCTCAAGGACTAGGCTAACATGATAAATGGCTGATAATTTGCAAATGATATAATTACGAAGTAACGACCAATGTAGAATAAAGACTATTATAGGTTTTACTTTCACTCAATCGAATCTAATTTCTTTTTGTTCCCTATACTAGTATAGAAAACATCTTGCTTCCAAAAATAAAATGTGTAAGTTTATAACTAATATTTTTATTTCTTGTGTACTAGGAGGGGATATAACATTGTAATGACTACCAGCCTATCGTCCGATGTTCCTGTTGGATACTTCTCTTGGGCTGAGTATGACATCATGGGACCTGTACAGCCCAAAACTGAAGCTGCTCTTGCAGCTGCTTTCATTTCCAATTGCGGTGCTCGAAATTTCCGGTTGCAAGCTCTTGAAGCGCTTGAAAAAGCAAACATCAAGATTGATTCTTATGGTGGTTGCCATAGAAACCGCGATGGAAGAGGTACATTCTAATAATTTGATGCTTGTTCAAATCTTTTGTGCTTCTGTTAATGGAGTTCTATTGTCAGAGTTGCAATTACTTTGTGCTGATGACCACCAGGTCTTTCTCAAATTGAAGTTAATGCCTCCTCCGCCTCAAGATGACTCAAAGATTATTTTTTATATTATCTTCAATTCCCCTTTTTAATTGTTGATCTTGTCAATACATTATTTCTAAAAATCTTGGACAAGTCATTAGGTGATTGGCCATTGAGTCTCAAATTCAGACATAGTAAGACTAACTCAGCTCTGATGTGCTCACAGATGCACATGATTCCCAGCAAAAGATTTTTAATCTATGAAGTGCACCCTGACTTCTTACCTACACTGAAGTACTGCATAAAAATATCCAATTTTTTTGGGGTTATGAAGTGCATTCCATGTGTAAAGTCAGCATCCATTTAATTTCAGTTTTTCATTCAATATTCTGCATGTCAACGTTGTGGTTGGGGCTATTTCAGCAGAGGAAAAACAATTGATTCCCTGTAAATATATTGTACAGCGAACAGTACAAGATTTTTGTTTTACCCTTTAATAGTAGAAGAAATTTTACTTGGGAGAAGTTGTTCAGAAGCAGAAAAATCTCGTCTCTCCCAAGCATTTTGATAGCATACTTTTTAAAATATTTGATAGCTAATTTCCTCCTTGTAGACATCAATGTAAATCACGGTGATGATTTTGGAACCTTGATTATTGAGTTTAAATGCAGTACGGGATTGGTTCGTATATGAATTGTTTTTTATTAATGTTTTTAATATTATTTTCTTGTTTATTAGAATGCCCTAAATTTTATTTATGTGGCTTTGTTGATATTATTGTTCATTATTGCAGTGGACAAGGTGGAAACTCTGAAGCGCTACAAATTTAGCTTGGCATTTGAGAATTCAAATGAGGAGGATTATGTAACAGAAAAATTCTTCCAATCTCTTGTTGCTGGTATTGGAAATATCATCTGCTTTAATACCCTCATTCGCGTTTAATAGATATGCAACTTGACTATGTAACACAACTTTCTTTTTCATGAGGCCCTTGCATGTGATCTGTTCATATTGCTGTTCTTTGCCCAACTATTTCTGTATTTATAGGATAAGATAGATGGCTTCTTTTTATATTCTTGATGAAAAGTTAATGGTTAATTGTAGGTGATTAAATTGCATAATGCTGCTTTTGTGGCTAAACTCTTTTCAGTCTAAGCTAGTATTGACCTCATGAGTTCAATTCTAAGAAATAGTAGGTACTGGCAGCACGAAGACCCTCTATGAGTGAAGGAGCTTTGAAAGAGCAATAAGGCCTAAATCATTTGAAATCATGTTGAGTGTGCAGAAAACATAGGATATGTTTAACATCTGGGTGAACAGAAAATGCAAGGAACATTTGTTAATTGGTTCTGGATCCTTGAAAGTTGTCACGAATCTTAAAATATCTGCATAACCCACTCATGCACATGCTTCTCATCTCGAAACTAATCTCTCTTTTATTGTAGGTTCTGTTCCTGTTGTTGTTGGCGCTCCAAATATTCAGGATTTCGCCCCAGCCCCTGGTTCAATTTTACATATTAGAGAGGTGGAAGATGCTGAATCAGTTGCCAAAGCCATGAAACGCCTAGCAGAAAACCCCGAGGCATATAACCAGTCACTGAGGTGAAAACAGGGATACTTGAGTCTTTTCCCTACCCATCCCCCCCCCCCCCCCCCCAAAACACACACACACAAAAATCTAGTAATACTGTCTACTTTTTCCCTTTTCTTCACTGCTCTCTCTTGCAACTGGGTACATCCTAGTTAGAGGCATATTCTAGGCGGCCTAGCACCAAAACTGGACCGTGTAACTTTATAAAATCTGGGCAGCGTAATGTTTTACATTGTCTCCCAAAGACATAACCAATAAAATTGAGCTTTATAATGTCAGAGCGGCTTGATATTATCTGGTTCTGAACGAACCATCTTGATTTCATCAGGTTTTGAAAATGTAACTGGATGTTGGCATTGTGTTCTTTCTCTACTTAATAATCAATATAAACACCTGTGTCATCTGCTGATTAGGTGGAAGTACGAGGGCCCATCTGATTCTTTCAAG
This sequence comes from Inga leiocalycina, assembly GCA_963242795.1. Classification (NCBI taxonomy): domain Eukaryota; kingdom Viridiplantae; phylum Streptophyta; class Magnoliopsida; order Fabales; family Fabaceae; genus Inga; species Inga leiocalycina. The sequence continues at coordinate 28,827,893 of OY725320.1, read as the reverse complement.
GCTCTAGTGGACATGGCAGCAGTACATTCATCTTGCCGCCTCTGCATTCACTTGGCCACAACGGTTAGAGAGAAGGAAGAAAAGAGCCCAGGCTTCAAGAAGCGCCCCTGCAAGTGCACTAGAGGTTCAGAAACTGTATATCACATATATGTGAGAGAAAGGGGAAGGTTCGAGATGGAGTCCGTTTACTTGAGGTATTTTTTTCCTCACTAAGCTATAATCTTTATCAGTTACCATCAGCTGTGCTAGGTTCAGAACTTCAGTGTTGCCCCGTCATGGAGACTCTACCATTTCGGATGTTTCTGACTTTTCAAGAATATCATAACGTTAACATGCAGATAACTCATTATTCTGACATGGACTTTGCAGGTCAAGCAATTTGACTCTGGAAGCTTTGAAGTTTGCCGTGTTAAAGAAGTTCACATCCCAGAATCATGTACCCATATGGAAAACAGAAAGGCCAGAAAGCATAAGAGGAGGTAATGAGTTAAAAATTTACAGAATATATCCGGTGGGGTTGACTCAGAGGCAGGCTCTGTATACCTTCAGCTTCAAAGGAGATGTTGATTTTAGAAACCACTTGGAAAGCAATCCTTGTTCCAAGTTTGAAGTCATAATTGTGTAACATGTTCTTATAATGCTCTCTTCCCTTCCTATGAATACCTAACACCACCTTCAGCTTCTCGTTTGTAGGCATTGATATCTTAGAATCACCGATGGAAGGGTTTAGCTTTAGTACACAGAAGAAGATGGAAGGACAAAAGTTGTGTCTGATTGGAATCAGGCATGGTTTTTTTCCCCTCTTCTCTCCCAAATTATCTTAATGGGAAAAGTAGATTTAGAAATGAAACAAGAGGTATGGCATTAGCCTCTTAATTAGGTGATAGAGGGATTTTTCCACTTGGAGAGCTCCACGCTTCATTTTTAAACTCATTCCGTGCATGATGAGAAGCCTATAAAGTTTCGGTGCTTTGATCTGTGTGAATTATAAGTTATAACTATAATATGGACATGACAGACAGGTCCGGTATATTTTATCAAGGAATCGTTTGTTGTTTGATGCACCTTTTAGATTGTTATTAGTATTATTATATATGTGTTTTCCCGCTAATATCAGTAAGGTGATTCTATTTCGTTTCAGTAGACATTTCCAGGTCTTGTCTCTAAGCTGTTTTGTTCTTAAAGATTTGGAAGAGAAATTTATTGTTACAGTTTTTTTTGTCCTTGCAATTTTTGAATCTATTTTGCCAACTAATTGTCATTAACTAAGAAAAGATTTATTAACTTGAGATAAATTCTACAAGAGGCGTAAAAAGGGCTTATTTCGAATATAGACTGCTTTAAAATATATTTAGATGATTTAAATTTATTTTGTTTGTCTGTAATTTTATTTTTTTTTTACTTTGCAAAGAATATAGTAAGTAATAAAGATCATTTTTATTTTTTGTGGCAAGTTCCAAATTATTTTTCAGATTAAATTAAAACGAAAATGATAAAATCTGGAACTTTCAAATTAAATTTAGACACAAAGGAAGCCGATGTATTCATTTAAAAAAATAAATAGAAATTTGATTAAGATGCAAAAAATTCTCATTGAAGTAATTCATACCGGATTCTTTCAAAATACTCATTTTTATCTTAAATATAAGATCTAATTGATTTTTTTAAAGAAGTTAAATAAGTTATTTAATGGTATCATATATTGTATATGATTAAATTATATATTAGTTTATAAGTCAGATAAATTAATTTTAAAAAAATAATAAATATAAATATTTTGAAATAATTAATTAAAATTTTAAATTTCTTTAAAAAATGATACTCTCTCCGGTACTACAAAATTTATCCTATATTTAGGATTGGAGATAGTATTAAAAAAAATGTCGGATTAATTTATAAGTCTGATAAAAATAACGTTAAAAAAAAATGACGTTACAAACTGAAGTATCCAACCTTATTACGTACAATGGAAGAGAATTTGTGTCACCTGTCAAATATCGTCCCAAGTTGGCCGTATATTCTTGCGTCATTCGATGACTTTCTAGATTATGACTAGCGGAGATTTATAAATCCTGCAAGCTACGAGGCTACAACCTAACCTGAACCAAATATATATTTATTTTTTGGGTTAAAGGACATTTTTATTTTGAAAGTTTTTATTGAGAGATAATTTTATCCGGGAACTAAAAAATATAGAGTAAGTTTACCCTAACCATATCTCAGTTAATTTTGATCATTAGTTGATCAAATATGCTGAACTAGCAGTTCACATATCATCCATGTTATTTTTTGTTGAGGTGCAAATTTGAATCAAAAGTCCATGTGTCAGGCAAATTTGCATCTTAAAAAAATAACATTGATGACATATGGGCTGTCCGTTCAGTAAATTTGGTCAATTAACCATTAGAATTGACTGGGATAACGGTCAGGCAAAATTACTTAATTTTTTATACTTCAAGGACAAAATTGCCCTTAAGTGAAAACTTCCGAGGCAAAAATTCCCATTTATTTTTTTAATGAAAAATTTAATAAATATTTTAAATGGACAACAGATAAGAATATAAGATTTTTTTAAAAAAAAATTATCATCATCAATCAACTTTATACTACAAATTTTGTAATACCCACTTAGTAACCCTTTGAACTCAACTGTGTCGGATAACCACACTATCAAAATTTCCTATCCCTTATTATTGGTTTTGAATATAAGAAAGGAAGTAAATTAAATTTAAAATTAGAAGTTAAATTATGAATCATAATTATATTAATAAATATATAACTGTGATCCAAGTATCTCAAGGAACTTCATCTTTTATCATTATTGTAAGGATCTCCATAAATTATACTAATAATTATATTAATAAATTATACATTACATCATGAATTGTAATTACATTAATGTGGTCCGAGCATACCAAGAAACTTTATATTTCATGATTGTAGGAAGCTCCGTAATTAGGCTATTAGTGCAATAAATTATATTAAAAATTATGTCAATGCGATCAAATTTGGGTAAAAAGGTTTACTTCATATTTGGTTGACAAAGCGGACACTCACACTATAAAAATTGTCCATGCGTAATTGTTGGGATTTGAATATAAGAAAAGAAGTAAATTGAATTTGAAGATAGACGTTAAATCAAGAATCTTAATTATATTAATAATCACAAAATTGTGATCCAAGCATTCCAAGGAACTTCACCTTCATGATTGTAGGGATCTCCATAAATTATATTAATTATTAGGTTATTGGCGCAATACTTTTAAAGATTATGTCCTAATGATAATGATTTGATTTTGAAATAGTGATTCCCAATTAGTTTTTATTATTGGTGAATGAAAATCTTGTCTCCATTAATGGTATTAATACCACAAAGGTGGAAAATGAAGTTTTCAAATATTGATTAATAATTGGGATATTAATACCACAATAATTACAATTAAGGTATTAATCAAGAAATTAAAAATATTTCAAAATAATATCGTTGATTTTAAAAATAAATTGGCTTTTCATTTTCATGAATGATAATAATTATCGCATGGGCAATCAATTAGACCTCATAAAAAGAAATTTATTATATTTCTAATGTATTATAGATTTTTGGAAATATATAAAAGGAACTTTATGGAATATTATAAATTCATATATTAATTAAGATATTAATATAACCATAACTCTTATTTCAACTTTTGATAATAATTAGATATTAATTGAGATATTAATAACTTTAACATTAATTTTTTGTTTTATTTTTCAAGAATGATAGTAATTACCTTCATAAACAACCAATTAGATTTCTAAATAATAAATTCATAATTTTCAAATGAATAGAGATTGTTACTAAATTTTGTTCTTGTACGCCTAAATCAAATAAATAGTGTTTTGATATGTTTCACCACAAGCAACACTCCTCATGCAACATATGAGGAGATATAGCTTGTTCATACAAAAAAGAGGAAAGGAAAAGATGATACACCCAAAATATAAGATTTTTTAAGTGTAAGGATGTGTCTGAGATTATGTTTAGAACTCTAAAAGTGCATCCCAACAGTTAAAAGCCATTTTTTAGCTTGTTGTGATGTTTGGATTAGTTTTTTTAAATGGATTTTTGAAGAAAAAGCTACTTTAAGCCATAAGCAAAAAAATTCATGCTCTTAGCTTTTCCACCGTGGGGAGAGAAGAAGTTGCTATAACGGAGAGGGATGAATTTTTTTTTTTTTTTTGGTCTGCAATGGATAGAGAAGAAATTAATACTTAATAAAGAGAAGATATTGGGTCCTATCTTTTATTGAAATAACACTATGGTCCTCATTATAACTTATAAGTCCACTTGTAAATAAAAATTTGTGTCCTAATTATACAAGTCTACTTAAAGATTAATAATGTTTGTTTTCCAATTATATTCTTATTTATGAAAGTATTCAAAGAAAAAATAAATAATAAAATTTAAGGAAAATTGGAGTGAACTCCCCCACTAGAAATTTATTTGACGTGAATTACTTGATAAATCTATATAACTATATTTATTAAATAAGGAAAAACTTGAGAGACTAAAGAATATATTAATCCTTTTATTTTTATTCAATTCATATTCTTTTAAATCTTTTTACATCCAAACTTATTTTACATTAATCATCAAAACAAGTTTCAGTTTATCAAACTAAAATCCAAATATAAATAATATTATGTAGTCTAACTTTTATCGTATGTTCATAAAAGTCATATTGAAAAAAAGTTACTTCTTTCCCACTAATCCAAACACAACCTGAGATTGCAAGTCTAACTAAAAAAGGTGAAACATAATCACAATTTTTTATTGTTATTCCCTCCGATCTTAATTATAAGATAAAGTTGACTTTTTTCGGAGAAATTAAGGAAGCTAATTAAATTATTTTAGAGTACTTATATTTTTTATTTTTTTCTTTAAACTAATTAGTTTGACTAATAAATTAATATATAATCTAAGGATACATAATATATGATATGATTAATTAACTTATTTAACTTCCTTAATTTCTCAAAAAAAAAATAAACTTTATCTTATAATTAAGATCGGAGATAATTTTTTTTTTTTGTTTATAATTTATAGATGGGAGAAGTCAAGCGGTTCACGTACTTGGCCTAACCACAAAAAGTCAAGAATAAATGAATGAATGAATGAAATAAAACTTTTTGCCGCATCCGGATTTGGTCGCTTAGATCATTACAAGTTGTAAGGGTTTATTTATTATGAACCAGTGGTATTCATAACTGGGCCAGCTCATAACAAAATAAATGAAATACTTCGGTTTTTTTATAAATAATTTTTATTTTTATTATGTAAAATGAACTGACGATTAAGATTAATTAAAAATAATAAATGTGTCAAAAATAAAAATTTTCTTCTAAATATGGTCCTATTTATGAGAAGAGTATAGAAGAGAGAATGAGTAATAAATATGAGAAAGTATGAGTATAAAATATGAGAGAGAATATATAATAAATGAGTAAATGAAAAAGAATTAGTAATGAGTAGAAGATAATTAATATAAAGATGTGTATTTAATAGGGGTAGAAAGAAAAAAATAAATTTAAATTTTGAGACATAAAAAAAATTTATAAAAAAGATCAACCTAAAAAAAAATTACTTATGAAAAAGATTGGAGGGAGTATAAAACTTTTTGCCGCGTCCTTATTTGGTGGAGTATACAATTTGGCCTCTTCAATGTGGCTGCTCAATGCTCATCACTAAAATGTGACCCTTCCCGCTCTGAAGTATACAATTTTATAGTATCTATTTCAATGATTAAAAAGTTGTTTTTATTTTAATCATATGAGTACTTGTCTTAAAGAATACATAATACGTCAAAAATTAAAAACATTTCAAAACTACCTCATTTTTTCACCTCAAAAAGTTTTTCCTCTCTTTCTCTCTAGTTTATTACTTACTCTGCATAGGTGTCTAATACATTTTGTTTTTTTTTTTTGCCATTAAATTTTGTTAAAATTATACCATTACTTCTTTTAGTTAGGTTCATAGAAAGTAAACCAACCTGTCAATCCCCTCTCATTCCCATTCAACATGTGCCACTCTTCGATACTACTATCATGATCTCAATGTAATACTACTATCATCCTTAATGTAATATTTGTTTAACTAATTTGATTAAATTAAGAAAATTAGATAAATTAGTTATTTATAATAAATATGACATTTTTTTTAAAAAAATACTTTAGTCAATTTTCTTGATTCCCTCATTACCTCTCCTATTTGAGAGGTATCAATAGGGTAATTTGCGAAAAAAAATGATAAATAATGGAAATAAATCTTACATTTAGTATTAATATTAATTCCCAAATTAAGTCTTTTATAAAGCACCGGAGGAGTACTTTTTCCGCTCTACTTTTGGCATAATGTTTTCTTCTAACTAGGATTAGTAAATAAATAGATATGTAAATAATGTTTTGTTTATTTGATTATAATTGTATGAAAATATTCAAATTTTAAAATTGTGTAAGGCAAAGCATACCTATGTTATCACTTTTGTGTATTAATTATTATAAATTAATATAAACTTATATATTATATGGTAGTATAATAAAATATAATACTACTTCTGATTCTTAGTATAAGACTCATCTGACTAATTTTAAAAGATTAAGGAAGTTAAATAAATTATTTTAAAATATTTATTTTTATTATTCTTCTCCTAACTAATTTTTTTAACTTATAAACTGATATATAATCTAATGTTATATGAGTATCTCAAAGAAATTATATAATATACGATAATTAAATAATTTATTTAGTTTTCTTAATCTCCTCACATTATCAAGTATTCTCTTATTAAACACAGTAGGTAGTAATACAATTCAACACGTTGGCAAAAATAAAAAAAAAATACAGTTCTTTACTTGAATATATTTAAAAAAGACCAACAGTTACAGCATAGTGATATGTAAATTCAATCTCACTTATAGGCATTATTGCTTGCTACTCTAATTCAAGAAAAATATTAGGAAAAAAATTGATCTTTGACCATGCTTCGTCGAATTGTACTGATATCAAAACCGCGAAGAATCTGTGAAACTGATACTAAAAAGCGGAAAAATAATGGCAAGATAACGTTAATCGAAACAGGAAGGCAAATCTGTGGTCGAGCCACAAAACAAGAATGACCCTTAGCCTCACCGAAAGGTCCCTTCATCTCACAAAGAACCTCTTGCTCCTTCCTAAGGTCCTACCTCTCTTTCAACTTCTCGTCCCTACAAAAATGGCCTCTCTTCTCTCTCACACCCATTTCTTTCACCACCACAAGCCTCTGTTCCACACACACTCACTGCTCTCAAATGGCTTCTTCTTCTTCCTCTTCCTCTTTATCTGTTCGTTTTCTCTCCCCTTCCCTTTCTTCTCGCCCCAAGCGGACATGGGTGATCTCTGCAACTCCGGCGCCGGCTCAGGTTGCTTCTTCGCCGGAGGTGGACGTGTCGAGGTTAGAACCTCGAGTGGAGGAAAAAGATGGGTACTGGGTTTTGAAGGAGAAGTTCAGGCAAGGCACCAATCCTCCAGAGAAGGTCAAGCTCGAGAGAGAACCCATGAAGCTTTTCATGGAAGGTGGGATCGACGAGTTGGCTAAGATGTCTCTTGAGGAAATTGAGAGCTCTAAGCTCACCAAAGATGATATTGATGTCAGGCTCAAATGGCTTGGCCTCTTCCACCGGAGAAAGCATCATTGTAAGTTTCACTGATTTCTGACGAAATACTATTATATAATTGATGACTGTTACGTATTCGAGCTTATGTTTCCGAGGTAACTTTTTTAGTCAAAGATTAATGTTAGATTAATATGAGACTCATATTTTGAAATGGTGTAACAACGAGACAGATTTTCTTTCTATTTGTTTTGAAAAATAGCTTGATGAACTTCAAATCTAGTTTCTTTCATGGATTTTTTCTTTCAAGTTTTTCTTTGTATTCTGAAATTGATACAAACTTTGTACTATGCATGTTTCCCAATCTCAGCTTCCTCATGAGTATCCCTCAATCTCATTTAACAAGATTGGCTGAGTTGAATTATTTAATTCTTGCCGCACTGTCTGTTTAAGATCTGAATCTATCATTTGAAATTAGTCCTTTTGTTCTCTTCTGTCCAGGCGTGAATTATAAAAATGTGAGTCAGCTTCTATTATATTCTAGAATTCTTTTCATGAATGGGAATCAAAGTGAAAATGTAGCTATAGATAGTTTATGTTTCTGAGGTGAATATGTGCATTTTGAAATCAGATGGTAGATTCATGATGAGGCTGAAACTTCCCAATGGAGTAACAACGAGCACCCAGACAAGGTACTTGGCGAGTGTGATAAGAAAGTATGGGAAAGAAGGGTGTGCTGATGTGACAACTAGGCAAAATTGGCAGATACGAGGTGTGGTGCTGCCTGATGTCCCAGAAATCCTCAAAGGCCTCGCAAATGTTGGGTTGACAAGTCTCCAAAGTGGCATGGACAACGTAAGAAATCCTGTGGGTAACCCTCTTGCAGGTTTTGACCCAGACGAGATTGTCGACACTAGACCTTACACCACCTTGTTGTCCCAATTCATCACTGCTAATTCACTTGGCAACCCAACCGTCTCAAACTTGTAAGTCCTAGTGCCACTTTCAGAGCGTCCTGTGTATAAATGACTTGTGATCTTTCACACACTTGTAAGTTCTAGTGCTGATTTTTAATGTTGGAATTTGAACAGGCCAAGGAAGTGGAATGTTTGTGTGGTGGGTTCCCATGATCTGTATGAGCATCCTCACATTAATGATCTAGCTTACATGCCTGCTGAAAAAGATGGTCGGTTTGGGTTCAATTTGCTAGTGGGCGGTTTCTTTAGTCCCAAGCGATGTGCAGAGGCAATTCCACTTGACGCATGGGTCTCAGCTGATGATGTAATACCTTCGTGCAAAGCTGTTCTTGAGGCCTACAGAGACCTCGGCACCAGAGGAAACAGACAAAAATGCAGAATGATGTGGTTGATTGATGAACTGGTAATTTGTCATTACTCAACTAAATTTACTTTGTTCATGTTTTGACTTTTGTTCACTGACCCTCCCCAGACCCCAACTAGTGAGGGTCTTCTGCACTCGGCACCATATTTTGTTCAAATGGTTACATAATGTCCAATACAAACCCTGACAGGTGTCCACCACAGTCAACAATTTTTATTTGAAGTGTCTGTTTCATGACTCTCCGATGTCAAACCAGTATTGCCTACAAGTTACTAAGTTGACAATGTAGAGCTTCATTTTACCTAAAGGGAAAAAAAACTTAGACTGCATGCATTTGCTGGAGAAGATTTATCCATCTTGCTTCAGAATCTCACAAGCTTTAAATTTGAGAGGATCTAAATCCTTCTGCAACATGAAAACATGTGTATTAACATCTAAACTGTCATTGTGTGTTCTGAAGTATTGTACTGAGGCTAACAGAATTGCATGATTGAAAATTGCAGGGGATAGAAGTATTCAGGGGAGAAGTGGAGAAGAGAATGCCAGGAAAGAATCTGGAAAGAGCAGCTGAGAAAGACTTGATTCAAAAACATTGGGAAAGAAGAGATTACCTAGGTGTTCATCCCCAGAAGCAAGAGGGCCTAAGCTATGTGGGGCTTCACATACCAGTAGGTAGAGTGCAAGCAGATGAAATGGACGAGCTAGCTCGTTTAGCAGACCAGTACGGCACTGAAGAACTCAGGCTAACAGTGGAACAAAACATCATAATCCCAAATGTAGACAACTCAAAACTTGAAGCCTTACTCAAAGAGCCACTTTTGAAAGACAGGTTCTCACCTGAACCATCACTTCTGATGAAAACACTGGTTGCATGTACTGGGAATCAGTTCTGTGGGCAAGCAATAATAGAGACAAAAGCAAGGGCCTTGAAGGTGACTGAAGAAGTTGAAAGGCAAGTGGCTGTGACAAGGCCAGTGAGAATGCATTGGACAGGGTGCCCTAATACTTGTGGGCAGGTTCAGGTGGCTGATATTGGGTTCATGGGATGCATGGCTAGGGATGAGAATGGTAAGGCTTGTGAAGGTGTTGATATTTTCTTGGGAGGAAAAATTGGGAGTGACTCACATTTGGGTGACGTGTATAAGAAAGGTGTCCCTTGTAAGGACTTGGTGCCTCTTGTGGTTGACTTATTGGTTAAGAATTTTGGGGCTGTCCCAAGGAATAGGGAAGAAGGAGAAGAATGAATGAAATGGATTTTTCAGTTGTTAACCAATCTATGTGAAAGATGGTGGTGTTCGTCCAGAAGATTCTTGTGAGAAATGTTATAGGGATGTACCATAACAGTACATGCTTTTGTTTTAGTCTTTGTACAATTGAAATTTTATTTACCCAGTAATAAAAGTTGAAGTCCTTGTATTGTCAAAGTTCACCAATTCTTTTAGGCCCTGTTTGGTATGGGACGTTGAATTTTGATGGATTGGGACTGAGATTGGTGTTTTAAAAATATGTTTAGTATGAGAAAATGATTTCATTAATCTTATTTAATAAACAGCTACTAATTATGAAAATACCCAAATACCATTGCCCTAAATCCCAAACTTAATCAATCGATCGCACTTGTTCAATTCAATTCCTCCCTATTAGAGCGTGCCGTCTCCTCGAGCTTCTCCAGTCCCCACATCGCCGCTGTCTACTAATGCAACTTCTCCTCCTCTGCCCACTACTAACACAACCTCTCCTCCTCCGCCCTCAGCCACACCTACTGCACCACCTCCTGCTACTACCTCCGCTCCACCACCTACTACTCCTTCGGCTCCGTCGCTAGCCACGACCACTCCCACTCTTTCGTCTACCTCTCCACCGCTGCCTATGTCTGGTACCAATTCTCCATCGCCTCCGGTGACTCGGAGCTCACCTCCTCCTCCACCGTCCGGTTCATCCACACCTTCGACTTCGACTAGAAGCCTGCCTCCACCGCCTTCATCGCCTTCTTTGTCAAAACATCCATGAGCAAGATAAAACAATGGTCGAGGCGTAGAAGACAATGGCGGATGTAAATGACTCTCCACTGGCGGCTGCGGCAACTATTCTCCACCAATGATGGTGGTGATTCTGACGGCCAGAAAAACACCCGTGAGAGCAATGAACACTCGTGAGATCGATGATGAGCGATGAAATATAAAAAAACACTAATGCATTTTAAGTTCATTACAACCTAGATTTCATATGCAAGTTCTCTAGGTAGCTCCATTTTAAGTTCTCTACAATGTATATCATTTGATTTACTAATGCATTTTGATGTATATAAAAAAACACTAGAAACTTTCTACTCAATGAAAGAACAATGTGCCACTTAAATATATGTTAGTTACTAAGCCCAACCCTATCAAATGTGGAACTTCCTACGTCAACTCAAGTATAATGACATTCGAACATTCTAACACTCCATTTCCTTAAGTGAGTCCATTAGCTCCTCATATTGAAAGCATGGCATTCACTAAGTGTGTGTTCTTTTACCTTCAAAACCATGGTTTTAGAAGTACTTTTCTGTAAATCGAGATAAAATCCCTCTCACATATTTACCTCGTAAACTATAAAAATTATTCTCCAAAAACTAATCAGAACACACACTAAGTCCTTATAATGTCGTCCTCCATGTACTACATACACCAAGTCCACTCATACTTGTTCATGAAGAACGTGACACACACAAGTCTCTAAGCGAAACTAGGGCCAATCCCTTTTTTTGCTTCAAATAACGTCCTCATATAAGTCCTAGCTGAAACCTAGTTTTGATAAGACTTCTACACTCACACTTGGATGTCAACCAACACTAGGACAAAAGTTGTAGTAGTTAGTCCGACCACAACTCTATTTTTAAGGTTAGTCCTTTTTTTTTTTTTTTACCTTCAAACAATGTCATCATATATGTCTTAGATGAAACTAGGGTTTGCCAAGACTTCTCATCTCAATTCAAGTCCACTTACACTTGGACAAAGACGTTACTTAGGGTGCAACTCTATTTCCTCAACCCTTCCTAAGGGGCCACATGGGTTAGGATGCTAAGCCCATTGAATTATGAGGGGGACATTCATCAAAATATTTCTTGCAATCCTAACATTATTATAATTAGAATAAGAATCTTTATAAAATGTTGTGCCAAATTCCAGGTTAATTATGCACAAAGAAAATAAAGAAAGAAAAATAGGGAAAAAAGGGAAATTGGAGAAAAGGAGCTTTGCTTTATTGTATCAAGACTCTCTTTGTTTTGGTTCACAACCTCCATGTTTTAATATTCAACAAGAGAAAAGAATTATGTCTCTCACTTAAGTAGCTTAGTTTTAATTTGGTCAGATAGATATGTTGTGAAAGCCCAACAATAGTTTAAATCGTGACAGACAAATCCTAGTTGAATACAAAGTACTAAAAATCATATTGGTTAATGAACCAGTTGAGTCAATAGTTTAAGAATTAGTGGGTTTGACTAGGGTCGATCAACCCGAGGCTAGTCCAGTGGGTTAGAAAGATATTTTGTGAAAGCCAAATAATACTTTAAATAGAGACAATTAAACAAAAAAAATTCTAGCTAAATGCAAGGTACTTAAAAACCGATCAAAATAATGATTTAGGAGTCATTGGGTCAAATTGGGCTCATTCAACTCTAACTAAAAAATGTGTAAAAATATTCATATTTTTATCATAAAAATAATATTTGATTTTGAACAATCAAAAATCAAAATAGAAAGGAAAAGAGAAGAAAGAAAAAAAATTGAAAGAGGGAATAATTCAGTGGGTTTGGTGGAGGGGAGAGAATAAAAAAAAGGGCAAAGAAAGAAAAAAGAGATAAAATTATGGAAGAATTTAGTATACATAAACACTTTGTAATGTGGGTATCATTCAAAAATTAAATATTATTTTTTATTATTAAAATTTGAATATTCTTACACATTTCAATTCAATTATATTATTTTAATTATCACTAGTTTAACTCGAGTTAACCTCCGTAACCCCCAAGTTCTCAAATCACTGCGTTGACTGGTTTACGGATTGGATTTCCAGTTCCTTCCCGAGTCTCTCCTATAAATACCAAGGAACGAAAAATCAGACCGGATAATGAACCGGTTGCAGCACAAGTTTAAAGGTTAATGGGTCAATTGGAGTCTAACCAGAGGTCAAACCGGATATATTAAAATATTATAATTTAATTGATAATAACAAAATAAAAATATTAGCCACCATTCTAAGTCACAATTGAAATATATTACTTAAATGTTCCATAGGATTTCACTGTAAATTGAAGATTTCACAATAGTTCAATGGTAACACTAACTAAATACAATAATATTATTTATAAATTTAAAAATCAAAATTTTCATTTAATATTTTACACATATGAGTATTTAATGCTAATTTATTTGTGTATAGATTTTAACACTTAACTATGCAAATTAGATTTAAATTGATTAATTTTCATTATCTAACTTGTGTTCTTTTACAGGTAAATTTATATAAATAATAAAATAAGGAGTTTAAGAATATTTTTGTCATTCTTATTTTTTTTTATAAATTTTTTATTTATATTTTTTTATATCATATTTACATTTAATATAGGGTTTGTTGCAAAGGCAATAATAATAATAATATAGGGTTTGTTGCATAAGGAGTGGCCAGACACTTTATTCAGGATTTGAAAGGAGAGAGAAGAAGGAACATAAGGATGTGATGGCTAAAGAGGAAAAAGAAAATAAAAGGAAGAACAAAGAAAACAAAAGGATGTGACGGCCGATAGTCCAGAACCTGCTGTATTATAGCGAGATCCCAAATCCGCCGTAGCTTGTTTTGGGTTGCCATGGGTCACCAGATCTGGTTCTTCAGTAGTGCTTGGCCAGAAGTAGAAGGAAGCTTTCAGCATCAACCTGCTGTAGTGAGATCTCAAATCCATCGCTGCTCGCTATGGTTGCTGTGGGTCACCAGATTTGCTTCTTTAGTCTTTGTGTTTTTGATGGATCTGTTGTGGTTGCCTGCTTTCTTTTTTTGCTTGCTACAATGTGCTTTGTGGGCTTCCGATTATGCTCATTCTGAGTTTCTTGTAATAGCTTTTATGGAAGGGTTTGCTAAATCTCTTTCATGTGATGGTAGTTTGTAGGTTTGTAGCCTTTAATTTATGCTTGATTATACTTTCTCCCTTCATTTCTTCCTCTTCTTCCCTACTCCATCATTATATGATTTAGACTTATGTTCTCGTTCGGTTAGATATGTTTCGATTTGTGGGCTTGTTGTTGAATGGGGGAAAAACCGTTCAAATCGCCTAACCCAGCGGTTTTTCCGGTTTATGGATGGTTCATGCCAGTTTAGTCTGGTTCATACTGAGTCACTCATCCCCCGGTTTTACCACCAAACCAGATTGGACAAGATGCCGGTTCACTGGTTTTTCGATTAAACCGGCCGGTCCGGTCCGGTTTTTTGTACCATGTTAAATACATGTGCAACATACTTATTCTACTTGTCAAATAATTTTCTTTTTGTTTCAAAATGAAGTTATCTGTACAAAATATTCATAACTAAAAACTTGTAATAACTAATGAAATTGGGCCAAGTCCAATGGATTGGACTTATTTCTTTCTTCACTTTTTATTGGGCTTGTGGTCCTCAATAATGCCGGCATGCTTTCATGCATGTAATAAACTTCAAAGGAACTTCTCGTATTTGAGTTCATCTGGCGAAGGGGTCGGACACTCTCACTAATGGGAGAGGGTTTGATCCTGAGAAGTCTACTTAGTTGTGGTTCAGTCGAGGCGTTGGAGGAGGCATTCCAATTTGGAGCCCTGCCTTTGGATTGTATGTAAGCCTAACCCCTTTCCTAAAATTTTTGTATAAAAAAAAAACTTCAAAGGAAAGCAATTGTGAATGGAAAGCACTCCGTGGCCAGTCTCCTATCGTTTCGTGCGCTGACAGTGGGACGAGGGATTAGTCTCATGGCGACCGGCTATCGGGATACCCTGGGAAACCCAAAAAAAACAAAACTTCAAAGGAAACTGATGAGGTTCAATTGGGATCATCAAATAATTCATATTTCAAGAGTTCAAAATAAAGTGGCTGACAGCTTCTAGAAAGGGCTTATCTGGCACCACCCTCCTGAATATGCATCCTGATAATTTAAAGACTTTGGTGGAAAACGATAGTTTGGGATTGAATTCCCCGTTAGCTTTTTATTTTCTAGGGCTTAGCCCTTCCACTGTATCCAAGAGAAAAACTGCATTTGAAGAATAAATAAATAAATAAAAGGACCTAAGAAATAAAAAATAAGTCAGAAACTTTGCGCATGGCTTGTTCGTCAATCTCAAATGAGGGGTGTGTGTGTTGATTTTAATAAACGGGAACAATCAATCTGAGATATGTGAAACCATTCTGGGCTTTTAAAAAATTTTGAGACGGAAAACGACTTGCTTGCATTATTGAGGGCATGTAGTTTCCCAAAGTCTTTGAAGAGATCAATCGCATCACTTACTTTTTTTTTTGAATTGCAAAGACAAGAGAAAAGACTCTTGAGGCCACTACGGGCCATTACAATAGACTTGCATACATAGAAATACTATTGAGCTCAAATGTTAGCTTAGATCGACTAACATTTGGAGCGCACAAAATTCTGGCGGTTGTGCCAAAAATGACATTTCGTTGCTTGCGTCGAGGCCCGTCTTTGCCAAGAAATCAGCACATGTAAGGGCTTCTCGGTGGCAGTGGTAGATCTCTAGATCCCAATCCCTGTAGATTAGTTGTCTTACCTCCTCTAACTCATTCTGGAGGGGGTGGTAGGTACCCCCCGGCTGGAATAGCACTTGAATTGCTTCAATTGAGTCAGTGTGTAGTCTGATCTTCCTCAGGTTCCTGGTTTTGCATATCAAAAGACCTATTCTAATGGCTTGAATCTCTGCAGCTGTCGAGCCAAGAGTGAATCCGAGGTTCTGTTGAAATCCGCCAATCCACGTTCCTGAGCTATCACGGATCACGCCTCCTGCTGCCGAGTTTCTGTGCTCATCTACTGCTGCATCTACATCGACCCGAACAAACCCCGCTGGTAAAGCGTACCATCTTGCTGCGTCTCTATCTGGGACTCTGAATATCTTGTGTCTGAGCCACCCCTCTTCAATGCCTTCGTGTAGGAAGTGTAGACTTCTATGGAGTAGTTGTTGTGGAAGGTCACTGATCCCTTCAAAAGCTTTTTTGCATCTGTTCTTCCAAATTAGCCAGCATAAAGAGCCGAAGACCCTGAGCCAGGTCTACTGAGACATCTTGCGATCACCCGGTAAGTACTGTGTATTCCAATTTAGCCACACCTGCAGATTACCAGAGAAAAATGCAGAGTAATAAATGGGGTTAATACAAAAAAGCCACACAGAAGTTGCAAACTCACAATCTCTCAAAGTATGGATTGCTATTTCCTCACAATTGCACTCGAATGGACACTCAGTATTTATCCTCACATCCCTTTTGGCACAAATTGAATTTGTAGGAACTCTTTCCTGGTACAATTGCCACATAAAGAATTTAACCTTCTCAGGAATAAGCCATCTCCAGATGCGCTGCCAGAATGAATCTTGGGATTCCTCGAGCGAGAGTAGATTATGGAATAAGCAGATTTGACGCTGAAATTTCCATCAGTGGATTTCCTCCACCAGAAAGTATCGTCACCTGAATGGGAAGGAGGAGAGACTTTCTTAATCCTTTCAATAACCCACCAAGGTAAAAACGTACCCCATTTATGAAGGTCCCACCCCCCATCTATGCCGACGAAAGTATTAACAGTATCCTCAGGATTTATAAGATTTTGGTTTCGATCGACATAGTATAGGAGTGGCTGGTCGAGATTTGTCCATAAATCCCACCAAGTATTTGTTGATTGGCCGCTTTGAAGCTTTTTACCCACTGCTGCCCTGAAAGGGTCCCAAACGGAAGTGATTGCGTTCCAGATGGCCGATTGATTCCTTTTCCTCTCAACTCTTGGGAATTTACCATCTCCACATTCGTATTTCAATTTGAGCGCTTTCACCCATAAAGCATCCGGTTTAGTAATGAGGTTCCAACAAAGCTTCATAATGAGGGCTTTGTTTTGGCTAGTAAGATCTTTGATTCCGAGACCTCCATCTTTTTTGTCCATCTTAATTTTCTCCCAAGCGATTAAATGCATCTTCTTTCCCTCCCGCCCCTGATTCCAGAAGAAATTTCTGTTTAATCTCTCAAGATCCTGCAAAACTCCTTTGGGGAGAAGGGTGGTTTGCATTTGATAGAACGGAAGAGTGGAGAGAATAGAATTGATGAGAACAGTTCTCCCAGCCATATTCAGGAATTTGCCTTTCCAAGTTGAAAGTTTCTTCTTAACTTTAGAAACCAGAGGAGCGTATGTCAGCCTTGTGGTCCTCTTGTGGAGAAGAGGAACACCTAGGTATTTTCCCAGATCTCCTGAGATGCTTATTCCTATGGTTTGACCAAGCTGCATTGCTCTGTGAAACTGGACATTTCTTGAGGCAAATAACTTGGATTTTGAAAGGTTGATTCTATGCCCCGAGACTCTACAAAAATAAGCCATTACGTCTCTAACTATCTCCATCTGATTAGAGGAAGCCTCACAGAAAAGGAGAAGATCATCAGCGAAGAAGAGATGGGAGAGCTCCGGCCCCGAGTTGCTAAGTTTTAAAGGAATCCATCTTCCCTCAACCACTTCACGATTTATTAATTGACTTAGCCGTTCCATACATAGGATGAATAAATAGGGGCTAAGAGGGTCTCCTTGTCTCACACCTCTTGTTGGCTTAAAGTGGTTTGATAGAGATCCATTCCAAACAACTTTTATGGTAGAAGACGAGACACACGTCATCAACAACCGCACAAAATGATCATTTAGACCCAGACAGTGAAGGTTAAATTGCAGAAAGTTCCAGTCCAATCTGTCAAAAGCTTTCTCCATGTCTACTTTGATAGCCACATAGCCTTTCTTCTTTCTGATCATTCTCATTGTGTGAATTGCTTCTTGCGCCAGAATTATATTATCGCAGCTTTGCCTTTCGCTTATGAAACTGCACTGGGTAGGATGTATCAGGAAGTCTAATACAGGCCTCAGCCTATTTGCAAGAACCTTGCTAAGGATTTTGTAACTCACATTACATAGGGATATGGGATGAAAATCCTTTATCGAGGTAGGGTTGTCCACCTTAGGAATCAATGTGATGTGAGTCTGGTTAATCTCATTTACCTTATCAGGGTCTCTGAAGATAGAGAAAATGAGATCACATATCTTCGGGCCAACAACCTCCCACTGCGTTTGAAAAAAGTGAGGTTGAAGCCCATCAGGGCCCGGCGCTTTGAAAGCGTCCATCTCGAAGGCTGCATTCTTAATCTCCACCGCAGACACGTCTTTTTGAATACATGAGAGTTGAGAATCATTCAGAGACAGGAAGTCAACCGGCCAATCAGATACATTCAGAACATCTTGATCAGTGGAGTAAAGCTCTTTAAAATAGCTGAGGGCAGATTGCTTTAGTTCATCCTGGTTTGAGATCCAGTTTCCTTGATCATTTTGAAGAGCTTCAATTCTACTTTTCTTTCTTTTGATAATAGTGGAAGAGTGGAAGAAACTAGTATTTTTATCTCCGTACTTAAGCCACTTGCATCTAGACTTCTAGTACCAGAGAAGCTCTTCTTGGTTCACTACTTTGGTATATTCTTTCCAGAGTTTTGCCTCAAGCTTTAAAAGCCCAGCATGCGGGCGAAGAGCAATTTCAAGATCAATACCTTCCAACCTCTTAATCAGAGTCGTCTTTTTTTTGGAAGTTTTCCCACTTCATTCCTGTTCCACTAGGAGGCTTTATTCTGAAACTCATTACATCCAGATAACCAGTCATTGCTATACCAAGCAGAGCTAACTAAGTCTGGAAAACCCTCTTCAAGACACCAGGCAGCTTGATACCTAAAGTGATTCGAGGGGAGAGCAGCCTGCATATTACCAGAAGAGATCACCAGGACTCTGTGGTCAGATTTGTACCGAAGATGATGAAAGACCTTGTGACTTGGATGACCCATTTCCCAGGTTAAATTGCATAAAGCCCAGTCAAGCCTTTCTTTCATGTTACTTCTAGACCAAGTGAATTTATCTCCAACCACTGGCAGGTCTAGAAAATCGCAGTCATGAACACAATTTTGAAAAGGAGCAAGGGACCTATTAGGAACTGCCGCACCTCCAATCTTATCAGAGAAGTTTAAAAAGGAGTTGAAATCACCTAAGACGAGCCAGGCCTCAGTTACTTTACTTGCCAATTCCCGGAGATCATACCATAATTCCTGCCTATAGCTCCATCTAGGGTCCCCATAAACAAAAGAAACACAGAAACAATCTGTGGAATTTTTTTCCGTCAAATGGCAATGAAGAAGTTGAGTAGTAGAGAAAAGATATTCAACAAAAACATCAGTGTCATGCCAGAGGACCCAAATACCACCTGCATAGCCCGTAGCTTCCACCCTCAGCCAATTGCTAAAACCTAACTTACGCACCACTAAATCTGCTTTATGACCACTAACTCTAGTTTCCAAGAGACACATAACGGAAATATTATGCTTAGAGACAATGTCACGGAGGACACGAGGAAAAGATTTACTCCAAGCACCCCTACAATTCCAACTTGATATATTCATGCTAAACTTGAAATTTATTGATCAGGAAAAAAACAAAAATTACTTATCTGGAGGTATGCGCTTAGAAGCAGATCTACTTCTGTTCTTGGCTTCCCTTAAGCTCTTTCTTGGATTGCTCTGATCGTTGCTCCTGACCAAAGAATTTTGGGGTTCCATCCTTGAAACAGTGGGTGGCGCTTGATCAGATGCTTCCTGTTGCTTGTTTTTAAACAACTCCACTTTGGTTAAATCATTTTCCTTAACTAGCAATTTCTTGAGAACTTCGGCTTTGGGAGATAAGGAAGGAGAAGCAATGGTGGTTTGAGCGTCTGCCAGAGGCTCCGATTCTTTATCAGACGCTGAGCTCCCTACACTGATTAAATTTGGTGAGAGCAAAATATGGTCAGCTTTTCCCTTGTCTTGTGACTCTATATTAATACCCTGTTGACTTCCAACTTCAAGGCCAGGTGGAATGATAATTTCAGAAATGGGTGAGGACATGGACCCCGCGACTAGCTGATGGATTCGAGCCCCTCCTTTGACAATTTTTTCTTCGCTTGGGCCTTGGGTTATGACTGGATTTTCTGCAGCTTGCCCAGAGGAAAGCTTATGGGCTTCGATGGCGCAAGGCCCTCTTGGGAGGACTTTGGGCAAAATGGATTTTAATCCATTTCCTTCTTTATTTTTGTATTCAATGAAATGCGACGCAATATGTAATATAAATTAGAATATTTGTGGCTTTTAATTTTGCCCCATCAAAAATGCAAACTCCCAAGGTGGCCAATGCTCATTATATATGAGATTTTCAGCAACCAATAATCCAGCAAGTTGTCGCCCCTAATGATTTGACACTCCATTACGATCAACAAAATATCAGCCAATAAATGAGACCAAGATGTGACTGAGAAATATATTATAGTAATAATAAATGAAAACATGATGATTCGACAATTTGGAACCATAAAACATTTTGAAACCAAAGCGGACCAATAGTCATCCCATACTGTACATAATTGATAGGGTTTTGAAATACGGATTAGCCAGTTTGAACCAAAAACTAGCAAATCGATTAGTAAATTGGTCTGATCTGAGAGTCAACTCGGGTCACTATTATATTTTATTATTGTTTTTGAAAAATTGATTTTTTTAAATTTTTATTTAGAATTTCATATTAAAAAACCTGAAATCTTTAATTTCTCATCGGTTTGGCCCCGGGTTAGCTCTGGTTTGATTCCGATTTAACCCACTGACATTTGACACATTATCCTAACCGGTCCAGTGGCCGGTCCAGATTTTAGAACCTTGATAATTAATACCAAAAACAAAAATCAGAGTCCATGCTTACTTTGTGTTGAAGATAAATTGAATTTGGAAGGCACAGACATTACTAGTACTAATATAAATCCAATAAGAAATAATTAAGTGTATTTGTATTATTGTGTTGCCAAGACCGCCTCCAAGAGAATGTGATATTAAAGGATAACCACACATTTCCCCGTTGGAACATTTATTGGCAGCATTAGATGTCAAAAGGCACCGCCACGAAGGCGAAAAAAAAAAAGGCACCGCCACAGTCCTTCTTTATTAATTCCTTCACACACACACACACACACACACTCACTCTCTCTCTCTCTCTAGATAAAGCTCAACTTTTTAGTTCAATCCCATTCATCAACATTATAGGGTAATGCTGGCGAATTGTACTAATTCATGGTATTTGATTGGTTTAATAAAGTAATCTGATCTAATATTAATTAGAATAGATTAATTATAACAAATTAATTAATCCCCATTAGATATCTTCAAATGCGTAATTGGATTTCAACTGGCATGAATCAGCTTATGGGCATCCATACCCTGTTTTTTACATTAGTAGAGTTTTTTTTTAAAAAAAGATCATTTCACATTGATTTTATTTTTTATAGATAAAATATAAATTTCATTTCATTATTTTTTGATAGCATGCTAAGTAGCACTAGTAAATCGGACCAGCCAGAGCTCGTCGGGCTAAAAATGTTCAGCCCGATCCCTATTTAGAGCCCAACCTCGATTGAACGGACTGGCGGTCTATATGGGCCAACCCGCCAGCCCCATTAAGAACAGTTTTTTTTTTAAAAAAAAACTGAGTAGGTGGACCTAAATCTTGTGCAGCCCAAAACAAAGAAATTTAGTGAAGCTAGATTTCACGTTATGGGCTGTAGCCTGTAAGCTAAGAGAGCCATAATATTTATTTGGGCCAAACAGAGAATGAGAATTGGACTTTACAATCATTTTTATCAACTATTTGTCAACACCCGTTTCCATTTCGATAATCGAATAGTAATAAAGACGGAATTCAATGGGCATACAGAAAAGTACAATTATACTGATAAAAATACTTGTTTACAATCCCAACGTCGTTCATCAACGAAAAATAGAAAAACAGTGGAAACTTAATATTTACAAATTATCCAAAATATTAAAGCATAGACTAAGGCATAACCACGTTTATATCCTCGCCTCGAGACACGTGCCACTCACTTTTCGGCGTCAACGTCTTTGCCCTTTGGTCCACTGGTACCCGCTGAGGTATTTGTTTAAAAATAGGGTGAGATTCCGAAGAATCCCCGTAGAGACATAATATCGTTCATAAAAAATGCGAAAAGTAAATATGACATGCGTTAAGGTATGCACAAATTAATGGACAATATAAATATATCATAATCATCATGTATACATGAGTAGGGCCCAGCCCCACAATCTACACCGGTTGGACTTCTGCCAACTTCCAGTGTAAGTGCACCTCTGGCACTAACAGCCCCTCTCTAGGCAAATCATGTTGATTAATAAAGTGCATTTACAAAACAATGGCATCCACACAATCACATAACTTATGGCATAGTGTATGAAGGATAATGTCCCTATCTCAAAGCTTTAATACTCCTTTTTTAAATGTGCCTCGAAGAACGTGTCGTATCCAGCCTCCAAATCGGTCATAAAATATTAAATGTACCAGAAATAGGTAATAAACTATCCAAGTATCATTTTAGACTCTTCTATAATGTTTATTGTGGTTATATTAGTCTATGGTGAAAATTTACAAAAAAATGCCCCCGGGAACCCGGCCCGGCCCCGCCGTACCTGGCCCGATGGCACGTTTTTCCAAAATTTTGACTAAAGCTATTCTGACTTATTTTTGTGCAAGGAATCCATTTCCGGGCTCGAAATCACCAAATTCACTGTCAAATTATGAAAATACTCTTGACAGCCCCTAATTAGAGATTTCAGTGGCGTTTTCGTAATTATGCTTTTTCGGCCTCTACGGAAAAAGTGACCAACTGTAACCCCACCTATTTTTGCCCACTGAATCCAATGGAACCATTTATTTTATGAAAATCCAGCTCCAATGACATATTTACCCCTGACAGCTCCTATGTGAAGGTTTTAAGGCTATTTTTATCATTTCACTTTCTAGGGCTTTTCTCACTTTGCACCCAACATGAACCCTACACAATTTTCCATTCTAAACACAATGAAATCATCAAAAACACCAAAATCCAGTCCCAACACTGTCAAACACAGATCTGGACGAAATTCTTTAATAATTGGAGAAAATGGAGTTTTATGATTTCAATCCATAAAACACCTTCTTATGACCTTTAATCACTTATTTAACCACTTAATCACATTCTAAACATGATTAGACTAAATTTGGACAGCACCTCCCCTTAGGGTTAGGACTTTCCAAATTTACAAACTTGACAAAATAACCAACTCCAACCGCAATCATCAACAACAATCACATACTAGCATAGTTTTAGGATTTGAGAAGTTACCTCTTGAGTTCCTTTCCTCTCACTCTGTAAACATCCTCCTCCCTCTCTTCTTGGGCTCAAGATGAGCTTGCTAAACCATGGATTTCATAGAGAAATAGAGATTAGAGAAGAAGCTTATGCTAGTTTAGAAGGAAATATTAAGGAATCACAAACCTACCTTGATCTTTCTCTTCCTCCTTTTCTCTAATCTTCCAAAGAATTCCAAGGCACTTCCTCTCTCTCTTTCTCTTGTGTTATGCGTGAAGTGTATGAAGGGAAGGGCAAAGAACATGTTTTATTAATTTCCTCATCTTTCCTCCTAGCCATTGATATAATCAAGGGTCAAGATTACACCACCTTGCATGCACACCATTCCTCCTCCCATACCTCCCACCATACCCTCTTCTTTATGCCATACCTTCTCATTATTACCACTATGCACATGCCTTCACTTAGAGTGCACTCTACCTTTGTCATCATTGAGAGATTCATTTAGCCTTTGACTTGCTTGCTTCATTTGATTTCCATTAGATTGGAACCAATTTTCCTTCTCCCTTGGTTGACAAAAAACGTGCCCCCTCTTATGCTCCAACTAAATCAAGTGTTCCTTCCATTTACTCAAGTCAATTGGTACAAAAGTTGGCTACCCAACCTTATGACATAAGTAAGGACTTATGACACAACAATTATCTCCATCATCTTTCATGTGGTGTTGACACTTGGTCTCATTGGATTTTGACACTTGTCTTCTCCTCCTTCATCCCTTAATTTCTAAAATAATTAAGAGAAAAAGGAAGATTACTTTATTTCTTAAATTTTCGGAATAATGCCAATTCTGGCAGATTTTCTGCCCTAACTTTGAAAAATCATAACTAACTTTGTAGACATCTTTTTGTAGTGATTCCAAATCCTATGGAACCCTTATTGAGTCTAGTTTCAAGGAAAAATATGGAATTTTATTGGCCGGGATCATCTCATTCCCAGATTTTAAATCTTTGACCGCTGCTCCAGAAATTAGTCAATTTCACTGGGCAAACTTTAAAAATTCATAACTCTCAATAAACAAGTCAAAATGGCTTATAATACCTATCAAATTAAAACTTAGGATGTCTAATTTCACCCTGTAAAATTTCATAATTTTTTATCATCATTTGGTCTTCCAAAACTATATGACAATCTCACTGCCTCGCAGGCGATTTCACTGAAAACACTATTCAACCTTCAATTTTTAATATTTAATTCCTTTGGCCTTAAATATTCACCATTTCATTGAATATATATAATAATTACAATATATTTTTGGTGAATAAAATTTGGGATGTTACACTATTACCTTTGAATTCCCCAAAAACTATAGAAGTTCAAAGAATCTACTCATTTAGAAACTTTTACCCAACTATTATGATCTAATCATCTCGTCGGTCTTTAACGTGAGGCAAGAGTACAGTAACAAGTTCAAAGAATCCACTCATCCAAAAAATTTTACCTCTTGAACTAATTAGAAGAACACAGAAATAACTTAATCCAAAGACACCATCTTTTATTTTTACAATAGCAAAGAATCCGAAGAGAAGTTTTTACCTCTCGCATAGTCACACGTGGCATGCTAGACGAACAAGGCCACAACGGAAAATCGAAGAGGGGAAATGGGGCGCCGTCGCCATTCGGAGGCTCACGATCAAAGCTGGTAGTCGACTATGTTAAGAATGAGAGAAGATGACGCGAGAGGAAGCCGATGTGGAGGATTAGGGTTTGATTTCAGATGGGGCATCAGTGCACCACCACCAAGCAACTCGCTGGATGGCCGAACCCATGAGACATGAGAAGAGAAGAGCCGAAGAGGGAGAGAGTTATGATTCTGATTGGTGAGCCGCGGCGTGTGCGTAAGAGACGGAGAAGTGAGAAGTGAGAAACAGAGAAGAGAAGTGCGAACAGCAGGGTCAGAAGCGAATAAACGATCGAACCTAAGAAGTGAAGTGAGGATTTTCAATTTTTTTAATTACCAAAACGGGCTAGCCCGTTTAGCTCGAATACAAACAGGCTTTGTTTTGCTTAGCTCGAACCCAATTTTTTAAATAGGCTGGTGGGTTGGCTGTAACACCCCAAAATTTATATTCATAAAAAATATTGTAAATATTTGGAAAATTCAATAAAATGATGAATATTCATAAATTTGGAATTTATGAATTTTATAAATGTTCATTTTCGTGAGACATTGGGCAAAAATAATTATGGAATTAATTTGGATAATTTAAAAAGCCCAATATTAAGGTCCAAAGTAGAGGAATACAAGAAAATAATATTTGGCCAATACTAATGTTAATTTTGGTCATATGATATTAGAAATTAATGGTAAACAATGTTTCTAGTGAAGTTGACTATACGGCAGTGAGTTTGTCATGTGGTTTTGGAAGACCAAATGATAAGAAAAAATTATGAAAATTTACAAGATGGAAGTAGACATCCCAAGCTTTAATTTGATAGGTCATATGTATCATTTGAAGTTATATGTAAAAAGATATGAATTTTTGAAGTTAGCCCAGAAAAACTGGAAAGTTTCTGGAACAGCATCCAAAGATGGAATTTCTGAGAATTGTGTGCTTCCAAATGGCTAAAGTCTATATTTTTTATTGAAACTAGACTCAATAAGGGTTCCATAGCCTTTGGAATCATCCAATTCGATTTTTTTAGAATTAGTTATAATTTTCCAAAGTTTGAGTAGAAAATCTACCAGAAATTTCTAAAATATGAAGTTGTTGGAAATTAAATTAATAATTAAATATAATATAATATATGATATTAAATATCATCTCCTTCCTTCCTCCAGCCCATTTTCATAATATTTCAGATATGAACTAGAGAGAGTGTGTGTGAAATTCTAGAGAGAGAAAGAGAAGAAAAACTTGTAAAGGTAAGTGATTTCTTCGGTAAATCGGTTCCTAACGCGTATAACTCCGACCCTAAGCTGCTTCTCTTTGTTCTTTAAGGTTTGGAGGCTCAAAAATTTGTGGTTGAAGGGTTAGGGTTTCAACCATATTGAAGAAAAGCTAGTAGGAGATTGAGGTAACTTCTAAACCTTCGTATATTAACTATTCTGGTTGTTGTGGGCAATTTAATCGGTAAAATTTCACCGGATTGCCATTGGTTTTAAATTTTGGAAATGTGTGTGCATAAGAGTTATACTGCCCAATTTTAGTTCAAATGGTTGTTATAACTCAATTAGATGGTTAATTAAGTGGTTTGGAGTAGAAAGGGAGGCGTTTACGGAGTCGAAATCACAAAACTCCGATTTTTCTCGGAGAATACCATAATTTTGGCCAGGGATGTTAGAGGGCCTTAGAGTTGGATTTTCAATGATTTGATGGTTCCATTGGATTTAGGTACGAAAATTAGGTGGGATTACAATTGGGCACTTTTTCGGAAAAGGCCGAGAAAGTATAGTTCGAAAACGCCCCTGAAACCCTGAAAATCGGGGCTGTTAAGGGTATTTCTATAATTTGACATTGAATTTGGTAATTTTAAATCAGGAAATGTATTCCTTGAGTGGAAATATGTTAGAATAGCCTTAGTCAAAATTTTGGAAAAAGTGCAGCCAGGCCGGGTACAACGAGGCCAAGCCGGGGTCCTGGGGGCATTTTGGTAAATTATCACCATAGGCTAATATAACCACAATAAACATTATGGAAATGTTTAAAATGATACATGGATAGGTTATAACCTATTTTTTGTACATTTGGTATTTTAGGATTGAGTTAGGAACCTGGAGTTGGCACATTCCACGAGGAGAGCATCTCAAGGTTAAAAAGGGTTGAGGTAGGGACTACTATCTCTCATATACTATGTAACTATTATATGTTATGTGTTACTGTATTTTGTGATATGAATGCGTGCTAGAGGCATAGTACCTGGTTGTGGTTCGGTGCCTAGCCAAGGTATATCGAAAATCTTAGTTGTGGTCGATGACTCGGCTGAGGTACATATAGAGGTTCTAACTCGATGTTTGGCCCTAAAATGTGTGTACACATATGAATTGAATCGAACATTCATTTTGCTTAATATGGTGTATTGCATATTTAATTTCACATTTTATATGTCGATTGTATGTTTCTACTGGGATTCTTCGGAATCTCACCCCTTTTTCTAAATAAAAATGTATCAGTGAGTGCCAGCGGTTCAAAAGGAAAGGACACAGTTAAGGAAAATTGACAGACACATTTTCCAAGTCACAGCCGGTGGTTATATTTAGCTTGTACTTGGAATATTTTGAGATATTCTGTACATATTTGTAATTATTAGTGAATTTTGCTCTGTTAATGTCTGTCTATAAACAAATACTTTTATCAGTATATATGTACTTTTCTGTATGCCTGTGGAACTTAGTTTCTATTACTCTGTGAATATCAAAATGAAAACGGGTGTTGACATTGGCTGACCTGAATTACCAGTTCTAATGCTAAGCCAATGATTTGGAAACCATCAAGGAAAGGAACGCTTAATAAACTTATTGAGTGATAACAAATTTAGGTGAGTTGAGTTTCAACATAAGTCATAGGATCCTATGTAGCTTAAAAACCATTTAGGGGCCATGTTTAATCACAGTAAGATTTGAACCCATTGCCATACAAGACATAGGGTGTGTTCTTATCAGTTTTTGGAGAATAGATTCTGGAGAGAATAACTTTTGGAGAATAGATTATATGATAATAGATTATGGGAAAAAGTGATTTTGGTAAAATGAGAGTGTTTGGATGATTTGATCAGAATAGCTTTTTTCATGGTCAAATGACTAAAAAGGACATTAACTTTTATGATAATTATATATAAAGGATAAAATTATATTTTAAGTATTATTTAACATTAAATTGCATAATAAATACAAAAATGAAATAAATTTGTCAAAAATTTTTAAAATTATAACATTTGTTAATTATGTAATATAAAAAAATAGATGCAAAAATTTTAAAATTATAACATTAGTTAATTATGTAGTAAATTACAAAAATAGATCAAACATACATACTGAAGGCGCACACTATATTATTTTTCATCTCCTTTCATAACCCGAGTTACCTTCGGTCAAACTCACTGTATTATTCTTCATTAAATTCTTGTGAATATTTTTTATTTTTGCAAGTGTGTCCGTATCATATCTTTAAGTTCTGTTTTGTTTTTTGTTTACCACAAGATGCCCAATCTCTCAGATGCAGCTCACTTTCATGGTAAAAAATAAATAGGAATACCATTCATCATTC